>JAODKM010000126.1:15058199-15111335 GCA_026780845.1 Petrocephalus sullivani | reverse complement strand
CTTCTGACAGGAATATGTCCCCACAAGCGATCGATAGCTCCTCAGCTCCTCCTACAAATTACGTACGATATGACCGTTAGCACCTTCTGACAGGAATATGTCCCCACAAGCGATCGATAGCTCCTCAGCTCCTCCTACAAATTACGTACGATATGACCGTTAGCTCCTTCTGACAGGAATATGTCCCCACAAGCGATTGATAGCTGCTCAGCTCCTCCTATACATTACGTACGATATGACCGTTAGCTCCTTCTGACAGGAATATGTCCCCACAAGCGATCGATAGCTCTTTAGCTCCTCCTACAAATTACGTACGATATGACCGTCAGCTCCTTCTGACAGGAATTTAAAATGTAGAATTAATCGGTTTAATACCAATGACACTAAAACATAATATAGGACTACAGCTAAATATGCTTCAACCCATCATATTTTATCAATAATTTTTACCCGTTACTATGATACTTTGAGGATTTTATTAATATTTCATGTACAGAGAAAAGTGTCGCGTCTTGCCCGGCACATTCAGGTATGTTCACTGAAATTGCCAGTATATCACAGTCAAAGTATCAAAGGACTTGTTTATATTATTTTGGCTAAGCAGGACGTTTTGTCAGAACACCGGCTGTATGATTCCAGCTGTAGGGGAAGCTAA
This sequence comes from Petrocephalus sullivani, assembly GCA_026780845.1. Classification (NCBI taxonomy): domain Eukaryota; kingdom Metazoa; phylum Chordata; class Actinopteri; order Osteoglossiformes; family Mormyridae; genus Petrocephalus; species Petrocephalus sullivani. The sequence goes on along the minus strand of JAODKM010000126.1, from coordinate 15,110,680 downwards.
CCAGCAGATTCCCTCCTGACTGTGTGTGACCCGGATGCGCTAACCCGGCCGCTCGTGAGCGCGCTTCAGATCCGGCTGTATGAATCCAGGCTGTGCGCTTCGCTCCGCTTAGAATCCCTCATTTGAGTGTGTTGGTGCAAACGAACTGTAAGCAATTTTTAGCAGCTATACTTGCTACTATGGCTGTATTGATCTTGTAATGACTTTGAAATGAATATAAGCGGTATGTACGTGATGGGGTTTATAGTTTAGTCATGATGTAGTTAGGACTCGATGGATTCGGGTTAATGGAGACCTCAGATTTGTGACTCATGAGTTATTTAATGAATCCGGGTGATTCACGAATCACCCAGTTCTGCACTAAAGTGCATAATCATAACTACGGACTAAATACAAATCTCTGTTATAATGTGCTGTTATAAAGTGCTACTCAGAATCCATTTAGCATGAAGTTTTATAGTAACTGCAAGACATTAAGACAGGACTCAAGAATTCAGTAAATTCAAGTAAATACTGAAACATTTTACAATTAGATGTATAACAAAGTGTATGCAGATACTGATGAATATTCTATAAACAAGTCTCTATATCTCTCATTCAAGGTCAGTAAGTAATTATTCCCTATGTATTGTTTTAAATAATCCTATCATTATACTATACAACAATGCCTTTTTATCATTTCAACTGCTGATAATATGAAGGAATTCCTTTAATCTTTTAATTCAGTGTAACACTATGAGATTCTTGCAAATCAGTTTATCAGTGCTACTAAAAGCATTTTACTTTTTTAATAACTTATTTCTCAATTTGGCTTACAAGCTTTGGTCTTTGTCATGGCTAGAATGACACCCGCATTAGATACCCTGTCCAAATAAAAGCATTTGATACCCTGCATAATGAAAACTCTATACAGAGATTTTCTTTATTTTTAATTTATCTTCCAGAAGATGTTTTTATGTTTGCAAATGAGCACAGATCTGACAGCGTACAATTGAAGGTATTGATTAAATGTAATGAATGTATTAAGCTGAAATCCACAAAAGATCTGACTTAGGGTGGTTTTCCGGCCCTAACATCTTAGAAGTGGAAGATGTAAAAGTGGAAGGCATCACAACCAGCGCAGTGGTATTGATGGCGGTAAGCGCCCCACCACATGTCCCTTCCCATAAGCCACCCCTTGACAACACCAGGACATCTGTGCTGTCACCACAATCATGGGAGCCAGTGATTTTCTGTTGACAAGGATCCATTACCCCCTCTCCTGGTTTTGTGTGGGTCACCCCCCCCCATGAAATTGGAATTGTGGATAACAGGTTTCAGACTGTTGCTCATGATGTGAAGGGGGAGGGGGGGCGCCCATTAATTTGAATGCAGACACCAACCTCTTGAAGTAACTTGTGGTTCTTAACTGCTTGTATTAAGTGACTTAGCGTGATTTTTTTCACAGCATGTCCTTTCAAAATGGGGGCAGTACAATGGGCCTTGTATTCGGGTCTGAGAATCCACAGTGGTCATATGAAGAGTTATTGTGAAAATGGCGTACGCAATGCCCCTGGTGTCATGCCCTGCTATCCTACCCATCCCATTTTCTCCCTAGTGAGGCCGTTATGAGTAAGTCTTACCTCTCGTTGCTGCCCTCATGTTAATTCATTCCAGCTGCCTCTCCTTGTGATTGCTTAGTACTCCTTGTAAAAAAGGCTTCCCAGTCCTGTCATTGAAGATGTGTTGTTCAGTTTCCTGTGTGTTACCCTCCATATGTGATCCCCTGTGATCCTCTTTATTTCCCCATTCTGTTAATAAAACCACTTTTGTTTGCCCTCATGCCTGCTTCTGTGTCCTCTGCTTCTTCAGAGCATGACGCCTGGGGCATTTTTATGGATTAAGGGCCTACAGCAATGTAACATTTCTGCAGAGGATGGGATTGAAACTGGTGTCCTTCCAAACACAGGCATCTTCTAACCAACTGAGTCAGTCATCTCCCACCCATAACTATAAACGAAACCCATACAAGACTCATATTCTATGGAATAATTGCTCAGGTCATATTTTTAATTCATTTGGAATGTTCACGTTGCATCAGACTGTTACATTAACATTTAATTTACATCCAACAAAAAACAAACTGACATATAGACACATATCTATCGAGAGAACCCCTTCCAGCAAATTGGGTTTCAATATATTAAGTTCATATGATTCAGCAAATCTATTATTCCAGTGGGAAATGGTGTAAATGTAGTATTTCTTCCACCATTTAGATAAACGTGAATAAATGCATTTGGAAGTGCACATTAACTCACAGATGTTTCCTGCTAAGGAATCTCTGTATATTTTACACTGCAAAACTCATCTTGTGTTTTGTCTCCATGTCATTTTGTTTTAAAAATTGTCAGTTACTATTATAGTTTTCTGCTGTCTTTGAATAGTGGGGCAGGTACCATGTTTGCCAGTGAAAATAAGCAATTAAAATTACATTGTTGAATAAGATATAAAAAGCAAGTTTCTAATGTCAGTTCACAAATACTTGTTCATATTACAAAAATCTTTTTAAAATAAATAAGGAATCTCACCTGAATCTGAAATTGATTTGGATGTTGTTCACTGTGTACCATATTTGATGGGTTTTGAGACAGATCGATTATAGTGACAAACTGCAGAAATTAATATTGATCCCATTGCTATTACCCATGTTCTGAAAAATGTCAAAGAAAACAGACAGTCGAGCATAAATATCCTGCCTAGATGTCCTAGGATTTTTATTAGACTCGTTATTACCCTGGATTATGTTCCCTTCTCCAATAGCCGATTTTTGACAATATTATCCTATTTGTTTTTCAGAGCACAATAATTATAAAATTCCAGCATAATTTGATAATTACTTTTCTAATCTCAACTGCATATTTTGTCAATTAAATGGGAAACAGCTTTTCTGTATTTCATCACTGTCAATATTTAGTTGTTTTTTTTGCCTTACATTGAGATTTCCATATTATTATGATTTGTCTAAATGAGGTGGACCTGTCCCATGCATAATTCAATAACTTAAGTACATGTTTGTGCAAAGTTTGTAAACAATGAGGTGTTCAATAAATAAACTTTAATTAGCCACCAGACAAAAAAAAAACTAGGGGACGTGTTTTTGTTTGTAATGACACTACCCTGTCATCTTCCAATGAGAGATCAGGTGTAAGGGTAAATACGATAGCAAAGAGGCTTTACTGTGGTTAGCAGAACAATATAAAGCAGACCGTAATGGAAGGCAAAAAAATCTAACTTTGTAATACTATTGTGCTTTCATTGTTGTGCGCATGACCATTTTCAAGGCCATGGGTATCGATAACAAGCATTGGGGTTAGCATTCTATGTGTTTGTTTCTTTCTAACATCCTTTTTTGTTTGTTTATTTACCCTTAATTGTCATGCTATGTGCATGTAAGCAAGATTCTTTGTTTAACAGCACTACCAGGGTAATTTCCTTGTACTGTACATTCCTGTCAGTGTGCTCGGTGGATCAGTGCTTCTGATTCTTATTCTGTTGTTATCTATGATGTTAAATGTTCTTTTTTTAATGTAATTTGATTGTGACTCATACTAAAATTTGAATATATAGGCTATAGGGATGAATGATGGAAAGGCAGCAAATTTTCCTACAGCCCTTTGGGATTTGGGATGCTGTGTAAATAAAAACAGAATGCAATGATTTGCAAAACATATTAAGTGTCATATAAAACATATCAAATGTTGAAACTGAGAAATTTTGTTGTTTTATGACAAATTTATCAATTTAAATTTGATGCCCGCAACATGTTTCAAAAAAGTTGTGACAGGCAACAAAAGTTGTGTAGTGCTAAAACAGAACACCTGGTTGAATATCTCACAACTAAAGAATTTGGGGAATCCATCATCTACTGTACATAATATCATTAAAAGATTCAGATAATCTGGAGAAATCTCTTTATGCAAGGGGCAAGGCCGAAATCCAATATTGGATAGCTGTGATTTTTGGACCTCAGCCAGTACTGCATTGAAAACAGACACAGTTCTGTACTGGAAATCACTGGATGGGCTCAGAAACACTTCCGAACACAGTTTGTCACTGTAGCTACATACAGGATGAAACTGTACCATGCAAAGAAGAAACCATATCTAAACAGGATCCAGAAACGTCACTGACTTCTCTGTGCCCATGCTCATTTAAGATGGACTAAGGCAAATGGAAAACTGTCCTGTGGTCTGACGAATCAACATTTCAAATTCTTTTTGGAAATCATGGATGCCACGTCCTCCAGGCTAAGGAGGACAGGGACCATCCAGCTCTTTATTAGTATACAGTTCAAAAGCCAGCATCCGTGATGATAAAGGAGTGCATCAATGCCCATGTCATAGGTAGCTTGCACATATGAGAAGCCACCATTAATGCTGAATGATATATATATAGGTTTTGGGGCAACATATGCTGCCATCCAGGCAAAGTCTTTTTCAGCAAAGGCCTTGTATACTTCAGCAAGACAATGCCAAACTGTGTGCATATTACAGAAGCATGGCTGCATAGTACATGAGTCCGGGTGATTGACTGGCCTGCCTGCAGCCCAGGCCTGCTACCCACTGAAAACATTTGGCACATCATGAAATGAAGAATACGACAAAGGAGACCCTGAACTGTTGAGCAGGTGAGATCCAATATCAGGCAAGAATGGGACAACGTTTCACTTTCAAAACCCCAGCAACTATTCTCCTCAGTTCCCAAACATTTACAGCGTGTTATTAAAAGAAGAGTTTGATGCAGCACAGTGGTAAACATGCCCCTGTCCCCTTTCAAAGACCCGGTGTTGGCATCAAATTCAAACTGAGCATGTATTTGTCATAAAACAATAAAACTTCTCAGTTTCAACATTTGATATGTTGTCTTTGTTCTATTTTCAATTGAATACGGGTTTATATCTACGCAACATTGCTCGTTTGCACTCTCCCCTCAGTGTGAAAGACACTGAATTACTAATTCATGCTTTCATCATTACTCGTCTAGACTATTGTAATGCATTATTTTATGGTCTCCCTAACAAATATATCAAAACTCTGTTCAAAACTCTGCTGCACGTCTACTTACGCACACAAATATCTGCTCACATTACTCCTGTCCTCCGTGATTTGGTTTCGTACACTGGTTGCCAGTCTCTTCAAGAATCAAATATAAAATTATCCTCATCACCTTCAAAGCCCTTCATGGTTTAGCCCCTCTGTCTGAGTTACTCTTTCCGTACACTCCTGCCCGTATGTTAAGATCATCCGATGCAGACTTACTCACTGCACCCAAGCACAGGTTATCAACTATGGGTGGCAGAGCATAAGTATAATAGCTCCTAAACTTTGGAATGCTCTTCCTCATAGTCTCTGTAAGGCAAAATCTGTTGTCCATTTTAAGCTCCTGTTAAAAACACATCTATTCAATGAATATTATTTGTCTTGTTTGTAACTTGCCTGCCTTGTTAAATGTGTTTGTAAAGTGTCCTTGAGTGTATGAAAGGCGCTATATAAATAAAACATTATTATTATTATTATTATTATCATATGATTTGTAAATCATTGCATTCAGTTTTTAGTTACATTTTACACAGCGTCCCAACTTTGTTGGAAACGAGGTTGGATCTCTTTCACATACATAATTTCATAATTTCCAGAAACGTGACAGAGGACACATTTCAAGTGAACGACCTTCAGTCTGTTTTCTAAAAGAGCAATTTTTGTCACCTCCTACCTCTCCACATACGGAGAATTATATGGCTCTCAGAAATCGTCATCTACCTCAGAGAAGTCTCAGATGTTCTGGAAAAATTTTACTACAAAACCACGCAATACAGCGAGAAGCCGGGGAAGGGCAGGTCACTCAAATGGTAGTTTGATTGTGAGAGTGATTTGACATATATGAACATAAATTAAATGCTACAGCACAGTCAATGAAAGCTCTGTCCTTGAAAGAACCTAAACAACCCTCGCGACACTGTCCAAATACATGTATAAAGCAAACAGATCAATAATTTTTGTCAGCAGATGACAAAGGATTACACTTTGTTAGGGTTAATCAAATGAGTGTTCAGAAAAATTGTATCAACTGAGAGCAGCAACTGAATTATAGCCATTGAAGGACATTTCCCACTTATCTGATTTACCTTTCTGTGTACAAGATGTACAAAAATTTTTTCTGTCTCAGTTCCTGTCATTTGCACCAAACATATAATGCTTCACAACAAGAACATCAAGCATCCAAAAATAAATACATATAATTTTATAATAGTCCATTTACTTGGAGTTTGACAATTTGTTGTAGCCATGTCTTTCCTCACATGTAAGAATGAAAAAACAAAGTATCAAAGTAAACATATGAATGTGAAAAATAAGAAGCGAGATAAGATTACTAACAAATGAGCTTCTTTATGCCGTTCTTAGAGCTTAGAGGATGGGCTGTGGGTGCGTAAATGTTACATACGTCGCGGGTGAAAGTGAGGCATATTTTGAATTTGGTGGCCAAATGTTGGGAAGGGAGAGCATGGTTATGTGCAGATTTTTTTGACCACTTTAAGTGTCATGCTCTGCAGGAACGGAGGATGCGGGAGCAGGCATTAGTGCAAACAAAAGGGATTTTTAGTAACAGAACAGGGAAATAAGCAGGATCACAGGGATCGAACATGAAGGCTAGCAGGCAACTGAACAACACAACTTCAACGACAGGACTGGGAAGCCTTTATAAAAAGGAGTCCTAAGGGATCACAACGAGAGGCAGCTGGAAACATAAGTCAACATAAGGACAGGAACTCATAGCCGAGCTGCACTCGGGAGAAAAAGGGACAGGCAAGATGGCAGGGCGTGACATTAATGCTAAGATACGTAATTTTTTAAATTATTTTAATTTAGTTGAAAGATCAATTTAATTACATAGTAGTTTCAGTTTTGCATTTATTTGGAACAATACAATAAATAAGTTTATACGAATATGGTCTCCACCATGGTCTCCACCTTTCTACGGCCAATACACAATTCACCTAAAAACTACTAACTTACTTAGCTAAAGGAGTGCCAAACAAGCAGCTAGCAGATACATTTAAAATAAAGTAAACATATTCAGTGAAAACGCTGATGTAGAAAATGGTGCTTATGGACTGTTTTGCCAATATGGATACACTGACTGTGTCCTGTTCGATTCACAGTTTACATCCAGGCCAATATGACACATCCCGGCCAACGTCCAAACATATGTATGTAGTATGTGGGGAGATTCTACACTCAAGGCATCGTGTCTTCCTCACATTTGTTCACAGATTCAGGGAGTGACGGAGGGCGACTTCCTCAGTTTGTGGTCACACTCAATTTCTCAGACTCGGTTTCCGCGGCAGATGGTGGTTCTTTGTAACAGACAGACCCTTCTTCCTACCAGACACATCCCAGGGAGATCTTACAGTTTTTTGACTCCGGGGATGGCGTCTACCTCTCTCAAACCCCCGGGCGCGGCATACAAATAGGCCCCAGTGATGCTCCCCCCGGCTGTGGCATCAAGCCGCTTTGTGGTCTCTACATGTGGCTCCACGAGTCTGAGTTTCCCAGCAGCAGCTCATAAACAGTCGCTCCTCAGCTTCAGGGGAGACTGTCAGGCTACGCCACTGCTGTGCTCCTACGTCGTTCCTGATACCTAGTCCACCGAAGATTTCCATCTACTCTTACAAAATCATTTGATCATATACTGCTGCTTATGCAACCAGTTTAATGTTAAATTAATGGCACCATGCACCAAGAATACTAATTAGGGCCTTATTATCAAGCGATTAACAATTAGACAGATATTTCATAATGTCAGCTTTTTAATCTGTTTGCTTTAGCTGAATGCCTACATTAAACATTGCACAGAATGCCTTTAACCCATCTACTTCAATGGCCTTCAGTTCGGCTCATAAATAAAGTTTATTGTATTTTTTTTTATCAGTGCCCGTGAATAACGAAAATGATCACATTCCTTCCTGTTCTTCCTTTACCGGCTCAGTTATACCTCAAGCTCTTTTTGGCAGAAACCAGAACCCAATGTGCCATTTGGATTTATCTAGTACAGAGCAAGGCCAGAGAGCAAAATTTAGTGCTGCTGGGAATGAATATACCTTATATTTACTACACCACCCTTAATATATACTCTTTTGGGGCAGGGAGGCCATTAATAAAACTTTGCAACTTGAACTTAATGCACTTAATGAACAAGTTTTTTATTTATTTTTTTAACCAGAGTTTGATGTGTCTGGATGTCATTTAAAGTTCATCCATAAAAGGCACATTAGCATTTTATTGAATACACTTGGCAAATGTGGACTCCCTATTTGGATTATCATTTCCTATCAGGCAAGTTCATCACCAGGGGATTTCGTTTGTGAAAGTCACATGACCGTTTAGAAAGTCACATGTTTCTCATGGTTTCCTTGTTTACAGCTGATAATCTAAACCCCTAAACTTTCATTCCATGAGGTTAACATGCCACCCCTTCTAATTAATTTTAAAAAGGGTTTTGGGGTTTCTACTGAAATAGGAATACACTTCAAAACTGAAATATTGCACAGTCCACTTAGCAGTGAGATACTTATTTCCATGGTATTTACTGTTCACTATGCATTTGTAGATGATGACTTCATTAAAATGTGTGGAAGATGGGCCAAGAGTTCAAATTCCTGTACGCTGTCCTTGTATCCTGCAGCAAAATACATTGAGTGGAGAGCCAAATAAAATTTCAAAAGCATAATAGGCCTTAATTTGTATTTGTATTTCAGTAAACAGATCATGTCACTGGTTTTGAGCAAAACGATATTCAAAGCCTTTTATAAAACACAATTGATACCAAATGCTGAAGGCATGTTTACTTTCTTGAAAAATGGATTAATGTAACAACTGGTTTGTGGTGCTAATAATGCCTAACCCTAAAACTCCAGAGGAAGTTAATATTCAGGAATATCCCTCAGACCGGTTTTATTTTCCCAGTTTTAGTGTGAAACCTGGATACTAGTATTTGATGAGCCAGCAGCTAGCTAGCTATTTAATGCTATGCTACATATTTAACGCTATTTAGTTGCTGCTAATGCTTTGCGGCAGATTTGAGAAGTGGCTGATTTCTCAAGCAGCCGATTGTCCGTGTCTTGGCCCACAGACACAATGGGGCAATTCTTCCATCTCCCCATTATTTTCGACAAACGGGGCGACTCTGCTCTGGTAGTCGCTGCGGTTGGTACGGCGCCTCTGTTACGCCGTCAGTGATTCAGAGCTAAATGATCGGGCGGACGCACGCTTGTTAGGTGGCTATATTGTGGTGAAAGGGGGCCTCCGCATTGAGAGATCGCTTCATCTGAACTGCTGTTGTCAGGTTGCCAAGCAGCTAAGTTATCACATAAACGCACTGCTCTGTCGTGTTTCTTGGGTAACAGAACCGGGAGGTGGGGAGGGGGGGTGGATTTTAATACGAGCTGTCGAAGACAGCTATTCCTATTCATTACATTTTATGTAGCAGACCCTTTTATCCAAAGCGATGTTCAGTTGAGAAAGCAGGACCAGCCAGTCCCTGGGGCAATTGGCGGCTAAGGGCTTTGCTCAGAAGCCTAACGATGAAACCACTCCGCCCATCCTGGGGTCTGAAACGGCAACCTTCTGATCGTAAGCACAGTGTCCTAACACATGGGTCAACGTAGTGTCCCCTCATTCCTACAAAACAAGTGGACGAGATGCAATTTTTAACCCATTGATTGTGTTTTTTGAGAATGAAAGTGAGAATCACCATTCCAATACATGAAAGTTCCTTTGAAAAGTTGATTCATAGATGATCATCTTCACGTGAATAACACATTATCGTGAGTTCAGCTGCATTGTCTTAGTTTGGCAGTTTCTGTTGATGCTACCTTACATTTTCAATAGTCTTGGTGTTTGCATGCGTCGTATAGACAAGCAGCGGGATATTTTCTAAAAACAGAACTTTTCGTTTTAACTTGAAGACTGGAATGAGGGAGCATTTCGTGTGGCAAACCTTGTTCCCATGGAAGCCAGGTGACACTACAACAGATGCTCATAACCTGCCAGGAGGATTTTCTATAGAGGAGCGGTTCTTTGCTGAGAGGTGGTTTTTATCTTTGTAACTGCACTGCGTCTTTAATACTACAGCAGCAGATTGGTGCATCTTGTCTATTTTAGGCTTCTTGACTCCATTCTGCCCTTAGCTGTGAAAACAGACATACTTAATTCTGGAATTCCTTCGATCAGCTGGTGACCATTTGAAGGACATAGCCGGGGCCTGTCTGGCCACTAAATGTCAAAGGTCAACAGGTGTTTCAATTAGTGACCTCATTCAGGCCATCAGCTGAGCTTTGCCACTATGCGAGTGTCTGAGTTTGTGTGTGTGTGTGCATATCTGTATGTGTCTGTGTGTGTGCCTGAGTCTGTGTGTGTCTGAATCCCTGTGCATCTGTCTGAGTTTGTGTGCATGTGTGTGTGTGTCTAAGTCAGTCTGTGTGTCCGTGTGTATGTGTGTGTCTCTGAGTATGTGTGTGTGCGCATGTGTGTGTGTGTGTGTGTGTGTGTGTCTGAGTCCATGTGTGTGTCTGAGTCTGTGTGTGTGCATGTGTGTGTGTGCGTCTGAGTCCATGTGTGTGTCTGAGTCCGTGTGTGTACGTGTTTGTGTGTGTCTGAGTCCATGTGTGTGTCTGAGTCCGTGTGTGTGTCTATGTGTGCGTGTGTGTGCATGTGTGCGTGTGTCTGAGTGTGTGTGTGTCTGCCTCTATTTGACGTTTCGCATACTGCCTCTGCGCCCAGCCCCGGCTCAGACGCCATCGCTCACCACCACCTCCGCCTCTCTTTCCCTCCCTCTCACTCTCTGTCACACTCGCCTTCCTCTTTTCCTCTCCTCTGTCACACTCTGCCTTTTCTTGTGCCATTTCTTCACTCCCCTCCCGTTGTCCTTTTCTTTCCTCGCCTTCGTCTTCGTTAAATTCCTTCCTTTGTCGGCAGCTGCCCTTTACCCCGTCACACCGAGTCCTCCTCATCCTGATCTACCCCGTACAATCAGGGCCCAAAGTTTGGGGGAAAAAATCCTCCCGCTGCTGGCTAAGCCAGCCTTAAAGTTAAATCACTAAGAAGCCCTGTACATAGGACACTGGCTCCCACGGCTCCTTAAGCTACCCAGTCGTAGCCCGTCCTCGCCGTCTGATGAAAACCGAACATGCCCACTGTTGATTGTAACTTCGTAACTATGCTAACAATTGTAACTATTCTCCTGTCTACTTCACATCTAACTGACCAATGAAAAGATGTTTCATGTTTGTGCAAGACTAGTTAACATTTGTATTCATAATGGTTGTTTATATGAATTACTTTACAACACTAATTTGAAGAACTTCATGTTGATAGCCAGACAGCCACCTAATTAATGTCATTGCTAATTGTGGAGCAAGATTAGTTATGTTGTTGAAACTGATATACTTGCCTCGCTTACAAAAATCCGTGTAAGTCCATTTACAATACTAAACTGTTCAGTTACAATTTGTCTGAGAGCTGTGCTTCTTGTTAGCAGAAAGGCAAACAACACTCAAGGATATTGATTTATTACGAATCCACTTTCCTCTAACATTTTCTTGGAGATGGAAGTGAGGCCCCCTATGAATGCTTGTTATAAGACATAACAATAAGTAAACGCAGTAGCATATACTCATCTCAAGCACAAACAATGACCGCAAATGCATATGGTGCAATTTCCTTCCCGGAACCAGACAAACAAAGGAATGTCACAGATGCACCCCAGCCTCCCAAAAGCTTTCATTTCATACGGACCAGAGAGCCGAAAGCCTTGCAAATGTAACTGCTTTGGATTGTGTCCATTTTGTACCTTCCTCTGAAATGAGTCTTTGAATTTGTTTGGCTCCTTAGCCAACATTGTGTAATAATTCCTTACCACTGATTCAGCCACATTATGTTTTGTATGAATGTATTTGCTGCTGTTATTCACAGTACTTTTTCCTTCACAAAACCTATTTAGAACCTTCCCCTTGGGTCATTTATGTTTAATGTCACCAGAAGATGAACCCAGGTTTCCATTCATATTAAGGATATAGAGCACAAAGGGTCACTAAATTGAAATGGGCACTTATGAGCAGAATATGTGTATTTATTTTTCATTTAAACATCATCAGTCATAAAATTAAACACTTATAAATTTGAGCTATCAGAATCTTTCTGGTTGTTCGGAATCTGCCAATGGATTTCATGAGCTTTTAGAATGCTTAAGTTTTAGAGTTCCGTTAAAATATACTTTGCCTTTGTTTCAGTTTGACCTTTTTTCTAACCATGTTATCTGATGTCATGACCTGGCCTGGGTTTTAGCCAAATTTGTGTCACAGTTCCTCCATTAGAAACTCAAAGACTTATTTAAGAGCGTTCCAGAGTCTTTCATACATAGTCACCCCAGAAGCCCAGAATACAAATTCAATGTTTCAATAGCTGTCGTGAATAACATCAGCCCCCTTATCTTGTCTTGCCTGTTGTTTATTTGATTGTCAAACAGCAGGTGGCAATAAATAAATTGCATATTAGATGCAAAACGTGTTGTTGGAACATTAACCCTGTGAGTTTTGGCTGACAGACATGAACACCTTCAGTGAAGGAATATCAAATAATATAAAGCGCTGTGTCTTGTGTGAAATAGAATAGCCACGCAATTTGACAGGACCTGTGATTATTTGAATATGAAAGATTTCCTCATGATGTTTGTGGATTTTCACCAGCAGATCGTGATTACGCACGCCAGTTTATTAACAATCAGGGCTGCAAACACCCTACCCTCATCCCACCAGTCAAATTCATCCCCCTCTCCCATTCACCCACACGCACCTAATATGGCTGCCATAATGATGGTGACCTGTGCTTCTGTGGATGTTCTCTCCAGTGCCGGGCACGAGTCAGCATGTAGAAAAATGACTTTTTATCTCCGAAGCACACACAAAAGCTCCTTATTGTATATGCATTGAAAACAGACTTTGGACGTGATAGAGTCACCGGTAGGCCACCACGGTAGGGAGGAATGGAGGATCTGATTAAGTTGTCAAGGAGTTGAGAAAGAGCACCTTCCCCTCTGCCTTAAAAACACCGGTGACTGTGCTATCTTACCGGGATTTCACTATACGCTCACAGATTAGTCTGAAAGCTTAGTCTTCCCCGGCTTTTTCGCAATAAAGACTTCTAGTTCATTCTTGTAATGGAAAATCACTTTTACATAAAGCATAGTAGATCAAAGTAAAGCCGTAACAAAGCACGGAAAATCGCCAATAAATGCTCGCAGCATAAAGCATGAAATGTCCTTATCTTTGAGTACATTTCATATTTCACATATATTGTGCCGAGTCAGTTTCTGCCACGGTGTACCCAGACTACCCCGATGGATGGATTGTGACACATGAAACACTTGTCTCCCTACTAGTACTCTCAGGGTTTACATTTACATTTTACATTACATTTACACTTTTAGCAGAGGCTTTTGTCCAAAGGGACATACAAGTCAGGCAAGCAGCATGTATGTTTGTTATGTGCTGTCCTCGAGCTGAGTAGGCATAAGGGCGGCTAGGCCAAGCTTCCGACAAATGGCCAGGTAGAAGTGTAAGCAGTATTGGAATAGAAGCTGTACAAGTAAGACAAATATACAATATATAACAAAGTAAGACTATTCAAAGACCAGAAGTGGAACAAAAGAGCATTCAGTGAACCTACAGGTACCAGGCATCAGGCTAGCACATGAATTCTTGGAACGGATGGGTGTTGAGGCATTTCTTGAAGATGGAGGAGCATCTGATTACCGGATGTGGTTCAGAAGCTCATTCCACTGCTTTACCAGAAAAACATTCTTATTATTTAACCATCTAGCCATCTAACCTCTTTCAGCCATAACCTTCTCCCAGCTACTCCACTGACCCCCCCCTCACCTTTTTTTTGTTAAACCATATCCATGCCTGTTATGACTGGTTAAAGCACTGGAAACTCACTTGGTTAGCAGCTGTCAGAGTCTACTGATTTGGGGGAGTGGTGGTGCAGCAGAGTCCCATGAGCTTATGAGCTGTACCATGTGACTACGAACAGACGTGACCCATAAACTTAGCGATGCAGTTTCCACGGTACCGCTCCTTGAAGTTTTAGAAAGGTCTGTTTACTGAAATCGAAGCAGGACAAACTGATGTCAAAATTACAAGCAGCCAAATGGACATGTCTCTATTACTGTAGACAATGGGTACTGCAGGATGAAAGGAATACGCGTGTCGGCAACAGAGTTGTTAACACCCAGGAAAATATTCTCACTGGCAAACTAACAAATAGCCAGCTTACAAAACAATGATTACAACTGCTGATTTCTGTGTATCTTTCATTTCTAATTAACCTTCAAGGTCAAACCCCAAAGCAAGTGAATCAGCTGGCTGTTGTCTCGACTCATTTTTGTCCACATTTCGGTTTTGTGCGTACGCACGAGATGAAGTAGCTACACCAAGAGAAGAAAACATCAAAGGGGAAGAGCAAGGTAGCCAACTAGTACCCAGAACTTGGGGAAACATCTTCAAGAGAAGCATTCGAGATGGCTACATCTGGGAGCTAGCTGAAAAAATGTCAAGTGATGCTGTCATCAAAGCAAAAGGGACCAATTTGAAGAGTCCTAAATTTAACTTTTTTGCACAATTTTGTTAGTCATTGAAATATTTTAAATGTATTATCTATAAGGTGAATAACATAGCTAGAATCGAGACAAATGCATTAAAAGCAGGTGTGTCTAGACTTTTGCCTGGAACTGGAACTTGTAACAAAATTTACTAGCTCTGCAGAAATTTTCTCAAAAACATATCCCGTGAAGTGAGTGTATTTTGGAAAACTGCTCTTCAATTTCAAAACAATAGTGTTTATTCAAATCAAAGTTTTAGAGAGTGTGGCCATGTTTCAAAATTATTAGCAAGTGCAAAGGACAGTAAAGTCAAATCACTTGAATTTGATTGAACCTTTCAGTAACAGACTAAACTAGATGCTACTTGATCTGTCAGTAAGTCTACTGCATGTTTTGGAATACTTTATTGATCCCCATGGGGAAATTGTCTTCTCACCTGGCCATGAAGGGCAGCAATGTGTTATGGTTGCGGCGACGGGAGGAACGACCCATGACTGCGGCTGCAGGCGTTATCGCCCTTCCAAAGGGCATTTATTTTACAAAAACCAGGTAAGAACAAGCCACAACAAACTACAATGACCGAACACGGGAGACTAAAACCAGACGGACTAAATACACCAAAGCATTAACACCGAACGAGAAACAGCCGGAAACAGGAGGATTCTCATGGGGTTAATGAGGGGGCGTGGCACACAGAGGGATCAAACGGACGGGACATGACAGCAATGCCCAGGGGTTAAGGGCTTTACTCAAGGGCCCACGGACCTGTTGAAGCTGGGCTTGAACTGTCGACCATCCGATTACAGGCACAGAGCTTAATCTTCTGAGCCAAACTCTGCCCTTTATTTGATGGTTTACAACACCCCTCTGTAACCAGAAGCATGTTAAGCTCCAGGTGTGCCTCCCTCTGATTCGCACACACTAGGACCTGAAACGCTGCACAAGGGACACTGTTAATTGGGGCCCTTCTATGTCTCTCACCGGAAACACCTGGCATCCATCAGGGGCCTGGCCAAGGTGCTAATTTCAAAGCCATTTTGAGATACCCTCATATCGCCTGATACCAGGCCTTACAGTGTTCAGCATTCAAGAACATCAGTGACTCTCGTTCAACATTTCCTTCAGGTATCTTGACCTATTTATTCATTTCTAATGAGTTCAAAGAAAAACGAAAATAAAATCTTTAAATTAGGTTTTTTTTTTTGAAGTAGGAAACCATAGAGGACATCCATTTATATATATATGTATATATATATATATATATACACACACACTTTGTTTAGTTAATTTCGCCTCCCAGATGTATTAGTATCCAAACATGGACATAAAAATAGTGTTTTCTATATTTTGGCGGTTTTAATGAGTACAGTGTCTTTCCTTGACACTAATGTGATTTATTAATTTATTTATTTATTTATTTATTTTGTTGAAAACCTCAGCTCTGCACATGGCTCATGGGAGCCCAAACTAATTAAGCAGCATGTTTGCAAATACTGAAGACGTACAGGCTTTGGGTGAATTTAATTTGAGGCCGCTTCCCTGTGCCGGCCCGCGGGCTGGGTTTGTGCTGTCACTTGGAGGGGGAAGGACGGGGCAGAGCTGAGCTCACGCAGATGGACCTCTGACAGTTCTAGGACTAACTTATGCCCTCCGTGGGGATGCTTCACGGACCAGTGCCCAGCTGTATCCTACATTCCACATATGATCCATCCATTCAGCTTCGAACCGCGTATCCATTACAGCAATGTTTCTCAATCTGGTACTCAGGGA
The DNA here is from genome assembly GCA_026780845.1 of Petrocephalus sullivani. Taxonomy (NCBI): domain Eukaryota; kingdom Metazoa; phylum Chordata; class Actinopteri; order Osteoglossiformes; family Mormyridae; genus Petrocephalus; species Petrocephalus sullivani. The sequence goes on along the minus strand of JAODKM010000126.1, from coordinate 15,094,213 downwards.
CCCACAGTTGTACCACATTTTTGCTCCTTCCCAGCTGCCTATCAGACAGTCCACATTTTTGCTTCCTCCCACCTGCCATTGTTTTGTCTATGACTTTCAAGAGTGTGGGGGCCGGTGTGTGGCTCAGTAGGCTACACCCCCATGTCTGCGATGGGAATGTCGCCACTTCCAGTCCAGGCCTCAGCAGGATAGTCACTTGTCCATGGCCCCTTGAGCAAGGCCCTTAACCCCCAGCTCCAGGGCCACTGCAGGCTGGCTGCCCCTGTGCTGTGACCCCGTGCAGGCTCACTGCTACTTGCATATCTGTCTGTGTGTCTCAGTGAGAGCAAGATGGGATGCACTCTCAGCAAAAAGGGTATCAATTTGTACACTTGCTTGTCACTGGGGGGGTACCCTCAAGGGCAGGGGTCTCAAACTCCAGTCCTAGAAGGCCGGAGTCCTGCACATTTGAGGGTTTACCCTCATTTAACACACTTGATTCAACTCACTGTGCTAATTACCACACAGCATTTGAGCACAATAATTTCTGATGGACCTGGGAAAGGATTAAACATAACATTGGACAATGATAAGGTTGGCCCCATCCTAGAGTCACCCCTGAGGAAATGTAAGTGTTAAAAAAGCTGTCAGTGTGTGAGGTGTGACAGATAAGTGATATTATACTTTGGTGTGCTAACCCAGAGATAAAGTCAAAACAGCTACTTAAGTGTATAATGAACCGAAATGGGTCAGGGAGTTAGGGAAGAAGGATCCACTGTCACAACCATAGACCAGTCTGTCACACAGTGCAGACATACTATGGGCAATTCAGAGACACCAATTCACATTGGATTAAAGGAAACTGTTGTTTGTAGAGGAAACCTACACTGTGCAATGAGAACATAAGAATTCAACACATGGAATTCAAACCCCCAATAGCTTCAACCTGCACTGTTGCCTCACACTTCCAGGACTAGGGTTTGAATCCTGTATGTGCCAAATTCTTATGTTCAATGTTTGTCTATGACTGTCTGATTAATAGCATTAACGCTTATGATCCTTTCAATAATTTTGTATGCTATATATTGTATAAGCATTGCATCTATTAAAGCGACCTAGAATTTTTTTTATTTATTACAAGTTATTGATGATAGTTCCCCATTGGTGTTCCGAGATAGCTTAGACGGCCGACTCCCAGCATCAAATTAAGAATGTCACAGGGAAGGTTTTTGTTTACTTGGAAGGTTGTTTGCTTTTATGATTAAGCACACATCGATATTCATAAACACCCCACACTGCGGTGAGATGAATGTGAAGGATGTCATGTCACTGCATTTTAAAGATTAATACACCCTCAGAGTGGGTAGCCCCCGGAGAGTCTGTTAGCATAATCAACAAAATTTAATCCCAGGGGATTTTCATCCAGGTCGCTTTCCCTGTTTACATTCATCTTGTGAACCCTTTTAGTTGGTACAGAGCTACTGATTATGCATCCAATTCCCACTCCTCTTCTGGGTTTACGTCAGTTCCATTTTAAACCTAATAAGATCTACAGCTCTCCGGCTATTTAATTGTACCCTCAAAAAAAACTCAGTTTTTTGTATTCATTTGCTGCACTTTCACGTGACTTTTTTTTATACTTTTAATGGGAATTTTCCTAACTCTTTCCGAGAGTAAAATTGTCAGTGCACTGCCACTTACGTACACTATATTACCAAAAGTATTGGGACACCCCTCCAAATTATTAAATCCAGGTGTTCCGATCACTTCCATGGCCACAGGTGTATAAAATCAAGCACTTAGGCATTCAGACTGTGTCTACAAACATTTATGAAAGAATGGGCTGCTCTAAGGAGCTCAGTGAATTCAAGCATGGTACAGTGATAGGATGCCACCTGTGCAATAAGTCCATTCATGAAATTTCCTCGCTACTAAAAATTCCACGGTCAGCTGTTAGTGGTATTATAACAAAGTGGAAGCAATTGGGAACAAGAGCAACTGAGCCACGAAGTGGTAGGCCACATAAAATCACAGAGCGGGGACAGTGCATGCTGAGGCGCACAGTGTGCAGAAGTCGCCAACTTTCTGCAGAGTCAGTAGCTACAGACTATACACAGACTAGAGACTACTTCACGTGGCCTTCAGATTAGCTCAAGAACAGTGCATGGAGAGCTTCATGGAGTGGGTTTCCATGGCTGAGCAGCTGCATCCATCACCATGTGCAATGCAAAGCGTCGGCTGCAGTGGTGTATAGCACACTGCCACTGGACTCCAGAGCAGTGGAGACATGTCCTGTGGAGAGATGAATCACGATTCTCTGTTTGGCAATCCAATGGGCGAGTCTGGGTTCGCTGGTTGCCAGGAGAACGGTACTTGCCTGACTGTATTGTGCCAAGTGTAAAGTTTGGTGGAGGGGGGATTATGGTGTGGGGTTGTTTTTCAGGGGCTGGGCTTGGCCTCTTAGTTTCAGTGAAAGGAACTCTTAATGCTTCATCATACAAAACCATTTTGGACAATTTCATGCTGCCAACTTTGTGGGAACAGTTTGGGGGTGGACCCTTCCTGTTCCAACATGACTGCGCACCAGTGCACAAAGCAAGGTCTATAAAGACATGGATGAGCAATTTTGGTGTGGAGGAACTTGACTGGCCTGCACAGTCATGAATTAGGGATGAATTGGTGGAGTGGAGACTCTGTGCCAGGCCTTCCCATCCAACATCAGTGCCTGACCTCACAAATGCTCTCCTGGAAGAATGGTCAAAAATTCCCATAAAAACTGCATTGAAGACAACATTGCAGAAAGCCTTCCCAGAAGAGTTGAAGCCGTTACAGCTGCAAAGGGTGGGCCAATTCCATATTACAGCCTATGTATTAAGAATGGGATGTTATTAAAGTTCATGGGTGTGTAAAGGCAGGCATCCCAATATTCTTGGCAATATAGTGTGTGTGCATATAGCACTGTACATAACCATTGAAAGAGGGAGGGTAAAGTTAGGTAATAAAGCCATCCCATCACCTATGCCTTGTTACAGATAATATACAGTAAAACATGCTTCAGTTGACACACTCAGACCCGGATTCCCGAGCCCAAACCTAGCTGTAGCCCATCCCAAGACCCAGGATCCATTTAGTTCTCCTGCAGGTTCCCCATAACGCGAATATTTTTATCTTTTATTTTTATCATCAAGATCTTCCTTTTCCCTATGATTTATTAATACTTAAGGAGGTAAAAAGACTGATCTGATTCATTAATTTTGTCCCATGACATGTCTGAATAATTAGACACCTGGATATTAACCCATCTTGCATGTATAATTAATACTATCAGTCTCAGGTGAACCTGATGATAATCTTAAATGGTAGAAGAAAGACTTAAGGTTGCTCTGTTCTAATGCAGACCGTGGAACCACCTCTTAAATCTACCTCTAGCCATGAGAGGTAATGACCTCCCCTGAATTTTAAACAGCCGACTCTTATGCCACGCTAAGAAGCACAAATGACTTGCATGTATCTGACCCTTTCAGAAGCAGGGGAACCAAAGCGGCATGTCAATGATTATTGTGAATCCAGTTAATGGAAGCAGCTCCGGATAAGAGAGTCAATTAAATTAAGAGAATGTAAAATGCAGTGTGGCTTCCCTTTATCGTTTATTTTATATGCTTATTATTCTTCTTTGTATAAATACACAGTAAGGGCTAAAAATGTGCTTGCAGATTATTAATACTATTGCATACGTGAACCTTTGGAGGCATCATGTTAAAGCAGAAACGTTCCTGGATCTCCCACGGCGGCCCTCTCAGCCGGCCAGCAGAAATGATGCTCTTGTCATCGTTTCCAGGTGGATCCTCCATGCCCCACCGATCTCATCTCCTAGCCTCCCGGAGAACTTCTCCTGTCACTGATAAGCCACCCCAGGGTGTTAGAACCCCCCTCCTTGATGATGAGCCCAGCCATTTTTTTCCCAAATGAATGCCCCCCCATCCCCCAGGAACACATTTTTGTTCTTCATTATTTAAAGTCATTTACTGGATGGCCCAGGGCTCCTCCAATGTGCCAGCAAGCTCTCTAATGGGACCTGACTGCAGGAGGGAGCTGCAGGAAGCAATGGGGTGCTGGGGAGCAATCAGGACTCATAAATCACTCCCTTCTTCTGGGGGGAAGCACACTTACAGTCATATCTTACTGCGGGTGGCAAGAGTGCCCCTCTTTTATGTATATGTCTTTAAGGCCTCCCTAGGTACTTCGACCATCCCTATGTAAGCCTCTGGGGGGCTTTCTTGCCTTCTGCCCCAATCCCACCCAGGGCTGTATTTTTTTAGGGTGGAGGACATAAGAAGGGCCATGATTTATACAGAGGAGTCAACCTTATCAACAACCAATGATGTATGTTTAATTGGTGAATGACAGGGGACGGGGGCCAATCAGTTTTCATTTAGGGCCAGCGTCCCTGTGGTCCTGCCCCCACACCAACTCAACCAAAAACAATGCAATGATACATGTATACTTGGCATTTATGATCATCTGTTTCTTAATATCAGTTATGCAACAGAGTTCAGAATTAATGAGAAACTTTTCTGATGAATAAGTGGTGAATAACTTTACAGCTAACTTAGAGGCTTTATGGAGTATAAACATCATCAATTAAATTAAATATTTATCTTCTTTGATGGTTGGTAAAATGCCTCCTATATTCTGTTTTGTTTGTTTTTTTAATTAATTGCTATTTGAGTTTTTATTCATTGAAACAATCTAATAGCTATTTCATGATAATATAATGTTTTTGCTGCTCTTTTAGAGGGATATTTCAATTCTTGGTGATATATTGACTCAGGTTAAGTTATTTAACACATACTTTACTTGAAGCTGTCATCTATAATGCTTTATAGATATCTTCATAATGCATTATAATGGCCTGTTAGTATTAAGATGTACTTAGTATTAATGTACTGCATTATGAAGGCATCTATGGTACATAGCATTAAAAAGCATTAAAAATGCATAATAAACATGGTTATAATGTGTTATGAATGTGTTTATAGGTAATTCTTATAGACATAGCATTCATAGAAAGTAGGGATGCATAATATTTATCGGTCGATATGCAGTAAAATTATATCATTTTTTAATGCTCCGATAAATAGATCTGATAAAGTAGGATAATAGAGTTTGTGAAATTTTTTTAAAACAGGCAGTGACTGGAGATCCAATGTCTTCGCCAGTCTGGATGTTTTTCTCTGTGGCAGCGGGCTACAATGCCATTGCTGTTTGCAAATCAATGGGGATGCAGAAATGCCAAAGAGAGCTCCGCGGAACTTCTGTTTACATATGCAGACATGCATTTTTATACCGTGTCAACTCGGTACAAATATACATGTTAAAAAGGGACTTTCAGTACTAAGATATAGTATATTATTACATTATTTATGACGTGTCGTTGTTTGCATAGAGGGACATTAAAAATCAGGAATAGACTAAGGCGTCTGAAATTATTGGTGTTCCAGATGAGTTGGTGAACTGCATAATATATTTTAGTGAAAAAGAAAGTAAATCGCATACTAATTTTGGCACCATAGCATGCAAAACAATGCGAGTTGTCCGTAACTTTACCGTTATTTACTTATAACAGTAGTTATAATATAATTATAACATAATTTCATGTGCTTTGACAAATGACATCCTACCGACAGTCGGCACAAAGATATAAACTACACCCGTATTTGCTTTGCGGGCGATTTATAAAGTTCACAGAGCCTCACATTCTGTCCAAAAAACCCTGCCCACTCTATGTAGCCAGAGATAGCGTCCGCAGCATTCGCTGGCATGGCGTCTATATAAATACCTACCTCATCCTCAAGTGCTAAAGGTTGAATTGATACAAGCATAAAATACTTGTTATGAGCCTGTTCATTTCATTGAAAATGCCAATATTTTTCTTCATCTAGTTAAGCATACTTTCCGAATTTGCACTTAGCCATTGAAATTAATGGAGCCGGCTTTGCTTCCGAGTCGTAGGCCTTACCTAGACGAATGGTCTGACATATTGTTTGCCTCGGCACACCTTACAGATTGCGTACAGTTCCAGCACAAAGTCGAAAAAAACTTTTATTATTTATTATATATTTATTTATTATTCTTCCCTAAATTTTGGCACTTAATATGGCTCGTACCGTAGCATGCACCCAGGCAATCTATATGTCAAAAGTCAATAGTGTGAGCTCTGCTATTACTTTTGTTCACAGTTTGCATTACCATGGCGATGCTATCCGCACTCAAACACGCTAAAAATCCCATAGGAATGCATTGAGCGCTAATGTTAGCATTGTTAGCATAACCCTAAGCTTAACCTTTTCCCATTGACAATGCATTTTAGTCAAAGTATTCCTACTCAGCCACTGTTCATACCACAGCTACAAGACTCTATAATCAACCTCAGGCTTCATCACCTAACACCTCATGACCACCATCTTGACCCGCACTCCTCTATTCTTATATTTATCATACCTTTCCCATTGACTTCAATGCATTTTTGTTTTCCTACTCAGCCAGTGTTCATGCCACAGCTACAAGACTCACTATAATTACCTACCAACCACATAGCATCATCTTAGCGATACCTAGCAACACCCCAGTAATGCCTAGCAACACCCTAGTAACCACCTAGCGACACCCTAGCAACCAGCTACCAATGCCTAGCAACCACCTAGCAGCACTCTACCAACCACCTAGCAATGCCTAGCTACCACCTAGCAACACCCTAGAAACCAACTAGCAATGTCTAGCAACACCATACCACCCACCTAGTAACACCCTAGCAACTGCCTAGCAACACCCTAGCAACCACCTAGCAACACCATAGCAACCACCTAGGAACTCCCTAGCAACCACCTAGCAACACCTTAGTAACCACCTAGCAACACCTTAGAAACCACGTTGAAGTGCATACCAACGACACACCAGCAAAGACCAGCCACTGTAAGCATACTGTAAGCACATTGCATTGAGGGACAGAGCAGACACAGCTATTGTAGCCTTTGCTCCTGTCTGGTATACTGTAGGTGCATTGCATTGTGGGACAGAGCAGACGCAGCTATTGTAGCCTTCGCTCCTGTCTGGTATACTGTAGGTGCATTGCATTGTGGGACAGAGCAGACGCAGCCATTGTAGCCTTCGCTCCTGTCTGGTATACTGTAGGCGCATTGCATTGTGGGACAGAGCAGACGCAGCCATTGTAGCCTTCTCTCCTGTCTGGTATACTGTAGGCGCATTACATTGAGCCATTAAAAAATAACGGCAGAAATGGGCTTCCATAATTTTCAGATAAACCCATCATAGTTTAAATAAGTTTAAATTTAAGTTTAAGAAATAGGAAAAAAATGGAAAAAAGGCAAAAAAAGGGGAAAAAATAACTAAAGTTTAAATTAAGATAAACTCTTTTCTTGATGGTTTTGTGATTTCACATGTCAGTGCATTTATTGATTTCATATGTAAGATGTTTGGGTTATGAGTATCTTTTACTGCTGTTTTTTAATTATAGCAGCTAAATTTAATTAAAAGCCTAATATACTGCTACTAAGTATTTTGGTGTCTTACACAAAAATTACAAAAAGCATTTGAAGAGACTGATGTTTACTGGTTGGCCAGAGCTACTAAAATATCAGTTTCATCACTGCATCTTAGATTTTCTACACTGTAAGAAAAGTCTGAAAAATAGAGTTCAATGTATGAATTTTCCATATAAAATTCCATATTTCACAGGTGTTTTAACCTTTAATTTGAATTTCACGCTGAATTGTGGACGCAAGTACACCCGCTAATGTCTGTAAATTTAACAAAAAAAAAATCTGTATAATCCGTATAACGGATAATTACAGTATCATTTCTTGTTGCACAAACTGCAGATTTATTGAAAATTATAGTAAATATAAAAATATGAATGTACTGGTTATCGGTATCTGTATCGGAATTGGCCATGACAAGGACTTAATTACCAGTTATCAGGTTAAATTTTTCATATCGTGCATCCCTAATTTCCTTTAATATAAATTCTCTAACTTTACATCATCAGGCTACTTGAGAGAAATGTTTGACATTATCTCCCTTCTCTCCTCTATATCCTTGTGTCACATTGAATAAAAGGTCTTTCCTATAGGTTTCTCTGGTTAATCTGGCCATTAAATTCTTCCCTGAGATTGTGGTGCTTGTATTATTAGTCACAGCAAACCGAACCGTCATGGGTCAGTTTAACTCATTCCTATCATTGCTTTTCATACATGGTTATGGTTTTCATATTTTCCCCTACCTGCAGGGGATGGAGGCAACCCGCTGAGGTCAACAAACGCATCCATGAGCTTAGCACAGCTTCCCTCCATCTGACAGACGATCTGCACCGGAGAGCTGTTTTATCCACCCTGTGTTGATCCTCTTCTCACATAGGTAACTGAGCTGGTCACATTTTGGCTTGAAAGAACAAGATATTTCATTTTAATTCATATTAAATTATATATGAAAAGTGCTCCAAGCGTATTTTGATGATCCCATTTTTGTGTAGGTGATATATATATATATATATATATAAATGGAATTTATCGCATTAACTTAAAACTGGCGTCCTGTCCAGACAGCTCTCTTTCTTGTACCTAATCTCCACAACTTTATAATTGGTTAAACTGTTGTCATTGCAGATTACCGCCGTGTTGCTGGCCTATGTTTTAAGTTGTTGCAAATGAAACAGTTAACACAGATCAACCCCTTTTATATGTTTATTATACTTCTCTTCATGGTGCATGCTGTTGAAGGTAGTACAAATACCTTCTGTGTTTTCTTATAAATAACCTCCCTGTGTTATGCATAGAAGTCAAATAAAACACAACAGTTGCTTAATGTGAGATACCTCTGAGTGTTTTATGATAACCTGCTGAAACGCTCAAAATATGAATTTTCAGGACAATTTTAAATAAACTGTTATGTAATAACAAGATCAGTTCAAGTTAAAAACAAGTCTTTGAGTTCTATGTGAGATTTATTACCTACTCAGTAAACCACATTACATTAAAAGTAATTGATTTTCAGAAGCTAAAATCTCTTCTGATGCCCTCGTTGAAGCCCTTCCAATGTATACCATGCAATCGGAAAATATGTGTTTAAAAGCACTGCTATATATTATTGTCTAGTGACTGTGAAAGTCACCAATGACATGGACTGTGGACGACATTATGTGCTGTCACCTGTCTCACTATGAATTATTATTGTCAAGCAGAAAATGGCAGCAAGTAGAGAAATGAGTTACTGTCTCCCCACTTCTCTGTTGGCAACCGGTCTATCATGACAGCAGATCTGGTGACATTCATAAGTACCAGATACATCATGGGTCCAAAATGATAATGCCGCACACACAGCCGAAGCCACCTGCGGAATATCACATTCCTCCATCAGACACTGCTGTCCTAGAGAACATTTGGAAGTGACCTCACACTTCTGGAGATGAACACGGCTGGAAAGTGAAGGAATGTTCTATAGGAGCAGAAGTTCCAGTCTAATGCGAATGATCCATTACAGTTCTGGTGTGATGATGTACAGCTGCACCTTGAATATTTTCAGTACGCAGGACCTGGAAATGCTTGGCAATGTAAAGATGCACTGCTGTGTCCATTTGCCACCTTAAAATAAAGGTATTTAAATCTTACTCATTAACTCATCTATGTGAACTGCACCTTACAAAGAAGAACAATGGTCATTGCTGCTTCTTCCATTGAGAAGTTGCAATCTTATCACAATTTGCATGTTATCTTTTTTTTTCTTTTCCTTTTTGAATCACCACGGATCTTGGGACTTTTGCTATACATTCAGCTTCCTTAATGACAACCTGCACAAAACAAGTAATATGATTAAGGCGTGTATAATATTGCTGAATGTACCAAGAACAGTGCTGTGGCCTGTTAATGTGTTAGGCTGTCAGTGGGGTGCACCATCATCGAGAAAAAACATAATCATTCTCAAATATCACTCAGTGCAAATGTCATCCAGAGCACAATCTTTTTGCTATAATGTTACAGGCTGAATGAAAGTCTCATCTAAGGACTCCTCAGAATCCTAAAGGAAGGAAATGGTCATTTTGATCAAATTTGCATATGAAACAGGATGATTACCTCCTGCATTTGGGTACGATACAGTAGCCTTTTCCAAGTGAGCAGTGGAATTTGGCTTGTTCCTCTAAGGCACCCACTAATGAAAACCACCCTATTATACGATTGGGCAATATAAGTGTTTGAAATCAAGGTTATGTTAATGCTCTGGGACAAGTATGATTACGATTGAAAAAGCCCTACTGGAAATTTGAGGTGGCACAGCAGTGTCATGGTGTGTGCTGAAATTCTAGAATATTCCCGTTAAAGTATTGGGTGAGTGTCTTTTATGGAGCCTCACACAGTAAATAGTATCCAGTAGGATTATCCATTCCCAAGTATGTTCAAACAAAACTTCTCATGGTTTTTAGACTATTACTACGAGTATGATTAATACTATTTTGTTACTAATTTAGTACTATTTTATTCAATTGGTGTTTGTCAGTACTGTACTATTCTGGTGCTGTTTTTATTAATTATTATCTAGTACTTTACTGGTATTTTATTTTTAATTTATGTCATTAATCAAGTAAAGAAGCTGCAAACCATATCTCGTTGTACTTGTGCTGTGACAATTGTACTTTTGCAATGACAATACTACTGCTATGCTACTGATATTCTACTTCTTAGATCAGAAAACTTGATAAGATGATAAAGCCTTCCTTAATCCATTTCTTGCACAAACTTATACCTTCTGCAAACTAAAATCCAATTTGAAGACTCCTCCACCCTTTTCAAAGATTTCGGAAGAATGAAGGAATCAAAGTCACCCTGTTGGTTACTCATTGTAAAACATTTTCAGTGGCCTCTGGCTGATTATCACTTTTTCTCCCACAACTTTGCTCCCTGGAATTATAGGAATGAAAACCTCCCCATTCACACCAGTTAACTCTGGGCATGGTACAGCTATGTTTAGGATTGCGATTGACGCTTGCCATTTTTGGTAGTTTTGACACGAGAAAGAGTGAGTAGTGTGAGCAGAGAGTGTGAGTCCTGGGGTCTGGGCTGGAGAAGGTGCAAATGGGAACATATACACAGAGCATTCTTATTTTTCAAAACCAAAAGTGTCAAGTGTAAGCTTCAGGACTTTGCAACATAAGCAGTATAATCCATATTTTACTATATTTAACTATATTTTAGTTTGTATCCATTTTGGCATGAGACAGGAAGTGTATCCCGCTGGACAGGGCTACCTACTGGTATGAGCTGGAGAGCTGGTGCAGTTCGCCCCCAGAGGTTCCTGCAGGCATTCACCTTCTGACAAATGCTACTGGTTTTTCATCTTATTCATTCATTCATTTATTTATTTATTTATTTTATTTTTTGCATATTTCTGACAAACAAATACAAACCAACAGGGAGCAGATGGTAATTAAATCCTTTATGAATATGTATGCCTGGAAGTTGTTGAGAAGCTCCTAGCTACAGTTCTTTCTAATAAATTATATTATTTCCATGCGCATGAACAGGAAAGGTTGGGCGGAATCGTATAATCTATGTGTAGGAATCAGTTAAATCTGGGTTTTATGCAGAAAGAGGAACAGGGCTGGGATAACTGATCCTGCCACATAATGCATTTTATGCAAGTTAAGGCTGGATCGACAATCCCGCACAAGTCCTCTCATTATTTCAGATCGGGCCGGGCATTCGTTATTTTTCTCCCCTCATTTCTTTTCAAGAACATTGGATCAGACAGCTAGATTAGTGAGATGGCTATTGCCAGCCTCGCCGCGCAAATTCCCGCATCCCAAATTTGTTAATTAGCTGATCCTCATTCGCCCAGGCAAGAGGAGCTGGGGGATGGAGTCTCAGGGTGATGGTAGGGGCATGGGTCTGAGGTGACAGGCTAGCTGGGCCTGATGGATGACTGTTTATTTGCTCTATATCCCCACCCCCTTGCCAAGAGCTGGAGTAAAATGAAGGCTTGATATGTGTCATAACTGCCATCAGAATGTCACAATCCCTTAAAAGGTCAGTGCATCCTTGGCTATTCGAACACGGCAGGTCCGACATAGCTGCAGCTCACATGTCCACGCAGCGCTAATCGGGAATGTCATGGTGCCATCAGTGCCTCCTGATTCCCAATTACTCTGATGTGAGGGATGTGCAAAACAGAAGCTGACATTACGATAAGCTGGAGAAGGCTTACGAGAAGTGCAGGAACTGCGGTGTCCAGGCCAACAGAGGAGTTATCTCAGTGCCGCTGGTTTACATCCCATAAAGACGGTGATGTTGCACCTTAAACAAAACACCCATTGCATCAATTTTCTTACCAGCTTGTCCTATGCAGGGTCACAGGGATCTGAAACCTGCCATGGAAGCTATGGGCACAAGGCAAGGAATAACCCAGGATGGGTCACCAGCCCATCACACAAGTAAAACTGATGGAGGTTTAACATGAAAGTTGATGAAAATGTTTTTTGATGATTTTCATGTGTTTCAGCCCTTCCCCAAGATAAATACTCATTCCTTCTCCCATCTCATAGTTCAATTCACCATCCAAGCCATAGAAACTCTCAAAAAGCCAATTAACAAGCAAACTGAGACAAATTCAGCAATCTTACCCAAAATGCACCGCGATACACATGGGCCTTTTGTTTCGCAGGTGGGCCACAGACAGAATGCAGGAGGATAATAATAGTAATTCATTGAACTTTCCAGTAGATGCAACCAGTTATAAAGAAGAGTGTATAACAGGTGGAAATCTGCCATGCTGGGTTGGTAGAATTGCCTATGGTCAGTTTCTGAATCACATATTATTGTACACAGGGGGAAATGACGTAGGTTGAGGTATAGCCAATTAAAATGCAGCAGACAACACCAAGTTTACAGTTCTTTGGGTTTCATCCCTGTCTCCCTTATCAGCCTATCGTTGGTCCGGCTGGTGTCAGTACACTTCTCACCTTACAGCCGTGTCCGACAGGAATTAATTGTTGTCACTTCACCGAGGAGGAAGGGCTGCCCTCCTTTGACAGCCTAATTAGTCTTATTTAGTGCTGGAACTGGGCTGTAAACAACCAGAGCAGGGATAATGAAACGGCCGCAGCAGCCTGGCTACCTAGGACACGGGGTAAGGAAACGTTTGTGCGATTTATGGGTCATCAACACCGGGCCCTTATTAATTGGCCTTGCACTACCTTGATTTAATTAACACCGTGTCACTGAAAGCTCTAGGCCCGGGCGTTGAGCCTTTAATGATGTTATTTAAAGTCTATTTTTTTCTATCCCTGCCTGTGCTCTTCCTTTATTTTCTGCATGCATAAGAAATTCTGCACCTTAAGAATCATCTTTACAAGAAAACATCCAATGTGGCAAACGGGTACATCAGTTTCCAGTTTCTCTTCCGGCATTAATCTTAATATCAATAAGACGTTTTTAAAAGGCTGTTAGTTTGCTGTTGCTTATTAATCTTTTCATTGCTCGTGTCAGCATTCCTTTTTGTTAGCTAGGCGCTGTACAGATATAAAAAAGCAACATTTCACTCGTCCTGCTAATGTAACAAATGAACGCTCCGTTTCCATATTTCATTACCGAGAATGAATTCATTTTATTCAAAAGTCAACTATGGACGCAACACCCACAGTAGTGTCTAACAGTGTCTATAAAACAGTCACGCACACACAGACACACACACTTGATATTTTTTATATGGATCCAAGAGTCTCGGTCTGTTTGTAACATATCATGATGTCTAATGACCTTCAAGAGAACAGCAGAAGAATAACCAGTGAGCGGAGCGTTAGCAGAGTGTTGAGTCTTCTAGTCAACAGCCACGCAGTCACCAGCTGCATATCTTCTAGCCGTTCTTCCGAATGATTGTTAATAATGAAAATCAGGTTCAACGCTGATGGCTTGCGTTCCTTTTATCAGGGCGTCACCATGTGATGAAGGCCTAGTGCAGAAGTATTTGTGCGGAATCCAATAAAAGGAATGAAAACCTTTGCATTGTCTATGAACTGATGGCATCAATCATCTGAGAAGGTAAAGTGTGGTGTTCTAAGTCCTTTCCCTCCAAATGATCCTTAACCATATTCTTCTCGGCTGGTTTCGCATCCCCTGGGCAAAATTCTGCTGAGCCCCCCCCCCCTCCCCCACCCCCTACAACAGCAGAAAACAAATTTTGTAAGTTCATTTGTATCATATTTCTGGCTGCTAACTAGCTGTCTGTTTCACAAGTAGTGAAATATTAAAGCTATTGTAAATCATTACAGTGTCACAGAATGCACAGAGAGGTGTAGTTTGTGATTTCTGCTCCTCTGTGCCCTCTGATCACGTGGTGCCCTAGGCAATTGCCTATGCCACCTATAGGGTGAGCTGGCCCTGCTTGACAGTCAAACACCATCAGATTTTTGCAAATCACCCTGGAAATGCCATGCTTAGGATGTCCCATATAATTTTCCACCTCAAAAGGCAATATGTAGTACAAAGATTATTACAACCTGTTTTCTCTTTGGAACTAATTTAAAGTCATGTAATTTATTTGTAGTACTCTGGTGCATCTCATTAATGATGGGGAAAGACAAAACTGCCCTTTTCGGCTCTGAAATTTATTGCTTTTTTGCAAGTCGCAGAATCCAGTAAACAGACCTGGAATGCAGAATTTGAGTCTTGAGGAGTCTGAGAGGTTCTGCTTCTTTATTAATGATACGGTAGGAACAGAGAGCACTTTCAGGCATCAAGCACCCCCAAAATACAGAAGGGCACGCCCTCTCTACACCCCTAAAACAAAAGACTGTCCTGTTACTGTCAGGTGCTTTCCTCCTCCCAACTCGCCTTAGTTGTTTCGCTCAATTTCTATTGGCACACATCATCCAGTCATTCCTTGCAAGTGATGGGAGCCTTCCAATGCTCTTATGACCTTATCCTTCCTACAGATAATGTCAAGATGTCAGGAACCTCCTTGCTCATATACAAGATAAAACATACATGTCATAGCATGTCATAAATCGCAGGTTACGATAGGACATCCAGTCAAAAGTCTAGACACACCTGCTTTTAATGCATTTGTCTCAGTTTTAACTGTTAATTATAGTTAAAGGCCTCAAGGAAATTAAGTAATACAGTTGCAATCTTGCAATGACTAAGAGAAGTGTTCAACATCTCAGAATTTTCTCAAATTTTGGACTCTTCAAAATAGCCCCCTTTTGCTTCAATAACAGCCTTGCAGACTCTTGGCATTCTTTCAACCTGCTTCCAGATGTAGCACTCTGGAATACTGCTCCAGCAGTCCTGAAAGAAGCTTCCACAAGTTCTGGGCGCAAGATGGCTACCATTCTCTCACTCTTCAATCCAACTCACCCCAAACCAGCTCTATAGGGTTTAGGTCGAGGGGATTGTGGGGGCCAGGTCATCTGCCACAGAACTCCATCTCTTTCCCTGTTCACAAGATAATACTTAACACTTAATACATACTTAATACATAACCTCGAGGTGTGCTTAGGGTCATTATCTTACTGAAAAACCAAATGATTTTCAATAGGTATGCCCAGATGTTTGACTGGTACTGTGTATTTCCTTTACAACAGAATGCAATGCCCTCAATCTTTTTTAAATAATTTGTTCACCACCCTTAAGTGAGGCTTGCTCCTCTTTCGCCTTTACTGCAGTTGCCTCTTAAACACATGTATGTTAGCTTTAATACCTAAACATCATCTCATTTACTCTTACTGCCACGGGGACAAAGGCAGAGGACGCAGGGCCTGCCACGACTCCCGTTAACGTGAAACTTAACAGCAAGCAAACTGTCTGTACAGGATCAGTCAGCGAAGTGCTGGTCTGGAAAGCCCTGCACCTCAGCTTAGCAATTCAGGCGCCCTAATTGCTTTAAATGTCCATGTGCAATTTCAAGAACAAGGTGGCATAATTGAATTTCAGAGCTGAGTTCACCGAACAAATAAATAATTACATCAATCAATGGCCCTGCTGTTTCCTCTTGCATGCACGCTGTGTGCTAGGGAAACACAGCTCTTCGTAAAGGCTATGGCCTCGAATAGGGACCAAGTGTAGATTCAGCCCATTCTACACGTTCTTGGTGCTGGTTAATCGTCACTAACCAGCCTGGTATCACTGACGAGGAGCGGCCAGGAGGCGGGCCCGATGGGCAGCTCCATACCAACCACCTAGCTTCATTTTCCACAACAGCCCTTCCACTGCCACCCCACCCCCCACCTGCCCCTACTTTTTGCTAAGCCTTTCAGAGTGAGCACTCATTTTTCACATTTAAAACGCCTGGGTTAATTGATCAGAAGAACTACATGCTTAGCCTACTATGCAGATGTGACGGGCGGTTTAAATTTTCCTCACCACTGCATTTTTCCCCTCGGATGGCCTATTGACAATTCTAGCACTCTTGTCCTCAATTAATCTATCAGTTATAATGGGGAAGCTTATGTCTGTCTGATTATTTTATGAGATGACTGTTAAGGAATATAGATTGGTCTCCATATACCGCAGTATGTCATGCACTGCGCACTTATGTCACATTAACCTTTGAGCCGTGAAAGTTGACAAAATACATCCGCGGTCTCTCAATTCAAAAATAAGAGCAATAATGCTTTGGTAATTCAAAAGGCATTGTGATCCTTATATGTTGTTTCAGATATTGCTTTCCATTGCCAGAAATACAGCGACTGGAAAGAGGGATTTGCATCATGTACGTCACTGCCAATCTCATCAACGATGTTGCTCATTTATAAATAGTCTGATATCTATTCTTGCTATATCTCTCTTTTGTGTTATAATAAGTCCTAGAAATAGCCGTAACCCAGAGTGCTCTGACTTCCACGTCATCTCAAATTTATCATCATTGAACCTCTCGTTGATTAAAATTTTTACAGTGCGGTCCAAAGAGTAGATGTGAGTCGACGGAGAGCAGATTAGGGAAAAACTTGCAAACTTTTTTGCATAATTTCTAAATGTCCTGGCAGCTTAGAATCTCATAGGGTTAAAAAAAATATATCCCCAGCAAGCCTCTCGTGCATTCTGCCCACTGCTGATGCCGCTTGAAGACAAGACCTTCCCTTGTTCATGGCCGTAGTGACTTCGGGACGGTGGAGCGCGTGACCCTTACCAAGGCGCACCGGAACGGACCTGAAAAACAACACGTGGGTGTGTCCTGTGTCACAGGAACACTGTCTGCCCCCCCCCCCTCCGCTTATAGGGCTTAAAGAAGCGTAACGAGAGACCCCGTAGACCGTGGATTAGCCCTCATGAATTCAGATTACAAGCACAATCTGTCTCACACATAAACAAGAGGTTCACAAGAAAACCACTGTCCTGAAGAAGATTGATCATTACTTAAGAAACTTGTAGACAAATGGATGAGAGCCACAAAAGTACAAGACATATACCTTAATAACTTAAAGGCACATAACTGCAACAGTCATCATTCTTCTGCTGTTTAATTCTCTAGTGCTAAATCTAGGATACCAGCACCCCAGGACGCATCATTATTCCTTAAATATTTAAAGCATCTCACATTGAATCTCATTACAATAATGATTAGCAAATCAGGTTCTTTTTGTGGAATATGATAACACTGTATTTCTTTATTAATGCGCTATTTAATGTGCTGTTATTTAGTACAATGGCTGCCCTCTTGCCTGTGGGGCTGGGGGTTGGAATTCCTCTCCCAGTCAGTGTGTGTGAAACTTGCTTGTTGTTTCTGTGTTGTGTGGATCTCCTCCAGTTACTCTGGCTTTTCTTCACACTCTAGAAACATTTAGGTGACCGGGTGTGCCTGAATTATCCAGTCTGCGATGGACTGGTGTCCCGTCCAGGGAGTACTCCAGGCTTGTCCCCTGTGTCTCCTGGGGTAGACTCTAAGCTCCCCATGACCCCATATGTGTGTATACATATACACACACACACACACACACACACACACACACATATATATATATATATATATATAGATAGATAGATAGATAGATATATTTTTAACTATCTAATTCTTTGTACAAGTGCAATGTTTAAATATTTATCTAGAAATCACATTTATAGGCTTTGAAGGCACACAATGGAAAGTTAATAAGACCTGATTGAGATATAAAACAGTGAGATCAAAGTTTTCAATAACAAGTTGGTAGCATAATTATTTGACCAGTAATCATCTCCTGCTGAAGAGTGATCTGAGAATAACGACCCATTTATGCATCCTAGCTTGCGTAGGATGGTTTCTGAGGGGGTTACGGGACTGCATAGTGTGCAGTGTATGTGTACCATGCATTTTGGAAACAATAATGTGCACGAATACACATCTTAGAAATTAAGAGCCTGCTGATGAGATATGACCACCTGAATCAGCTGTTTATATGGTTTCTGACTCGATGAATTAAGGCATTATTATCACATGCCTCCTGTCTGTTTATGCACCAGTCAGCTTCAGGCAACAAAATTATGAACAGTTTGTCAACAGCTGCTGGACTGTTGAAAATCCTGCGAGGTTCCCGTTATCATAGACTTCCTAGATTTGTTGTGTTAATGTACACTACAATCCAGCTAAAAGTGGGATATGTTAAAAAAAATAACAACATACATTTCCACAAATATGCTAAACCCATGCTACCGACATGTTTAGTTTTGTGCCTGTATGACTTTAAATTGTGTCAGTACTGATTAATTTATGTTTTGTCTTCTAAACCTTGGTCTGAATGAAGTCAGGTGGTTCTATCATTTCCTGATGTTTATATGACTGTCATAGGTAATAACTGTGTCATTGTGAAAATAAAATGTGGATTGATCAAAACAATGTATGGTGAACGTGTCATATTTATGTAGAATCAGCATTAATTATGAAATAACCATCTGATACCTTGTACCTATTGGTTAGAAAGATAATGCTATGACATTACACTGGGTCTATAGACAGTAAACACTGGTATTCTCTCCTCATGAACAAATGAGGAGATGTCACCAATCAAGTGCTTCTATCGTCACGGGCTTTCAAGGTGAATTCCGCTGCATGTCTTTGGACCGTTTTTTTCTGGACCATTAATTTTAACCGCGCCTGGCTGTATTTGGACGTGACAAATTGGGGCGAGATTTCATTTCAAGGCTGCCGTTTTTTGCCGCCAAAGTGGAGGCCCTCCCCTGGCGTGGCGAGCCCCGGACTGGTGGGGGCAGCGTCAGATCCACTTGGCAGTCCTGTCAGTCCCAAAGGCGGCCTCACCAGGGAATGGGGAGAGCCAGAAGAAAAGAGTGAAGTAAATCAATCAATACAACTCCGCCAAACTGACAAAAAATAGCAGAGGCTCAATTTACTCGGAGCAAAATGGAATGTCACGATTTAGCGACAGTGAAGGATAAGTGGAATTATGAAAAGAAGACGTTTCGTGATTTATTTATCAGGTAATCCAAGCATATCGTGCATATATTGTTGTCTCCGTATAGTTCTAACTCTATATGGCTGAAAAACATACACACATCTTTTATTGTATATAAATAGACTATAATAGGAGCTGGAATTATTTTACTATAATGAAGACAATAATGACTACTTTGACCGTACCTCTCAAACAATGGAGGATCAGGGATTATTTGGCTGAAAATTTGTCAACCAGGGCTTATATGGCAGTCCCTTTTGATGTGAACGCACCTTCACTGTGCCAGGGGTGTTGACATTGTGACGGACAATAAAGCATCTTTATACTTTCTGCTTGAAGTTGTTTTTTGTTATATTTTATTTTATTGAGGTACACATTTTCCTGGTGAAAAGTCTCTGCACCCAAGTTTGAGATTATCGGGAGGGTGAGATAGGCTGGTTCATATTTTATGAGATTTTTATAAATTGCAGTCTCTCTGTATTGTATTACGGAGGCTACAAAATAACTTTGGCCACAAGATGAAAACGACAATCCCCTGGTCTTCCATCCAGTATTATCACTTTCATGACATCTTTTGTCCTATTTTTCCAAATGAATGTGTCAATACACGGTGAAAAAATTCACAGGACAATATTCTCGCAATTGGTCCCATGTTCTGTAGCATGGACATGTGACCTTTGTCACAAATACACTCGTGACTGTGCTCATAAGTGTTAAATTTAGAGTTGTATGACTCTTCTGCCAGTGCCAACAGGTCCTCACCCCCCGAAACATGTCAGTGTATTTTGTCCAGTGTCCGTCTACCTTCCGCCCTGTCCTTGCTGGGCTCGATGGATAGTCACGCCATAATCTGCCTGTGGTTAGTTTCCGCATAGGGAATAGCGACACCTTATTGCAACATTAGCATGTCCGAAGAACCAAACTGCTGCTCTTTTTATTCATCTCTGCATTATCATATCAGTACAGACTGATGATTTACATGCTGTGCAGCTTTATGAGCAATAGGAGTTTTCACTCTTCTCTGAGAATATATATTTTTTTCATTATACTGTCAGAAAAAAAATGGTACAGCCTTGGTACGATTTTCTACCCCCAGCTGCAAACAACATTAACGTTCCCCCAATGGTACAAAAATGTTCCTCATTTCCTGAACCTAAAAGGTACATTTACCTACAGCTAGGGTACAAGTGGCAGACCCTTGAGAATACAGCCTCAGTGACAAGCAATTGTACCCTCAAAGGCACAAATTGGTACTTTTTTTTCCTGACAGTGTAAGAACTGACTGGACATTTATGTTTAATAGGGACCTGTGTATGTTTCTAACCTGTACCAGAGAGAACTCAAGATAAACTTTGAACACACTTTGTTAGAGTGTATTTTTGCTTTCACTGTCCTTTAGGTTTTTGAAATTCTTCAGTTTGTTATTCAGTTTTACCCATATTTCACAACTTTATGTTTTATTTATATATTGAACTTGGTGTTTAAAAGACAAATCTTAAGACCCGTCACTTTAAATTTGCTATAAAATGATTCTTTATCTTCTGTAAGTCAACTATAATCAAGCCTACACAAAGCTTCTCATAGTGTTTTTTGGGGGGGTGGTGGTATTCTACATAATGCTGCTATAAACGTTATTTTACACGTTGTTTAACAGGGTGATGAATTTATCAACGTGTATACATTTAAGCAAACTTGACGTTTAGCTAACTGTAAGATGATGGATGCGCTGCGTAGGGAGTATTGTTAATGTCGGTAATTAATACTACGGCACCACACTAACTGGAAGTCAGTGGAGCTCGGTCGACATATTCAGCCATAACAATGAACCCTGGGATGACCAAATTAAACGTTTTATTAAAGAATTATAAGTCTTAGAACAGCTGGAACGCATTAACTCTGCTGGGTGAAATCCGACCATTGTACGCCTACGTGCCGTCAGTAGTACACGACCAGCACAGGCGGAGGATGACAGACAATAACACACAGCAGCCCCGAAATCGCATGTTTAAAGTTTCTGTATACAGCAGTAGTTGTTGCAGTCCGCTTCCTCTGACAGGCGGGCCGGCGATCATATTTCGTCCCCTTATTAAATTAAGGGGGGTGATGCGGATAGGTGCATTTATGGCTCTTACATGTTATGTCAAACAGGGACGGTCACTTTCCGTGGCCCTGTAATTGGTCGGGCCGGGTTATTAATGCAAACGACGAGGGCGTGCCCCGGCCGTCCCTGCCCTTCGCCGGCGTGCGCTTCCCCCGCAGCCCGCTGACAGCTACACCTTGGCCGTGTGCGGGTCAGCGCCGTGCCGAGGGGCGGTCTTTCTCCGGGGCTCCTGCATTCTAGGGATTACAAACCTCTGCGGGACTGAGATTTATTGCCTTGCCTCGGTTTGCACTGTTGCGCTTTTGTGTCTGCGCCGAAACGCAGGGGATTGTCTCGCTGACTTCGGAAGCTGCGGGCGCCCCCGTAACAGATCCAGCTGAAGAACAAGGTAATGGCCCGATCCTGCCAAGTGTCTTTTGTGCTGTGATCATCGCTTTTTTTCCCCCCGTGCATGTTTTTGTGCTGTTATGCTGTGCACTAAGCTTCTGCGGCTGCAAACTTAATGCGCACGACATATGACATAGACATGGATTTCATCGCGCACGGCTCTCTTTTCGTGCGTTTGCTGCGAGCGCGTTTGCTTTTGAGATTAAAGTTCTTCTGTGCTGTGTAGCGAGTCTGCCGGCAGTCAGTTTCTTTGATTTTTAGGGCACGGTGAATGTAGTGCGGACTGTCAGTACGACGCCAAAGCCGTCTCAAGTACTCACCGGTGTCAAACCAGCAGCACGCATAGAAAAAGTACATTTGTGCGTTTATATCCGAGCCTAAGTCAAATGTCCGGTAAGCTCACGATAAAGAGGTATAAGTAGCCTAACTCGGTTTTCCCCCTTTTTATTAAATTTTAAATTAATTACTAGTGGCAGAATAATATCATCATTTTATAGTGACAAGTAATTTCCAATCAGAGAAGAGTTATGTACTTATTTTTTTCCACTACGTTTTTGTATTTATGATAACTAGTGAATATAACGACGATACAATTCAAGGACTATTTATGATATTAAGGACATTGTGCGCAAAGGTACTCGGGGTGTACAGTTATACAGTAACCCGGAGACAAGAGCAGCACCAAAACGAACAAGGAAAAAAATCGTGATCGCTGCGGGAATTCTGCGAGGAGTTTATGCGGTAACCTTCGCGGCGACTGGGTTTTGCTCGAGACCCACGCCGAGCGACTTAATTCGCGGTTAAATTCACGGTTAACCAGTTTGTCGTTTTTAGAACGATGCCGACGTTGAACGGCGTGAATTGCGCTCCGCAACTTGTGCGCCGCTGGAGTTTCTGTTTGCGGGGAGCGCAGCTCGCACAGGGCGCGCCGGTGCGCGCACAGTGCCGCTATCTGTCCGGTTAATGGGGGGGGGCATGTCAGAGCTATTTGTTCCTGTTCACTCTGCAACCGATCGTTGAATTAATCGTTCGGGAAGCGATTACAGTCGTTTATTTCGAAATCGTCGTCTGGGGTCTTTTTGGGGGTTTTGCGATAGTTTGCCTCAAATGAATCGTAATATATGGCGAGTATAAGTGCATGGGCTGCACACAGCTGGCGGTGACATTCGCGATCGGTGATACAAAGGCGTCAGATTATTTTCATTTGGGAGTGTACCGGCTGAACAATACACCTATAATGTAATTTTGGTTAAGCGAGATCGCAGGACCCCCGTTCTTTATGTAAGTTCATTATACGGTACGTCTTTGCAGTGATTTAGCTGTGTATATATCACCGTCAACTTCTTAGAATTTCGTTTTCGTAGCCTGGTTTTTCCCCTGTTTCAGTTTCACTGATGGTGAGCATCTGTTAAAAGCCGAAACTTGA
The DNA here is from genome assembly GCA_026780845.1 of Petrocephalus sullivani. Lineage (NCBI taxonomy): Eukaryota > Metazoa > Chordata > Actinopteri > Osteoglossiformes > Mormyridae > Petrocephalus > Petrocephalus sullivani. Next base: position 15,070,876 of record JAODKM010000126.1, on the reverse strand, counting down.
TATTCGAAAGCACTAATGAGCAACAACGCTTTGTCTTTTTTGTTTCAATAGGCGAACGAACTGAAAGCAAATTAAGACTTAATTGAAAACATGTGATGTTATCAAAGCCAGTAAATTAGTTAACAAATGAACAAGAATTAAAACCTAAGTCGTTAAGCGGGTTTTAAAATTTTGCAATTAAGCTGGATCTGCAAATGTAGTACTTATTTTTAGTACGTCATTTCAATTGCGATGTTGCCCGTTTATAAATTATGCCGACGAATGTGTTTGTGTTACTATAGGCTAATATGTTACTTTAAATGATTGAAATGACTGCTATATAACATCCGTTTATATAGCTGCGGAAGCACGGCTGCTTATCCTCGTCGATATATAGTTACCTCCCTGGGAACCAGCCATACCTGTATCTAACCACAACAACCCGTTTTGTTTAAAGTCATTTTTTCCCCATCAGACATATGAACCACAAGAACAGTATCTGTGTTGGCAATGTATATTAAACGGGGATGTCTGGAGGGAGTTTTCTCCTTTTTCCTGACTAATGAAATATCTCTTCTGGTTCCTGTGTCGCGTAGGTGATGCGGTGTCGCTAAAATAGATGAAATGATACAGTGAGATATGTTACCTTTAGATGTTTTGTTGTTAACCATGATATATCCTGCTGATTTTAAGATTACCTCGGTGTGTAGCTAGACCCCGCCGCGCTCGGAGGGCGTGCAGTACAGAGACCCTCTGTAGGCTGTGTAGGGATTCATGTATACATGGTTTTCACATGAACATTGAGTAAAAATGGATATTTGGCTTCGGTGTTTGTCAGTAGCTTTTGCGTAAAATTATTTATGTGGCAGGGCAACGAGGCAGGATGATATTGATACGATTTCCATATAGTTAAAAACTTTTTCATTACTGGGGTCATTGCAGAAGTATATTAAGTTGCAGTCTGCTTGTTGATGGCGGTTATTCACTCAATGTTAGAATTAGCGTGTAGTTTACTTTAAAAGGAGAAGTTGGCTCCTCACAAAAGCTGAACTGAGTATAGTTTTTGTCAAAACTTAAAAAAAAAAAGTTACTGTTCAGGTTTTGGGACCTTATTGTTATTATTTATTATTATTCTTATTAAGTACATCACGTATACATTTGTGTGCTCACATTAATAGCATAGATAATGACGAAAGAAGGCCTATCACACAGCATTGGTCTGGAACGGAGAGACCCTATAGCAATTTGGACAAAAAGCGTTCCATCATTTTAGTGTAACTTAAATGTCACCTGAAACGGAATGTAGATTCCCATGCTGGCAGTCACCCTATTTTATTTGGAGAGTAATCTTTTAAAATTTGGCTTTTTTCTCCCAAAAAACATCTTTGTTTTAACCTTGAATTCAATTCAATTTTATCTTATCTGCATATGTTTCTTGCCTCGTGCCTAGTAAGAGAAATGGGTAAGCGCAGTTGAGGTGTGTGTGTGTGTGTTTGTGCGTGTGAGTTAGTCGTTGCAAATCAACAAGCATTTCGATTTATGCCGCAGTGCTTTGGAATAGTTAAAATTGGTATTTGTTGAACACTCAAATTTTCCGAACAATTTCTCAAGTATGGTCAGAGTTGACGAGATGGTAATATACTGTTCCGGATAGTTTCACCATATTCTGTAAGGCGTTCTGCTTTTATGGTGCTGCTGGCCATCTCACTACTTTGTTTCCTCGGTTATGTAAGAATATTGCAACATTATATGTGAAATATAATCTGTCTGAAATATCCGAATAGTGCCCAAAGTCAGTATTTTCATGGATCATTTTGGAATGTATTGTTGCTAGAGGTCACTAACTGACTTGATAATGTAGAATATTTGCTGTGTGCTGGGTTATCTTTTTATCTAATGAGTAAGAAAAGGTGTAATTTGTGAGCTCACACAGTAGTATTGATTTTTGTAATCTGCCTTTGCGCCCTTCTATTTAGTGTTCGACTCCTATAACTTGGCATGCAGAACATCTGCTTGGGCTCTTGTTTAGAGGTCAAAAGTACCTAATTGGCAGCTGTAAATCTGGGGAGTGTTCAGTGGATTTTAGATGTCAGCATCTTTTGTAATATTTTGTAGGTTAGTGCCACAGTAACCCAAGTATCATGGAGAGGCAGTCACCTCAAACCCCAAGCAATGAGTGAAGTCATGGATGAAATCCAATCCTGTTGTATCTACTGCTGCTGGTCTTAAACATCTTGACCTTGTTCACAGAGGATTTGCTGTGGAGTAACAGGTCTTGAAAGCCAAATGTCACCCTCTATCGTGGCTGTTCATAAAACATGTTTCAAGAGAGATGATCATCAGATGACATCCCTGCAATGATCCCACAGAGAATGATTCTAAGCTTGGTGGCTTGTGCGGTTGCTCCTAGCTCTGGGGCTTGTGGATGATACAGTCCGAGATGGTACAGAGCTCAGAGGGTCTTTTTATTCTTTTTGAGGTTATAAAACTAGGGGATTTTCCCTGTCGTGATGTGATTTTCTGTGTGCTACAGTTGACTGTAAAAGTTCACTGTGGTAAAAGTGTTTTGCTTCAGCCAGGCCTTGATAACTACAGAGCTGGGGATTCGGTGGGGGGGATGAAATTCTTGCCACTTGTCCAGTAGAAAAGGTTAATAGTTTCTATTGCATTTTTGAAGTACTTGGCCTTGGCCAGCAGAAGCGAAAAATGCAAAGTTTTGAGTGCTCGTTGTACTGTAGAATGCTTTTGTCCATGTCGAGAAGTTTAGCCATAGAATCACAACCAGATAATTCCCATTATTTGTGAAGAGCCTCTCTCTCTTGGTTGCCGACCTGAACCTCAGACACCGCTGGTCATAACGTCATACGTGGAACTGGAAGTGCTCCACCCTACAGGATTATTTTGTAGTCACATCTGCCCTGGAAAGTCACAATTGCTCATGGCTGTACCTGTAATGGCACATTTAGCATGAGAGTGTAATTTCATTTCCAGCTTGAAAGGGTGCAGTTTTGTGTTAAATTGGGTGACGTCAGTGGGGAGCCAAGGATGACTGTATCTTCCTAATGGTTCCGGGGGTAATGAGCGCTGAAATAGCCCCGGCACCAGATTGCCGTGTCCCTTCGGAAGAGATTGCTCCGCACTCTGACGGCAGTCCTTGGGCTCGAACACGCCTCCCAATCGCTCCTCATTATCCGATCAGACGGGCAGGTGGCTGCAGTATGTCCCCTGCCCTCTGGTTTCGACTCAAACCGCCCCCCCGCGCCCCCACGAGCTGTCCTCTCTGGACAGATCACCAACTTGCATCGGCAAGCAGATGGCAGTGCCACACCTACTGGACGGGTCCATATTTGTCATTCCAAAAGAAAAAAAAAAATAAAATAAAAAATCACCCTGCCATTGCTAACCCAGTTTTTTTTCCCCTTCATCCTGTGTCCTTGGCCTTCAAGTCTGGTGACAGTTGGAATGGAATGCAAAAAAAAAAAAAAAACATTTCAAGTTAATTCACCAGTACAGTCTGGAGCGCGTGGTGACGTGTCCATGGATACTCTAAGCGATTCATTACCTGGACCCTGATGAGAGGACTGCTACCAGATTCCTAGTGTCTCATCTCGTTCTGCACCTTGTACCTGGAATGCATGTGCAGAGGGGGCTCGCTTTGCTGCATTTTGGGGTTAGCAAGCTTTGCTAAGTGCCTGAGTAACGGAAGTAGTTTGACTGCTATCGCCTACTGATATTTTTCTTTTGTATGTACCCTCTTTGGCACAGATGGCTTTCCTTAGTCCTGTGGATTTTTTTTTTTTTTTCGAAAGCTCCTCTGCGAACGGACATGTTTTGCTAGTTAAAGACGGTGTTTGAAGGTTGTCTAGTCTGCTTGGAAGATGGACCAAAATTCAGCTAATTTGGAGCATTAAATAACTTAACTGTATATTATGTGTCCCATAGACTCATAGAGGTTATTTAATTATCTTTTTTTAGGTTAAAAACTAGGTGTAGAAAATGAATAAACATTGGAGTTGGACTGGTGACAGGTTTTCCAGGCTGATTTTCTTAGGGAGTCTCTTGAGTTTGGAAGCCTTCCAGCCGCCGTTTCTCAAAAGGCGTCTCCTGTCAGGCCGAGTCTAAAGGCTGACGGTGCGACACGCTGCCGCTGCAGATGACTAACGGGGGGCGTCGTGCCGCTAAGGGACCCCCAGGAGCGACAGTTTTCCCCAGGAGGGGGAGCTGCGGCATGGTGCCACTTCAGTCTCTCCTCTCTGTAGCTCCAGGATAGGTGGGCCACTCTGGGTTAGGTTGCTGTGCCCATAATCAGAAGGTTGCTGGATCAAATCCCAGGGTCCCTAGAGTGATTTAGGCCCCCGGACACGGTTCCAGGGACTGTCTGACCCTGCCATCACAACAAGTAATGTGTGCTGCTTTGGACCTGCCAGGTAAATAAAGTGAACATGTTCTGGGACTTGAGTGGTTTGCCAGTTGGGGCACCATCTTGGGTTTGACGAAGAGTCAACTGGGCCTCTGCAGGTAGCCACATCTGCCCAGCTTTACTGACGAGGCCACCCCACTACTTCATGCCCATAGCCTTACTTTAGCAGCTTAAGTCTTATTACACGGCACCTTCTGTGTCCCCCCCCCCCCCCCCCCCCCAAGCACGTAAGCACTAGCCAGTGGCAGTGCGGAATGTTTTAATAAATGCACCGAGTCTCATGTCAGTGAACTATGAGCAATGACTCGAGAGTGCTTTGTTCAAATGCTGCATTCAATAAAGTCCTGCTCAAGAAAAAAGGGTTTGCTTATTTATAAAGATAGGTGCGTATTTCGGGATAAATAGCAGTGCCATCCTTCTATGGGATCTGGTGGTGCTGCACTGGTTCCATGCATGAACATACCTGCATGCCCCTGCATGAGTATAACTTTCTCTGGCTCTTTCGATGAAGCTGCCATTTGTGGCTTGCAGATGAAATGGGCGTTTTATAGCTGCTGTTGGGGGGGAAACGCTCCAGAAAGTCTTAAAATCTGCACGGCGCATCTGTCTCGCTTGTACAAACGCTCGTATCTCCACGGTGACGTCCCCTAGCGCACCACCTCCACGCAGAACGCCGTCTTACGGTTTTAACGGTCGAAACGTGGCCCTCGAGCGCTTGGGCATGATTAACGGCGTTTATTTGAGGGATACGGCCAAGGTGCTTTTCAGCCTCCAGCTGCCCTGCAGCATGTTGCCGTTTGGTCAGATGTGAGAGTTGCCCAATGGAGACCAGCCTCAGAGTATCAACTGTAAGCAGGTCCTGACAGGTGAAACAGAAAATTGGCCCAGCTCAGATTTAATAAGTCAGTGTGTTTTTTTTTTTTTTTTTTTTGTTTTTTTTAAAGACTTGTGGTTATTGGGATAGCTCTTGACTCGATGAGTGGGGACCGCGCTTTCATTTACACACTGGGTTTCCGCCATAGATGGTGGGATTTTTGATTGTGTTAACCTTTCAGGAATCTTGTTAAAGCTTCTGCTTTTGCATTTGAATGGATAATTTTTTTTGCGTTTTTGCATTTTTTTTTTTTTTTTTGCATTTGAATGGATAATTTTAGAAATAACTACAAGGCATAGGTTGGCAAAAAAGAGTAAGAAACATCCTTTATTTTTGTGGAAAACAAAATTTTATTTCGAAAGGGAGAATTAATTTGTGGGCCAGTTTTGACACCTTCCTTTGGTAAATGTCCTTACCTGCCTGTAAGTTCTGGAGGCTTGTCCGAGTGACCCGACTCGGATGAGATTGTAAGTTGGATAACGGGAAGCGGTGCGCAGCCCTGGACGCGGTGTGAGCCGCAGGATTCCCGGAGCACCGGCCGCTCCTGGATGACTTGGCATTATTGAGTTCTCTGACCCCTTGGGTATGAGGACCGCTCTACTTTGCATTAATCACTCTACTAATGAAGGAAAAGTGCCCCGCCTCATCGATTTAGCCGCTCGCCACCTATGAACCTCAAGGCCTCCGCTTACTGTCTCTGCATCCTTTTAATTGCATAATTACATACAGTTGAATCCGTTGTTGCTTCGAGGTCCGAGCTTTACTTAGCCCGACGTCGCCCTCTGTAGACCAAGCCAACTTCGTTATGTGAAGCTATACTCCGTCACAATGGTTTGTGGGATGCCTAAATGCTCAAGGCAGTAGGCCATGCCCCGTTACCGCCACTGATGTTCTGTCTCGCGCCGGTTCCGGCGGCTCTATGACCGGCCCTCTGCCGGTTCCGGCGGCTCTATGACCGGCCCTCTGCTGGTTCCGGCAGCTCTGTGACTGGCCTTCTAGCCCTCGGCGAGTCCATATGAAACGCGGCCCGGAGAGCATTCCGGGAATTTAAGTGAAGGAGAGCAGGGGCGGTTCTTCTTGCAAGGTGACGCGCAGACTCTTGGAGGGCGCCAAAAGAAACCGCTCAGTGCTGATGGGGGGGGCCCGCAGTTGTTGGATGGGGATTCGGGGAAGCAAACTGAGGAAGAGCAGAATCAGAGAAGGAATAGAGGATGTACCAGACGGAAGAATAGAGGGTTCCTACCTCTTGAGTACCGAGAGAATCGACCCCCAGAACTATTCTCGTGTTCAGATGTGAGCAGTGGCTCCTAACACTTCTGTAAATGGCTCTACAAATGAACCGCTTTAATTTGAAATACTGTTGCTTTAGCTGTTGCTTCCTTGGCTCACTTGAATCTGAATGTCCTCTTGTCTCATTTAGTGACCTCATCATGGCTGATTGTATAAAAATGTATCTAAGTGCCCAAATTGACGGCTAATGCGAATTCAGTTGGCAAATATCTGACTTGACTAACCCCCCCCCCCCCCCAAAGAACCCACACTTTAAAGCCACACCTCATTTATTCAGATATTGTCTTGTATATGTGTATATTTGTTCTTCCCCAATGAAGTATCAATGAATAATTGAGCAAGTGTCAAGACTGAGATGCACATCTCGCAAATACGTGCCATATTAGATTGTTCGTTACCCTACATTCAATTTTGAGCTGTCCAAAAAGGGGGGGGGGAGAAAAAGTGGTTTCCTTCACTGTCTTGCAGGAGAACTTACCAAGGGTCCTTCCAGAGTCACTGAGCACATACTATATATATGCTAATTCAGGCCATAAAGCAGAGGGAGGGAACCATGTGACAGGGCGGGAAATCGCGCCCGAGTCGGTCCACTTCCTCCTTACGTTTGGATGAAACATCTGGCTCGCAGAAGCTTTATGTGTCGCAGTGTGTGGGTGGGTGTTAGCAGGGCTCTGCGGTTAGGGGGCGGGGGTTGAGGTTGTGGGGTTTATAGCCCTTTTCCTCGATTTCAGCACCCCCCGCCCCCTCGAGCCCCCGCTCTGCCAAAAATGGGGCTATTTTTAAAATGGGCTCGTCAGGGGAGGGCTGAACTCTCCTGCCCCTAGGTTTTCAGACAGCTGGACTGGAATAGACCCCCAGCCTTCGTTTTTGTCGTTTTTGTTGTTGTTGTGTTTTTTTTTTTTTTTTCCCTTTCCCCCTCTCAACATCGGCACACGGATATCAGCTTTTAATGGTCACTGAACTGCGTGGCCCCTTTAAATAGGAGTCCTCTCAGGAACTGCCCCCCCAGCCACCACCATTTCCAGTTGATCTATGTAGTCTGTTCCCCTCATTCTGCTTCTCCTACATCATCACTGTGGTTATGTGAGGGGGGGGGGTGCATGACCAGCTCAGAGTAAATAAGTCCCACTCAGAAGACTGGTATTTCCTTTCAGTGCTCCGTCTCAGTCAGACACCTAGCCTCATACTGGGGGCCTAACCCAGGGAGGTTCGGACGCCTGTCACTCTTTCATCGTTATTGTTACCTGTGGAGCCTCTACATGCATCCAGTTTTTAACTGGTTTTATTTAAATATTATAATCTGATTCTGTGTGTGTGTGTACACATATATATATATATATATATATATATAGACACACACACACACACACACACTAGGCTTGGATAGTACTGTATCTAATTTTGCATAGTCATATCCAGATGTTATACCACGGTTTGCGGTACTTTGGCGGTATTTTCAAAAGCGTGTTCCAGTATTTTATTCATTTTTATTTGCTGAGTGGGCCTCCCAATGCCAAATTTTCCCTGCTTGCCTAATGTCCTTGTTACTAGGACTTCAAAGTACATACTGCTGTGATGCCACCCAAATCTAATCTATAGCTCTCCGTTTCACTTCCCTGTGTGCTTTTATGAAGGTCGGGGCATCCACTCAGAGGTGATGCAGACTCATTTTCTAAGCTGGAAAACCAGAGCCTGATTTAAAATAAAAACAACGAGAGAATAAACTCGGGGAAACTGGGACGCTTTAACGGAGAAAAATGATGATTGAGCGACTAATTGAATGCACGTTGAGAGGGAGAAAACCTATTAAAGTACATTGCTTATCACAGCCGGTTACTGTCGCATATTGTCTGATTAATCATTAGTTGGGGCGGCCGCCTGTGCGATGAGGGAGTCTGTTTGTTATTAATTCATATTGGGTATTTCAGTCAGCGAGGCCCTTTCTAACAGAGGAGCAATTCTTAAGGAGGCCTCTTTTTAATTATGTTCCCCTTAATTATCTGTCACCGCTAATGTCTGCGTCTATTTTACTAGTGTGCTTCACAAATCACGTGGTGTATGTGGACATATTGAGCTAACTGGGGGATTTTTTTTCCTTTAGTCATGTCCGCTCACTTGGAATTGTTCTCTGCTTGGATAAATGTAGCTGTTGCACATCCCGTGCCAATACCCTGTGTTTTATAATTATTATTTTTTTGGTTGGCCAGCAAGGTGGTGGTTAAGGATAGGGAGTAAACCTGAGTGCTTCTTGTTTAAATGCCAGGTCGACCTGCCGGGGTGCCGTTCAGTATAGTGCCCCATACTATGCAGATGAGTGCAGCTGGTAAGTTCCTGCGTGAGGGTCAGGTAAGCGGCTGAGTGTAGGACTCGGTCCCTAACCCTGGCGCTGGGCTCGTGCTGATGCGCTGTCGCGAGACTGGCGCACGCGGCTGTCTGCTCCTCGCTGACAAGCCGCGGTCTGTCGCTTCGCGGTAACGCTGGCGTGTGATACCGTGGATGGCAGCGCGCAGCGGCTGGGGCTCTGCGAGCTGCCAGGGTTGAGGAGACCTCATTCCACAGCCCCTTATCGGGAGCGGGGCTCTACACCTCCGGCTGGTCCAGACTTCAGGCCCCCCCTCCCCCCCGGCCCCTTGAGAGATCGGTGTGTTGACCTTTTCGTTTGACTGCCAGTGGGGGAAGGGTACAGCTCTAGTGAGAGCTGCCCGCCAGCTGGACCGCCAGTCTGTTAGCGCTCAGGCGCTGGAGGGCAGCGAGTCTCCCTGTCATATTTGAATGAACATGGCTCATCCGCCCCCTGACATGCACAAATGCTAAAAACAAACAAAAAGAAAAACAAACCCCTGCTTTTGTCTGCATCTGGGCATGAATGATGCTGCTTTTAGGGGGGCCGGGTGCTACATTCCTGATCTGCTCAGTTTCTGAGGTTTCCGATGGAGTCTTGCAAACTAAGGCATAATCTTGAGTATGCTTATGACCCCCTACCGATGTCTCACTCCAAAACTGTTCCGATCAGCTGCAGCAGAAGGAAAGTCAGACATTTGTAGCTGCTCGTAGATATCTTCAGAGATGCCTAAAATCAGCGAATGACCGTTGAGTGCGCGCAACATTGTTTTATGCTCAGGCCTCGGATTTGTGATCATCTGCAGCAAGGAAAGCCCAGACTTGTTGTCTTTGAACCTTTCCCACCATGTCAAGACCCTCCTGTTGAATCTTGTTGGGACTGTCCTTGTCGCCCGAAGGACTGTCGCCACTAATTACATTTGCGTACTTCAGCTTTGAAGGCAAGTATTTTCAGGTTAGTGTCTTTTTCTAAACTCATGTGAGCCCTACAGGTACATTGTAGATTGATATGATGTTGGTGAGGGAGTGGCCTCGTATCATTCTTCTGCCAGGATTGAAGCTCAGGTGAGCGGGCCGTGTTGCATTGTTGTTAAGGAACAGGCCGAGCATGCATAGAACTCCTGGAGTGAAAGCAGATGTTGCTTCAGGAGGCCCGCTGATAATGTAGTAGACTGCTGCGTGGAAACAGCATTTTATACGCCCATTAGTCAGCACCCCTGTTAGAACATCTGTGTCGATCAGGAACAAAGAGTAGTTTACGCAGTTTGTCTCCCGAGTGCGGATTTGGGAACAATGGTGAGGCGCTGTATCCCACCAAGAGGAAGAGTGCTCCTGTTTTTAAAATCTCACCACTCCTACAAGATTCCTGCACCAATTTATTTATTTATTTATTTTTATTCACATTAAAGTTGAATGCACTTGTTTTCTTTAAAAGAATAATCTGGTAATGTGTGACTGTATATTGAAGCATTTACTTAATGACATGCTCTACTTTCAGGATGAAGAAATATTCAGGTATCCAAATGTAATTTCTGTTGGGTTTGGCGCATGGGAAGGGTTTGGCATTGTTAGTCCCTGCACAGACTTGTTAGAATGAACTATTATCCAGGTCCCTTAGGGCTAATTCTCAGAGGCACTGTTTGCTCCTGAAAGATGTAAATGTCCTGTAAATGTTGTGCCGGTTCTAAAATTTTCAGTTTTTAATTATTATTTTTTAAACCTACAGTTTGTCATATCCACAATATAGTTTCCATATAACCAGAATAGCTTGCATCATTTTTGTGTCGTGCCGTTTTTGTTGAGACATAATTAGATGCCGGAAGGATATTGGAGGTGAGAGTGATGGAGGGCCCTCCCCGTAAATCTGCCCTGGTGTAGCGTGGTGTCTGTTGCAGTGTTTGGTTTTAGGGTGTAGGCTCAGATGCACAGCAGGAAGTTTTGTACATGCATTAGCTGAGCAGAGTGGCCGGGCCCAGGCGGCACTGTAATGTAATCTGGGCGCTTGGCGGTATCGTCTCGCTCACTCCTGCTTGCTTTGCCTAATCAGGATAGATTAAGCTGGCAGTCTCGTTCCACAGCCCTGCTGCGATTGTTCGCTTCCTAGTCTGTTTACACCCCCCCCCCCCCCCCCCCCCCCGCCGGCCTTTCCCCCCCCCCCCACCGACACCCCCCCCCCCCCCCCCCCCCAAACCCATCCACCTACAAAATGCCTGCTTAACACCCAGGGGTGCAGCTATGGTTGAGCCAAGACCCAGCCAATCAAATAGCATTTTATTTTTTGGTTATAAATCTGCTATTATTAGATGCTTTCCCACCACAGGAACCTTTTCAGGAACCAGAACCTTTGTCCGGTTCCCACCGCAGGAACTCAGCCCGATTATAGTTCTTTGGAAGCAGCTCCGGAATCCATTTTAGTTCCTTCTCCAGATCAGGTACGCTTCTAAGGGTGCAATGAAAGACTGGATGCAGGACAGCAGCACGACAATGTTGTGCCATTTCAAACGCTTCTTCAAATGTAGTCTAGGAATGCATCCTTCATTTGTAGAGTCACACAGGGTGCTTCAAATGCGGTCAAGGAATGCATCCTTCTTTGACAGAGTAGCACAGGGTCCTTCAAATGCGCTCTAGGAATGCGTCCTTCTTTGGCAGAGTCGCAAATGGTCCTTCAAATGCGGTCTAGGAATGCATCCTTCTTTGGCAGTCGCACAGGGTCCTTCAAATGCGGTCTTGGAATGCATCCTTCTTTGGCAGAGTCCCACAAGGTCCTTGAAATGCAGTCTAGGAATGCGTCCTTCTTTGGCAGATTCGCAAAGGGTCCTTCAAATGCGGTCTAGGAATGTGTGCTTCTTTGGAAGAGTCACACAGGGTCCTTGAAATGCGGTCTAGGAATGCATCCTTCTTCGGCAGTCGCACAGGGTCCTTCAAATGCGGTCTTGGAATGCATCCTTCTTTGGCAGAGTTGCATAAGGTCCCTGAAATGCAGTCTAGGAATGTGTCCTTTTTTGGCAGAGTCGCAAAGGGTCCTTCAAATGCGGTCTAGGAATGTGCGCTTCTTTGGAAGAGTCACACAGGGTCCTTCAAATGCGCTCTAGGAATGCATCCTTCTTTGGCAGAGTCACAATGGGTTCTTCAAATGTGCTCTAGGAATGCGTCCTTCTTTGGCAGAGTCACACAGGGTCCTTGAAATGCAGTCTAGGAATGCATCCTTCATTAGCAGAGTTGCAAAGGGTCCTTCAAATGCAGTCTAGGAATGTGTGCTTCTTTGGCAGAGTCACAAAGGGTCCTTCAAATGTGCTCTAGGAATGCGTCCTTCTTTGGCAGAGTAGCAAAGGGTCCACCAGTTCGCAGTCCAATATATCATAGGATTCATTGATTGATATCAGTAAATATTGGGTAACATTTTACTAGAGGGGGCACAAATAATATAATAATACAATTACTTACTAAATGTATTAATGCAGTAACCTGTAAGTGTTACTTATGTACTGATTTAATTTTTGTTCATCCTTAAATCAGTCATGTCAGTTTTAGGTCAATTGTTGGTATTAATCAAGTTATTTAAGTATAAGTAAGTATTAAATATTACTCCATAAGTAAAGTGTTACCAAATATTAGTGATCGACCGATATTGATTTTTATTACCGATACCGATACCAATTATTTGCACGTTTATGTGTCCGATAACCGATATTCCGGGCCGATATTTGTTTGCTATTATACTTCTGTTTTTGACACAATGATTACAACACCACTGAACTGAACATTACCAATAAG
>JAODKM010000126.1:15044108-15054120 GCA_026780845.1 Petrocephalus sullivani | reverse complement strand
TGTGCCAATCTTAACGGCACCAGGCGGGCCGGGGGGGGGGGAGGGATTCCAAGACATTTCACCGGGGAGCGGGGCGGGGGGGGGGGGGGCGGGGAGGGGGGGGAGGGAGACGTGGAGGGAGACAGGGGTCACAGGGCAGGGCACCCCCTTGAGGGGTAACAGTCTATCATGGGGCGCATGTCTGCTCACACAATTGCATACTAAATGCAATTTAGAGACACCAGTTAAATTTACAACATGCTTGATGTGTTATTTATTTATTTATTGAGTGGGTATGGAAATTGGAGTACTCACTGGGCACCCATGCAAATATGGTGTCTGTTCTCCCAAATCACTGCCTGGTATTTTATGGTTGTTCAGTTTCCTCAGGACGATCCTAACAGATCTCTGGTGCCTGATCAAAAACATCTAGTTTGGTCTCGTCCTCACCTCCCTTTGGTACGATAATGGCACCAGGGTGACCGATTTCAAGCTTCCGCAAATCCGGGCGATTCTTGAACGCGGGTAGCTATCAAGAAACAGCCTATAATGTACATTCTTTCCCTCCACCACACACCCTGGTTCTTCTGTGTGATGTGAGCTTGTACGTGCCGCATGACGGGGGGATTATCGCCACTCCTTAAAGCTTTACCTTCGGTAACCTGTGACCGTGGGCCATCTCCGAAAATGGCACTGTGAGGAGCCTCTTTCTTATCTTCCCCATAAGCTGTCGCCTCTGCCTCTCTGGGCGAAACTCAAAACCGATTCCTGATCCTCATTCCCGGCTGTGTGGATGCCAGGAGTTCCTTGTTCCATATCCTTTCTGACCGGATTTATTCTGGTTATGGGGAGTTATTGGGGGGGGTGAAGGTGTTATCTGCATCATTTGAGTGAGGGGATCTTAAAGGTAGACTGTGAGAGACTGCAGTTTGATACATTTGGTATCTGGGCTTCAACACGTTCGCCATCTGATGACATTATTCTTCCTGAGCACATTTTTTGTTTATGTGCTGATGTGGTTCCTGTAGGCCTGTTACTAATGAAGAAAATGTAGAAAATACTTTTACAAAACCATCCATCCATTGTCTGACCACTTCTGCCATCCTGATCAGGAGCAAGTTGGGCCTGGAGGCTGTCCCAGCCAGCGCAAGGCACAAGGTGTGCTTGGTGCTGGTCAGAGGTGGGTAATTCAGGTCTAAAGAGTAAAAATCCAGACCAGGATTTTGTTTCAACCAACCCGTTGAGCACTCTGACACTGTTACTACTCAACGGTTTGGTTGAAACAAAATCCTCGTCTGGATTTTTACTCTTTGCACCTGGATTCCCCACCTCTGGTGCTGGTTGAAGTGGCTCCTGTTGCTTCGGTGAAGCCCTTTGGGTGTCATAAGCACTATATAAATGTAACATTCATTCATTCAAGGCTAGGCCACATCCTTGTTGGTACTTTAGCAAGTACCATGTAAAAATCTGATGTGCACTCAGACTGTCAAAAGCCATCTTCTAGGTAGCTTGTGCATGAACTAGCAGTTTTCTTCTCTAGTTATAAACGGCTCTAGTGAACGTGCACATCTGCATCCTGATATTGAAGGGCTGCGCTAGCCGTTTGCTGACGGAGAGCATTGGAATTGTAATCTCAGATTACGCTTCGAGGCTGCAGTAAACCTGATTGGGGGAAAGATGTCAAAAGTGCTGAGTTTTCAATGACCTGGAGTTAACAAGAGACTCCTGCTGTAGTTGTGATAGATTTGAAAGCTTGATGCTTGTAAAAAGTAGGAGAGCAATATTTCTATTGTCACGCCATTGTTGAAATTGTTTTGATTTTAATAGTAATTTGAGTCTCCTCCACGGGATGGAAAGAGCCCTCGATGGGGCAGGTGGGGGGTGTTTTTTTTTTTGGTTACTGCAGGGATGCAGCGGTATAGGGCCATCATGTGAACTTGGCGACCAAGCATGAAATGGAATGTGACACACTGTGATGTGTAGCGAATACAACAAACCTCTGAACTGTAACATGATAGAAAGACAAATCTGGCAATTGTGAGCGAATATCGAGCCCCCTGAGCAGAGCAATTTATTTTACAGTGCAATTGTTGTCCTTATGCCATGTCATTTCAGCTAAGTGGAATTTAAGTTTAACCCCCCCCCCCCCCACCTGCTTTGTTTGTTCTTGAGTTATTTCATTATTTTAATTTAATCAGTCTCTTTGTTGCCTGTTCAGTGGAGTGGGCTCGTTCATTTGAGACCCTCGATTAGAATAAAAGAGTGATTATGGTACATCAGCCATTATTCCCAACGTAAGCCGAACTCGATTGCTCATTTGTTTAGCGGAAATAAAGTGCTGGTGCGGCGTGTTAATTAGCCAAAGTGGGCTCCCCGCTTTCCAGTCGGTTTCCTCTGCGTATCAGAATGCACAGGAAAGGGCGCCAGCTGACGGTGGCTGCGGGGTACTATGTGGACCCGCGGCGTTGTCGCTGGGTGTGACGCCGGCGTGTTGATGTGGCTTCGGCCTCGGTGCCTGTCATCGGGAGGTTTCCGGTTTAATTCCTGTCCACATCGGAATGCTCATATGGCCGTTGGGCCCGTGAGAAAGACCCTTAACCCCCTGAAATGCTCCAGGGGCGCTGGATAAATGACTGACCCTGAAAAGAAACATTTTAAAAGGTTATCCATGTCAGTGTGCAATTCCTGCAGACCCCATCCATCTTCTCTTTCTAACTGTACAGCATGGGCTTGTGCTCCTTAGGCAGGGGACACCTGGGGTGGGATGCTGATGCCTCCTGTCTGCCAGGTTCCCTGGTTCCCGCTTCCAGTTTGAAGTCTACGGGCCGTTTTCAGGCCCTTCTTTAAGTACTCTTATCTCCGAGCCCTACTGGGCTATTCTGTGTCTATGCTGATTGGCTAATATTCTTAAGATGTCTTAATCAATGGAAAGCCAGAGTGTAGCATTGCATTTTGGCTCTTGAAGCCTCCCTCGTTTATCCGCCAGGGTTCCCGGCGTTGCTAGGTTCACGATGCATGGGCAGGCCAGGATCTGGGATGACCAGGGTGGGGTGCCCACGTCAGTTAAGAACCAGGAGGTATAAGCGGCTCTTCCCATGAGGCTCACCAAACTTCTGATTTGGAGAAACCAGTCTGTGGAGCACCTGTGACGGTGTGGCTGTGTGTGTGTGTGTGTGTGTTATGTATCTAATACTCAGTTTTATAAAAATCCGTGACTGCAATAAAAAAACTTAAAATGTCCATATCCTTGCATTTTGTTGGCTTAGTTATAGTTAAGGTTCTGGCTGGGTAGTAGTTAAGGTTCATATTGAGGTTAGAGATTTTTCCCATAGAAATAAATGAACAGTCCCCAGAAACATGAATAACATGACTGTGTGTGTATGTGTGTGTGCGCGCATGTATGCATTTGTGTGTTATATATTATATTGTGCCCCACCCAGCTTTGTTACCACATATCATGGGATGGTCGCAACTTGTAAGGGCACGTACGCGTCTCTATACTGTTAAAACTTGTTTGGCTTTTATTTTTTATTTTTTTTATTAAACTGCTAGCATCTGTGGCGAGGGACGATGTGCCTTCCTGTGTTCCGTTCTGTTGTTCCATCCATCGCATCCCCATCCCTGAGACGCGAGTCACATGTCACCATCTAAGGGCCGTCACAGGGCGCCATGTGCCTCTGGCAGTGAGTTTAGCCATTTCAGTTTGCAATAAAATTATTCATTGCCATTTAACCAACACGTAGGACTATATGTGTCTCCGATACTTCGTCGTGTGCACTAGTACACGACCATCTTACTCTTTTGAATGAAGGAGAGTACCATGGAATATTTCATTTGTCTTGTAGCAGGTTTTATAGTTAAGAGCCTTGCTCAAGGGCCCAACGGTGATGTGAGCTCTCTGCCAGACATGGGATTTGAACCACTGACCTTCTGTTCATGGGCACAGAGGCCTAACTGGCAAAGCCACACGCCACACACCACCCAAGGTGCCTCAGAGGCGAGGATGTTCCCACTCCAGGCCTCTGCAATATGTTTAGTTCGTCCCCTGCGTTTTTTTTTTTTTTTTTTTTGGTCTGGGGGTGTAAAAGACATTCCCGACCTCTGGACAGATGTAGAATGTCAAGATATGACACACAGACAAATGCTTGTGATTCCAGTTCCTGTCACAGGGAGGCGCCGACGTGCTTGCTGCACCGCCATCTGCCCAGTGGCATTGGCCGTCTCGAGCTGGGTGCCCCGCACTCGTGTGCCCGAGCTGCCTTTGCTCTCCGTCCATCTTCAAGGCCACCCGCCTGCCTTTCAGTGTTTGATTGCGACCTCACTTCCTGTCTTCTTGCAGCCCCTCCCCTCTCCGGGGCCGCTCTCGCATTAATGACCTTCCTCCCACTCTAGTGGCTCTTCTCTCCTCAGTTATTTTTCACAGGCATGTTTTCACCATCATACCATCTCTCGCCTCCCCAGATTCTCCGATTGCGTTCCTTATGTCCGTTCCCTAATTCTCTCTCCTCCTTTTTCCCCACTCCTGTCACTCTGTCCCAGTCCCATTTCCCCCCTCCCCCCATTGCAAAAGTCCCCTATTCTTTAGTCAGCTGGCCCAGTCTGTTGTCCCAATTTAGCCTCCCAATAGCCAACAGGGACTATACCCCGCCCCCCCAGCCGGCTGCTGTTATTCATAACCCCATACCTCCCTATCTCATATGACCATCACAACCTGCCGTGTCCCTGTTTCTCTCGCGGTGCAGTCAGTCCCGCGTGTGACGTGTCATGTGATCCCTGCAGGACCCCTGAGGTGAAAAGTGCTGAACCTGCGTTTCTTCAAAAAGTTCCACCCAGTATGTGCACTATTAAAGCTTTCTGGCTCGGGGGTGGGGGTTTGGAGGGGGAGTGCTGGCGAAGCAGTGAGATGATGATGATAATAAAGCGAATCTGTTTATTTGTGCGAGGCGAACATTTCCCCGCATTTGCGAAAAGGTCCGCCCTGGCCAGTGCGTCGGCGAAGGCTGGTTCTGTGTCTGGGCTTGGACTTCTCGGGGACCTTGGAGGCCGTGAATGAGCAGCCTTTTCTCTCTCTGCTTAGCCATTTGGATGAAGTAGCCCGTGCCCCCCTCCTTCTGGCGTTTCCAGCGACTGAGCAATTACAGACCACCGTAAAGCCCTCATGCCCTCCCACGCGCACATCCCGCACGGATGTGGGTTACAGAAAGTTTCCGAGTTACAGGCTCAGGAGGCGATAACATTTTCCGAGGAAATCCCATGCCAGGATGCGGAACTTTCAGCTCCGTACCGGGTGTTACCTGAATGAGATCACGCCGGGCCCAGGTGTTTCTGCTGCCGGGCCTTTGTGACGCGGGTGAGCCCTGGTAGAGCTTCCCGCCACCGGGCGGTTACAAGCCAACCACGGGCCCCACTGCGGGCGGAAGGCGGGCGTAGTCGGAAGACTCGTTAAGCCATGGGCCACTTTTGGATTTGGTGTTTTCGAAACTGGCAGTTACCGTGGGGCGTGTTGCGCGAGTCATTATAGCGTCACGTTCGGGAAAACCTGCTGCTCCTTGTTTTTATCATCTCGTACTGTAGGTCGCACACCTTCTGAGCCGTTCCGTCTTCTCGGGATGGCGCTGCTGAGCCGTGCAGCGTGGTGACACAGTTTGCGCTGAGCCTCTGAAACATCACAGCCCGGCAGCATCGAAAGGGTCTCTGAAAGGGATTCTGAGAAGTCCTGCTTTAAGTTTCATTTTTAAATTGGAAGCACAGTTTTATTTTTAATTTTTTTGTGTTGAAGAGGGGGAAAAATGCACCCTTTTATTTTTTGAAGGCAATTAGCACTATCTGGTATTTTTTAAATATTTATCTATCCGTCTATTTATCTTTCTATTCTTGGGGGCGGTGGGATCTGGGTTTTAGCAGAGTAACACGTGCCGCAGCACCCGCTCTCGCCCCTGCCAGGGGATTCGGCAGCTTTCCCGCTGTCTGCAGCCAGGAGGTGTGAGGAGAGGCATGAGTAACACCTCTGCCCCTCCACACCTCTGCCAGCTGCGTCTCGACACTCGGCGGCTGCGTGCGGCTGCGTGCCGCTTTCTCTGCCTCCATCTGTTAACTGGATGAGACTCTAAAACTAGCCCAAAAATGCCTCAAATTCGACTTTATTATACTTTTTGCCGACCCATGCCTCTCCGTCTGCCTCCCATATGTATAAAAATGTGTAGGGCAAAAGATTTTTACCTTCCACCGAAACCATTTCACCCTCAGCTTCCTCTGAAAGTGAGGTCCCCTCTCATCAAGTCGGGGGCCCTCCAATAACCATATTTGAAAACTCTAAACATATTGACTTTGCATATTCATCTGGCAACATAATACCACATTCTGGCTTCTGAGATCTAACCTGGGCCATTTTCCAGTTTTTACCTGCCAGCACCACCTGACAGTTCCCCACACTGCTCATGGACAGACCTTTGACCCAAGGCTTGGGGTCTCATTGTGGAGCATGGCCCGCCCGGGCACGGTGGCGGATGGATGGTGTAGCCCATACGGTTACAGAGGAGCCAGTGAATTAATGGTTAAATGAGATTCGCCATGCTCGGTGACTGCACAGCACACCCTGGAGGTTTCCCCACAGGTCACTGTGCTGTGCACATACATTTTTATGCTGTTCTGCCGGTGATGCCAGTCAGGAGCGCAAATGATCCCACAGATAACGGCCCCATAAAGATAAGGACGGCGTGCGGGGTGCAGAGAGCCGTCGCAGTGCCGAGGCCCACCCTCTCTGCCAGTGACCTGGCGCTGCCCTGCTCTACCCCGGTGCCCAAGCGCATTTTAAGAATGCGCGTTGGCTCTCACTGCCAATCGCTCTCCTTCTCAAGCGCCGACACGCTGAGCCTTCCCTGGAATCTCGGTGCGTTTGCCGCGGAGTTCGGCGCTGTTGAATCACGTCCGAATTGGCCCGGTCTGCCACCCCTCGCAGTGAGCTTCCCGCGGATGGCGCTGCTGAACGCCGGCATGTGCACACGTGCTGAGAAGCTGAACTGGGTCAAACCGAGGAGGCTGACTGACCACTCAGGAAACGCACACAAGAAAATGGGTATGAGAGCAGCTTCTGATGGATTAGATTTGAAGCAGATAACCCTGGTTCCCTGTGCCTCACTTGAACTGAAAGCATCAAATATGGACATTAGCGTCTCTTACCTCACCAGCTGGCTGATGCTGAAATTCCGGTTTGATCTGGAGCACCTCCACCTATAAGACTCCTTATATGGCTTCAAAACCGGTGGCTGAATTAGATTCAAACGGTAAATCATCAATAAGCGGCATTTTTATCTTAAAAGCTCAGTTCCCCGAGGGCAGGCCCCTCTGTCCGACTGTGATGCGGGTAAACAGAGGCACGCACGTGGGCCTTTGGGACTGGCTGGGCTGGGACTGCCCACAACCCCCATTAATCTTCCACTGCACAGCCCCGCCACGTCCTTCACATCCTGGGAAAAAATGTGACAAAATAAACATTCTGCCCTGTTTTTGCTAATGGCAGCTTGACCGTAAGCGTGTGTTTTGTTTCTGCGGTCGTGGGAGCTGCATAAAATCTCAAGAGTACGGTCATTTTAATAATCTGTCATTTAATTTAATTTTATCATTATTATTATTATTTTGTTTTGTTTGTTTGTTTTTGGCATTTTTAAAGTCAATGATTGGGCCTGTTGTTACAGGGATACACTGCTTGAGCTGTTACTTTTTACGGGATTTATAGCCCCCCAAACAAAGCGCTCCCTCTTCTTGTACGCTGCATTTAAGCGATCAGTTACGAGCACGTCTTGTGACGGGTTTGTAATGATGTGTTTTCCCATCAGCCATCTCTCATTAACAAATGCCAGCGGTTAATTGGTGCTCCCTTAAATGTCAAACGTGTCATTGTTACCATTCTTATTGTTGTGGTCTGGCTGTCCCCCGGCCGTTGGTGTAGGAGTTTCTCGCCGTTGGAGTCTGTTTGCCATTTCTAAATCACCATCTGCGAGCTCCCCTAGCCCTGGCCCACTGACTTAAAACCCCCAACCCTACCCCACCAACCAAACACGTTGAGTGTTGAGGTTTCATGGGACTGTATAACGGGGGTCCTTGAGTAGTCATTTAATCAAGGAAACAGGAGGACTTTAATTTAATGCCATCTAACTGGCCATGAGTGAGTGCAGAGATGGTTGGTGGTTCGTTCAGAACGGGACTACATGCCAGGCAAGCCGATGATTCTTAAAGTTAATCAGCTGGCAGAATACTCTGCTGGTACTCATATTTTATCTCTATCGTGTTAAGACGGAACCCTAAAACAGATCTTTGGGAAACCAAGTTGTCCTACGTGACAAGGACGGCCTCTAGCTTGGCACCTTATCCACTCTCTCCTCTACTTTCTCACCTTCAGACGGGTGGTATCAGAGCCCCTGGCCAAGGTTTTGCTCTTCTCGCTCTTCCCCGGCCTCCACTTGACTTGTTTCAAATTTTTATTTGAGTTATTGGCCTTGCACATCTCTTCCCTCGTTTTCCCGACGCTCTCCTTTCTTTCCCAGATTGTTGCTTTAGCGTCTAGTTGCTTTTCCTGTCTGCACATATGCTCTAAGAAACGCGTGCCAGCTGCTACAGGCAGCCTGCAACTGAAACCTGGTTGGATGTTGATGGGAGCCAGTTGTTGTGCTAGCTAGTGGCGGCCCAACGGCCAACGGAAATAAGATGGTTTTGTGACACATGCAGTGTCAGACCTGGGGGGGGTGAGCTTTTCCCAATGAATCTCAGTGCTTCGGAGGTGGGCAGGGTAGGAAAGCACATGACTAAGATTGTCTTGGGTATGGAGTTCATTAGGTCGTTTAGCTGCTGACACAGAAACTGCAGGATATGGCTGTTTTGAAGCTGATTCCTGACCGTCGTGGCTGTATGAATATTAACAAAAGTTGGCTGTTAGGACTGAGAGTCGGCAAGCAGCACATGGGGGGGAACAATAAAACTTGTCTCAAGTCTTCTCGCCAAGTTTTGTGTGATTTATAAATTCCTAATGACCTGGGCTCCATTTCACACCTCCCTCAGCACGAAAGCGGCCTTTCTCTCGTGTCGGGGGGGCGATTAGCGAGCTCTCGTCTTGTTCTGTTGTTGGTCTCCTTGTGCCCAGACTTCCCCAGATGCTTATCCCGTCTCAGCTGCTTGTGTTTTTTTGATTGTGAAGACCTGTTTGTGTGTGTTTTGTGTGTGTATCCTCTGGGCATGCACTACCTTTTAAAAGTGAAGGGTTCTTAAACGTCCTTTTAGTTTTTAGTGAGAGTAGCTGGGGGGTCAGTTTTTTATTATTATTATTTATTTATTTATTTATTTATTTATTTATTTATTCCATTTTTGCCTCTGAGCCATATGTAGATATTTGGAAAAAGGCCCCCTCTTACATATTTGTTGGGCCTTGATGAGCCCCAAGACGAAACCCAGGAAGGCAGCTTGCAGGTGCCAGGGCATCTGGGTTTTGCCTTTCCCTCCCTTGCTTGCTGAGGTACCCAATCAGGTGTATGCACTGGTCCCAGAGCACCCCCGCCACCCCTCCCACTATGATGATGGTACTGGTGTAACGAAACAACACATCACCCCCATCATGGGAGCCTAAATGTGCTTCTTTTGATTTTTGTTTATTTTGCATTGTTCCTGGTCCTGGGCCCGACTGCAGGTGTAACTTCTGAGTATAATGCCCCCAATTAAATAATGCACTATACTGCTAATTAAATTGTAATAATATGCAGATAATAATTTGACGTGAAATAATAATATGAAAGGGTGTCTATAAGATGATGCTGGAACCTTCTGTGTTTCCAGCCTCTGTAGATTCATTGTCCTTCATGATACTGCTGTCATGTGATTTGTGTGTTGGACTGATTCTCCCCACCCCTCTTTAAAGTTATGGCCACAGGAGAGGGAGGAGGACCGTCTGATCCACGGGTCGCCGGCAGGTCCACAGCGTGCCCCTCGGTCCGGCCGCGAGTCGCTCCCGATTTTTTAAATTTTATTTATTATTTCCCCCCCAGCC
>JAODKM010000126.1:14990870-15007065 GCA_026780845.1 Petrocephalus sullivani | reverse complement strand
GGCGCGCCGGGCGAACGCCCCCCCCCCTGTTGGGGGTGGGGAGGGAGAGGCCCATTTGGGGAGCGGGGGGGCACGGGCCTCCCCCCCCCCCCCCCCCCCCCCCCCCCCAGCGCAGTGAGATGCGCCATGCATGGGAACACTCGAGCTTACCGAGACTCCAGTGGATTTTTTTCCCGAATCTCAGGGATCAGGGGTTCAGCAGTGAGCCGGCGCTGTAATTCCTGCAGGACTGGGAAGGCAGGAGTGTTTCCCCAGCACTGATCTGTGCCCAGAGCCCAGGCCCAGCACTGATCTGCACCCAGAGCCCAGGCCCAGCGCTTACAAATGAATTACACAGCAAAAAATAACGCAGCGCCTTTGCTTGTTGTCACATTTCGTTGTTGGCTTTTTTAAATGTATTATTTTTGTCTCGCTTCCTGTTTTGCTCCTCTCATTAAATCTGTGAACCGGGAGCCTGGAGTCGAAGCCCAGCCCAATTTGTCCGTATGTTTGCTTTGCTTTGTTTTTTGATTCTTTTTTTTGAGGGGGGGCATATTGTCCATAAAGCCATCAAGTAATGATTTGCGGTCGCCCGTGTCTGGATGGGAAGCAAACATCCCCTCCGCCCCCCCAGCCTAATCTCGCATACATGTTCCCTGCAGAAACTGACGTGGAAGACGAAGGATGTGGAGAAGTGCACTGTGAGGGGCAAGAACAGCGTGAGTGTCACTGTCCCCGCCGCGGTTTGGGCCCAGCGGGGGTTTCGGGGACTGGGGCCGGGAAGGTGGGCCGCTTAGCCACGCTTGGGGGGCCCCGTTGAGGGATTATGGTAATGGCTGAGACATGAGACGACGGGCGCGCGCGATAAACGCCACTCCGCGCGATAACGGCAAGTCCCCCTCTCTGCCCGCATCTCCAGGACGAGTGCTACAACTACATCAAGGTGCTGGTGCCACGTGACGACGAGACGCTGTTCGCCTGTGGGACCAACGCCTTCAACCCCACCTGCCGCAACTACAAGGTATCCAGCATGCGGCAATCGCTGCGCCGTACTGCGCCGGAAGGCGGGAGGAACTCGCCTCCGTGTCTGCCTCCTGTCTGGGATGTGGGCAGCCCATGGATGGATGCTGGGGCATCAGAGGGGCATGGATACCTTCAGGGAGCTCAGCACTTTACAGGGACCCTTGAATACATAAAAATACGCAGTTATGTAATGTTAGTTTTGTTTAGACCTGGAAATGATGCACAACCTGGTTTGTTATTGACCTGATTAAGGAAATTAGGAACTTTGACCTGATGCGAAACACACAGTCTCGATAGCACTACTAGGGAAGTTCACCCAGGTCCTGGCCCCTGCGGTGGGGGGGGGGGTGCTTAGTTGAAATAGTTTTATGCCTGGCGAACCTGTCAAAACGGTCGATGGTGCCCATTTCGATTTCGGTGCTAAATCGAGCCCAGTAAAGACCAGAAGCAGCTGGACAAGGCCGGGGGACGGGAGCCGTGAGAGGGCCGGATGCGACTACAGCAGATGTGAGCAGTGGTGTCCCGTCTGCTTCTCGGAATGGCTGTCGCTGTTAGTTTGCCAGTTTACGTGAGAGGTACAAGTCTTATTCCAAGTATGAGGTCCAGACTGCTAAATATAGTACGATGATATCCAAGGGAGGTTTGCGAATATTAAAAATAGAGGCAGGTCATTAGTCATCCTCTGTAAATCTCCCTGGTAGAGAAACTGTTTCACTGTAATCCAAACTGATCCCCTCCACCCCCTTGTAAAAATGGGCGTAATAAGTATTACAGTTTTCTTTGGTGGTCTATCAGCAAAACTCTCAGAAAGGACTTTGTCTGGAGAAGTGACCAAGGTGGAGTTGGGCTTTAATTAGCTTCATTTACATTTTTTCCATGGAAAGTGACACCCCAACATGGCTTCCCGATTGGTAATTAGAGCTGTTTGGATCTCGTGGCGCTGTGTGGCAGGTGGTCCTCGGTCTAGGGGTGGAACCGGTGTGCTTTTCCTGCAGCCCAGCCACTCCCACTTGGTGCCAAGAAGCGGTGAAGGCGCGGTGAAGACGTCCTGCAGACAAAGGCCGCAGAAGCGAGACCTGGGGCTTAATCGCTGTCACTAGTGTCTGCGTGATAAAACGTCAACTAAAGTAGTTCTTTGCTGTGTGCCTTTACATGCCCTTGGAGACTACTGCCCCTCCATCAGTTATGCTGAGGTTCACTGACTCTCCAGGAATCCGGGAAAAAGTTACCGAGAGGTTTGCAGTGGACAGCACTCTAGAGCCTAGAGCCAGCACTCTAGAGAACTCAACCCAGTTCTCAGCAACCCCTAGACAACAAAAGTCCACATTTGTGCTCCCTCCCGGTTTCTAGCTCACCTGAACAAACAATCAGTAATGTGAAATACCTGACACGGATGTATTAGGAACTGGGAGGGAGCAAAAATGCAGATTGTCCGGTGGTCCCAGAGGACTGGGATGAGAGAGACTGCTGTAGAGATTTCCCTGAAGACCATAGCGTGCGGATTGGCTGGCTAATTCTGTATGCTACATTTGCTGCGTGCAGATTGGCTGGCCAATTCTGTATGCTACATTTTGCTGCGTGCTGATTGGCTGGCTAATTCTGTATGCTACATTCACTTCTCTGATGATCGATTCCCATGTGTTTTTTCCCTTTTGGGCTTGTATAGTAATACTAGTGTGGTGTTGGCCTGTGAGGATGCTGTGACTGAGCTCAAACTGTTTCCCTTTTCTTGATCCTTTTAGATGTCCTCTCTTGAGCAGGATGGAGAGGAAGTAGTTGGACAAGCGCGTTGCCCCTTTGAATCCCGGCAGTCCAACGTAGGCCTCTTTGCAGGTCAGTCCCTGGGAGCCCACTGGTGCTGCTTGGCGATTGGTGGAGGGAGACACAGTGGGTGGGGTACTACTGAAGACTGACAGGCATCTTGCCGCTAGTCGACCAACCAGGGAGCAGAAGCAAACAGATGAAGGTTCAAGAAACTTGAACTCTGTCACAAATTAACAAGAATTACTCTTAGGCACGGCTTACACGTAACACAACAAGAAATTAAAACAGTCAATAAAAATCATAAAGCCAATAAGAATCCTTAACCGAAGGAATAAAGTACAGACGAAGTCTGTGACATTGTCTTGGGTAATAATTGAAAAGAATTGCTGAAAAGGATGAGATGTAACCAGTATCGTGCAGCTTTCCCAGAAACTGGCCAAGAGTGTATCTCAGACCGTGAACGCTGGCTTCATTCTGCTTTCTGGTGGTAATGAGATATGTATGTGTGTGTGTGTGTGTGTGTGTGTGTGTGTGCGTGTACATATACAACATCAGAGCCCTGAAAGAGCCTCACATGATCAAACAGTCTTCTGGTTCTACTTACAAACAGCCTACATTTTTTTAATGTAAAATATTGCTGTACCATTGGCATACATATATTTAAATTAAGCACGAAATGATCTCAGCTTCCGTAACGATGGCTGACCCCTATAACATATACAATTTAATGATACGTTAAATGTAGATGGTATGTTAGCGCTAATTAAAAGATGGTTCATTTATCATTAGTAGTAAATGCATCATCTTTTATCCATCTGCCGTAACCACTTATCCCAGGAAGTACAGGGCTCATGTCAGGGGGTACCCTAGACAGGATGCTAGTCCATTCCTCACTTATGCTTCCCCTGAATGCCTGT
Organism: Petrocephalus sullivani; assembly: GCA_026780845.1. Taxonomy (NCBI): domain Eukaryota; kingdom Metazoa; phylum Chordata; class Actinopteri; order Osteoglossiformes; family Mormyridae; genus Petrocephalus; species Petrocephalus sullivani. The sequence continues at coordinate 15,003,382 of JAODKM010000126.1, read as the reverse complement.
GATTGGACTGTGGGTGGGAACCGGAGTGCCCACAGGAAATGTGAAAACTGAATACACAGCCAATACTAATAATAAAATGCAAAAATATAGAGAGAAAAAATCTATGCAGATAGACGCATGCATACATACATACTGTACTTACTTGCATGCTTACTTGCTACTAACTTGCATACTACAGTATTGTCCATACAGTTACTCGGTCAGATAATCCCCAGAGGGAAATTTGGCATATGGTTTCTGTACCTTTATCTCTTAGGTGGTAGCTTCTATTCAGCCACGATGACCGACTTCCTGGCGAGCGATGCGGTGATCTACCGCAGCCTCGGCGACAGTGCGCCAGTCCTCCGCACATTCAAATACGACTCGAAGTGGCTTCGAGGTGGGTCTCTAGTCCTTGGCTTCCCAGGAATCACACAGCCTTTTTCCACTTTTCGGGGGGGGGGGGCAACCAGAACACTGCTCCAGTTGATCCAGCTCTTTTGTTCCTTCTCAGAACCTCATTTCCTTCATGCGATTGAGTACGGGAACTACGTTTACTTCTTCTTCAGTGAGATTGCGGTGGAGTACACCACCCTAGGCAAAGTAAGGGTCTTCAAACCATTTGACCACTAATGGCAGCTTTTTTTTTCTTCTGGCTGTAGTACCCTTAAGACGTAACACAGTTCTCGTGTCCTTTTTCCTGACCGTCCTCTCTGTTACTCGTCCCTCTCAGGTGGTGTTCTCCCGCGTGGCCCGGGTATGTAAAAATGACAACGGTGGTTCACCACGGGTACTAGAGCGCTATTGGACCTCTTTCCTGAAAGCCCGGCTCAACTGCTCAGTCCCGGGAGACTCCTTCTTCTACTTTGACGTCCTGCAGTCCCTGACAAACGTGCTGCAGATAAACCAGAGGCCTGCCGTGGTTGGAGTCTTCACAACGCAGGTCAACAGGTCAGCTGACCCTCACTCACCATGGCAGCCACCTTGCTGCAATCATTCTGATAGATATGTTCTACAATAAAGTCAGCCATGAGAAAAATTAGCATGGGTAGACCGATCCTTCAGTGAAAATGTCTGCGATAACAATGGTTGAAGCCTTGGTCTTTGTGTGAACACACCGTGCAGCATCACCGGCTCAGCAGTGTGTGCCTTCTACATGGACGACATCGAGAAGGCCTTTAATGGAAAGTTCAAAGAGCAGAGGAGCAGTGAGTCAGCATGGACGCCCGTCCCTGAGGAACAGGTTCCCAAACCCAGGTAAGGCTTAGTGGTTGTGGACTTCTGCAACAAACTTCTCAAAGCTTTCTCAAACCTTTCTCCTAATACGATTACTTTCATCATGCTGGTTATATGTCTTATCCAATTCATGAAGCCTTAATATTCAGGTTCAGAGATACAGCTGAACGTGTAGGATGAGAAAATGAGATGGTAGGGTGTGAACTGGGCCGAAGGACAATGATATTTATTAAAGTGCTTTGTCGCAGGCCGGGCTCCTGTGCCGGTGATGGCCCCGCGGCTTCCTACAAGTCCTCAGTCGCCTTCCCTGACGACATGCTCTCTTTCATCAAGTCCTACCCGCTGATGGATGAGGCCGTTCCCTCCGTCAATAACCGGCCCTACTTCACCCGCACCACCAGCAGGTAACCCTGGGCCTCGGGCAGCTATGTTGCGGCTCTTGGTTCTAGTCACTTAGCCGCCTCTCACAGCTACCTTGGAGCAACTTCGACGATAGATTGACCTGAGCAGCGTGACCGCGCAGGGCCTCGTGCAACTAATTAGCAGCCACGCGGTTGCCTTCTGAACTTGGAAGTGCTCGTGCGGTGCATCTGGCTATTAGCCAGCTGCGCTGTGCCGCACGCGCAGTCGAGCTGCTGCCAACCGCAGAGGCAGACGGCGAAGGTGGAGGCAGGATGTGGTTTCACATCTGCTTCACACTTTATGAAAGCACCCTTTTGTATTGATTCCCCCCTGGAGTAATACTCCCAACAGTTAAAACTGTAAGTAAATAGAAATTCGTGTGTGATGTAATGGTTTAAATTGCTTGGGAAAGTTTCTTTGACACCGGATGGGAATGTAATTATGCTTGTAGAAAATAATTCAGAGGATTATGGGAAATGTCACTAAACTGTCCATATGTGTGCATGTGTGAGTGAATGGTGTGTGAGTGTGCCTTGCCATGGGTTGGAACCCCTGGGTTGTTCCCTGCCTTAGACCTGTAGCCTCCAGGACCCCACATGACCCTGAATAGGACAAGCAGTTGCAGAAGATGGACGGATGGATGGATGGATCTATGGATGGATGGATGGATCTGTCATACAGTTTCTGACTGCTTCCATTGTCTTCCCCAGGTTTAAGCTGACCCAAATAGCCGTGGACACCTCTGCTGGACCGTACAAAAACCAGACGGTTCTGTTCCTGGGCTCGGAGGATGGCAGGGTGTTGAAGGTCCTGGCCAGCACCCATCCCAACTCTTCCTTTAGCACCCAGCTCCTGGAGGACATTGATGTTTACAACCCTGCAAAGTGAGCCCCTTATCTGTAACGCAGAAATTCTTCATTAGCTTGTCTCCACAGGCTTTGCGATAATTACAATTTGAGCTGGAGTTGATCAGAACTGATAATTGGGATTAATCAAACTGAAACTTCGCTAGAAATGCCCTGTTCCAAGCTGTGTTGTGGCGAATTTCAAACTAAAAGCATCTGTCCACTATCCTGCCCAAGTAGTAATCACGTGTAGAATCTATACCTTTCCCCTTACCTCGCTAACCATTTGTCCTTCATTGCACCCCATTCCACCCAGGTGCAACATACGCGGAGAGGACCGGAGGGTTCTGGGCTTGGAGCTGGACAGGGAGCACCACGGCCTCTTCGTGGCCTTCTCCAGCTGCATCATCCGCGTGCCCCTCAGCCGCTGCCTGGATCACGGCACCTGTAGGAAGTGAGGGTCTCCTCTGTCACTACAAGTTGGCCACTGACCATTGGGTCAGACACTGAATTGAATGACAAACCCTGCTTATAAATCTTTGTAAATGTGTTTTTACTGCACCATAGTAAGTTTTATGTAAATTTACTGGGGAAATTAGACGCTTCCATATTGTTTTAAAATCTGTTTGAACTGGTTGTGGTAGGTTATTTTATATAGCATATACCGGTAAGCATTGCATTTTGAATGTTTTTATACGTACGGTTTTGCTTCTTCATCACAAGAACTTTGATTTCTATTATCCCGAGTATTTATTTTTCTACCTCTCAGATAACACCGTCATAATTCTTGTGTATTTTTGCGCAAATTAAAAACGAGATTGGGTAGAGGCCAAAAGAGGAAGGAAGGTAGTGGCTGTGTTTTTTCCCTCTCGTTAACGGGATGACAATCCTATCACCAGGAACCTTGAGATGAGAGCACTATATTTCATAGCGGGGGGTTAGGGACCTGATAATGACTTCAGCCTTCCAGAGAGAGACTTCAGCTTCTTGTTTCCAGCTAACAAAGTCAAGTCTGGCTGCAGTCCTTAATGTTTCTATCACACGTAACAAGCAAATGCTGTGAACGTGTGTTGGGGCCCCCATACTGTTTGCCGTAAGAGAAATTGAATGGGTCTGGAGCTGGTGATTGATTTTTGAAGTTTTTCCTCCCCCTTTAAGTCTTGTTATATCGCAGATGTCGTATGAGATACTGTTGTCATGGCAACTTGATATTCTTTTGGTCAGTTGGAAAAAGTGGGGGAAAAAGTCTCCCTGTATTAGGCAGAAGATTTAGCCAGAATGAAAATATGCAGGTGAAAACGGCATAGGTGTGTGACATGTCGCTTCTTGCTGTAGACTTTCTTCCTCGTCTACATGACAGTTCCATCTTTTAAAATGTTTGAATGGTTTTGATATATTGAGCCCATGAGTTACCGCTGAATCTTTTGATTTAACAGAAGTGCATCAAGTTGCACTAACAGGGCGCAAAAAGAGAAATTCTGTTCCGAAGGTGCCTGGGGAGCATGAAGAAAGGCACACAGGCTTTGTTTCCCCCTGGAGGAGTGATGTCTTACTGGCCTGTCAGCATCTCTTCCCCCTTCTCAACCACGTTCCCTTGTCATCTCAGTGGAAGTGTGATCTTCAGCCTCGTAGGGGCGTGTACTGGGGGTGTGGCCACAGCGTCAGATGAAAGCTTATTGGCCCCTGGACTGCCCCATCCCCTGTCACTCAACAATTCAAAACATATCATTGGCTAATGATCGGGATACCCTCCTGTATGAATTACCGCCTCTTATGACTGCTACCCTAAAAAACATCCTAGTATCGCCCCTACAGCCTGGCCCTCAGGCCTCAGCCTCTCCAAGTCCCCATTTCTGCTCTTTTCCGAAGCGATAGACATGTTTCTGAAATAATACTTCCTGAGCCCCGTGCTGTCTGCTGTGGAGGTTTCTGTAGTTCACATAGCTTTGCACAGGGCAGGCTGCTCGCGTCTAAATCGCTGTGTCGCTGTCGTCTTACAGGAGCTGCCTGGCTGCCCGTGACCCGTACTGCGTCTGGCTGAGGAACGGAAGCTGTGCCACCATGACTCACAGCGTCCGGTACGTGAAATGCACCCGGGGCACTTTAATACGGACAAATGGTAGCATCTCGTCAGTCTTTTTCACCTGTGGAATAATTCGATCAGAACCTTCTCTATCTCCCCTTACTTTTTCATTAAGAAGCCGTTGATTTGCTGTACATAGCATTTAATTCTTGAAGCAGGGGGGATATGAATGTAATCAATCAAAATGACCCATATTTAATTTATTTACCTATTCTTATGAACTGGAAAGAAGCCATTTGACACCGAGGAATATCGATCACTCAGCTGCTCAGACGGAGAGGAGGGTAGGAGCTGAAGGCCAATCAATCTCCCCCTCCTGTTCTTTCTGCCCTGTTGCATGTAATCGAAAGTAGTGTTCAACTGAGTGGATTTCAATCACGGCCTGTCCAGGGAGAGGGTTTGGAAACGATGCAATTTGCTCCTGTTTGGCTTTTGCCGGCATTGTTCCCGTATGCGATGGTAACCCGCCTCGCGTGCCATTCCGCTCGCAACATGGGTGGGCCCTAAACCAAGGACCCCGTGTTTGTGAGGCTGTGCATCCAGGGCCCCGGGTATCCATCACCTCAGATACCCGTCTCCAGCGTCCCGTGCTCTGTGTGACACGTGTGTATTTCCATGGTGACGCGTTGTGCGTAGCAGAAATAGGGAAACAAAGACACAAACAAACGAAGAGCCACGGCACCCATTTCTGGGAGTGCGAATGAGGGAAAATGATGTGAGGAAGAGTCTGGAGGAGTCCCAGATGTGGCAGGGTGGCGGTGGCCTGGTCGGCTTCTGCCAGGACTCTGGCTACTCGCGCCATTGTCGATGGCACATTGGATCAGAAGCAGGAAATGCAGGTGAAACGCTGATTTCCTGGAAGCTCGGGGTCCCGTCAGCAGAGAATGAACACAATAAGCCTAGAATAAACACCAGCGCCTTCTGCCACACCATCTTCTGTCAGGATTAGCTGGGTGTTCGCCAGAATGTCCTTCTGTGTATTTTGTGTATATACAGCACTATACAAAAGTCTTAAGCAGTCAAAGCAGATGATGTTTAAATAGTTTTACACCAACATAAAGTTTATGATGTTTGTCAAAGAGTATTAGTTTAACCTTTACAGAACCTCTCCTAAACTCACCCCATCCAATATACCTAGTCATAGCGTAACACAGTAGTCCCATGTTTGTGCTGTTGCTGGTGTAAACAAACTTAATGTGCTACCATTTGTATAAAAATATAGCACATAAAATTATATACAGTGCATATTTATTATCATTACCATGTATTAACTATATTACTGGCTTATATTTACTTTACTGTACTATTTTACATTGTACTTTGTCTACTTAAAAGTTACTGTCGCATAGATGTGTAGTAGCTGAACCTTCTAGGTTTGGTAAGTAGACTGTGATGTTCGCACAACAACAAAAACATCCAACGACGTATTTCTCAGGACTTATTCCCATTGTTAAGCAACACATGACTTTAATTAAGCTAATTAATGAATTTAACTGGTGGTGAAATTTACCGTATGCTTGGAATGGCTGCAGTGCTCCTGAGGAGAGGCTTGGGAGCTGAAGCGGTGTGCATCTAGCCGTCCAGCAGAAGATCTCACTTTCTGGAGAACAAAAGAGATTCTTGTTTTTATTGTGTTAGTTAATTTGTATGTATGTTCTAATATCAAGTTGTATTTATCTGAGCAAATATACACTTACTACCCGGTGAATTAGTTTTAAACTTTCTTTATCTGCCTAAGACTTTTGCACAGTTCTGTATTTATATGTATATATGTGTGCGTCCAACCCTAACTTTCCATTACAAGGCAAATGTGGCTCCGCAAGCATGGCAGTAGGGGGACAGTGCGGATAATAAGGTTCTGATCACTGCCTGGTCTTGCCAGCCACACATTTTTCAGGTTAATGGAAAGAGGAACAAAATAATAAAGAAAAAATGTGCCAGGTTGATTGAATATGCCACTATCCAAAAAGTGAACAAACCGCATTTACGTCGAGGGCAGATAGTGTTGGGATGAAACGAGTCATTTTGTTTACTTACCTTTCTAAGGGGCAGCTGGGATGGCTGCATTTAAGGTCCGTCTTTCGGAAGTGAAGGTATCCGCCGTGCCATTAGTCACGGGCCGTGCGTTCCCCTCGCCGTCTGCCAGTCCCCGAGTAGTCTGTCACGGCTATAAATGGATTGCCGTTTGTTTACGTGACACCGATCCCAATTGAAATGGCTCCCCCGAAACTTTGAGCGATTCCTTTTTTTTTTTTCTTTTCTTTTTTACCAGGGGGATTTCAATTACGAAAGCGCCCTTTATGTTTTTTTTTAATAACGTGTATCTGCGTTAAAACCAAAGTGCCCTGCTCCCCGCAAGTATAGCTCAGGGGAATAATTGATTACGGGGTCTTGCTTCTGGTGTCTGAATCAAAGTACAGGGAACGTGAGGGAGAATAGAACTGATATTCCCAGCTCAGCAAAGAGCGAGTCATGAGACAAATGAAATTGCAGCTACCAGGGTAAGGGGTGGGGGGTGCCACGGAGGACTCTAGACAAAGGTAAACATTGTTAGCCAGGGTCCCCCAGTGAAGCCCTTAAGATTTGTTATGTCCTCGAATGTGTGGCGAGCCGTAAACCCCCCCTGCCACCTGGTCATGTCTGCATTGTACTGTTGTGTTGCCTGACCTTCATTAAGCCCGACCCCCATTCGTTTGCCATTGGCCTGTTTATCGCAGAAAGCTTGAGTTCAGTCCATCCATCAGTGTTGGTGAGGCTGATGCTCCAGCCTTATGCAGAGTGACGCACAGGCTGTTCTCTTAGCAAGACGTCGCTTGTCATTATTTTGTCATATTGCAACGACTGTTACTTGCGTGTCATGTCGCAGGGGAAGTGGCGAATTATGCCGGGGCTTCGACAGATTGTTTATCCCCCCAATCTGTTTGCTTTTCAGGGCTGGGTTTGAGCAAGATGTTGAAGGTCTGTTGAGGGACCACCAAGAGTCCTGCCACGGTAAGCTTTGACAGTCGTGACTTCCAGTTTGTGGCAGGAAAAGCCTTTTCCTTATAAAGCATCCAGCCTTAGTCGTTAAAATACTTCCTATGCATGTTTATACGCATTTTGTGTAAAGTTGGATTTTAGCAATGTATGTCTCTGATTCAAAGTAATCCAATGTGCTACTCCTATGTAGTATAAAAAGGGTGAACTTTGATAAACACAGAAGTTAAATAAGCCATGAAGTATAGACAGTCACCAGGTTATGAACATGATCCATTGCTTTAAATTGGATAAATAATACAGTTCGTAATAATAATATTTCTTATTACGATATAGTAATGAAAGTAACTACATACAGTACTATACTATACCCCGTGTTGACAAACCGCTGAAAGTAGCACATGCTTTTTATTACGAAGCATCGTATGTAGCCCAAATCTCTGATATAACAGACTTCTTGGCAGTCCGTTGGTAAGTAGGAGCTGTAATTCAGACCTTATCCCTGAGGCTTCCTGTAGTTGCTCAGCCTCTGGTCCTTGAGGATCTCCATTCCTTGTGTGCTTTCTGTAGATGTCCAGGCCACCACACGAGAGCAGAACCCTGCTGCCGATTCGGCTTACGGTCAGTTTGCCTGTTTTCTACATACTCCTCGTTGTCAGAGCAGAACACGTTCAGGGGAAACATGCAGACTGCTGACTGTAATGCATACAATATCAAGGGGGTGCTGTTTTGATGCTGTTGCCTGTCTGGGGGTCATGTATGATGTATGGAGCTCAGATATTCCGTGTTGTGAATCTGCTGGTTTGCCCCCTTTCACTTTTCATCATGAATCTGATCCGTATCTTGATGCCAAGCTCACTAGATCAGTTTCCTTTGCTGCAAAGTAACTGTGCGACGTGTTGTAGAAGGTGTAATGCCTTCAGCTAGAGTAACAGTCAGGTGCATGATTCTTAATGCAGGTTGTTACCAAAAGTTCTCTGAACTCAGCTGATATTTTTGCCTTATTCATAACTCAACAAGAGTTTTTCGCTCTCCTAATTGCATGGAAGAAGGGTCTTTTTCGTCTTCTTCCATATGCATCAATAGTAAGTCCAGATCAGTTCCACATTAATGTATCCAGCGCTTCTTTCAGTTCAAGCCCATGGATGGGTAGCGTGAATGTTTTGGATATCAACATGCCTGGGACATTGGACAAAGAGTTGCTGAAATTGTATGAAAATGGAAGATGACATACAATGACACTATGTTTTTAAACAGATTTGCATTTTTAGTATTCAGTGACAGGGATACTCGAACGCTGCCATTTCCCAGAATTCCACAGCTTCAAACTATTGTCCAAAATGCCACCAGCACAGATTTTAAATTACTCTGCAACTTCCCTAATTCCTCTAAATCTTTATATTGACAGTGTTTGTGATGTTTTATTATCTGTACCTCGTTGGTCTGTTCAGGATATAAATTGTTATAAAAGTAATGAATCAGAAATTAATTGGCGTCGACGCGTGTCGGAGCTTCTCTGCTGATGACCTGAAGCCAGTGCCGTGCATTAAAACATCATTTAATTTAATATTTTTTTCCTTATGCTAAATAAGACAGCCCTCCTTTTCATTTGGTGTCATACTGTGATGGATGCTGTGAGTCAGTATGCAGCATTTGTGGTCTATTTTGCTACAATTTTATCCCTGGGATTTTAATTCGGTTTGACACACTCCCTTGCGAAGAGAGGTGCCCAAATGAGTGAGCGCCTTGGCCCACACTCCCACGGCGTCGCTCATTTTCTTTCTATGCCCACCCCCCCACCACAGAAATTTATCTCCACGGGCCTCCATTTTCCCTTTTTGAGGAAATTAGCCGGTGCGGCAGAAGTCCGCGGCTGTTTTTTGCTCCCTTGCCGCGGAGACATTGAAAGGCAAGCCGGCGGTGTGCAGGGCTTGATCTTTACGCCGCCACGCCGCTGAGGGTCAGCGGTCGCTCTCCCCATTAGCAGAAAATCCCAGCGACGTGACGCCTCTACACCCGCAGCTTCGATCGCTCTCAGACAAATTGTATGAGTTCGCTTAACAGGACGGGGGGGCTGTAATAAATCAGAATAATAACGCAGCCCCACAGCCATTGTCCTCCATAGCGGCTCCCGCCTCTGCTGGCACGGCGGTTTCATTAACCCGATGCAGCTGGCTCTCTGAGAGGACGCCATAGTCTGCCAGCCCTGTGATCCCACCATGTTGGGCTCAGGCCGAAGTCTCAGAGGACAGGAGCTTTTCAGCTGCTCCGTAACACCGTCGGGCTGGTCCTGGCTCTGTGAGGTGCAAACATATTCCAAGCACAACTGGTCCTGGGGTGCAGGGCTTAAGGGATGCCCCTAACTTGATTAAACTTGGAGTGGGACACCTTGAAAGGACCAGTTTGCCACCACTAATTTAAGAATCTTCAGGAGTTCTCCAGAGTGTCCCAGTTTATAGTATTTGTTCCGTTAAAATCACATTGTATAATTCATATTTTAAGTTTTGACTGTAAACTGTGTGAAAATTTATGCCATCTGTCCCTCAGCAGGTCAGGGTTAGAGATCTGTGCCGGTGTCCGGAAGGTTCTGTGTTCAAATCCTGTGGTTGGCAGAGAGGTCACATTACTGTCAGGCCTTGGATGCTGTCTGATCTTGAGTTCTGACCCCCAAAACCTGCTCTTACCTATGCATATGGGTGTATTTATGTCTCTTGGAGAGCAGGAAAACGGGAGGAGAGCCCAAAAACTTTTTCTGGTGTATTTGTTATTATTTTTATAGTTTTTGTTAAGAAAGTGGCTTTCACCTGATCAAGCTGAAACTTAGGAGAGGCTTATATAATCCGACTGCAATATCAGCCCCCACAAGTCTGAACAGCCCAATAATTATTTTTAATTATAAGGAGGCAGAGGCTTGTTTAAATGCTGCTTTAAGCCATTGAAAGCTCTCCCCAGACAGAGAACCACTAACTCTTCAATTGTAAGAGCACCTGCAGAACTTTGCAATTTACAATAATTGATTTACTTTTTTTATTATTTATTTTGTTTTGCTGTTGTTTAAAATAGATCGGATTCCCGAAGGGTTCGTTAGAAGCACTAACGTCAGTGTTGTTTTTTTCCCCACGAAAAACCACGATAGTTTGTGCTATAAATTGAACTGAGGTGGTCTGATCAGTGACAGTGGAGACGCTGCTTCAGGCCACTTATTCCATTGCTTTATGTATCTATAATGGATGTTGCTGTTTGGTCCCTCTATTGCCCCTCCCGGTAACCACAGGGAAGACCACACCCACAAGTGCCAGCACTACCAATCGGGGGGCAGCTTTTCCAAAGGTGACAGTTGACCCACAGAGAGGTTCTGGTCCAGATGACCGCCCTCCTGTGGGGAAGCAGGGGTCACCTGACTTGGAAGCAATCAGTGTGGAGAAGAAGGGTAAGGTGGTGGGGGGGGAGCGTGGGCGGGGGCCCCCTTTCGCTTTCTTGTGTTGGGTTTAACCCTGCGCTCTACTGGATCGCACTGTGGGCCTCATAGCTTTTCTGCGGGCTGACGCTAAGGCTTGTGCTAATGCTGTTTGTTCATGAGGCTGATGACATAGCTTGCACCCTTTCCTTCCCCCAATCGGCAGTTATTTTCCAGTAATGGGTTGTATCTGTTGGCTTTGTGATCTGAACTAGTATGTCTAGTACTGTGTAAAAGTCTTAGCTGGTCAAATGTGTGGGCTGATCAACAGTAACAGCCTAATAACAATTTCTCCAAAAGAAGAAATTGTTAGCTGGTCTCCAAAAGTTACTGATATCTTGTTGGGAAGGCTTGAGGAACAGCGGTTCAGTTGGCGGACCTCTCCTCAGGGGCACCTCAGCCATTCCATGTAGTAATTAAAATCGTGGTCACATTTAATGATCTAATTAACTCAATTTGGCAAATAACTAAATGAGCTATTGATTACCCATGATGTTACTGGTAGAGTCAAAAAATACATTTATGTAGATTGATATTGGGGTGACTTTAGGAGAGGTTTTGGAATGGCTAAGCTGACTCACTTTAGCAAATGTAATATCATAGTTTTGCATCAACATGAAGATTATTAAAGTTTTTTTTTTTGCATTTGGACAGGACAATACATATTAATATGGACTCAGTTTGTCTACACATAGCTGGGGGGATACTGAATGTGCACGTAGGGTCAGGATTTTTTTAAATGGAGCACTTAATTTTCAGGCGTGGCGGACAGTTCGGCAGCATGATAAAATGCTCTCACACCAGAACAGCAGCATCCTTTCTGTCGCCACTGGCCTCGGTGCTCCATCAGCAGCCTCTGCGCGAGAGTCCCGGCCCTGACTTACCGTCACTGCACGGCACGTAGCCCCTGAGCGCCGGCGTGCCCGCTGAGTAGGCAGCAGCTCTGCTAAACGGCTCCACGACAGTGTGGCGTTACAGGCTGGGAAGGAACGCTATGAACCCTTCCGGCTCGGAATGGGAGAAAGCGAGCGAGGAATAAATAGGCGGCAGGTTCGATAGAACCACACACGGCAAGCTCCTATCATGCCATTTAGTCATCGGGAAAATGGGACACTGGGCAGTTTACATTTCCACGGTACCGTGCAACTATGCTGACACGCTGACAAAAGCCAGGCTGGAGCACAGTGACCACAGTGAAGTATTTATCACTGTTGTCATACATATTTTTAATCACTGCATATTTGTATGTATATATTTATGTGTGTGTGTGTGTGTGTGTGTGTATGTGTATGACTTCAACATTTAAATTTTACTAATCAATCTTTTTTACTAATCAATCACTGCCCGATCCAGTCGCATGCTCCAAGGGTTTATTGACATATACTGTGCATTTTGTTGTTGTGGCATTAACCTGTGTGTGCGCATGTTTTTACTTTTTACTTTTTTTTTTTTTTTTTTTTACAACCCCAAATCAGAAAAAGTTGGGACAGTATGGAAAACGCAAATAAAAAAAGAAAGTAGTGATTTCTAAATT
>JAODKM010000126.1:14968489-14990585 GCA_026780845.1 Petrocephalus sullivani | reverse complement strand
AGGAAGAATGGGACAAAATTACACCTGAAACACTTCATCACTTGGTGTCTTCAGTCCCTAAACGTCTTTTAAGTGTTTTAAGGAATGGCAACATTACAAAGTGGTAAATGCTTTACTGTCCCAACTTTTTTGAAATGTGTTGCAAGAACCAAAATTGGAATACGTGTTTATGAGTCTTGCGTAACACATTAAATTCATGAGTAACACATTAAATAATGTGCTGTTGTACTGTTTTCAATGTAATACAAGTCCAAGTAAATTTAGAAATCGCTTCTTTCTTTTTTTATGTGCGTTTTCCATACTGTCCCACCTTTTTCTGATTTGGGGTTGTATATAGCATCTCCATATCCTTTTCATAGACAGAGGAGTGTCTGTATTTTTGTTTTTTTTGTGGTATTAAAAATAACACCTTTTGGGATTTCTGAATACTGGTGTATACTGTAATAGCGCCCAAGCCTATTGTGTGCTTCCCTGCTGCAGCTCTGCCTACATATCAGCTGTTCGCCGCACCTGCCCTGCTGTCACTGTGCTGTAGCCTCTCCGCTCGGTACTCTGCTGCTGCTGGAGAAGAGCAGTCTCTGCAGATAGCGCCGTTTGCCTCGGAAGTAGGCTTGGGTGCACGTCGATCTCAGTATCGCCCCCTGGCTCTTCTGCAATGAACCGCAGATCTGTGCTGCTCTTACCTAGCTGCTCAGCTGGCATGGTTGCATTATGGGAAAATAAATGGGGAGCAGTTTGGTGGTATGTGCTAGTAATTGTTGTATTATGTATTTTCATAGGTATGATATAGTTTCGCTATAGGCTCCGGACCCCCCCGCGACCCTGAATAGGACAAGGATTTTCAGAAAATGAATGGATTAATAGTTTTCTTTGCAGTTTTTATTTCCTGAACAGAAAGGGTCCCCCCCCCCCAAGCAGAGGGAGCTCATTCTCGCACTTTTATTTAAACAATTCCCGCATCTAGCCGACATGTCACAGGCTTCGACATACTAAGAGGACCTTACAGTTTTGTTATTTTAATCACAGTAGGGAGTTCAGCTTGCCCGCATTGCCTACAGCCTCTTTCAGGGGAGTGCAGGCAAATGTAGTGCAAGTTATTAAAGCTATGATGTGATTTTTCTCAAAAGGGAGACGTGGGTTGTGATGAGGCTGCTTAGAAGGGCTCTGGCCGAGCGACACACACATCCCACAAATCAGTGTGTTGGGGGAGTTGTTGGGCCAGGCTAGGGATTAAGACTGACAATTCTCTGTACAGTGACAGACCTTCCTGCCATGTGACCTCCTCAGACAGATCATTCCACCTCCGTCACTCCGTACTCAGAAACCACGCACGAAAATGCCATGTCACTCACCCCCTTCCATGCCTTGTTCATTCCTGCTAATTTATGAACTGTTACAGCCCTTGATCACTGTGTCAAGTAGAGATTATAGCTCTTACTGTGTCCCCGGTACATTCCTCAACCTGCAGTTAATTCTGGGTGCGAAGCTTGGCTGTCGCTCAGGCCATGTTAGTGAGTTTTCCTTCACGCTCACATTTAATTCTCCAGCTGAAATCTCTGGAACAGATGTACAGTATCTGTGCCTTCAAGCCACAATGATTTTTTTCCCCAAACTCTGACATGCTGTGAGTCATTGGACATCTTTTGTTTTGCGCGTGTTTTGCCTTTTCTGTTTTGTTTGTGTTGTTGGGTTCTGTTTTTGTGTCTTGTTTCGCTAAGCCCTCCCCTCTGGCGATAGAAAGGAGACAATGTGGAGAGAGGCTCTCGGCTTTGTCTCCTCGTACAGCCCGTTCCCAATTAGCCAGACAATGCAGGAACGTGGCGGCCTGCTGCACTCGCCAAAGCCCATAGAGCCATGCTTTTTTTTAAATGGAAAAACCTTTATTGGGTTTAATCTGTTGATGTTGCCCCGAAACGGGAGCTAGGACAACCTGACGATCTGTCAACCGCTGCACGCCCCCCTTCCCGCTGCCCGCCCCCACCCATCTGTTCCTCACATGCACCCTGCCTTTCCCCCCTACAGGCTCACCTGTCCGCTTGCATTTCGATGGACCCGTGTACGTCATCAGAATGCGTGTCCCTGTCGCTTTTATAAATCAGCAGGTTACTAGATGTTAAAATCCACCTTTAGAGAAATATACTGTCGGGGGGGAAAGAAGCATTTTTACGTCTGGTAACCTTTGCATGGTTCGTAAACATCAAACCTGTAAAAGCATGTCCATTTCACAGTATTCTTAAATCTGAGAGTATAATCATAAATGGTAAAAAGAGAGATTTTGCTGCTTTTCATGCATATATTCCCTGATTTATGTACAAACATCCATTGTGAGATACAAGGTTAGCTTGCCAAAAAGGTCGTTAGAAAACTCCTACTAAATTTGTCGGCTAAGACTTGTAATGATCTGTTTACACAAATATATCCAGAGTAGCCAGCATGAATTCTGTGTTTGATGGAATTGGTAAATTATATCACTACAATATATTCATGAATTGAATTTTTAATCGGTTTCTCAAATTATACTGTATGAAGTGCCATATAATTTTATTTTTATTGTAATTATTTTGACATATGGACATATGAACTTTCAGGCCTGGGTTAGATCATGCATAAGGCTACATTTGTCGACATGTGAGATGTTCTGTAGCTCTGGTCTGTTATCTTTACTCTTTCATTGTTCAGAGAGTAGGATGCAACTTTCTGTTTATTATACTTTTGACTTGATAAGAGGCTTGTTTTGTGAGTACTTTGCCAGCCTTTTGTGTCAGCATTTGTTTTATAATGTGCTGAACTGCTCATTTGAAGCTTCAAACAGAATCCCACATATTCCCATTTGTAAAGAATGTGATGCATTACTAATTGTGAACCCAACCATCAAACGACTTAGGGATTGTTGCTAAGAGACTGAGCAGGTTGTTGTAAGACTGATTAGAATGTTGTGTAGATAGATGATTGGTGAACAGCCAATTTGCTAAACCATCCAGTCTCCCAGAACAGCAGCTAGCCAAGTCAAGGCTTCACGTCTGACAGCAATGTAATGTGGGTATATGAGCCCTGATGACAACCTCCCACAATTCAGTGCCACCTTGATTTTTTATTTATTGCCCAAATCCTCTGAGAGATTATGAGGCCAAGAAACTCTCGCAAAGTGTGGTGAATCTTTGCTTTTCCTTATGGGTGGGAAATCATCAAGATTCTCCTTACAGCAGATTCTTAACCTGCATAGAGCTGGTGCATACAGCCACTTTCCAGTGCACACACAAGACATCCTTAATTAAAAAAAAAATCACAATGCAGCTTTATAATTTAGCCATATTACCCCCTCGGGATTTTAACAATCTTGTGGTGCTATAAATTGAATGTGAGGCGATGAGCTTCTCTGAGTCTCGTGTTGTGCAGAGCATGCTATGTTTCTTGTTGCTGTCAGAGGAGCGGCGTTATTTGGCATTTCTGCAAAATCCGTCAGATTGTCCCCTCCCAGCCTCCCTCCCAAGGCTCCCAAACTCTGCTCCCTTGGGGCTCTGAGCAAACCGTGAGGAATGTATGCGCACAGCTGGAAAACTAACATGCTAACATGTCCGTCGTCATCTGCGGACCTTCTGCATTCCATACTTTCTGCCTTGGATGCTCTCTGTGGGTTTTACCTTCACAGTCTAGGGAAGATGTGATGCCTCTATGCGCTTTACATCGAAAAGCCTCGTGAACTACTTGTAGCTTTTCAGTTAAACATAGCTAAAGATTAAAAGAGGTTTTTCGTTTCACGTGGAAATGTTCTGTTTGTTATTGCTTGCGGCTTGAAATGTACTTGTGATGAATTATTAAGTTGGCGTATGACATATTTCAGACATTTAGTTCTTAATTGTTGATTAATGGTAAATGATCCGACGTTGACCAGGCTTCTGCCAATTTTGTTTTCAGGGTCTTTTTATTTTACTTATTTATTTTTTTAACCATTGTATGTTGCCTCAGGCTCCTGATTGCGTCTTCTCATCAAGAGACTGCCCAGCACATTAGAAGCTGAATCATTGCTTGGTTTTAACAAAAAATGAGACCCGATGCAGTCAGAGGCTGCTGCATGTGATTCCCATAACAGCTAATTTAACGGTGCTGCTTGCACTATCTAAAGCTTTACGGTGTAGGAAAATATGTATTTTCCATAAAATATAGCTAGATTCTCTCTCTCCGTCTCTCTCTGCAGGGGTTCGGCGGTCACCGGAACCAGAAAAGTCCAACCACAGTGTCCACTATACCCTTCTGATTGCATGTGTCTTAGTGGCCTTTGTTCTGGGTGCATTTCTGTCTGGCTTCCTGGTCTCCTGTTACTGTAACCACAACGTACACAAGACCAAGCGTCTCGACAAGGACCCCGAGGCCCCCATTCCGCACGCCCTCTCCCTGCGGAGCCTGGCCCGGCTCAGCGGCCTACTGGACAGCCAGAGCAAAGACGAAAAGCTGGAGGTGTCCTCACCCAAGTTGTACAAGTCTTTGATTCCCAACGGCAAGGAGCATCCTCCTGGCAGAGCTGGGCGGCACATGGTTGCAGGGGAGCTGAGCCATTCGCATCACCACCACAACTCTGAGCTCTCCGGCTTGCCAACCCCTGATTCGACGCCGGAGCTGCCAATCAAGAATATGAAAGCCTTCAAGAATCAGTGGGAGAAGAACCAAAACTGTAACAACGGCAAGGACTCGAAGCCGCACAACGCGAGCAGCTCCCGGCCAATCCCTGTGCTTCACCAGCAGGTATTTCCTTTCTCACATGGGCTGGCCAATGGGCAGGGACTGGGATGTGCACTACACTTGGACGAGCGCAAGATCCCAAATGCCGAGCGGGTAATGACCCAGCCGTACGCCAGCTTCACCCAGAAGGTGGTAGACGTCACCTCGCTGGATGAGCTCCTGAAGCACATTCACGAAGTCGGGGGCAAGAATATAACGGTTTTGACGACCTCTATGCCGACCCATGGGAATCAGATGGCCTTCACTAACAGAGTGCAACCGCACGTCCCCGAGATGGAGTCCGCACCATACTACAGCTCATCGACGTTGCCCAGGGACAGTCTGACGCGTCGCATGGATGTCCCCCCGGATATGCCACCACATCAGTCTACCCTCGAGAGGGCGTCCCGCCATCCCATCCAGAGGCATTCCCTGAACTCCGCCTCCAAGATGTCCAATGGCGGAGTGGTACCACGCCAACACAGCTTCAGTCACCGTGGCAACCACCAGCCCCCTCCGTTGCTGGCTCGGATGCATTCCACCGGTAGCGCCTCTGAGGTCCACCATCCCATCATCCCCAGCACCTACCTGACGCGCCAGCACAGCTACAGCGAGCACCCCGAGGTGCACCGGAGCGCAGTTGTCCGCCGAACCTCCTCTCTCAAGCCAGACATGCCCCCTAAACCCCTCTTCATCCCAGCCACATCTCCTGTCAATCTGCAGGGCAAATTCAACTACTGAAGGGGGAAACGCAATCAGGGAGTGGACTTTCCTTCCCTTAAAGCCTCCCAAAAACTGAAGATGAGGTGAAAAGGGGAAGAATGGGCTGTTTTTCATGTCAAACCTGCATCAAACTCGTTTTGCTAAACATCCAATGAATGTCTTTGTACCATATTGGTATTTCCTTATAAAATGCTACTTGCTTTTAGAAATGTGATGGACTAGGAGAATGTGTACCAGAGGCTGCCGTGATTAGAGTAGATCTGTCCCCCTTTGATGTTCTGCAGTGCATCCGGAACTGATAAACACGGGAGCACCAAAAACAATATGACTGGGAGCCAATGGTCACATAAACACCATGTGAAACTGACCGCCAGATACTCCAGTGTTCTGCTGATGTGAGTTTGTACACCTGACTGATTCTCTTTATACCGTGTACATATATGCATGTGTGTGTATGTGTGTGTGTGTTCATCTACACAGTACATGTATACGTATGCATATATAACGTATGTAATGTTTCTCCCTGGAACATCTGGATGAACTTCAAGGCAGCTGTTCCGTTGCCTTATTTCGTCAGCAAAAGCATATCATGGAAATAGTTTCACCACTGGCATTCTGTACCTGCAGATAGGCCTACCCGAAATGAGCTTGATTTATGGCCTGTAATGTATGCTGTGGTACCAGGCCAAGTCCATTGAAGAGTAATATCAGGTGCTTTACTTCTCCTGCCACATGTCTCAGACCCAGCGGCGGCATCACTGCGAGGGGAAGCTCGGGTTGCTATGCTATGTTAGCACCAACCACATGGAAGCCGCCTTGGGCTCTCCAGGTCTACAGCGAAGGGAGAAGGTCTTTCAAAGCTGCTTCTACTACATTGTGAATATTGCTGAAAGCTGCCCTCCCCCTTGTGATGGAAACCCAAATATTACCATATGAACACTCAAATTAAAAATATTATCACATGGAATTTAAAGCAACGGTATATATATTTCTTTTTCTTCCTTAAAGAGGACCCTAGATATAGGACTCAAATGCAGAACCTGTCTGGGGAAGGACTAGTCCTTAATTTTAATGTAGTAATGACCAATGTTAAAATTAATTATGTGGCTCTTGGTGTAAATAAATGCATAACTAGCCAATTTTTAATTTTATGTGTAAATGTGTGCCTTATTTAATATTTTATGTGCTTGGGGCTTTAATGGGAGAAGAGGAAACAAGCTGTATTAAAGGTTTTCTTTTTAAAATCTTTGTTATTAAAATGTGTCATGGTCATTGTAAATTTGTGTTTTTAACATCTACTGGAAGGACCGGGTGGCACTGAATCTGTTACTCATGGTAGTCATTTTCATCTTGAGTTTTCAAGTTTTATTTCTGTTGTTATATATCATTCTTCAAGCTGCCATTGTACATTCATGTTGCGTGTAATAATTTGTCTAAATGTCTTTGGAAGAAGTAAACCCACGGAGAAAAATATGGACAGCTATTACAGCTACTTCATGCTGCTCTAGGCTCGTCTTGGCTTCTCTTAGTCATGCATTTAGACATAAAGGCATTTTGAAATGTCAGGTTTCACTTCAGTTGCAACAATAATGCGAATAGTTCAAAATGGTTTCTTCCCAAGCCTGCGATGATCACTATATAGGTGTAACACTCCCTCGCTTCAGCACTACTTCCGATTGGGTCAAGTGGCACATGGAATCTCCATCGCAGAAGGCTGTTCAGTGGCCACTGTTCCTGTGGGTGATTATGCTCTGCATTCTGCTGCCGCTTCCTGGTAAAAAAAATAAAATAAAATAAAAAGCTGGTACTCTGTCCCTGCATTCGTTGGTAACAGCAAAGCAAATGTTTTGTCGCTTAAACTTTTCGTCACCTGGTTACATTGAGGTTTCCTGTCTGCGCCTGAATCCCGCTGTTTTGCTGCCACGTTAACTGGCCGGATGGTTGGGTACTGAGGAGGCCCCCCCCCCCCCCGTTGACCCTCAAACCCAGGATGCAAATGATGAGACTTGCAGTACTAATGCGGCGGTTGCTTTACATAAACCCACATTTCAGGCTGATGATAAACTCCTATTTGCACTAAAGATGAAAAACATGAGTGCACAATGGAACCTATCTAGGCAGAAAAATTTATGGCGTCATCAAGTCCAGTGTAATTATCCAAGGAGATTATATGTGAAAGGGAACGGTCTGTCTGCTGTAAGTAATTTTGCTTTGGAAATTCTTATAATTGCACAGTGTAAATAAAGCCCCAAGTCAGTTTTTCATTGGTTTGGCTTTTTTTTTTCTTCTTGCACTATGCCTCTGGAGAACTTTTAAACTGACCTTTTAAATACTGTATGTCTCTGACAAATAATTTAATAAAATGTTTGCTCTCCTCCCCAATATTCATCATGCAAACGTCTTTCCCTGGAGTCTCAGCTTTGGCGTTGTCCTTCCTCCTGTCCATAAATCCTACACTCAGAGTCAGGCTGTATGCTTCGGCTCCAGCTATTTGGGCCACGGAGGAGCTGTACATGTCTGTGGTTCAAAGACACGCTCCAGCCACCATCCCAGCGGAGAAACTGCAGACGAAACCCTAAAATCTCTTGTACCAGAGTCCCTATTTTCTGGATTTCCTTGAACGTTGTGGAAAGCTCTACAGAAATAAAAATCTGAGATGGTTCTTGTCCCCTGCTGAGTGAATGTGTGGAGTTTGTGTGGCCTCACTGTCCGTGTTGGTTTCCTCCCATGGTCAGACATACAGGTGAGTGACCTGCCCTCTGTAAGCTTTTGCCAGTTTGAACGGATGCCATGAGATGTGCCAGCACTTCACCCTGGGTGTCCTCTGCCTTAAACCCTGTGTTTTTCAGGATTAGCTCCAGACTCCCAACAAAATTGTGCGGAGTATTTGGTATATAAAATTGATGATTAAAATAGATGGGCTTTACACGTGTTGAGCTAAACTCTACAATCTAGATTTTATGGTACAAAAAATGGTAAGGGATGGCTTTCTTTTGTGTGATTTTTTTATTTTTTTGTTACATTACTCCTTATCCAGCTTAACCATTTATTTGCACGTTGACTGCATAATTGATCAGCCTCTGCAATCATCTTCTGTTTCTGCTAACAGGTTGACCGCGGGCAGAAATCTGCATAAAGCCCAGTCGCTCTGATCCAATAGACGGCCAGTGAGCAGAAAAGATGGGAATCTAGTGCTTTTCTCACACTTCAGACATGTTTTGTTTTCCCATGGGATTCTACATCCACAGCAGAATCAGCTTAGCATTTTTAAGTAGACTTGAGTTTGCAAAGCTACGTAACTGACTAATCGTATTAAAGGGCGCAGTTTTGGGTTCTGAATTTTTTTCTAACTGCTACCTTACAGTATAAGTTGTTAACAGAGGTGTCAATTTCAGGTCCAGAAAGTAAAAATCCATACCAGGATTTTGTTTCAACCAACCAGTTGAGTACTCTGTGACTATGACTTTTTATGCTCAACTGATTCGTTGAAACAAAATCGTGGGCTGGATTTTTACTTTCTGCACCTGGAATTGACACCTCTGGTTGTTAATGAATAGACCGTTGGAGGAGGGCAAAGAAGTTCTCCGCCAACGATCTCGGTATATCGTCTGCCTTTTTTCTTAGGATTTCCTGCCACATATCAGGGTAGTACAGCAACAAATTAACTACAGGGGGTGTAGGAGAGCCGGGTGCTAAAGGGTACCTTATATTAAATCCTGCCGGTCCAGTTCCAAGTAGGAATCCAGATATAGTGCTCTTGAATTTATACGTGGTGTTTCTCGGCTTATGTACAGCCAGGCGAATAATGTATATGGGATTCTCGGTTGATTTGCTTATTTCGCCATTGCTTGCAGTAGTGATCGCAATTACCCAACGATATGCGGAAACTGGATTCAGTGCCGCGACGCACATTGCGGCATTTGCTCAATTTATAGCAGAAGTGTATGCTGTGTGGCTGCATATGAGCACTCAGACGCGGACCCCTGGCCCGGAAAGACAGGTCCCCTCCGCCCAACCCAGGCGCAAGGTGATCGAAGACGGGTGAAAACAGAAGTGAAGAGAAACTCTGGAGTTCAAAGTGTACTGAATTGCACGGCAGATTTATGCCCCCCACCCAGTGACACATGCCCATAGACTCCAGGATTATTCTCTTTGCTGGACAGCAGCAGCTGGGGGAGGCACTGTCTAGAGGAGCCTCCGAGTGCCTGTAGTCTGTGATCGCTTGCTGGGCTCCTTAAGGCAGGCGTCACTATTTATGGACTGGCGCTATAGCCAATTTCGGATGAGAATCCATCTGCTGTGTTTAAGATTACCTCTATTCACGCAAATGGACTTCGGAAGCCTTTACCGTGAATAAGGAATGATTTCTGCATTCAAGCACACGTACATTAATTTCACCCCGTTTTTGGTTACCTAAGGCTTTTTTCCCCTCGTGTCGTTAGAGCTGAAAAGCATTTCTGCTCGTAGTCATCAAATTTAAAGTTGCAATATGGGAACAGTGCAACACAGGACTGATAGGATGTCTTTTCCCCCATGTGTATACTTTTGAAGTCTCTTGGAAATGTCTATGACCGACTGCAATAAAAAGACATTTAATTATCGGTTACACATACATATTCCTAGTACGAATGTTGATGTTTTTTTTATTCCTGACTAATCCACAGAAAAATGTTTTAATGCGGCTATTTTTCCCATTGTGCTATATTTATTTTGAAATGAAAGCAGTAATTAATGATCGCTTTTAACAGAACAGATGCTTTTGACTTTTTTTTTTCTTGTTATACAATCTGACTGAACAACCGTTTCCCTGAATTAAATGGAAAAAGCACCTGGCCACATGCTGTCACTGTCTCGGACGTGAGTAGCCCCTGGAGTGTACCCAATCCTATTTTCCTACACTTGTCAGGGTACTTAAGGCTCATCCAACCGAATTTCCTACGTGATGCACAAAGTACGACTTGATTGGCCACCATTTCCTAAGGAGAAATCAATGTCTTTAAGTCTGAAGTAGGTGCCCAGTGTCCCCTGGGGGGTGTGCAAGTATGACTTAAGGACAAGCAGGCCACCAACCAGAATTCATTCAGGGGCTTTTATTTGGAGCATAAAGGACATTCCTCTCCGCAATTAAGAGAAACAGCTATGATTTTCCAAGAAGACGGAAGCAGATCATTTCATTTACTTCATTGTGTATCTGCCTGTCTGTGAAAACTGACATACATTTGAGAAGCTAAGATATTATCATAGTGTTTCCACTATGATAGGAAAAGACAGGCATGATGGTTCAAATGTTTAAAAAAAACATAATGTGCAAAACATGTCCTCTGAATAAGCACTGAAAATAGGGGCTGTGCTGTTAATGCTGTTAATTGGCATCATTTGGAAATTGCCCAGGCTGTCCTCAGCTGGCCTATTTTAGTCCCACCGATCTTGTCCTCACGCGCCCTCTTTCCCACCCATGTGACGTTGTCAATCAACCGTGGCATCTTTTTCTCCCAGAGTCTCTCCTGGCTTTTTGTTGAGAAAGCGGGTCCTCGTTGTCCATCCGTGTTGCCCCCCCCTTACCCCCCATACCATGGCCTTTTAGAGGGGCTTCTGATGAGCGTTCCTTAGTGTGGATCGCTATGTGCTGGAATACATCTGCTCCTGAGACCCTGGTATGTATCCAGAGGCTAGCGCCGAGCCTCTCCTGCGTTTCCATGCCCCTCCCACGTGAACGTCGCCAAGGAGACGTCGTGCCACTGTCGAGAGCAGGAGGCAACTGCGCGATTATGTATCATTCGCGCTGAAATCAAAAACAGCCCACTAATGCCTGTGTTCTCCCTCCACCTGCCATGTGCACACTCACAGATGCTAGTGTTTGCCTTTGTGACGAGGCCGGCACAGAGTCAACCCGGGCGAGGCACCGGCCACTCCGTCCTCGTGGCTGTCCATGCACACTACTCCAATTGTCCTCCCTTTGCAGCCAGAGGTGGAAATTACTGATGCGTCTCTGGCTTATTCTGTCCAGCTTCAGAGAGCTCTTCAGTGGAACATAATTTGTACCTAAGGGCTTCTGCCACAGAGACTCTTTGGCCAACCAGTACCTTTTTAAGCTGCATCCCACGTTCGGCACTGCCATGAAAAGCCATATTCAGAGGCCGGATCTTTATGCAGCCGACACCTATAGCTGAGGAAAGTATGTCGCGTTTTCATCTTCAGCAGACCCCCAAAAACTTGTGATCCCAGCTTCCACTTTTATTACGACAATAATACCAGAAAGTTGCCAGTGCTGACAATCGGGAACAAGCCCAGAGGTAACTTTTAATAAGCTTCCAACTCGCCTCTTGGAACCTGAAAGGAGGACTGTGTGGCTTCAAAGGATTTTGTTTAGCGTGTGCTGTGTGGACTCCTGAAGGCATACATTGCAATGAGTTTGCATTTTTCTTCCAAATGCTTTTATAGTGGAGAAAGTCAATAATATAAAATACAGGATGTTGGGGAACAAAGTCGTGCAATTCATCTTAACTTATTGACTTGGTAATGTGGGCATAAATGTTCAAATTTGCCATTTTGTTGGATTTCCCCAAAAACATGCCAACTCAAACCAACTTTGTCTGTCAAACTGCTGCCATTTAAACACTTTTCCTAGAGTCACCTCAGTATTTGCAGTAACCATCTAATATACACATGTATTTGTTAACCACTAGCCTACCATGTTTAGCTAATCAATACCTCATTGAGTTATTTAGCTTATTAAGTTATTTTATTAATTGAGCTGGAGGTGAAATGTTAAGGAATACATGGAATGGCTGTGGTGCCCCTGAATAGAGGTTTGGGAACCGAAGTGGTGTTATCATCTAGTCATCCAGCAAGATGTCAGTGATGTTTTGGAAAACAGAAGAAATTCTTCTTTTTTTCATTGTGTAACTGTTTATTTACATATACAGCTCTGGAAAAAATTGAGACCTATTTAAAAAAAAAAATCAGCATTTTTAAATCCTGGTTCAACTGTGGTTCTGCTGGCTTAAGGCTGCTCTGAGTTGCAGGTTCTAAGACGGCAGAACTCAAGAACAAGGTGAAGCAGGAAATACTGGGAACAACCAGAAACCAGCCAGGTGGAGGGCAGAAGCAACTTTCTAATGCCAGGGTTGATCTGGCAGTGGCTCATAAATTGGAGGATGACCACGAGTGAACTTTGAAAAGAATGGGAAGCATTAAGTGGTGTGAAGTGCTCTGCTAGGACAGGTCGTAACTGGAGACCTTCATTTATGAGAAGCAGGAGCCAGGTTTGAGTTTGCAAAAAAATGTATATTTTATACAGGCTATATGCGCATACCCATAAGATGAGAAATTAGCAAAACTGGAAATTCCGCTGTGGTCTCTTAATTTTTTCCAGTGTTGTATGTTGATATATGCAAATGATATAAGACAGGGGAACATATGCTACCCAAATGAACAGATGCAACTCTTAAAATTAGCAAACTATGGCAAATAACAGAACCGTGTAAACAGGGTGTGATGGTGATTAATGGGGACGAGTGTCTCTGGATTGAGACTCAAAATTCAAACCCTGTCATACATGAAGTGATGTCACACTTTAGCTCTTGAGCAAAGCCCATAACCCCAGGGATACTGGCTGACCCTCTGGTCCTCACTCATGTGTTATTTTGGACAAAACATTTGCTAAATGTAATCTGTTTCCGGAAGGTTGGCCGTGCATTTCCCAGGAGATGCCCTGCTGTTTTACAGTTAAATAAGGTAACTGATCTGAATTTATCCACCAAAATACCCAGTTGTAAATGTGTTCATTGCGTCGGATGAAAATATCACCCAAGCAACAAAATACTATCATGAAATTAATGGAGGAAACTGGAGAAGTAGCATGTTACAGCAGCCATTTGGTTTTCCAGACGGTAAAGGCTGATTTATACTTCTGCATAGACGCAGCTACACGGATCCTGGCGGACATTAGCACATCTGCTGTGGTTACTGGGTGCTGGATGCATGTATGGATGGGTGCATAGATTACACAAAAAAATTGCATTGTATTAACATAAAAAGTTCATTAACATCATGTTTAAATTAAGTACTTAAATACATCACTTGGGATTAAAAAAATCCAGGATAGGAAGTAATTTGTGGTTTATATCTGGTAAACATTGTAGCTATTATAATATTACTGCTGCAACTACAAACGCACACTTGGATAGTGTCAAATGAACTAAACCCCATGTAGATACTTTATGAAAGACAGTGTCTTTTCCCTGTTTCAGCCTTATGTTTTCACTTAATACTGGGTCCTGACACTCAGTGGTGAACAGAAAACATGTTCAGCGACAGCTGGGTTCATACAGACGATTTGCACAGCTATATTCACAAGGCTTGCTGTGCCCTCTGTTGTGCCTGGTGTCTGGACTTGAGGTCAACGCTTTGCTGTCTGATTCATCTGCCCTTGCAATCCAGATCTATCCTGTATCACATCCTCAGCAGAGCGTTGGAGCAGATGTGGCAGTCATTCGTATGATGTCGCTTTCAGAAGAAAACACACTGGGCGTGTTGAAGGCTGTTTAAACCACCCTGGTGCTGGGTGAGGTCCAGACTGCTGACAACTTTCCATGGGGAAGACACTGGAGTGGGGGGGTGGGGTAGGCATCCTGATACCAGTTGGACAGCTGCTCGGCGGGCAAGTTCTGACAGGCAAGAGACGGACTGGGGCACTGGGGACAGAGAAATGGGACTCCATAAAGATACAGAGATGCATAGACGGCTGGAAAGCCAAGTGGACAGCGACAGGTGTCTCCTTGTCTCTGGGAGAAGCCATCGAAAGTGCTGAGTAAAGAACTTGGCTGCTCCGGTTGGTACCGGTTTGAGCTCGTTACTAAGCTCCGCCCCCCTCAGGACTTGAATGTGTGGCGGGAATGTCAGGCATAGCTGACATAGCTGGCATAGCTGGCATAGCACATAGTTTTCCTGTGAGCTTAGGTCCATAGCCGGACGGAGCCCACCCTGTCACCTCGGCCCTTCGGGGATAGATCACCGAGGTCAAACTAGGGTGAACTAGGACATGGAGATGTACTGACACATGAAGCTGTCCATGGAGTTTGTGGTGGGTGATCATTTAAAACACAACCCATATTACAGTATTACCTCACCAAAACTATGCAGCTGCATTAATGCTCATGTTTATTATAGCAAATAAACACCAGGCAGTTGAAAACTCAGTCTTTATTAAGACTAAGTCACCTTTTGTGCAGCTAAAGTACCATTGAATAGAACTTGTAGTATTGCAAAGAGCTAATTTTAAATTGTAATGTTAAAAATATGTCTTGCATTATAAATTTTTGCCATCTTCATATAGCCAAGCTCTACCTGCAGGATAAATAATGATGCCTCTGAGAGCTTTTACTGCTGATGTGTTTTTCAGAAGATTTAGAGGGACCTTCAGGAACAGATGGTCTCCTGCAGCTGGGTCTGTCTGGGCTGATCCGAACCAAGTATGTTCCACTCAGCATATTGGCTGGCTGAGATTTGGGTTTTGGTCAGGCTGGAGGCAGATCTCCTCCAGGGGACGCAGGGAGGATCCCCACTGCAGCGGGCCTTGACTCACTCTTAAATGTCAAAGGCAAGCTGAGACGGACAAAAACTAACATGTAGACAAAGGACATTTTATCAAGTCTAAAAAAGCACTTAAATCTTTTAGCGAGTTAATCTATTGTTTAAGGAACATGAACTTGATTAACAAAATGTTAAACCATGTTGGACAATTTGAGTGTAACATTTAATTCATACAAATATTATTTTATTGGACCAGATGAAGCATCTGTTGTTTGGTTGCCTCCTTAGCCTTATCTTGCGTTGAGCCTCCACCTGGGATGTTTAATCTAACTTTGGCAATGAAAGTTGCAGGAGACCATTTCTCCATCGGGTTCGATCCGAAGGACGGGCTCCAGAGGAGAGGAAGTCTGCAGACAGCCTGCTGCTGCTGGTGCATCACATGCAGATTCTCCCACCAATCAGAGCTGGAGGAGTGCAGCGGTACTCAGCGGTGGACTCAAGGCCAGAATCCAAGGTGAGGTCTTGTGCTTTATCGAGCCAGATGCGGTTCAGGTGGTCCCTCGCCTTTGCAGGACATGATACTTTGCAGATATGGCTAAAAACAAATATTTTCTCAACTGTAGAACTAGATATCTTCTTTTGAATGAAGCTGTTGAAAACCCAGGGCCTGTGGACGTAAGCCTAGTGAGTGGCGGCCCTCCCTCTCTCCTTCCTTTGTCCCCTTGCTGTGACCCCCCCCCCACCCCCCACCCCCGACTCAGCCAGCACGGGTCTCATTAAAGCGCAGTTATTACCTCCAGCTCCAGCCTCACTTGTGTCTGCCTACCTGGTACCGCTGACCCGGTGGTTTGTGCCGGAGGAGGATGGTTCTACATAGACACGTAATTAGTCCTTTAAAAGAGGCCCTTCTCTGCATCGACTTCTCAAGAACCCATCTCTACAGCAAAATAATTCATTTTTAATGGAAGTCCATGTGAAAAGAGCCCCGCAGTCACAGAATTATCTCCCACTTGTTCACTTGCTTTGACGTGGCCGTTCTCATCATTTGCAGCACACTGTGCAGATGTCTGGTAAGAGTCTGCAGATGGAGTTTTCAGGTAGAATCTAACTAAAAGCCACCAGTGCAGTCACAAGGGGAACTTCTCTCTAGCATCTATAGACAGGCTTTCTTGCCATCAAACATCACCTAGTCTTACACAGTTGCAATATAGCCTCATAAATGAGCAGTACCTCAGAATACTCACATCCCAAATGATTGGTATATTAATAAATGACCTGTTAAAAGCAAGCCATCGTCAGCTAACTGTACAGGGAGCACAATTCAGAAATACTCTCTGGTAGAGTTTACAATTCAGTGACCATATATCTATATCTTCAAACAACTTATATGAGTCAGAGTTGTGGGGAGCTTGGAGCCTATCCCATGTCGTGGTACATACTGGAAGTGATGCCTGTCCATCATAGAGGACATACGTGAATATGCTCATACATGCAATCATACCCTATGAGACATTTTAGAGATACTAATTAGTCTAATTGCACATCTTTGGTCTGGAGAAATTCCAGATGACACAGGAAGGACATGCAAACTCTCCACACAAAAGGTGGCAGTGGGATTGGAACCCTAAGCCTGGAGCTGTATGGTACCAGTGCTGCCCAGTACAGTGACCAGTGAACATGCTGTAAGTGTGCTAGAAGGCTCCTCCTTGTCACCAGTCTCCAATTGTTTTATTATGAATCATTTTGGCTTTATATTCCTTACTGCCGTTATTTATAATAACTTTCAAAAAACATTTTCCTATCTTCCTTGAACAAAGTTCCATTTCCGTTTCACAATGGTATTACAGTGCCATCTAGTGGTCTGCAAAGCTGCTTCCCATAGCGATGCTCGTTACTGGCGATGCAGTGGGGAAGGTGGCCAACCACCCCTTTACAATAACCACCCAGTCACAGATTTGTGGTGGCCACTAGACTCAAAAGACTGTATCCCAGGCCACTGTAGGATATTCTCTTTTATTTACATGCATAGCTAAAGGTTGCTTAGCTGCCACTTCACTTTAGTTGTATATTGTTTGATATTGGACAGATGTAAGCATGTAAAGTTCCATTAGCACCAAGCGAATGTCTCGCGGAACATATAATTTTGAATATTCTGCAGTATGATTATTCTCCAGCAGGTGGCCTGCAGGCATGCCGCGTGGGGAAGGTGCATTACTTACTGTAGTGTTCAAAGATCAAAATATCTGAAATGTAATTCAGCCTTGATTTAAAAATAACAGTAATTGTATAAGCAGCTCCCAGGCTCTGGCAGTGATTATGGGATACTGATGGAGTAATGTGTGCTTTTTCTGTGGAATATTTATACACCACTGCTTTCATTGTGTTCTGTTTTGTTACACTGGATTGAGTAAATTCCTTACATGCATAAAATTCAACCATCTGTTATATAACTGCATAAAATGTATCTATTTGTGTACAGTAGGTAATTTTATTCACTTGCGTCATCAGATCCAAAATGTCGCAATTTGCATATAAACATGTGCCTATTTATATGTAAAAATATTTTTGTTGTTTATTAAGCTGTATTCTTTTGTTTTATTTTGTTAGTTTATTTTGATGGTGTCAGAATCCAAAATTACAAAATTGCTGTTATAAAACCGGCCCAAAGTATGCATATGCTGGCCTCTTGTGACGATCTGTCTTTGCGCTGAGCGTTGATATGCTGAATACTAAGTAACATATCAGGTTTATCAGGTCCGGCCCAATGGCAAACGTTACATTTCGATCAAAAAATTCCTTCGGAATGCTGTGTGATGTTGACCTCAGTTCAAATCTCAAGTCAATCCAGCTTTACTACATATAGTAATATCCATCTTCCAACTGTGCACTCCAAATAGGATTATATGCTGGTTTTATTTAAATATGTTATATTTGCAATATCAAAAACTGTATCTTTCCATGAGGCTTGTCAAGAAATTAGTCTTCCTTTCATCTGTATTTAATTTTACAAAGTTAGACGCAACCAGCAATATCAAAAGTTAATGAGAAAGCACGCTTGAATAAGCAAGTATTAAACTAAAGGTATGTTGCAGCCATTTGTATTTGCCTGTAAAGCCCCTTTACTCCATTCTACATCCAACAATTTTCAGTGAAATTAGTTACTTTTATGGAACATTAAACAATGTCGACAAATACAGGTCTCTCTGATAATGAGCTTGTTCTAGACAACTATCATAATCAAAGGCAGTTTTAAGGCTCTGATTAACTTCAGCAGTAGAACAAAACTTTCACCAGTTTTGATTTCTCTGGCTATTATATTGCCTGGCCAAAAGCAAAGTCACCATTTGAATTTAAATCAGCAAGTACTTAAGAGCCAATGATTGGATCATTATTACAGCTCAGCAACATTATGCAGCAATAAACTGATGTCAGCTGAGTACCTGAATCTACTGAATGGCCAGGTTATCCCATCCATGGATGTTTTCTTTCCTCGTGGCATGAGCATATTCCAGGACAGGAATGCCAAGGTTCATCAGGCTCCAGTTGTGAAAGAGTGGTTCTGGAAGCATGAGGAGGCATTTTCACACATTACTGTAATTAGCCACCACATAATCTTGACCTTAACCTTATTGAAAGTCTTTGTGATGTGCTGAAGAAGACTTTATGGAGTGGTTCAACTCACCTATCAGCAATACAAGATCTCAGTGAAAAATCAGTGCAAATCTGGATGAAAAAAAAAAGTTTTGATGTTGCATAAGTGCCCTGGTGAATGTGCACCATAACCAAAGCCATGGTGAATGTGCACCATAATCAAAGCTAAAGGGGGTCCAATAGTGTGTGAATAGAGTGTAATATAATAAAATCTCTGCTGTGTATAGTTAAAACATTCAGGCAGATAGTTCATGGATTTATTTCAATGTTTTTTTATTAATTTGCAGTTACAAAATTGTCTTGTATAACAACATTGAATACTCTTCATTTTAGCTAGCTAGGAGCTAGCAACGTTTTAGCAATTTTAATTCAACACTTGTCCTGCCCGTGTTTGCTGATTGTCACTGTCAGGCTTTCAAACCAGTCCATGTCCAGATCCGGAATCCAGCCTGGATTTACAACAAAACCAGCCACCCTTCCCTGGTTAACGTCACCATTTGTATTAAATCCACCTGTTAAGCATTTTCTCTTTAAAAATTGGTTGTTTTCAGCAGCTCCCTGTGAGGTGTTTATTCTATACTAACTGGTTTGCAATTGATATGAGTGTTAGTTTCCCAGAAAAGTCTTTCCTGTTCCAACCATAGATTGCCAGTAGCAATCTAAGCCAAAGCCTGTATTTCGCAGCTGAATGCTGCCACCTACAGACCAGGGAATCTCCAATGCAGTGAATCAGTATTGAGGTGGCAGAACATATCGTCTCTCCCCAGAGTAAACAAGTCAAGAAGCTAGGAATGACGTCATCTTGGTAAATCTGCACTCCAAAACATTTATTTCAAGGAAACAGGGCACTTACACAATTGAATAATAATCATAAAATATGAAAGGAAAAAACTAAATATGTGTCCAATACATACGTATCTTATACTAAGCTTGGGAAAATGTCATGGATATCAGTTCAGTTAAATGCTTATTTTTATGGAAGCACACTCCATTGTGACCGTTATGGTAACTGACAAGATGTACATCAAGTACATTCATCCAGACATCCAGCCATGTTCAGTGATTATGTAAATAGGAAAATTAAACTATGAATATTACCTATAGTCTGTCTTTGCTTGCTTGAATTTGCTAATGGGGAATATCTAAGCGTAGACAGTAATGTACTAGCAAGGTTTAATTTGGTTTAATATTACACAATTTCCAAAATGCAAAAATTCTCCACAAAAGGAGACTGTAAAAATTGCTGTACAGAGGTTAATTCCTTCTTACTGATCATGTGTTTTAACCACAATTTTGTCCTCCTCTAATTTGCATCTTCTCACTAAAGCAAATTAAGTAACTCTTCCTCCATCCACCCAGCTGCATGTCACTTATCCAGTTCAGGAACATGGTTGCTTTTTAAAACGTATACAGAAAACTCAAGAAAAACCCATAGAGCCATAGAGCCAGGGTTAGGAATTGGGATCAGCTGGGACATCAACTCTGATCCAGTGCCAATCTGCAGGATCTCGAGGGCCAGTTACAGCAGCAATGGGCCGACTTGCCGCAGGAGAGGATACAATGGCTGTACGACACCTTCCATACTGTATCGCTGCATGTATCCAGGCCCAGGCGGCTACCACACCCTACTGACATGGGGCCAGCAGTGTGTCCATACTGCCAACTCTGTTGTCCATTTGATCTGATATCATAATCATTGCAATACCGTC
This sequence comes from Petrocephalus sullivani, assembly GCA_026780845.1. Classification (NCBI taxonomy): domain Eukaryota; kingdom Metazoa; phylum Chordata; class Actinopteri; order Osteoglossiformes; family Mormyridae; genus Petrocephalus; species Petrocephalus sullivani. The sequence continues at coordinate 14,970,252 of JAODKM010000126.1, read as the reverse complement.
GCACGACCTTTCGCCACGTGCAGGTTCATTTCATTTCCACCACTCCGTCTGGGTGCTGAACCTTTTTTTGTCACTGAGTATATCTAGACAATAAAGGACATTTAGATATAGGCAGTTACAGTAAATGATAGACAACAATCAGAAACAGTGCAATGAATTTCAGGGAAAGTATTGTAGCTTATTCCATAGCTCAGAAACAGAAAAAATATATACAGTTGGGTATTACACAGTGATTTAATGAATGTTTGTGAATGTACCTAAGTGTTTCTGGTCCATACAGACAGCTGGTCATGACTTGCAGTTGAGGCTAATGGATGAAGGTGGGAATGGCCTTATGTACAGGTCAGTGGCCTCAGTCTGTTCCTGAAGGTTCCTCACTGCTTGGCCAAGATGACCTGCAGAAGGTGGGACTCATTGTCCAGTATAGGAAGCAGTTTCCTGAGTGTCCAACAGAGTTTCCAGTGGGTCCAGACTGGCTCCTAGAACTGAGCTTGATCAGTTTGTTTAGCCTTTTGGCATCACCTGAGCTGATGCTATTGCTACCAAAACATCGCCGCATAAAAGACAGCACTGGCAGAAACAGATTGGTGAACGGCAGGCAAGAGCGACATATGCCAAAGGATCTCGGCATCCTCAGGAAGCAGAGGCAACTTTGACCCTTCTTGTTCATGGCCTCCGTGTTAGTCCTCTACTCAAGTCCCTCGTCTATGTGTACCACAATAATACTGATTTCTTTTTAATCTTTTATTATCGGCATCCAATACCATTAGCTTTAAATCAAATTAATTGACTTTAAATACAAAAGTAGGGATTTTTTTCATTAAATTTTTACGTTTTTCCCGAGTGTTAGCTGTATCTAATTTTATAATCAAACTCACCTGTCTCACAGCGACTGACGTCTCCCGTTACAGTTCCTAATTATGCCTCTAATTACAACTCATTTCCAGAAAGCTTTTCTCTGAGAGAGCTGCACTAACCATAACCTGATAATGTAAAAAACAGCCCAGAAAGATGCTTCGTAGAAGCCAGCAGTCGTGCTTCTTCACGGCAAAGTCCTCCCTCGCTCTAGCCGAAATGTTGACATCTCATGTCACCACCAGGGGGCTCCTGGGAGTCCTTAACAAGTGGGTTCTCAGGTATCCGATTCTCATCCGTAATGTTTGAATAACCGTAACGTGTTGGGCTTCACCTTACCTATTGAGACACATAGTACAAGCACCACTGCCATCATTACTTTTAGTCATGTAAACCAATACTGCTATCCTATTCCATTCTTTTATACCTGCACCCTGGGCTTGTAAATCTAGTCGTAAGTAAGTTAGAAGCCAGAAAACAACCAGTCATCAGATACAGTACATCCTGCTGTGATAAATGACTCCTGTTACAGGACAAGTGAGCTGCGGTTTGCACAGCAAATACTGTCCCCCGACATCAGACCTTTGCATCGCACTAATACGGTCTCCATTTTTAGTTTCTTTTGTGCAAATTCACTTCACCACCAATTTCAGACCTCGGACTTGTTTACCACTCCGCACTAAACAGGTTAACGACCCCTCAAGGAGTGTGTTTTCAGAAATGAAGCGGACGCATGCATATTCAGAGAAGACAGATAACGTGGAGCATCGACTGGTCCAGCGAGTTAAGCAGGTGGAAGTTTGTTATCAACACCCAACGCGATCGCTATAGGTCACGTATCTTTAGATCACGAGATGAAACCTACACGATGAGGATGCAGATGGGAACAGCACACGCCAGAGAGAGAT
>JAODKM010000126.1:14926905-14951452 GCA_026780845.1 Petrocephalus sullivani | reverse complement strand
GCAGTTCTGAAGGCAAAAGGGGGTCCAACCCGGTACTAGCAAGGTTTACCTAATAAAGTGGCCGGTGAGTGTATATATCTGCCTGCCCCTACTCTCCTGGGCTGGGCAGTCATGCTGTACAAAGACTATAGGGTTAGTGGCTATCCGTTGTGTCAAACTGCTCAGTCAATCATTACTCCTTCTCACGAAACACTAATCACTGTGATTAAAAAAAAAATGACTGGCTTGTGAATAATTCGCAGACTAGGTCACTTCTCTGCCTGCGGATCATTTTCACGCAAAAAGCTTTTTCAGGGCAGTAAAAGCCCCATGAGAAATTTGGTTGCAAATGGGCCCTCCATATTTTCGTCCTCATTAACCTCTTGTTACATTCTGTAATTATCTAGCCCCATAAAAAAAACATTAAATGTATCATCCAGTAGAATAAATTCACGTGTGCTATAAGCAAACAGGGGACACTTGGGTCAACCAAAATTAGGCTCAATTATATTATTCAGACTTTTTTCCATTTTACAGTGCAGGTGTTATCTGAAGTTGAATGCTATTCTCCTGGTTGTAACATTGAACCATCCAATTTTTATACCATTTGACTCCAATATGAATAGACCATAATGAAAACAAAACCAGAGCTGATATTTTTGTTTAGAGTGGACAAGCATGGACAAACTTGAAGTACCTGATATATAAATAAGGTATTTATTATATTCATGAGAGTGGGTTATGAGTCCAAATTGAGGTTAATACTTCACTGGAAGACTACTTATATGTAATATCTGAGATCATACGCTTTACTGTCTATGGTGGATTTGTTTTTTATTATTTATACATCATTGGAGGTAGAACCTGCAATTCAGTGAGAAAATGACTAATGATTAGTCGTGTCACCTTTTAATTTTGTGGCGAAGATCTTCATTTTCACCCTGCAGTCACATCTGCATATTTTGTAGATTTATTAAAGGGTAGTTTTATCAAGTTACATGACTTAACACTGATAACAGTGGGAATAGTAATAAAGCCTGACAAATTTGGTTCTCTCTTAATACAAGGAAAAACCCACTTTGATAAAAAAGGCGTACAATTACCCTGCTGTATAATAGCAATAACAATTCATTTTCTTTGTCACTATCATAACTCTTTTCTGACAGTGATAAAACTCTGGTAATGTACTATCAATGACCTTATGAATGAAGTCTGTAGCCACATCCATCTCTCTGGCATCTATTAAACTGTCTGTCACTTTCAATAAGCACGGAGTCCGTAAATAAGGACAAGATCCAGACTGAACCATGTTTGGATTAATGCAGATATTAGCTAAAAATGGCAGTTGGGCCATTAAGTACTTAAAATATTTGATAACTAGAAAATACATTTTAAGCTTCATTACAAGATACTACGAGGCTGATTCCCCTGGCCAACTAAAAACGGACGGCCATACTCCTCTGTATCTCGCAGGTGGTTCCGCACATTAATTATTCATAAATTAATTAAGGTGGACGTGTTTGAGTTTAGTGCATCGCGCCTTTCCGTGCACCCAAATGAAACGCCGGCATGAGGAATGGGGGCCGAGATGACTTTGCGCACACCTCCCTTATACCTGCTGGAGCTGTAGTCCCGCGTTTGGTCAGACGCGAATTGACAGCTCGATTTCCAGCGGGGCCACTCGGCCCGAAACAGACTCAGCTTCTCAAATTGCGCGGATCGATGCCCATCATAGGTGCTGTATAATAAGGCGAGAGGGCAAATGCTAATGAAGTAACCCCCGCCTGCAGCAGCCTGCCCTTTCGCCTAAGCGCACGTTCCACCGGCGCCGTCGCCGCGTGACAGCTCCCCTCTGCCTTCGCCTGTCACCGATGCTTATCTGGGCAAATTGAAAGCGGCGGGCAGCGCTGTCTGTGTCTGATTTATTGCTCACGCACTAAGATTTAATACAAAAAAGCCAATAAAAAATTAATTGGCTTGTACACATAACCGAAATGTATCCAGTCAGATGCTGGTCCATCAAGTGGAAATACCAAAAGTAAAATACCATTATTAAGCTTATTATTTATTGATTTGCCCTTTGTCTGTGGTCAAGTTACATTAGTGGTTGATTACGGAATGTGTGTGTGTGTGTGTGTATGTACAGGTTTTGCTATAGGCTACTTGTGAGGAACAAAGTATAGCGAATCCTCAAAAAACGTGACTAGTGAGGTCATTTTTCTTATAAAAAGCAGTGAATGCAATCAATAAAGTAAAATGTTTGGTTACTTATGGTTAAGGTTAGGGCTGGGTGGGGAGTTGTGATTGGGATTAGGGTTATGATCATAGAAATAAATGGACGGTCCTCACTGATATAGGACTGCAAACGTGTGTGTGTGTGTGTGTGTACTGGTTTTTCTATACTTGTGAGGACCAAAGCATAGCAAATCCTGAAAAACTTAACTAGTGAGGTCATTATTTCTGTCCTCACAACCTCAATTTTGGAGGGCAGTGTGTGGCTCAAATTTATAAAAATCTGTAAATGCAATCAAAAAAGAAAAGATGCCAAAAGTCTTGTATTTGTTTGGTAACTTATGGTTAAAGTTAGGACTGGGTAGGGGGATTAGGGTTTTGCCCATAGAAATGAATGGGCAAAGATATGAATACAAAAGTGTGTGTGTGTATTTTGTGTGTGTATGTGGATTATGTTTATATATTACATTGTGGAGACCAAATGTTCTCCACAATGTGATAAAAACCTGTTATCTTGATGTTATGGGGAGCATTTTTTCACATCCTCACAACAATCTATGAATGCAATAAAAAAACTAAAAATGCGAAAAGGTAGTCACATTTTGTTTGGTAATTTATGGTTAAGATTAGAGCTGGGTAAGGGTTAAGGGTGTCGCAATTGGGATTATGGTTTTTCCCATACAAATGAATGGATGGTCCTCACAAAGATATAATTACAAATATATGTGTGTGTATGCTACTTTACGTGTTTCCTGACACAAATATGCATGCTATCGAAAGTGTTGTAGACATGCAAACATATTTAAATATGTAAGGCAATTTCCCCTTAGGAGTTCATATAGTTGGACCAGGTTGGACTCATTTGGGTTTTATATTATTGTTTAATTAAACGTACATGTTGCTCTTCATTGCATTAATTTAAGGACCCCTTTCGAAACTGCATTTGGCACTTTGGGAAACATGCACATTTGCATTGGTGAAATTACTCAGAATACAATTGCTTTTATTCCTTTCTCCTGTAACACCAAACCAGCCACAAACTGCCCATTATTTAAGATATTAATGGAAACAGTTCAACTGTAATGAGCTGACAAAGGTAGATAAGCCACACTCTCAGCTCTTCTATATAACTCATTAAGGACACATTTATATGCAAAGAACCATAACGGGAATCAAGCCTCAAACACCTTCACTAGCGATCATCTAATGGCAGTTTAGAAAGAGCAAAAATTCTGTTATATATAGACAGTTTTGCGGGGGTTTATTGTAGCAGAAATTGTCCCTCTGGAAGTTTAAATAATGAAATCCATGGATGGTGAATGTCAGTTTTAAGTGATCCCCGAAATATGCAATATTCTTTTTAATACAACTCTTGAATGAGCTACTGAGGCGAATTTTAAATACTGTAATCTTCAGTTACATGCCAATAAACTTAACGAAACAAATCTGTATTCTAACAAAAATGTTATTTATGCGCTAAGACTGGAGCATCATGCAGCCTCAGCAAGTAGGCTTGTTACCGTGTGTCTCCAGGTTTTTGGATTAAAATCCAGCCCTTTGTGTGTGGAGTCTGTATGTTCTCATTGTGGTTTTGGGCATTCTTCTTGGATTTCCCTTTTCCTTATCAACAAACAAACTGTTTAGATAAATCGGTATCCTGTATTATTAGAGGTACATGAAAGTATGATGTAAGTATCTTGTCAGGAACTAGCCTCCCATCCTGGGTGTACCCTGTGTCTTCCCATATGGTCCTGATCACTGCTGAGAGTTAGACAGCGTCCATATTTTCCCTCTCATCACCAACTGCGTAGGCATCCCAGTCATTTTTAAATCTGCTGGTCCTTCCTTCTCATCTTCCTTCCTGTGCACTGTATTACTTTGTCAGAGACAATTATTTTCTGTGGAAATCATAATGAATTAGCGTGTTTACGCCTATCCTCCAGGTCTGTATGATAGACATTCACAATTACATTTTTTCTTAATTTAGCAGATGGTGTTCTCCAAAATACAAAAAAGAGAGCTGGCTAAGACAGTTGCTGGAGAAATTGGGGGGTCAGGGACCTTGGACAAGAGCCCAATGGTGAAACCACTATGCCAACACAGGGATTTGAATCGGTGACCTACTGGTGACTAGCACAGCATCCTAACTGGCCAAGGCATACACCCTCCAAGCATCTTCTACCACAAAAAACTAGAGTGTGGCTTGGAAGGCCACCCTGACATGGGTCAGCAGGAGCCACGCATGGGACGGCAGTGGGATGCGAAGACTGACTGTGACTTCATTTTAACGTGAGGTTTATACAAACTGTGCTAAAACTGAGAAGAGATAGAAAACGTTTGTCGGCCTCACTGGCACCATGGCTAAGAATAGAACCAAGCAATCAGCTCTTCCTTCAGGCTCTTTCCTCTGGCACCAATAGGGACAGTCATTTGGCAAATAGACCAACTTTCATTGAGCTAGTGAGCTAACTTCATAAAGGTAGTCATTCCCTATTCTTTAGGAGCTCATTAATTCATCTACTCTGACACATTTATTGGTCAAGCTCTTGCATCTACAGGCCACTTCTGAAAATATAGCCACAGTAGTAGCTACTACTATCATAACAGGCCACATAATTTTAAGGGTTTATAGGTTTTCCCTGTATGTGCATTGGTTGCATCCGTAATCCAAAGACATGCAGTTACATGAATTGGCTTTTGTAAATTGTACCCTGTGCTGCCCAATATTGGCTGAATGAAGATAAACGCACGTTGATCTATTAAGTTCTAGCATGGCAGAGCTTAAATACATTTTTCATTGCTATTTGTTTTAATGATCATATAATGTAAACAAGCCTAAAATCAGGCTGCCGCAAGCCACTTGTGACCAGCTGTCCTCATTAGACCTGTTATTATTGGAGCCAAACCTCTTGATGCTTGACAGTCGGATAAAATTACTAAAAGAGATTACAGGTTCCCCTTGCACTGAAACTTGACTCGTACCAATTCCGTCAACTACTCAACTCCAAATCACAACCACCCCAAAGGGGCCAGGATTACTAACAGGAAATTAGGCTAGAAGTCATTTACTTGCTCTGAAATGGTAACAAAATATAAGGCATGACACAAAAAAAATATAATGTAGTTTGTAGTTCAGAGAATCCCTTAAAATTAACTTAAAGTTATTTTTTACAAATTCATTATTCAAGTATTTTACCTAGAAAAAAATATGAAAAGTATTTTGTATGTTTTATTATGAAAAAAGAACTGTTATACAGTTAGACTACTGTACAGTAGTTTATTGTACTGTATATAACATTCCACTCTGTCTTGGTTTTTATACCCCAATAGTGTTCAAAGTGAAATACAATTCAGCATGTAAAAAGTGTTTCACTGCAAAAATAAAAAATCACAGGGAATCCTCGTTTTACGACACAGTTCCGTTCCTGCGACAGTAATGTAACCCGAATTTTGGTGTAAGTCGGAACACACCCTAGCCCAGAGCTATTCAAATCCCGGTCCTCAGGGGCCGAGCCCTGCTGGTTTTCCAGCTTTCCTTTACCTCTCAGCCAGGTGTGAAGCCTCCAGCCAATCAGAATCAGTAATTATTAAACAAACTACCTGGAAGAACTAATTAAAATAAGGCCTGGATTTGGAATCGAGGTCCAGATTAGAAGAGCCCTGTTCTTACCTATCCTAACACAGTTGTAAAATCATAATTTAGAACAAAAAAAAAACTATGGAGTGGAATTTCGTGCCACCTTGAAATGCAAAAACGACTCCGGCATATACGGAAAAACAATCGACGCGACATTGTTTTACAGCGCGCAGCACGCAGAAACCGTGCCATGTGGAAATGCAGTGTATAACAGGCATTGCTTTTCAGTGAGTGTCGCGAAGAGAACGTGACATAATGAAAAGCAAAACCATCATCCCATTGCTTTGCATCTTATTTAACTACCACCCAGAAAACAATTAGAAGGGTTTGCATTATACAGAATTAAACGAAGAAATCGTGCCACATCACACTGAAATGCAATGACCACCTATCATGAGAGGGACTTACTGAAGACCGGGGTCAGCTGCAAGCGGGGTTTATATTTCTTTTAATGAATGTACTTCTTTACACAGCAAAATACTCCGTCTCTCATCAATCCTATCCCCAGCTTAACGTAACGTAACGTACAGTCTCCCTCTGGGGGGGGTATGCATATTCTAGGGGAATATTGCATTGTGGGGTTTCTTATCATAACTATTCATAACACCACCTTTGCTCTGCTGCATCGGCTCATTTTCATTTTCAAAAAGTACTGAAATGCTGAAATTGTTCTGCCACGAATGAGTGTAAAAAAAAAAGTTGCCGCCCGCAGCCCAACTACTTCGTCCAAGTAGTCCGTAAGTACGAAGCTATAATGGTGTAAGATGAAACAGTTTTTATGGGAGTTAGCAGTAACTGGTCTTCTCCTCCTCCTTGTGCAATATATTCGTTTCCCATGTAAGACTGTAGCACACAATGTTTTTCGTTGCACACAATCACTTTACACTGCACTTTATAGTTGCACTTTACACTGCACTTTATATGTTTGCTGCACTGATTGTCTTTTTATGTCTTATATGTTTCTCTTTATGTCCCGTGTTCTGCTGCGAAGATGGCACTCAAGTAAGCATTTCATTGTGCTCTGTACACTGTACTTTGTACATATGATAATAAACTTCAACTAAACTCGAAACGTCGTATGTCGAGGACCTCGTAAGCCTATTAAGTAACATGACAGAAAAAAAAAAAATCTGGTTATTTTACAGATCAAGCCAAATTTACATCTGCTAACAGAACCAGTCTCCCTAACCTACCTCACCCTAACCGTTTCAACATGCATCACACCTTGTCTTGCAAAATCTGTCATGACACATTTTTTTCCCTCACAAAACCTGACCCAGGAACATAACAGATAAATATGCCTTTGCATGTGTTCGACAACACTGTAAGATGAAAATAAATTTCAATCAACAAATTATAATATACATACTGACTGCAATGAGATGATGTTTAGTATTAGGAGAAGTGATGTAGCCGTCAATGGCATTTTAGTTATCAATGCAGGTGGAATGTACAGAAGTGTGGCGCCATCTGCTGTTTGGTGAATATTTCTTAAAAGCCCGGGAAAATTATTACATAGGAAAACAATTATAACATAGGCGCCAGTAACAGTAATCGCTATAACCACGTGAATGCTTTTTAATATATTAACTGAACTTGTAGATCATATACATGTATATAAAGATATTTGAAATGTATGCAGCACAGGGTCAGTTACCTCTTGCATTTCAATAGTACAGACTGACATTCCACAACTTGTTTTCTTAGTGACCCACCATTCCTGTAACCAGGCAACCAGATTGCTAAGCTTGCCTCCAGCATGTGGCTTTCCGCACACAGTTAACAGTTGCCAGTGGTAACGTTAACGTTATTCCCCCTATCAGTGATTTTCCCTCCTGCCCTGAGCCATTTGATTTGCAGTTTGAATACAGGGCTGGGTAGTGAATCAGAGGTGTGCCTACAAGCCCCCTCCCCATCTGCCACTGGCAGACAAGGCCTCTGTCTGTAGCCAAGCATGAATAATGAATTGGCGACAATTCAAATTGAAGTGAAAAAACTCAAGGATAAAATTAGAAAATATGAATTATTTAAAAGGATTCTAGCATTGTGACGACAGTAAGATCTGCAGCATAAATTAAGTATAAATTTCATAAATAAAAATGTATTTTGTGTTTTTTTTTAATCAATATAGCAAACTACTGAACTGCGTGGCAATGAAAATGAAAATGCATAAAGCAACTACCTTTCCACAGTAGAATCAGTCCACGTTGCTTGCCGTGCACATGCAATGGCGTACCAGCAAAGCCCGAGAGAGGTGAAACAGGAGATACACAAAGCAGAAGACAGACGGTTACCCTTTGGCTGTGAGAGTCAAAGAAACACACTGACAGCCAAAGAGTGAGGGGCGATCTGACAGTCTCCTGGACGGCTTAGATAATTCGGTCCATGAAATCTTGTCTGCCCATAGACCCGAAACACGAACAGCCTACTCAGGTAACCCTTACTCCTTAGCAGGTTATCCACGAGTCCTGTGCTGGCTCTGCTCAAACATCCGGCCTGAAATGAGGAGATAAAGGATTTCGTGTTGTTCCACCAGAAAGAGCACTCCTTTGTGCCTCGTTCTCCCGGCAGAAGCCAAGCCTCAGACTGTGAGATGTTGTTATGGCTTCTTTCCAGGTTACTCACGATATTCACAATGTTCACTGGGGCTCTGCACTGATCTTCCATGGCCTGTTTGCAAATAATCATCAAATACCATAATATAAAAAATTCATACAAAAAACAGAAGGTACAAAAACAACCCTTTGCTCCTTTGCGCTGTTTATGTTGGTCTGCTTTTAAGAGTTAACCTCTGCGTCAGTGGCTGTCATCTCCACAGTCTCTACGAGCATCACCTCTTCCTCCCCTTCCTCTTCCTGCACCGCCGTGGCTTCCAGGTCCCCAGCCTTGATTACGATAGCCACTTCTGGCAACACTATCATCTCCTCCGCTGCCACCCCGTCCCGCCCCAAGTCGTTGCCGTTGCTCTGGCTGTAAGCGATGGCCTCCAGCTGGAGACGGTACTGCTCTGCTTCCTGCTCCTTCTTGAGGAGCTGCTGACGATATTCCTGGGCCTTACGATTAGCCTCCAGAAGCTGCTTCTGCAACAGTTCCCGGCAGTCCTCCTTCACCGGATCCTGGGAAACGGAACAGGAAGGTAATTCCTCGGTTCATGAGCCGGGCACTCGTTTGAAACTGTGACCTGTAGCTTGGCTTGATTAAGGTTCTGCATCGGCGCTACCAAACACACCTTGTCTTCGGGCTCCTTCTGGTGGACGGTGGACACTAGTCTCCGCTTGCGAGCCTGGGGCGGCCGATGCTCCTCGCCCTCGGCCTCTTCTGCAGTCTGCCCGGATGGCACCGCTAACACTGCTCGTAATGGCAGCACAGATGCAATGCAAACAGAAGAATGAGTGACCTTCTCTGGTAGCAGGTACCGTTACCAGAGAGCCAGGGCAATGTGTAGAGCTTACTATGCTGTCCATTTTGCATGGTGACGAGGAACTGCCGGCCAAGGGCCCCTGGCTGTATGTTGCCATTTTGATCGGTCACTATGGTGATAACCCTCTGGGAACCCTCTCCAACCACGTGCTGGAAGGTTGAGCTCTCCACAGTGACTTCCTCAGGGTTACCTAGGGAAGGAAGACGACATCATTACCCAGCAGAGTCCACAGTCGTCAGGCACGGATGGACACAGCTGAACAGTGCCTATTTATAACTTTGGTTAATAGTGACAATAATCACAGCGGCAGTGTTTGGCAGAGACAAACATTAATTCCCAGAGGTGTATCATATTTGTTGGCCACCATGCTCAGCTGGGCTGTCATCACACTCTGGCTACATCCTGACAGCATGCAACAGAAGTGACAAATAAAGAGAGAGCAGTGAAGTCAAATGCATGGTACAGCTCAATCTGCTTCGATTAAAATCAGAACCCTGTCACAAAGTCATTTCCCCCCATTTTAATCCGCTTTTTTTTACCCATAGCTAATTAAACTTTATCGAATTCACCGATTTTTGTTGTTTGTTGTTGTTTATCATATTTTGGTAATCAAACAAGCATGCTGTGTTCTCCTTTTGCAACGTGACCACTGCATTTAGCTTATTTAGCTTAACTTTATCTTATTATTTTTATTTGTTTGTTTGTTTGATTTTGGTTTTCGGACTGATTTTCTGCTGTGCAGAACCTAAGAAGAAAATAGAATCATTTTAATTGAATAGAAACAACTCAATTCATGAGCTACAAAAAGCTAACATTTTTTTGAGGGCACTGTTATAAGCATAATCAAACGCCTGGTTGTACCGATGATCACAGTCACCTGACGCTTGGGCAATGACCACTAATGTCACCAGTACATAAGTGCAACAGATCTCCTGGGAATAAATACAGAGCAGCAATTTGTCCAGTAATAGCCCCACCGGCACCTTTATATCAAACGTAACCTTTCCATCCTTCATGGATTTGCAGTCTGAGTACCGTGACTGAGAAAGATTAAGCTCAGTTGTGGCAGCATGCTGGCATGACAGTGTGTGCATTAGGGCCAATATATAGAAAAGGAAAAGCCAGCATCAGGCGTGCAACTGCTAACAATTATCAGTAACATTTACTAGAAGTGTATTATTGTGACTCTTCCACAGCTATCATCAACACCAGCTTCCATCCATCCATTTTCTGTAACTTGTCCTATTCAAGATAGGGAACAACCCAGGATGGGGTGCCAACCCATTGCAGTGCACATTCACCTGCACATCTATAGGCAATTTGGAAACTCTAATTAACCTTAATTAATTTGGCAACCTCAATTAACCTGTGGGGGAAAACTGGAATACTCGGAGGAACATGCAAGCTCCACACACACGGAACCACGGCAGAGACTCAGACCCTGGTCTCAGAGGTTTGAGACAACAGTGAGAACCATAACCCGCTGCCCCCGACACCAGCTAATAAAGTTTATTTATGACTAAGGGTGACTTCATACCAAGGCCATTGCTTTGGTTTCACCATTGATAGAGACCCAATCTGCCCAAACCTCCACACCACCTCATTCACTTTTCTGCGAAAGCATCCATAACTACATGAACTTTTCTTCGACTCTTTCATTACCGACATCTGCTCTGTGAAAGTCAGTGCTGCCACCTACTGGAAATACCTAGTCAATTTCCTTGTACACCTTTGACGACGAAATTTGCATCACTCCCATTGTGCATGGACCACAACGACATACGGAAAAGTGAAATGTGAATTGGGCTTAACATCCCGGTTTCTTCTTACCTGAGACGGCTTTGGTCGTGGCAGGGACAAGGTCAGACAGGTTGACCATTGCCGTGGACGATAAAATAAACTGAGGACTCGTAACAGTAGCCACGGAGGTGCAGGCCAAGTTCTGCTCTAGGTTTATGTTCACGTGGTTCTGCATCCCCTCCTGATTAAGAGTAAGGCACATATAAGATAGACCGCAGACTTCAGACTTTACTGCCACATAGAACCTCAGTGAGTTGAATCCCTTATACTTCAGGGTCAGTATACACACTGTGGGACACAATCCACCATTCAAATCTTAAATAGAGGTCCTTTTTTACCTGCAGCATGACCATGAGCTCAGCGTCGTTCCTGTCCAGGGAGATGTCAAAAGGGGTCTTGTCGAACTTGCTGAGGGCATGGAGGTCTGCGCCGTGCTTGAGCAGCAGCTCAGCGACCTCCCTGTGACTGTGCTCGGCCGCCCAGTGGAGCGCGGTCATCTTCAGCATGTCTTCGGCGTTAACATCTGCCCCACTCTGTCGAAGAGATGTGCCAAAACAAAGCAGGGGACATTGTACTACACTGATACTCCGAGCTCGCATGCAAAAAATGCGATGTACTGCATTTCAAGAGGTTCACACAAGGTATGGAAACAGAATATTTACTGGACCTTTTAAAGTGTACCAAACTTTTCATTGGCCCCACACAAAACACATTAGCAAGCTTGTCAGATGTAACCTGTTTTCAGTATTTATAGCAGATGTCCCCAATTCTGTTTCTAATGGGCTGCTAGCAAGCTTAGTAATGAGAAGGCCTATAATGACTACCACATGGTACCCCTGATCTACAAGCAAGCTTTTATCCCCCCAACATCATGGGTGACTTATTTAAAAAATCAACAGAGTGAAAAACAAAAATGTCCCACAAAGCCACCACAATTTCCTGTAATGTAGAGATCAGCCACAAGTCGACTGTAGACACTGTAACATCACACACCTCGCAAAAAGGAACACACAAAAAAACATTTTTGTATGGATTCTCTAAAATAAGCAGAGTTTGAACAGTGTCTGGTTAGTTCACATTACCACTGAGCCATTTACAATATCCATCATTTAATCATCTAGACAGATGGCTACGAGCTGAATCACTCTATCTTCTTGTTAAAATTATTACGTAATTAGGATTGGGTGATACAGAGCTGATGTCAGCCTATGCAGCTCGAGAGGCCATCAGGGGGAGATGTCAGATCAAGTTTCTGGCTGTAATGGTCCAAAAGCAGTAGATGTTCGTCTAACTTCTACACCAGCTGCTATTGTTCATTTGTATTTCTCGGTCTGCCTCAATATTGATATGTTGGTCACCACAGGTTGCACGGATTCCATGTACACATACCATATAGGTACAGTGATACAGAACAAGGCCCACAATCGGAGCAAAGACCTTCCCTCACCTGGATGAGCAGCTCCACGATTTTCGAGTGGCCTTCTGCGGCGGCCATGTGCAGAGGGGTCCGGTCCACTTTGGTCCGGGCATCCCTGCTGACGCCCGCCCGGAGCAGAACTTCGGCGGTAGAGCAGTGCCCAAACTGGGCTGCGACATGCAGTGGCGATGTCCCTAGCTGCCGGAAAGAAGCAGCAGAAGCAGATTCTTTAGGCCTGGGCCTTGAAATACTAGAGGATTAAAGCACTGTAACTGGATGAATATCCATGATTTATTTTGCACACTATGTTACTGCAGCGATGGCTCCACACCACCAAGGCTGGGGGTTTGAATCTCACTTCTGCTGTGTGTGTGGGGGGGGGGGCTTACATGCTCTCCATATTACAGTATGTGGCCTGCCTCCCGTAATAAAAAGACATACAGTTAAGCTATATGGTGTCTCCATAGTAATATGAATGTGAGTGCTCTGTGATGTGCTCTGTGTGGGACTGCCACCCGAACCTTGCGCCTTGTGCTGCCTGGGATAGGCTCCAAGCCTCCTGTCTCAATGTAGAGAGTGGATTAGTGATTGGAAGATAGATAGACTGCATTTCTGTTCCAACTGATGTGATGTGATTCAAGATTACTTTGCGCCTGATATGTTCACAAGTTGTTTACAGTTTACACAGACAAATCAGGAATATAAATTGGACAGTGTATGCATCCGATGGCTGGCGAAATGGAACTGGAACTGTGGAGTGTGCCAAAGTGTCAAGTACCCAGTCTGTAGTGAATGGGGCGCCACTGGCCATCAGTGACCTGACGTCGTCATCATGACCTTTACGTGCAGCTTCCAGCAAACGCTTCCCCAGATCCACCAGTGACATCTGAGGTGTCAGAAAGCAGTGCACAGGTCAGTACAGTACATACAATAGGGCAGTGTGCTAACAACACAGAGGTTGTGGGTTCAAGTCCCAGGGAGCACACACAGATTCTAACCCCTCCCTCCTCAGTGAGTTGCTTTGGATAAAGTGTCAGGTAAATGCTTGGGGGCGGGGTTGTTCATAAATTCCAGTGTAGGGGTTAGCTAGTGAAAACACATTAACATTCACTCAGCATGTACTTTAATCCAAAGCAACACACATTTTGAGAGAACAGGGTCCCTGGAGCAATTGGGGGTTAAGGTCCTTGCCAAAGAGTGAACTCACACTGCCCACCATTGGTTTTGAACCAACAACCTTCTGATCATGGACACAGCATCTTAACTTGCTAAGACACACTGCACCCAGCCACATATTTTAATAGAATGGCATATGACAAGTTTGCCTAGAGGATTGGAAAAGAAGCAATACTGTAAATATCTTCCTACCGCTACTAAACCAAGGCCAGCTCAGTTTCATATTACAGTTTATTCTTTAGTATGGTGTTTGCACATTTTACACTTTCACCTCAACCACCAAGACAAAAACCAAATGAATGGTCTGGGGCAGTAAATGCGTGATCTTTGGAGACGTTTCTCATCAGCAGAGACTGGGAGCCTTTTTACAATTAAACTGATGGAAGAAATCATTGTTGTTTCCGTCTAGTCTTTAACACACAAACCCAAAAGCTACATTTGAGTAACAAGGACTGGGACTTTTAAAGTCCTGACCTGAGATGTGCATGTTCAATTGTTAAAATGTTCTGAAGGTGGCTCTATTAAATACTCTTGTGTGGTTCTTGGATACTTATGCAAGCAAAATGTTCAAATTTTTAATTTTCATTAGTATGTTTTCTGACAAAACTCTGTTTGCCTATTTCTGAATACGTGAATGCATTTTTTTCATTTTGGCGTTTGAAATAAAATTATTTGCGCGTCGCATTATAATCGGAATCATCCACCCCATGCATTCTTTACTGACTGAACTTTAAAAGTAATGGAATTCAAAACACTCGTTGAGTTTACGACAAAACGATAAGCACATGAAAGCTACAAAAAGGTAAGTGTAAAGTGGAAAATAACTAGCTGGAAAGTTTTCAGATATAGTTAATTGGTTTTTATACGCCGAATATTATCCAAAGTGTGTCATTTCAAACAACAGCTGTTCAGGGAAGATAATTAAAAACGCAAATAAATAACTTTACAGAGTTTTTTTACATGGTTTTTCTTTCGTTTATTATTAACTTTGAGCTGTTTTGAAAAAAATATAATCTTCAAGTAGTTGGACTTTCCGGCAGAGATCGGATATGAAATTCCCCACTTTACCTAAGAACATTTTTTTCCCTATTTCCACATCCTGTCTCTAGCGAGTTACCGAATTCGGGCGCGCTCGCGGAATTACCGGAGCCAGTATTTTATTTGGAATTTAAAGAGGTCAAAGGGATAAGTAGAAAGCGTCAATAATACGACAGCAAGCCGGTTAGCTGGCAGTCGGTTTTAAAGACGTGCTAAAGGTGGGCGAGGGAGATACGCAGCGCTGCGAGTCGCGTGCGGCGCGGCGCCCAGCCAGCTTAATTATAACGAAGGAGCGCGCGTGTAATTAGCGGCACGCGCCGTTACGGCGCGAGCGGCGTCACGTGCCCCGCACGCGCTCGCCTCCCCGAGCGCGGCAGCCGCCCGCGAACTTTATTTAATAAATTACTTTTGTTACTTACTAACCAACTTTCACTTTCGCGTGTCCTATACTGTCGGTCACTTACCCCGGCGAGTCGTTCGTGCTGACGTGATATCTATACCTAGTGTTACCTCCGGTGTTTAAGTCTGGTCTTACTTTTACACAACTTTGCAAAAGATAAATATTTATTGTTGTACATTTGAACGGCTGTGCAACATGGATCCCGGGCGACACCGGAAGTGAAAGTGCGGGCGCCCTTTGTTTTTGTCGGGTGTGTGTTTACGGTTGGAGTGAAGTTGTCTCGGAATTTGCATTATCATTCACTTATTACAGTAATATGTGTATGCGTGTTTGTGTGTTTTACAACCTTGGCCTGCATTGTTTTTAAAGTGGGATCGATATTTTCCCCTATTAAATAAATGCATTGTGGTGTGAGGGTACATGTGGATGTGGATTTTGGCTAGCGAAAAGAGGCGGGTTTTCCGGTAGGTAAATCAAAGTCTAAGGCGGGAGTAACCATTATTAATGATGTAACTGGTATTTGCAAGGCCAAAACCTGCCGCGGAGTGGTACAGTGATGTGCCAGAAACAGAAAGCTGGGGGTCGGAATGTATTTGTTTCCCAAAATTCGCTAGTAAGTAGTAATGGGTTCTAGGTGCCTAGGTGCCTAGTCTGCACACACAATCACAGGCATTGACATGTATGTAACAGATTTATTACCAAGTAAATGTAGGGTGTAGGATTTGCACACTGCCCCAGCGTCTTTGATGTAGCTAATTTTATGTTTATAATGGAATAATGTAGATTTGCTATAAGATTTCTTGTGTGAGAGTCTGAAAGTGTGAGTGTCACGCCAAATGCGTGAGAGTTGGCAACCCGGAGGTCAGCAAAGTACTAGTGAATATCCCATTTGTTTGTGAAGGATACAGAAAAACCTCTGATAATATGTAAGGTAATGAATGTAGGACATAAATGTAGCTAACTTTTCATTTACGATTTTAAGGACATTTATAGGTAAAAGGCCTGTCTCGAAAGTTTACAATTTATACAAGCAAACCAGGTTGGGAATGCATATTTGTATGGTTTATTTGACATACAAACTCTGTATGTCTCTGCCCTAGTTCCATACTGCCAGATGACAAACTCCCTCCTGAGACCTGATTTGCCCTTTTCATTGAGAGACATTGCTCGTCTTTGTAAGACATTGCTTATGTCAGCAAATAGCTGATTTTCACTTGATAAGACAGGCTCTTCACAAGATATGACCCAACTATGAACATGCTGAAAATCAAAATCGATGCTAGAAGTGTGCCGAACTGAAAAAAGACTTCTTAACCCAGTGAACTAGAAATATAGTGTCTCCCCTCTAGAAGGACCACAAAGTGATGAGTTGAAAGCATGAAGGACTTGTACAAAAGAAAGGAAAAACTATACCTTCAAAGGTGCCTTCACAAGAATGTGTCCTTTTGACTGCTGGGTATAGCAGCTTTAAACAGTGATTCTGTTCAATTTTGTGATAGTGAGATCAGGAGTCAGTTGAGAGAATTTTCAAAAGTGTTCTAGAACAGCTAGTTGAAAGTGGGTGCAACAATATCAAAAAGCATTGCCCTCATCATTAAGCAAAAGAGGAGAAATGATAATTGAAAAACTGCATTGCTAAGTGATCCCAAGATATCTATGGTAAGAGAAAGAATAATGGTTGGAGGAAAGAGACTGCATGGCACTGCAAGACCCGACTCACACATCGCCACATGGTGCTTTAAGGAAAATCTTAGTGCGAGTTTGACTTTTTTACAAGATGCGCACTGCAAAGGATTATTTTAGTGTGGAATAGTTTTTGTTTCAAGTTTCTTATTATGGAATTAACAGATGAGTCTATTATGTCAAGCATTTGATAAAGCCTGGCATACGCTTAAATGTGAGTTTAATGACTGGAAGACATCAGTTTGTTCAGTTATGTTGACCAATTGTAGAATAAATTCAGTTAATATATGTCAGAATCGCACAATAAGGAACATGTCGTGGTTTTGTAGTACCTTATCTAGAAGAAGAAAACGTAAATTTGGATTTGTGTGCCATATATTACAGGAGGACAGAGGAGGCGCTGCCCTGATCAATAGCGCCACCTAATGTTATAAATGAAATCATTTCCTGCTCACCTTTGACCAGAGTTTATTCCAAGTACAGATCGACAAGACGTCTGTAGCTACCAAGACTGAGTCGGAGGTGTATCATTTTAATAAATCTATCTGATAAACTGACTGATAAATAGACGTGTTATCACGCATCGAATTTAATTCCTCCAACTTAAAAAACTTTATGTAAACGTTATACTATCATATCCAAAGCGAATTCTCTACTTCCTACAATTACAAACACACTGTGAGATAAAAAAAAAACAGTACGTTTCTGTATCTGCAGTTTCCCACCACATTGAGAAATGCACACCACCCAATTTACCGTTTTAAATTACTGCTGTAAAGAGAACAGTTCTTCTTTTGTAGCGGCGCCTGACACTCGACTGAAAAAGGCTTTGTTCGCCGGCAGAGTGCTGCTTATATCAGCGCTGATGAAAGTTCGGAGTAATATCACGCAAGATTATTTCAGTCTCACTGGGCCTATAATGCAACGGCCTATTGCCCATCATGCGCAATTGTATGCGTCTTCGATGGCCTTAATTTTGAATTTAAACGTTAAATATCAGCAACATATCTGAAAAGAAAAAAGTCTTTTGCTGCACGTTTACGTGCTGTTCTCTTATCAGCGTAGATATCCTCTTCTTGTCCAGACAGGAAAGGTCTACACGCCCGCTCTTGTTAAATTGCACATAAAGTAGGCTGAAACCACACCGGCATATTTGTTGATTCTTGAAAATGGGTGTCAAACGGCTTCCATAATTTTTTGCCATACAGCCAAGTTAAGCCTTTAGGGCCGCTAGATGGGGCAGGAGAAAAAGGAAGGAAAAAAAAACGTTTGCAGCGGAGGAAGGATTGAAAAGCAGAAAATGTCCTGATTGAGGGCTGGAACCACACCTCAGCTGGTGATTTCGCAGGCAATCTCAGGGTAGAAATGCGGGTTCTCCCGGGCCGTGCCTGCCTGCTCTCCCAAAGCTCCTGGCCGCTTTGAAGCTTTAACAGCGCAGGTAACTTTGCTTAAATGGTGTTTTTTTGTTACATTTTTAAATGCGCGGAGCTTATAGTTTCAGTTAAAAAGTTTCAAACCCGGTAAGCGTTTACGCTTCTTTAATCTAATTATAAGTTCTGTAAGTTTCAAGGACGTAATGACCAGATTTCAGTGGAATAGGTTATTCTTTTATTTTTTCCCAGTTTATTTTTCCTTTTCCCGTGATCGCTTGGAAGATAAAGTAGCCTATTTGGTTTTTTTTTTCTCTTAAACCTCAGGCATGATTTCTGTGCTGTGAATTTCCTGTGATTGAGCCGATTAGTAGGACGCCAAAATTTTTATATATATATATATATATTTGTTGTCGTCTTTGAGTTTCTATAATTGATAGGAATAGTTTCCTTCCCGTCCGAATTAAACTACTATGTATGTAACAAACGAATGTGTATTAGATTGATGTAAACGCTTATATATACTCGACAATAAACTTTGGGCTTTGTACGAGAGCAAATTAGGAATGACTAAACTATTGTCATGTTTTAGTCCTGCGGTTATTGCACTTCGTGATTGATTGAATTGTAGGTTTTAGTACGCTCCATGATTTATAGATATATTGTTGTATGAGTCCTGTATAAAATGTTTACATTTTAATAAACTCGGAAACCGGCAGCTGTCAACCATACAACCAGCGACTGAATGTTTCTAGCCTTCTGGCTGCTACTCAAAACTGACGTGAGAAATAAATCTCGGAAACGAGCTGTGTGCGTGTGTGCGTCAGCCCTGGATAAGGCTGCCCGAAACTGGCGGGCTGGGGGTGGTGCTCGCCTGGATGCCATGCTAGCCTCTGGCTTTTTTTAAGAAGGGAGATCCAGGTACTGCTTTGCATATAGCCGGGTTCGCACGCACTCGCCCAGTGTGTAAACGGTTACCATCTTAGCATGGGGACACTATTCCAAAGCCCCGTATAGTCCCACGTGTGCTTAATTCCGGGACATGCTTTAATGAATCTCCGCGGTGCCAGGGAGCTTTTGTGTGTTTTTATAAGAAACTTCTTGTACCATTACATAATCAAATGTAGCATTGAGGCTCTGTACCTTAACTCTTTGGTCTTAATTTGAAGAGGTTTTTTTTGTCAGGTGACCTTGAGTAAGTGCATAGAAATGGGAAGTTCTATACATGGCTGAAGTCCCTCTGGTTTCCAAAGGCCAAGAACCACAACTTTTTTTTTTTTTTTTTTTGTATATGGATTATAGTTTATCTTTGAATATATGGCACGTAACTTTGCTTAAATGTTAACAAATCCCACATGTTGTCACTGAAGATGCTGGTTGGCTTCATAATGCATTGAGTTCTATTTTCTGGGGAAATGCGCATTGTCGGAGCTTTGGTTTTGACATGAAATGGGGTGTGTGTGGGTTTGAAGTGCTGTTAAGCCACTGGAGGCGGGTGAGGTTGCTGATTCCTTTAGCTTCTCCCATCTCTGCTTACACTTTGGCTGGTTTTGCACCCCCTTTCATGATCAGTCATGAACGGTTTATGCGGTGCCTTGTTGGGGCCGTGCTATGTGTGGCTTTCTGTAGCACCTAGGTTGACCGTTTCAAGTCATAATTTCAAATGAAATGGTGGAATAAATTGACATTGTTGATGACCACAGCACGCAACAACAAAATGTGTCCTGCTTTTAACCCGTGTGACACTGTGACACAGCAGGGGGCAGCAACTTGAGCGCCCGGGGAGCAGTGCTTGGGGACGGTACCTTCCTCAGGGTACGATTCGATTTTACATGGTCACGCCCCTAACCACTACACCTCCTGCCTGCCCACATAGTTTGCAAGTAATGTGGACAAAGGTGTGAGGTGCATGTTCAAGGATTAGATGAGTTAATTTGCTTTGCCTAGGGCAGGGGTGCCCAGTCTTACCCGCAAAGGGCCAGTGTGTATGCAGGTTTTTGGGGTAACCTTTAGGTCAGTGGGGTGTGTGTGTGTGTGTGTGTGTGTGTGTGTGTGTGTGTGTGTGTGTAAGGTAGATGCTTCCAAGGTTTGGTGGACCCAATATGATGGGGGGCATTTTTTTTTTTTGTCTCCTAGAAATGAAGTGAAACTTTTTATTATAACATTGAAACTAGAATTTCCCAAAATGCACTATACTTTCCACTTGACATGTTTATGGATGCATTTTTTCTAAATGTACATTATCAGGTGAATCTGAAATGGATTATAAATTTCAGGAAACTGTGGCTAGGCTCTGAGTATAAGACTGAACATTTACAGTTTTGTGTATAGTTTTGCAAGATGTGTGTGAATAAAAGACTAGTTTTGCCAAACTTACATCCTCATCTGTAGGCATCGCAATGATAACTATGTACAAGAATTTGCTGTAAACGTCTTAAGTTAAAATAATCCTGCTAATGATTGGCTGTGTGACTCATTGTTATGATCACAATTTTAAAACTGGTGTTTATTCCACCTGAATCTCTCATGTTTAGTCAATGTTTAAATTATCTGCATGTTAGTGTAAAATTGTCAGTGTGTCAGCCATTTCAAACCCTCATAGTAACAACAGTATGTGTCGCAACCATCAAATTACCAATGTGTCTTTTTTGACTCGCTCTCACTACCACACCTTATTGGGCTAATCAAGTTATTTAACTAATTAAATTGTGCTGGTGGTGAAACTTAACGTATACAAGTAATTGCTATGGTGCCCCTGAGGAGAGGTTTGGGAACTGAAGCCGTGTTTATCTAGTCACACAACAAGATGTCAGTAACTTTTTAGAGAATAGAAGAAATTCTTGTTTAGTTTTTGTTACTTTGCATATGTTCTGCTGTTTAATTGTTGTTGGTGTCTCCCCGCCCAAGCTTACTACCTGGTTAGTCTTCAGCATTTTGACTGCCTAAGCCTTTTGCACAGTACTGTAGCTTGAGATGCATTTAAAATGAGCATATTTGCAGGAAAGAGTGTTTGTCACAGCAGTAGTTCGCTATGATGTTTAATTGTAACGCCTCCCAGCTATCCAGTGGAATCGGCAATATGAACGTTATGTGAAAGGCATTTTTAAAAGGGATCCTGAGGTTTTGGGGTGTTTTATGAAGTGTAAATGAACAGGCCATGGTGGCCTTGGCTAATTAATGCGATTCTTCTTTACCCTCAAGCCATTAACCGGTGGAATTTGTTTTGCCTCAACAGGTCCCTCCCAGAGTTGGGGAAGCTCTGAAGAGACAGAAAAACAAGCAGTAGCAGGGAGGACCTCGATCAGAACCTTTGGAGGTTTGGGAAGACGGCCACCTGACTGCTTTTGAGACTGCCCTTGGTGCTGGCCTGATTTCTGGATGGCTCTTGATTTAATAGGACTTCATTGATTCGAAGACTAGACCTCATTTTCTGATACATCTTCAACTGCCACTAAGGCAGCAGGAGGGCGAGGAATTAAATTTGCAGATGCCAACGATGAGTGAATTCTGGCACAAGATGACTTGCTGTGTGGTGGCCAAACCCCCGCCGGTGAGTCTCTCCCATCCTCGTCTGCCCCCATTTAACGGTTGGTCACACGTTTTGTTCTCACTTTTCCCGTTATCAAGACTGAGATGGATTCTTTGTTTGGGCATCTAGCGTAATGTATTATCAGTTTGCATGATATGTAATCAGTTTACCGCAGGGAAACCTTGCGTTAAAGTAAGTCATTTCACCATCAGTGACATTTTGCTTATTGCCATTGTGACAGACCTCCTCCCCGTAAATAAGCTTATTTTTTTTTTTTTCGCCCCATAGCAACAACTTGAAGTCCTTTTATAGGTCAGCCTCTAAAAAGGGTGTGGTGGATAAGACTGTTTTTATAATTGGTTGACTGAACTAGGTGACCTACATACTGAAATCACAGGAGTCTTTTGGAGTTCTAAATGCAAATCTGAGAATGCCCAATCAAGTGCATCTAAGGCAAACCGTAACAAAATCTTTGCATCCTACCATGGGACCCATATTCAAAAATGTTCAAGTGAAACGTACAAATGGGGCCATTGTTACTGATTTTTAGCTGTGGTTTGTGCCTCATTGGCTGTTCTGTGCCCACGTGATGGTTTTCTGTTTATGGGTTCAAATGCTTTGAGGCTGTGCCTATAAAACTAGGCCCATTGCTTTTATAAGCATTAGGAGGGAAATTGATACTAAGTGCTTGAAATAATCTTAGTGACGCAAATTTAGCCTTTTGGGATGAAACAAATGTTACAACATGCTATTTACTGACCTCACTAGTAAAAAATTTGTGTAATTTGAAGAAATTGTTCTTGCTAGTTCAAAGTATACTTGGAGTTGGTTGTCCTGCCTGTCCTGAATTCCTAGGTGGACATTTTAATATTTAATCCGTCTCACACACTTAGGCCTGTAATTTTACTCTGCTTGAATGGAATAGTGAGAACTTTCAAATCTGTGCTTGAAGCTTCCATAGAATGTATTCTGCCATAATAATGTTCTGCTGCCTTCATTCCATAAGGTGTACTTGTCCAGCACCATTTAACAATGTCCTCAGTTGTATCAAAACTCTGCTCTATATGGATAGTAATGGAATGAACTACCTTCTGATGCATCTAGAGGACATTATATGGTGTCAGTTATAAGATGTGTGCAACTGTCTGTACTTGAGACTGCCATTAGACGGTTTTAAAAGGAAGCTGGCTGGTTGGATTAGGTGTTGAGGAACTTTATTTTATAGTCCCATTCTTCATTCCGTTTTTTGTTTCCCATCCTTGGAAAATAAGTGGAGTTGGGGTTGGTGCTTGTTAGGGCTTTATTTTTCCCCAGTAAAGACCTTGCTAGTTTGAGCCATATTTGTCTTTTGTGAAATCCTGGTTTTGTGGTCATTTCCTGTTGTACACCATGAGGCAACATGGGATTGACTCTCAGCAGACAGCGTGCTGTCATCCTAATGCATGTATAGCAGGATATGGAATGGACGATGAGCTAGGTGGAATTTCTTTTGGCGGGGAGTTCCTGGATAAATATTTCAATGTCTTGCGTAGCACATGACCCAAGGTCACAAGATTCCTAAAAGCTGATGTAAACATGAAGGAACTTCAACTTAAGGTTTCTTTACCATCATGAAGTCTATTGTTTTTACTGGGACTGCCATTAGAAGTTGGGTTTAATGATTATATGCTGTTGTCGTACTGTCAAGAAGAATGTGTACAGAGTGGTGTACATAAGCCTTTGGAAAAGGGGCTCTTGGGGGATATCTTAAATGTTGGGCAGTCCCAACACTGTCAGTTGGGAGGCTATAGTTGTGACCAGAAGACCAGAATTCTCTAGGCTGTCTGACCCTGCTTTCTTTCAAAAAGTTTCTTTGGACTAAAGCATCTGCTAAACAAAAGTAAATGTTTGCGTTAAGTAAACCTGCAAATTTTCACTTAATGAGTGCTATCTGGTTTTCTCGTTTCAGAAGAAGAGGAGGAGAAAGATCGATCGCAGCATGATTGGGGAGCCCATGAACTTCGTCCACCTGACACACATTGGCTCTGGGGAGATGGCCGAAGGAATGCCACCGGTAAGAGTTGCAGCAAATCGCTGGACTTCCGATGCTACTGAAGTGAGCGTTCCACCTTCCCACAATCCTGCATTGCTACATTGCCCAGTCTTTGCTATTGGCCTGCAATGCTGATTTGATGGTGCAGTGCATGCTGTATGTCATTGTATATGTGCTGTGGTGGTGAATATCTGCTCTCTGAATAAAATGTGCTTGTAGTTGATCTGACTCCCTGTAACTGAAGTGAGATCCAAAATCAAGCACTGTTTGTCAGATAAACAAAATGGAAAGCTAGATTTATTTTCTTTAGAAAAGGGGGGCCTTTTTAAAGCCTATTCAGCTGATGGGTGTTGGAATCTTGTGGTAGGACTTGGCCGTGCAGGTTCTGCTTCAGCATTTCTAGTTTTTCCTTTATTTTTTGCCTATCCTTTTTTTTAATCCCCTAAGCATACTTTTGGAAGGACTGTACAGTCATGTGTCCGTTAATGACGGGGATATGTACGTTGTTGGGAAATGTCGTTAGGCAAACATCAGAGTATTTACACACTATGCATAACATGGCATACTGTTTTACAAGACTGAGAAAATGCAGTATAGTAAATGTAGGAACCCATAACAATTGTTCATTATCAGGAATCGCCGTCGTACATGTAGTCTGACAAAAATGTCATGCAGCATATGACTACATTTTATATACGTTGGATTACAGAAAGTTTGTTTGGGTAATACTTGTTTGGATGGTCTTGCGATTTTTCTTTAAGAACATAAGAAATATACAAACGAGAGGAGGCCATTCGGCCCATCAAGCTCGCTTGGGGAGAACTTAACTAATA
>JAODKM010000126.1:14887820-14905342 GCA_026780845.1 Petrocephalus sullivani | reverse complement strand
ATCGATAGGCTTTAGACATAAGCAGCTGAAATATAACACTTGGAAGCCAGGAACAAAAATTGTGTTACATTGTGTAACCATTAACAGCTAATGCTGCGCACATATAAAAACAAAATGTTATTTACTATATTAATTACAGCTAATGTATTAAATGTTTTTTAATCTGTTATTTTATCAACATTCCACTTTAAGCAATTGCTAAAATTGCTAAGCAATTTAAATGACCGTGATTCTATGCCGTGAATGTCAATGTTTGGAGCTATTCACCATCTCCGTGACTCAGAAATTTGCCAAATTTTTTTTGCCATTTTTTTTTTAATTGGTCCCTGTTCCTGTCGCTACCTGATCTGTACAGCCCTGTCGATGCCTGATCTGTACAGCCTCGCCACTCTGCTACATGTAATGCAGCGTAAGCACACTGTGTGACAGTAATAATCCTGCGTGTGGAAGACAGTGAATCGTTGCAGCCCTACACAAAAGCAACACTAAAACGCTTTAAGCCACTTAGTTATTCAGCTATATTTCCATTGATGTGCTGTCCTGAAATATTAGAGAAAGAAACATATCAGGCAATGTCACAGACTAAAAATCTATGTGGTAGTGAATGAGGTTTGAGTGATCCAGTGCAGGTACCTTCATGGATTTAGGCTTCTCAGCTTTATTAACTGCTATCTGGAGCGAGCTCAGCAATTGCTTTGCCTCTGCTTGTCTCTCACAGACCTGCGAGACCTGGGCTAAGTGGTCCTTGCAGAGCTGAGAGTGGGTCTCATGGGTGCATTCTCTCATACCTCGCTGGCTATCTGGAAGCTCTCCTGCAACACGATCGTTTTGGGATAAGTCACACATTCAGAGATCCAAATGACACTTTGAAATCCAGGAGAGGTCCCTGAGCTCGGAGTGGCTGCTGGCCTACCTCTGCCTGCTGTTTATTTTCCTCTGCCGTTCTCAGATTCTCCGCCATCTGTAATCAACGAACAGCAATCACACATTATTTCCTTACTCCAGTGATCTATTTTTGCTTAAAATTACCTTATAATTCCCCAAGATTCAGAACAAAAAAAGGCTTCAAATTGAATGGACTGAAAACTGAAGTGATTTAAATACGAAAAGAAAAAATAAATAAAGTAATAAGTAACGCATTCAAAAATGTTCCGCACTGCTGTATTTTCTTTGGAAATGGTGAAGGCGGGAGTAGTAGTGATTGGTCATATCTGAGCGTGTCATGTGACTAGTTCTTTCTAGAAGTTGACTGTGTAGAAAAGTGATGTCATTTGTTTTAAAATAGTTTAAAAAGTACAGAAACTTCTTGAACATCCCTCGTAGAAAACGCCAGCAGTAGGGTTTGTTGTTGGGCCTTTTCTCTGATTGCCCTGCTGCTCGTTATAGGTAACGGGTTTGACATGGCTTGCAGAGTTGTAATGAGAATCGGACATGCTGCGTCCCAGTTTGAAGTGATACGGAATGCTATGCGTCCCGTACTTGTAGAGATTGAAAGTGGAAACTGTCGCTGCTGCACTGCAAACGGCATGTTGCTGTAATTTTGCAGGAAATATTTACAATAACTTTGTTTTGCTAAAGTACAGTTTGTTACTGTATTTTGCTATGGATTGTGGCAGCTGGTGTCTGTTCTTAGCAGTTCACAGCTTAATTCACAATAACCTTTTGTCAGATATGCAGGGGGAAAAACTGTTCGGTTTTGTGCTGAGTTCCGTTTGTGTAAACCAGAAACACTATATCTTACTATAATGCTTTTGTGGCTTACAATAGTGTTGATTTGATGCGACATTATAGTACAATAAGTTAATATTGCAAGGTTAACCCTAGACCATGTGGGTGTTCTAGGAGATCAGTATTTTGTTGGATTTAATGTAGTATAGGTTAAATGGACTTTATCTTCATTCACTTACATTTAGCCCAACTTAAATCCGACAAGTTACCTGGCTAAGCAAGAAATCTTGCTTTGTGGAACACCCGGCAGGCGTTGCATGCAACGTGGGTTTGCATCAGTAAAAACGCACTTTGGAGAATTTCAGCCTTCTGGTGTGGTTGTAATTTGGTTTTAATCTTTGTGACCACCAGCTACTATTTCGTTGGTAAGTTCAGTACCGTCAAAAGGATGGCAGCATGGATACGACTTACTTACTGTAACATCTTGGATGCAGCCTTCAATAAGCCACAGGCTGGCTTATAGAACGGACTCATTGACGGACTCTGATCTTTACACCTTGCTTTTTAGTAAGCAAGCCCACTTCATTTTCATTTTCAATACTGTTAGCATGCCCAGGTGGGATTGGGCAGCGAGTCGATCTTTAACACTCAGAAGTTTTTGGTTCCTCTCCTCCTTTGTCATCTGGTTCTTTCCTTCCTTTCTTTGCTTTTATATGACTGTATAAATGATGTAGGACTGCATTACAGCACCAAAGTGAAGCACCCTGGGGAAACTCTGCTGTGAAAGGCACTACATAAAAATGGATTGAATTAAAATCACTCTCACAAATGAGTTTTTGTGTAGAGCAATTGCCACTGCCTTGTTTAGGTATATTAGAACGGCATGTTGCTGATTTGATGATTCAAAGTCAAAAGAACACAAAACTAGACGTTTTTAAATTTTTCAATTCATTGCATGTAACCCACAATAATCAATTTGTGTGATCAGTACTTAGTAACACCCCCTGGGTAGTAACACCTTGTAAAGACTTTTTGAAGGTAGCTAAGAGCTAAAATCTTTCTGAAGGTCATTTGCAGTCAAACAGGGGTTTTGATTTACCTTTCTAGCAATCTTATAAGCTGTTCCCTTGGCAACGATTTATTGCTTTTGGGAAACACACCCCCGTCCTCTCTTTCCTTTTCCTCGACCTGACTGGGGGACGAAAGCAGAGCTCATCCAGCCAGAAACTCCAGGGCTTCCCTTCTTCGATAGCAGGGCAGTATGGCGCAGCCCACTATGCCTTGACACCTAGGCTAGTGGCAAAACGCATGACATTTTACGGAAGAAAATTTACCCAATTTCCCTCGGCACCCTGACATGGGCAGTGTGTGGCTTGCGGAGCTAAGCCACTGTGCCTGTAATTGAAAGGTCACTGGTTCAAGCCCTGGCCTCTGCAGAAGTCACGTCTGTGGGCCTTTGAGCAAGGCCCCAGCCCCCTGCGCCATAGGTGGCCTGCAGGCGGCTGCCCTTCACTGAAAAGCTTGTACTCGCCTGCGAGTGTCATGGAGCGCAGGGTGGAATAGGAAAGAATTTCCCAACGGGGATCAATAAAGTATTATTATTAAATCAAGATATAATCCCGCTCATCTCGAAAAGGGACTGCATGGGTATTTCTCTCATTCACTAGTGATCCACAACTTTAACATGATTGGTGAATGCTGACGGAAAATGGGATGCACTTTTTATCCTTTTTGAAGTTTATGTGCAAATGTATAATGTACTTCAAATGCATTTAAAATGTTATGTGGTGAACAAACAGTTCAAACATTATTGGACATCAAAGGGTAGATTTTAAACAAATTTCGAGTTAAAATTTTATTATATCAAAAGTTACAGAATGGACAATAACTAGCCACCATTACCATAGGATTACACATCATAGGAATACTAGGTGCGGGGAGGACCGCATTATAAGTAGACAACTTTTGTTTGAATATTTAGTTCAAAATATTCTTCCATGTTTTGGTTTGGCAAACTGACCATTAGCAAGTTGTGATATACAAATGGAAGCCATGGATTACTCCTTTACATAGATAGAGCAGATCTGCTCTATCTGCACTGAAATTTATTTAAGTTGCATCTCTCCAATGAACTCTGAATAAATGACAAACCATATTTCAAGTTATACAGGATTTGATTGATTAGTAATTATAAATTTGATCATGATATAAATACCTTTGTTTAGGTTAGAAAAAAAATTTGGTCAACTATAAACATTCAGTATCACATTAATTAATACCAGTTAATACCATAGCTATATTTGTGTTCTTAAAAACATTGTAGAAAAAATTAATTTTAAAATATTTTAAAAACAAAGTTGCTTCCTCTCAAAATGTATAAGTCTTGAACGCCCATTACAGTATTTCAGTGAATGGGACAAAAATGTGTTCTTTTAAAATATACCTCAGTGTTGAAAATGCTCATCATTAAACTGCAAATCACTGGATCACCCTAGGTAAAGTACAAGGTACAAGAAGATGTATGGTAAGGCCCCTTTAGAATGCACCGATGTAACGCGTTAGCGCCGGTTGGATTATCACTGGTCTGTTGTAGTGTCCAATGCAGGGGCAGATGCCGTGGAATGCTGGCCTGCTTAGCACATCCCACTTGGTGTAAGCATCCTGCATTCAGAAAGTGCCAAAACTTCCCCTGTACCTAGATCTTCTCAACATAGTTCCCAGGAAATATCCCTTGTTTCCCTCTCAAACGCCCCAACCACCAGCCTAATGGATCTAGGACGGAAAAAAGCATACATACAATGATTAACGAGAAGGAGCAAAGCAGGGTATTCAGGCTGTAGTCCTGTGATGGACTTATTTAGCTGGTTACATTATTGTTTTATTTGTGGTGAAATAATCTTCTAGATTCTCAGAGCAAGCCATGTACTTCAATCAATTAAAGGATAAAGCAATGACTACAAAATTGAGTACCTTCATTTAAGATGTCAATTATGTCTGCTGCATTAAAGCTTAGCTCATCCGTGTCCTGGGCATCATAAGCATATAATGCTCGGCACTGTGGGGAACGAGGTTTAGGTTTGGGTCGGCCTGCTCCCGGTTCTGGCTTGTATTCTTTGGAGCGCCTGCGATGGATGCTGTTTGAGAGTGATATTAAGAAAAGAAACAAGGATTTTAAAAAACATTATTTCAAACATCAACCACCCTCGGGATAGGGGGATTCCCAGTTGCTTCCGTTGACTGAGCCAGTTATGGCATGCAGACCAGTTCAGCTCTCACCCCTGTACAGACATCACGAACAGCCAAGCAGAAATAGTAGAAGAACACTCTGGCACAGAAACAGTTAGGGCAGAAATACTCACCCCAATTTCACTGAGACTGACCACAACCTACTGAGACTCACCCTGCAACTCCCTGGTCAGGCACATTCATGAAATCCATGTTGCTTGCGGGCTGTGGAACCCTTGACTGCCGCTGGCCTTGATATCGAGGTAGAGTGGGCTGCTCCATACTGCTCTGCTGTCGAAGAAGGGAGGCCCTGGAAGCAGGCCGGTTCCCTCTTGGACGCGTCCTGCTTTCGGCCCTTGGAGAGGCTGTGGAGCAGGAATGGAGAGAACAGACCTGGAACTCAACTGTAGAGATGAGTGATTCTCATTACAGACCGCATGCCCTAGGTAAACGATATAGAATGCCCATGCTATCCCTTCACTCACCACTCCTTCCTGAGCCGACTTGTGAGTTGCCAATGAATTGGCTTTTTCGCTTGTCTCGTCGTGTTGGTCCTTTGGTTGGAGGGGGGGGGGATGGGGGGGGGCAGTGTATATTATAAATTCACATGCCGTAGCAAATATTTTGGATTTTTGATAGCTATCAAAAAAGCATTAGGGGAATTAATTTTTCCCATGAAATTAGAGACTCACTAGAGTTCTTGGGTAGTCCTGAGCCAATGGTTACCAACAAGAGCTTGCTACTGGCTTTCAGAACTGCTTGGTCCCCCTGGCCCGTCTGGAATTGAATCTGCCTAGAACCCGCTGCCCCAAAAGGACCCCAGCCACCCTTTTTCACCTTAAACTCCAGCCTGGGGGGAGAAAATATCACCAATTACAGAGGTACACCATCTACACTGTTCAAAAAGAAGAAAAAGGTCCTTCACTTGTGTTAAACTGTTACATCCTGAAAATACTGGCAGTCATGATATTAAAACAAAATGCTTAAGTGACATTAAAAGGGGACACAGTAACCAAAGCTGAACGGTCAATTGTAAATGTGGCATGAGATCCAGCTCCATCAGGAAACCATGAAAACTATGTTCCTGAAAATTCCTGAAATTGAACTGCTGACATACACATATGGCCTGAAGATACACTATCAGAAGATGAAGGGACAATGGAGATCAGGTGGGTCCATTTCACAGGTAATTCAGTAACAAACACCACACATCTAACAACCCCTAAGAGGCCTTTTGAGTGCCAGGCAGACAACAGACACCGCACAGGATGGGTGACACCCGGGAGATGCTCCAGGGCCCTACGCACAGGTTGTTGAACTTTATTGGCAGTTTCTTGCGGGTTTTCTCCTCGTAGCGTTTGTACAGCAGGCTGAGGAACTCAGTCTTGAAATTGCACTCGAGCACGCTGTCGTACTGCTCCTCGTGGATGATGAGGAAGTCATCCTGGAGTGTGCTGGAGGGGAGGGGCCAAGTCTCATTAGCAGTGCCCCTCCTCAACAACTAATGCATTTCAAGACCTTTCACTAAGTAGCAGAACAAATCGTATGCAAGATGTTATCTGCAAAAATGTATTACATGTAATAAACATAGGGGATACTAGATTGTAATACCTGAGAGAGACTGTTTGGACCTTGTCTAGTTCAATGTGCCTCTTCACCACCTCTTGGATCTGGCCCTTATCTGGGCCTTGCTTGACCTTCTCGCGTCCAATCAGATACAGGAAGTTGGGGGTCAAAAACAGGTCTCGCTTCACTGACTGCGGGTGAAGAAGGAACACTCAAAGGGTCACATTTTCAACACAAAGACTCATTTCTAGCTAGCTCATAGTGACTCTGCAGTTTGAAAGTGCCCTATTTAGCATTAACACTTCACTTTCCAACGAACTCCACGCACATGAACTAACTAGTGCTCTCGGGGTCTACGGACACCCGCAACCCACGCCTCACCTTGAACCTGCGGTCGTATTTCACCACGACGTCTGCAAAGTCGATTCGCTCTCTGCGCCCCACAAACCGCCGTATCTCAGGGTGGTTATCGGTGCCAATGTAGTCTCCCACAAAGTTGCGGTTGATGCTGTTTCTCCGCCGCTCCTTCTTGTTCAGGAGAAGGTCTGATGCTGGGGGATCAAAAAAAATGTGAAACACTGCCATCTGCTGTCAGAGGCTAAAATGGCACCTCCTCTGACTATAAATTCCAAAAGATACGGGAAAAATCGCACACATGGAATAACTGAAGGATATTTCTTCACAGGCAACAGGCTAACAGATGTATTGATAATAAAAGGCAGTGATTACCTTCCTCCCGCATGCGGACGTATTTGCGGACAGCGATGTGCTTCCGCCAGGCCTTCTGGATGACACGGGCATAGCCGTTGTACTTCCTCTCCCTCATCTCCTCCAGTAGGAACAGCTACAGGGGCACAGTGGAGGCTTGTGTGTACATGTATCAGCATATAGAATGTTAGCAATGCTGTAAAATTGGATCTTTTGGTACTTTCAGTGGAAGATTACAGTCTACCTGGACTGTCATTCCTACCAAACACTGGTGATCATTGCCAGTTGCTCGGAAGATGGCAGGACATTGGACTTACAGACTCAGGGGCCTTGATGAAGATCTTGGCCTTGCCTAGCTGGTACTGGTCTTGGTCCATGTTGACAGAACGGAGGAGATGCAGCACTCCCTGCTTTTCATCTCCACGCCACTTCGGCCATGTCTCCTTGGTCAGGATGGCGTATCTGCAGAGGCATTAGACCAAAAACAACGTATTCTTAACTGACCGTGTGGCGTTACCACTAAACTTATGCATCAATCAGTACAAGCTTCAGGCCTGGACAAATAGCCAGAGGGTGTATTCAAGTTATTTCCTGAACTAATCCCCCCGGAAATGGCCCCTTCACATTACCCAGCACACACCTCTGCAGGAACTTGCTGAAGACACGGCGGAAGGCGTATCCGGCCCTGCGGACCCTGATGTTCTCGCGCAGCCCCAGGTACTCCACCTGGTGTTTGACCCGGCTCTCCTCCCAGTCGCGTGGACGCTTGGTCTCATTAGGTTTGATGCACCGGATGTAGTGAGGGGTGCACTTCATAAGAGTCTGCACCAGGTTGTTGGCTTGTTTCTGAGTTCCGACAAAGGTGGCAAAGTTTATGAAAAGCCATGGATTTTTGAAAAATCAGCTCTTCTTAAATCTTAATGATCAACTGACAGGCCAAAGTAGAGTTGCACCCTACATTGGACGGCAGCTTTCCTATTGTACGCACAAACATCAACATTGGCTTTCTTCAGCGGCGAGGCATTCTGCTGACCTTGGTCATGATCATGACAGTCTCCCATAAACGCCACTCGTCATATAATCTCTACCTTGATCTTGCTTCCTGCAGTGGTGGGACGACCCCTCTTCTCTGCCTCCAAATTTTCTGGGAACAAGTCCTTGATGAAGGGACTGGATAAGACAAAAAAAAAAAAGTGAAACACAAACAAAAGGCCAAAAAAAGTCCCTAGGGTCACACTAAGAAAAACCAGACAGCATTCGATGCCTGTATGCTCGTACTTACAATTCACTGCTCTGCATAAGTTCAATGATGTCAATGAAGAGCACATCTCTGTTCCTCTCACAGAAGCCGCTCACGTCGTATGACACCTGAAAAAAGAGGATATGTATATGGGCTTTGTCAGCCATCCAAATTCCACACGGAATCCCAGTTATTTGGGTATGTCTAAACACGCACTGTAGAACATGGGATGAGTCATGGTAGAAAATTGTTTTGTATGTGGAACGCGAGATTAAAATTTAATTGCAAATGCAAATGTAATACAAGATCAGAGTCTCTGAGTATTTCTGACTAAATGACCAAAATAAGATTCAAAACCAAGACCAACAATAAAGAATTGTACAGAGCGCCCCCTACCTTGCCAGCATAGTGGTGCACCACAAAGCCCTTATTCCAGCTGTTGAAGTGCTCATGGTTGCCGATCTGCGTCTGCAGCTTCTGGATCAGCGTCTGGTCTGCACCTTCTCCCTTGGCATGCATGGTGGCACACACGTCGTCCAATATGCTCATAATGCCCAGCGGGTTCTGGGAAGCACAAACAGGAATGCTGCAGTTACGCCACGGTGCTGTATCCATATCTGCCTCTTCGGTTCGGGGTCACGGCGAGCCCGAAGCATATGCCAGGCAGCACATGGCACACTTGGAGTTAGAGGTGGGAAATAAACTCAGACTGTGGAGATGTGAAGCTACAGAGCTACCCACTAAGCTCTGATGATGACATTTCTCTAAAAACTTTTTCCCATACACCCAACTACTGAAACAGTCACACACCACACGGTTAGGCAAACGCAAACCACACCCCCTAAAGACCACTTACCACATCTAATCTGGGCTGAAGGTCTGTCACCAGTGTCTCATAACATGGAATTATTTCACAACTAGCAGGTGCTGCTAACCTATATTGACCCACTCGTCACTAAACCATTAATACTCACCACTTTGGACTCGATGAGGTCACACACCACTTTGTTATTGAAATAATCGATGGGTGTCCATTGGATGCCCTCCTGCACATACTCCTCCTGTAAATAGAGCGCCAGACATGGTGCTTCAGTACTATGAAGCTGACCAGAGGTCCATGTGACCTCGAAGTTTGCAGCACTGGGCCAATAGCAGGTCATGCAGTAGAACCAGCTTTGTGTTGCTGGAGCAATGAATCCTCAAAGTCCCAGGAAGTGCCAGTGTGACCCACTCACCTGCTCAGCCTTCAAAGTCAGCTCAATGAAAATCTGCTGCAACTTTTCATTGACAAAGTTGATGCAGAACTGTTCAAAGCCATTTTTCTATCAAGGAAAAAAATGTCACATTGTAAAGAAAAAAAACCTAAAGCACTTTAGGTAACACTTTACATTAATTGCACCTTCCTAATATGTTTATAATGCATTCATAAGAATCATGTAAGTATACCATAACAAGCTTATAAACTTGATTATACAAATATAATATTTGTTATATGAACATAATGTTTTTATTGTCATATAATGTTTGTTATTAATGTATAATGAAACTTAAGTTACGGGTTTACTTATTTGCTGCTTATGAATCATCTATGATTGCATTATGAAGGAGGAGTTAATGTAAAATGTTCTCTTAATCATTAAGATGTAGAGAAATGTTTGTACTCATTAGAATGAGTAGGTTTGTTGGATTTCTCCTATAGTAAGCATAATACAGATAATGTAATTCTACAAAAAGTGAACAAAGCCCAAAGCTGGTAAAAGTTTCATATTGTTCCCAGGAATCATGTCCAAATCAGAATGATCTAGGCCACTCTACCTTTTCATGACAGCACGGGCTCAACGGAACAAGTACAAGGAAAATTGCAAGGATATGGGTGGAATGGAGTCGATATAAATACTGTATCAATGACTAAAATCTTGTTGGCAAACAATTTGATTCTTTTTAACCCTTGGTAGGTCTTTGCCAGGTTGGGGTTATGGTCAATTCATCAGAACAAAAGACGAATGACTCGACTTGGGGCGGTGACACTTTTCAACACAAAAAGTGCCTTTTCTCAGTTAAAGATATTTAATAAATGCATAATGTCATTTGATTATAGGTTACATATTTGATGATGATGATGCAAAGGTTCTTGCAGATCAAAGGTTTTCCTTCCTACCTGGAAGATCTCAAAGCCGTAGATGTCCAGCACACCAATGTTTAACTCCTCAAGGTCCTTCTGCATGGCTTTGTTAATAGCCTAAAGCAGAATAAGCAGAGGGGGACTACTGTATATTTACAACCACAGTCGAATGCATTATTCCTCATTGCTTTTTTAACTAGGCCAGTTCTATTGGCTGAGCATAAGATCATTTAAATAAACGTTTTCTATGATCTGTTGGTGCTAAAAGCTGATGGAAGCCAAGCTTCAGCTAGCATCAGAAAACGGCTGACTTCAGTAGTGCACAGACACTTCCACGTCACACCACGACACGGACACTCACTCAAAAGGTGCTTCCGATACAAGCTGGACAAAGTTAGCCAAGACACCAAACTCACTTCAACGAGGTAGTCGAAGAGACGAGAATAGAGGGCTTTGGAGAGGGCGTCCCGGGTGAAGGCAGCCTGCTCCGTGTTCAAGGTGACTGAAATCGTCTCTGACTTGCCCCCCCACTTGCTGTCCATGATGCGACTAGTCAGTTTATCTTTCAGGCCGTCCTGGTTAATTCCCAACAGGTAGGCAGGAAAGGCCAGGACTAAGGAGGAGGAGGAGAGGAATAAAAGCAGGGAAAATGCTGGCACGAACACACCGTTTTAGTTAATTAACTACTGAATGAGGTCGGGTGAGGTTGGGGAGCACGCACTGGTACAGGGACACAAAGTCAAAACAGCAGTACCCAAAGATTCTCCAAAGAGATACAGTACTGAAGGAATCCACCCTTTGTCTTAAGTCACTGGATTCCGCAAGACAGGGGGCATTAGGACCTAAAGACTTGGATCTTCTTCTCCTTACAAAAATAGATTGAGAGTGCCACACATCCCTTTTCAGAAACCTCATGACCCCTTCAGATCCAAGAGATAAGACCCCTCGCTTAGTCCTTCGAGAGGCCCGATCCGATCCTCATCTGTAGTAAAGTTCGGTAAATCTTTCCTCACCAACAGATGCCCCAAAGCCGCCGTTTCCCACCGCCATGCCCAACACCCAGTCCATGCAAGCACTGAACAAAGTAGGAGCAAGAACACACCCTTGATGAACCCCAGAATCCACTGGGAAGAATGCAAATTTAGGTTCTGCTCCACCCTGCACAGCACATACAATGTCAGTGTACGGGCCAGCTATGATGTCCAGCAACTTTAGCAAAATCTCAGGGCAGCTCAAACAACGGAGCGAAACACTTTATAAAAACTGACAAAGGCTGCTGAGACTCTGCCGATATTTGCATCTGCACTTGATGAGAACCCTCAGCGCTGGGATGCAGTCTATGGTAGACTTCATAAACCAGACTACTCCAGTAGCTGGTAGGCAAGCAAGTGATCACACACCCTGCTGAGGATGACCCTAGCAAGGACCTTGCCCAGTACAGAGAGCAGTGTCATCCCCCTTCTAGTTGCCGCAATCCAGGCAATCACCCTTCCATTTCCAAAGAGTTGGGATGACGACAGTCTCCCAGATGGAAGCAAAGACTGCTTGTAATGCCAGGAGGACAGCAGCCTTACCACCAGCCTGGAGGAGTTTACCCCAGATACCACAGATCCCCAAGGGCTTCCCAATCCCCAGCTGGTGCACCACTCATGCAATCTCAGTGACACAATCCTCGCACAGCCCTGTCACTGTCAGTAGTCACAGTGAAGTCACCTATGACAAGAAGAGTGTCACCTCGTGGGCACCCACCAACTGCCCAGCCAAGTCGAGAGTAAAATGTCTCCCTTACCAAGACATCACTCATGCAGCTGCAGCATACAGCCAGACACCCAGACAGTGCCTTAATCTGAGTCTCATAATAAGCTAGCTGAAAGAAGCTTCAAACTCAGATTTAGCCTAGCTGGCATAAAAGCATGAATCCGTTTGGCATTCACAAACTCTAAGCTAGCCCAGAAACCTCTCAAAGGGTAAAATCATTACATCAAGAAGACCAATACTATAGCCCAGTAGGTCTCAAGTGGTTCCGCCTTAGGACCCACATTTTTCCTTGGTCCCGAGACTTTTTATAAATTTTGAAACAAATTTATTTCACAAAACAGTAAATCAAATAGTAGCACATTGCCTTCATGAATTGGAAAAAAAAAATCTGTTATTAGGAGGAGAAAAAAAAAAAATCCAAAAACAGTTTTAGACACACTGCACAACCCACGACTGACTTTTAGGTTGAGACCCAGCAGATGAGAAAGTGTCATACAGACAGTCACTGGGTTAAGAACATCTGACTTACGAACAGCTGATATTTATGACAGACAGTCGTATATTAGAAACTCAAGGTAAATACAATCGTTCGTAATAAACACAAGCGCTACTTTATGACGCCTGTGAAAACAATGCGCGGCTTTAACGATTCTGTGGCTTCAGGTACAGTATGTACTTTTATTATTACTGTATTATTATTATGATGCACTGTATTATTGTTCCGACTTACAAATTCGGCTTACAGACCGGTTTATAGAATGGATCTTGCTCAAAACCAGGGGACTGCCTGTAGCCTATTAAAGTTTTAATTATATATTATTTCCAAGTTT
This sequence comes from Petrocephalus sullivani, assembly GCA_026780845.1. Taxonomy (NCBI): domain Eukaryota; kingdom Metazoa; phylum Chordata; class Actinopteri; order Osteoglossiformes; family Mormyridae; genus Petrocephalus; species Petrocephalus sullivani. The sequence continues at coordinate 14,892,225 of JAODKM010000126.1, read as the reverse complement.
CATACCACAGTTACACAGTAACTAAGTATCCTCACTATGTAACTTACACACATTATACCTGTACGTGTACCCTTCGAAACTCTGCAGTTGTATGCAGCCAACACTGATAATGTGCTCCATACATTAAAAGCCACTTAAAAGCAGACTCACAGTCAGGGCTCTCCACCATGGCGTAGTTGCCCTCCTCTCGGAAGGCGATGTTGCCCAGGTGCAGGATGCCGGCCACAATCTGCAGCACGGTGGCCTGATCGTCCTCGGAGAGGCCCACCACCGCCATGGCGTTCTGCAGACACATGCAGCCACCAGTTCATGTGCTGCAGCATGGCACCAGCTCACCAGGGACAAGGCCAGTCTTATGGACCTTTTACATGCATTGCACTGGCTTCTTAATTCTGGGATGCTCATTCTTGAGACCTAGCAACCTGAGGTACATTTCCCAAAAGCATAGTTGCTTACAACATTAGCAACTTGTACAGCTGGACCAATTCAGGAGCAACTCAGTATTAGAGCCAGTTATGTTAACAGGGTTATCAGTTAAATTATGGCTGCACCTAAGCGTTGCGAGGAGGTAGACCTCCAGGTGCAGTGATCAGCATCCCTGACTTAATTACATCACACTCACCTGAACCAGGTTAAGGTGAAAGCATCGCCCAGAATTTATTTTATTTGTAATCAAATTTAAAAATATGGAACAACACAGAACCACAAATATTTTTGCTAGTCATTTTGAGGTTTATTTTTAATAGCCAATGCAGGCCAGTTTTTTAAAAAAATTTCCACAATATGATTTGTAAATAATTTTATGTTGAGTGTGGAACAAATAGTAAAAAGGCTGAAGATTTATATACATCAGGGACACTTCAGTGCATGGGCCTTTCTAGGCTGAAGCCCAGAGACCTTAACTAACCTGGTTTAACAAATTTTAAGACGCCCAACCTTTTAAATTCACCAAAACGGTAGGGGGGGCTAAAACTCTAGAAGCCCAGGTAGTAGTAGTAATAAATTATTATGCCATTGTACCATGGCATTGCTGAAGCTGGTACCAGACAGAGAAGGCAGCGGTGCCCGTTAGCATTTCCTGGATGTTAGCATGTCTCACGTTGGTAAACCTTAAATGATCCGGTCCGGATAGGACAGAGTCTGGGTCCAGACCTGGACTACGGTCCACCTATTGGTGACCTCGTCTATAGGGGATTCCCAATGCTGAAGAGAGGCTGCCACTCACCATGGTATCAGAGAACTCCTTTTTGTCGTTAACATCCTCCACGGTGTACGTCCCTGACTGATTGAGGTACAGGTAGTAGTCTGGGGTTGTGATGCCCAGGTTCTCTCGTTGGTCTTTGGAGGCACCCCCTAAAAGCTGGAGGAGGGGAGCATGGAGAACAGAAAATGCCAGTGTGTAAGCCAGCAGCAGGGTATTCCGAACTGGGGACCTACCAGTTAGTCCTTTTCTCAGAACTGTTCAAGCCAAACAATAGGTTCTGAATTATGAAATGATCATTTAAAATTTGCCATTTGTGCAAGTACAATTACAAGCACATTTAAATGTCTTGTGCCATCTTCTCTCCTTTGAGTTCTCTCTGGGTCCAAGCACGGGCTTGGCTATTTAGCCATGTCAGGGGGTTTGGGTTTTACTCAAGGGCCCGAACGATATGAGACTATTCTGTGAGGGCAAGATTCAAACTTCCAACTTTCCGATCACAGGCCGTCCGCCTCCCTACAAAGACTAAAAAGGCACCTAAGACATGTGCCATCCTGTCCAGGGAGCACCCAGGCCTTGTGCCCTATGCTGCCTGAGTACCAGGCCCCCCAGTTACTTTACCAGCATAAACAGCTGGAATATGCATGCATGCATGGAAGGATGCATGCATGGATGGATGGATGGATGGGTGGGTGGATGGATACTAAGAACTTTTGAAAAGGCTCCAATCTGTTTTCTGTCTGCAATATTCCATATTTGCAAGAAGATCACATAATCGGTACTAGACTTAATGAGAGGCTAACAAGTGAGCGGGTAAGTGACTTTATCTAGCTTTAACTAGACTTTAAACTCATACTGATGAAGCATGAGACACGTCTGACCTGGTAGTAGATGTGGAAGTTCCTCTCCCCCTGATTCTGTGATACTACTCTGGATTTCTCCAGCAGGAAGTTGGAGATCTTCCCCCCATCAGGTTCCCCACCCCGGCTGAACTGAATCTCAAAATACTTCCCCTGCATTAGGAACACAGAACAGAAGAGAAATTAATTTTGTTCTACGTCCGAAGGTTAGACCTCTGCAAAAAGACAAAGCACAGAGCATCTTATGTTTATAATAAGCCATTACACGTTTTCTCCACTTGATAAACAGAATTTGTAATTCCAAGATGGCCGATGTCATTGGCGCTCCCTCTAGTGCTGAGGCCCGCGACTTACAAAGCGACTGGAGTTGTTGTTGCGGACGGTCTTGGCATTCCCAAAGGCCTCAAGGAGTGGATTAGACTGAAGGATGATGTCCTTCACGTGCTGTTTGAAATATAACATAGGAGACAGAATGTGGTTGGAGAGCGAAGGATAGGAACATTTCCAGAACATTCATTCATTCAGTGTGCAATGCCCACTGTATACGCAGTGTAATATTTATTTCTGAGGCGTTACCACAGAACTGTATGCAATACTTTCCCTGTCATTCTTTATACTATGTTTATTGTGGCCTATTACTTATTGTTACTACTACTACTACCATTATTACTAATGTGTCAATGTCTTTTTACCATCTAAAAGTAAATGAATGTACCCACCTGAGGCCTTATAATGGTACATATATTCTTTCTGTACAATCCAGTAAATCATTTTCAGTTCAGCACAGCAAATAAACAAATGCATACATTTATTGACACAAATGGAACCTAAATCCACAAGCAGGTGTTCACCATGGAAAAAAGGCGAATTGTGGCTGTAAGTTCGTTACGGCCGATGCCGGCTAGTCAGTCATGATCGGCGGTTTGGGACCACAATAAATTGAACCAACACTGGAATGAATCAATGATACAACTCCAGTCTCCGCATATCACTTAAGACATTTCCGCCATTATATATGAGGTGCATTGCCTTTGGTGTACAACAGTTCCTAATTTCAGAACAAATTGATTTCCCTGTTGTACCAAAACTGCACCGAACCATGAACCCAAAACTGAGCAAACGGTGAATTTTGCGTTCCGTTACACCCCTAATAAAATGGCTGTTTCCTTTGGGATTAATGCAGCGTCTATCTAGGAAGACTTCACCTGCACTTTGGGGCCTCCGCCAGACACTTTGGAGATGTAGCTCATGATGTACTTGGCAGCCACCGTCTTCCCAGCTCCACTCTCTCCACTGGTGTGAGGAACACAGCAAAGCTCAGGCGTTAGATTTCCACGGACAACAGAAAACGTCACGAAGAGAGATAGCAAAAAGGTGTTGGCGTGGACTATAAGGGAAGCCCATTCTGTGGGCCGTGTGGATACCAATGTCCCAGTGCAGTGACTAAATCCACTGAGGTCAATGATGGCTAATGATGCCCACTGTGGCCCTTTCAACACTCGCCTTAGCTCCACCTTAGCTACTGTGAGGTGGGTATTATGGCCGCCATCGCATCACCCAGGTGGGGGCTACACAGTGGTGTTGTGGCAGAAGTGGCTCCCCACTGCTTCTGCAAAGTGCTTTGGGAGTCTTGAAAAGCGCTATGCAAAACGTAACATTCATTCTTTCGAACATTCGCAGAGAGTGACAGGCTGCGGTCTCCTGCAGCATGAACCATTACCCACTTCACGTGAGGTTTGGCCCGAGGCTCTAGCCATGAGAGGTCTCACCTGATAATGACACACTGATTCTCAGAGTCGATCATCATGTTGCGGTACACGTTGTCTGCCAGGGCGTAGATGTGAGGGGGGTTCTCATACTGAGCCTGAGGAAGAGATCAACACCACCTTCATCAAGTCAGCGATACCATCACTACCAACTTCAAAAAACAGCTATTAGGCTGATGTTATAAGTACAGGATCATGTTTCTTTAGAACCAGGAGTGAACCATGATGACCTGAGCTAAAATTACAATCCATCAACTCATCTGTAGCCAATTAAAGTTATTAGAACTATAAAATGTATTGATTAATTATACGTTAACTTATTATTTACTAATTTTCACACACCAGGTACTTTGAAAACCCTGCCCGCGTCAATGTTTGCATTTGTAGTGGTGAAGTTTCGTGGTACTGTATACCAGCATATGGATATGACAACAAAGCCCACTCGGCTTCACTACCTCTAGAGCGCAATTTATTCTTGAAAAGCAGCCCGACATACAGCTTCAGCATATACATCATCGCAATGTGAGAATGCAGAATCATCAAATCGCATTTGTCGGCACTACTTTGTGTCTGTCGAC
>JAODKM010000126.1:14847656-14867646 GCA_026780845.1 Petrocephalus sullivani | reverse complement strand
GGAAGATGGGGCGGGAAGGAGACGGGGGGGGGGAAGGAAGGCAGGTCGGAAGGCGAGACGGCGGGGAGGGCGGGGGGGGGGGGGGGAGGCAAGGCCATGGATTCATGACAGGAAAGCCAAAGCAAAGAGAGAACAGGGAAACAGCAACAGGAAGCCAGACCTGCGGGAGATGGGGGGGGCGTCTTCAAACTGGCATGTGTGAGCTGACCGTGATTCCAACGTTTGTGACCAGTCGTAGCTACTCTCAGAAGAGTTCACAAGGCGAGCAACCCAACTCCCCAAAACCAGGCAACTGGACAGGAACGTGCAACCGTCTAGCAATTCGTACACGCGTACACCGGCACGCCCGTTCCCCAGATTCCTTGTCGGGCCCCAGCTACAGACACACCCTGAAAACATGCTGGCTGTGGCTTGTTGTCACCAAAGACAGAAATGAGGGACAGCTGCTCTGTAGAGGACAATATCACAGATGACAGTCCACGCAAGCCCAGCTGGTGGCATTTGTCTCAAACTGCCTCCCCAATGGGTTTATGACCGCTACAGTCACCAGAACCACTCCTACATTCTTGTGAGGCCTTCAACTGGTGCCAGCATGATTCACTGACCAAAGACCTGAATGACACAGCAATGTCACACAGTCAGCCCCCGAGGACTGAACTCTCATCAGTGTTTGCTGATAAGGTCACCAGACCATTTCTAACACAGAGGAGGACTGAACTTTAGCATGATAAGGACTGAAGAGGCAGTGAGGACAGGCAAAAAAGTCAATCAACAAAAGCCAATCAAGCCATGTGCTAAAATGACCTTAAATTGTTTGTTCTACATTATTACGCCATTATTACATTGTTATGGCAAAATTTAAAAGTGCATAATTCACTATAATATGCAGATGGATTTCAGGTACCATGACTCAAAATGAAAGCAGCAGGGCACTCATGGAGCCTGAAATGTAGGTGCTTGCCCAGAACCCTACCCACAATCCTTCACAGGGCTCATTGTGAAACCATTACTTAGCACAGGCACGGCTGGCATCTGTCACTAGCATCCCATCAGTTGTTTGTCAGAGCGCAAGTTCCACCACATGCCCATGACATACTTAGCTGGGAGGCTGCAGAGGGGGAGTGGAGGACCTGGTGCAAGAGGCCCGATACTGTGAGAGGCGCTCGACATTCAGGGTGACACTGTTTCGGCTGCACTTGTAGGCAGTTACCAAGAGATGCCACACTGAAGGTAGCCCACTGAATAAACATCTCACAGGTAATTTCCAGGGGGGACTTTACAATTTATCCAAGACTGGAGGAAAACCAGGAAACTAAAAAATACTTTTTGAGGAGTTTAACGTCAAAGCAATGAAATGAAAATGTATTCGGGTAAACAAAAATCAGTTTTAGAGTTTCCTTAAGAAATTGTAAGTTTTACAGGGAATCTGCAGATGTTTTACGAAGGGGATTGCACAAGGAGGTGGGGTTCGACATGACGCATCCTGTGCGAGACCATAAAACGTACAGGCATGTCAATACCGGGCTCTTCGCTTTCACCGAACAGTAAAAGCAAACCACCAAGGGAGAAGAAGAGGCCACACCCACCTCATCTTGGCTACTCTCCACCTTGGGGTTGCTGGCTGTCCTCTTCAGGTTGCTGCTGAGGCTGATGCTGACAGTAGCATCAGACTTGGAGCGCTGGTGCGTGCGCTTGGAAGGTGAGAGCCCATGCTCAGGGTGGGCGTGGCTGAGAATGGGGGGTGGGCAGGAAGGCGGTGCCAGCTCCCTCCTGCCACGTTGGCCAGCGGGCTTGAGCTCGTCGGAGAGGATAACCTTGCGGAGTTTGGTGCCCCGGGAGTGTCGCTGCGTGGAAATGTGCATGTCAGAAGAGTAGGCACCCAACAGCCAGGCGCACTGCAGCGAGAAGTTGATACTCTGGCGGCAGCGGTGCACCACGTAAGGTTTGATGGCATCTCCAACGTCCTCATCCATGTGGATGTACATGTTGAGTAGTTGAGGCAGGTAGAAGTCCACGTCTTCATAGGGGAAGCTGAAGAGGCGGTTGCCGATGTAGGCCTGCACACCAGGCTCTTTGGAGTTATACAGGTAGGAGATGGCCATGGAAACATCAAAGAGCTTGGACTCAAAGAGCCGCAGGAGCCACGACTGCTTTGAAGAGTTGTACTTCTGCCGCCGCCGTGCGCTCTTCACTGTGCCGGGGAGGGGGTCCTCTTCTTCCTCTCTAATCTTGGGAGGGTCCACATGGGTACTCCCATTGACCAAGCCATCGCTGTTGCCTTTGAGCAACTTCACCTTCTGTAGGACCTCCTGGCAGGCTTTCTTGGCCACCTCTGGGTCGATGACCAAGGTGAGCTCCCCCACACCCTCCGAGATGACATCCAGGGGCGGGCTGACGCCCCGAGTGCTGTCGCTACTGCCGGGGCTGAGGGACTGCTGGTGGTGGCGGCTGGCAGAGGGAGAAGATGGAGATGAGCTACTGGACGTGGAGGAAACAGAAGGGCTCCGCTGCAGTTCCTCCACCTGGGCAGGGGAGGGCTCCACTTCAGCATCACCCATGGCCAGTCCTACACGGGCCACTGCATGGGAAAGAATCCAAGTAGGATGGTTATTTGGGAAAAGTGAACAACCCCTATCAAATGCCCAAAGCTCTTATTCCAGTAACCCACCCCCCGCATCATGTGCTCAAGATCAGAAAAGCAATAAACCTTGTTGGGGGAAAAAGAAAAATCCATGGGACACTACGAGACGCAACTGGAGATCTGTTTCATGTGGCATTTAACACGAAGCACGTGCAAACTTAAAACAAGTCGCAGATGTCATGGCACACAGCTCAGATGCTACTTTCCATACACCATAACAGTCCACACAATTCATCTCAATTATCGAGAGAAAGACTTCCATAACCTAAAAATGAAAACAGGTCAGCTCTCCTTTGAAACGCTATGCTGTTGTTATGTACCACAACAATTAAGTTCTCAAATTTAAGCTGTCCTTCTCCAATATCAGAAGATTGTCTTTCAGCCTGGACGGCTCTCATAAATAGGATGGAGTCTATGTGACACCTCAACTCGGATGTACCTCCAACAGTAGGGCACCGTTCTGCTTCCATGGCCCCGTTTCAGCAAAGCTCTGACTATTCCAGCGTAAACAAACTAAAACTTGCACCATGCATCAGAAGAAGCAGCAGCTCCTTAAATAGGACATCTCCACATGAAGGCACTAAAACAACAGACAGGAGCACTGCCTGGTGGTGTTGGAGGAGGTGAAGTTATATTACATAATATTCCACCAAGGCCACTGGGAAGGTGAGGAACATATTAGTTATATATCAATGCAACCGCTGGGTTCAAATCCAGCCACCATGAGCAAATTAGCCTTTTTGGAATCAAATGCAGGCAGAGGATAAGCAGCCAGGTTTAGGTGGCAAGTGGAAAGGCCTGTGCTTGTCCTCGTCCAGATGGCCGAGCGGTGCCAACCTCCTCCTGTGAGAACCAAGCCAGAGTAGTCTCCCGGAGCTCAGTCAGTCACACAACATGGTAGCCAAGCCTAGTCCCACTAGAAGTTCCAGGAGGCATAAGGTATGAGGTAGATAAGCCTAATGGCCCTTACCCAGTTCTAATTTTAACCAAAAGTAACCAAACAAACCAAACAAACACTTTCGACTATTTTAGCAGTTTGATTGCATTTACAAATTGTTCATATTGTGGAGACCCCACATGCTAAAAAGTAGGGTTTTAAGTAGGGTATTTACCATGTTGTGGAGACATCTGGTCCCCTCAATGTGGTAAATACAAACCGACACACATACAGAGGCAGCAAGGGTGGGAAGCAGCAGTGACAATACCATGGTTGCTAAAAGCTTCACTTAGAACTTATGAGGGATTCTCTGAGGTCAGATGAAAAAGGCAGTTTATGTAACTCTAAACATGATCAAAGTGAATTTTAAAGCAAACCGAAGTGACTGCCTAAAGTAAACTCTTAGTGATATTAATGTAAAATTTCAGGCTGTGTGTACCTACAAGCCATCCCAGCAGGTCTGCCTCATCTAAATCGTTCCAAGTGATTGTCATACTGAAGACATTTTAAATCATCTTTGACCTCAGCAGCAGAACAGAGATTATTCAAATTAGAATGGGTTACGGCTTGTGATCACAAGGTTTGCTTGACTATTAAACAGGAAACGCTACGTGCCCCTTCTAGAAACAGAACAGTCCTGCTTACTTAAAAGGGGAACAACCCTCTCAGCTGCCTTCGTGACGTAGATGGAGGCCTTACATGTCTGCTTGTGGCTTTATAAGAAGACTCTTGATTTTGAAAGTCACTATTTATTATTTGCTTTGGAAATTAACCTTTACAGATATGGAAACATACCAAAAAAAAAAACATATGAAATTACTGTCATATATACAATAATAACCTCAAATCTGGGGGAAAAAAAACAATAGTAAGTAAAGTAATTTCACCCATTAACAAGCAATGCTACAGTTTTACCTATTTGTTGGGTCAACCAATTTTTCTACTCATGACTTGTACATCAGTCAGTAATACCAGTAATGTAACATCTAAGCATTCTAATAGGCATATCTAAGCATTCTAATTAAGTCCAATCACCTGAGAATAACAGAACAGACTCCCACCTGAGCATACGCCAGGTTCAGCTAACTGGTTAGCACAGTCTCTTTGGTAACAAAACCGGCCGGCACGGGGATCCCATGCTGCCAGCTGCCTCGAAACTCACAAAGCCCAGCGACTATATTACAGACAGAGCACAGAACAAAGCTTGTGTGTACAAATGTTGCAGAGACGCAGAAAAAAAAAACGTGCACATTTGTCACTGCTGAACTCTCTCACCCTCATTTTCAAATTCTTGTGCTGAGCTGCTGCACTATTGACTAGACACAGGCAAATATATAAAGTACCCACAGCAGACTCAAACAGATTCATAATATGTCATCATAATGCAAAATGGCAGTTTTCATCTTGTGTACAACTATACTTGCAATGCAATGGAATGCAATTTTATTTATATAGCTCATTTTCATAACATTACATTGTCTCAAAGCGCTTTACATAATCTCTGCCACATAAATATAAACCTTATTTTATGCCAATTTACGAAAAACTTTGACTGAAACTTAAGTGTACAATCACAAAAAAGAAAGCACAAAATTCCTGATTTAATAGCATTTTACCATAAACTGCTATGTAAAGAGGCAAGAGAGAGAGAAATCAAACTTTTCCTAGGCCTATAACATGAAGTCTTGTTCTATGACAGCTCAGCGGTAGGGCCCACTATGGATCTGAAGGACAGAACTGGCTTTTAGCAAAGATAGGGCCCGCAAGCTGCCTGCAGTGCCACACAATGGCCCCTTCAGCAGTGCCAAACAATGATCTGGGGCACTGTTACACAGGAGGGCAAAGGGTTTTTAAGAAGCCTACCAGGCTTCAGTGATGGGATTAAAGCCACTGTAATAAAAGATTAAAGACGGCTTAAAATCTGAGCGGTCATGCTTAATTCCTTTTATTTCCAGGTCAGTCACAAAATGGACTTTAGATGATCCGAGCAGAGTCGAAAATCATTTTAAAGCATCATAACATTTCATCACTGGTCTCCATCGCACTATATGCGAAGGTTCACATGGGGCAATGAAATTACATACAAAAGTATGTCACGATAAATCAACCAAAATAGCCTGGAAGCCTTTGACAATAACTTATTTCAAATCAAAGCCTTGACAAGCCACACATACGCCAAAAAGAAACTTGCTGTGTGTTGTAGGTTGGGCACCTTAGTGGAAAGGGAGCTTCTGAAAGCTCAGACAGCCAGGAGAGGAGCCGGTCAACATCAGTGAGGGATGAGATCATTAGAGAGGACCAACGTGCCCTCCAGCTCATCCGAAGGCTTGGAATCTCAGATGGGATACCCACGGCCTCCCCAATCCCAAACGTCACTGACATTCCTATCAAACTCCATAGGGCAGGTAAGTACTGATACAAAGAATGACAAAAAATAATCAATATCTACCTCAGCTATCGTTCAGAGAGGAGAAGGCAACACTGAGTAAATTATTGCTGACAACTAGTTTTAAGGGCGTCTTGGGTCCCACTTCACACATTTAGCAACACAGGAACTCAAAGTATCCGCCAAACTTCTTATTACGGAGCAGCGCCCGGCCAGCCGGCCCATCCCTGAAACAGAGCCGCTTATAAACGCAGACTGCCCAAAACAGAGCCGGTCATGAGCGCAGACTGCCCGAAATAGCCGGTCATAAGCGCAGACTGCCCGAAACAGAGCCGGTCATGAGCGCAGACTGCCCGAAACAGAATGGCTTATAAGCGCAGACTGCCCGAAACAGAGCCGCTTATAAGCGCAGACTGCCCGAAACAGAGCCGCTTATAAGCGCAGACTGCCCGCACACTATCTAGGCAGCTACCTAGTTATTTTTCCAGCGGCAAACCTAAGGAGCCGAGCCTGGCGCGTATGAGTAACCGCGACCCGGGCTCCTTACACAATGCCAGCCCCGCGTCTCTCCCCCGCAAGCAGTAACCCGCACGGAGGGGATATTCCTCCGCTCCACCGACGTGCCGAAGAACGGGACGCTTATTACGAGGACAATAAGCGGCCGCTGCGCCCGTGGTGCCGCTGGGGCTTCACACCGCAGCGGCCGCTAACTAGCTAGCCCGATAACGGAGTACCGTTAGCCTGCTAATGAACCCCCCTAAATAACGCCGCGCCACATAACAGGCCGGTTGTTAGTGTACCTCGCCCGGACGGTGCCGCGGCTTCGCCCGGACGGTGCGTGTTACGGTCCGCCTTGATAGCGGGTAGTCACTGAGCCGTAAATCGTTTTCTGTTTATTTATTTAAATGAGACGCGCGCCGCTTACCTGCTCGGTGGATGGTGGGGTCGTGTTTTATTTTGGGGGGGGGGTTTGTTGTCTATCTGCAGTTTCGCAGCTCCATCAGGACGGCGATCCGACTTTGCCCCCCTTATTCGGCTCCCGAGTTGGACCGTTTGCTCGGCGACTCGGGGAACTGACAGGCCTGCGTGCGTCTGCGTCTGTGACCGTGCCCGCGTCTGTGACCGTCCGGACGCGGCGCCTGTTCGGCCTGAAACCGGGCGAGGAAACTGCCCGCCATCTTGGCTCTGTTTCCACTTGCATAGCAGCGTGAGCGCCCGAGTCTGGCTGGGTGACGGGGGTCCTTTTAGATCCAAAATGGCTTCCCACCTCCAGCACAAATGTCGCGTTTGCAGCCGGTTAAGCAGAAACGTGCATATAAACGAAAGTAGTTTGCTCAAAAGTACGCACACTGAGTAGCAAAATTTCACGTTGCTTGTTTAATTGTTTGTTGTTTATTTAAATGTTATTGCGCAGTGAAACTTGTTTAAATAGCTGTCCTTAATGTGCCTGAACAAAATATTAATTATATTTGACTATGACTTAATACTGGCTTTTTTTACTTCTGATGTACGTGTTTGCTAATCATTTTAATTGTTACATAATTGTGTCAACTATGCTTTGTTGAATATAAAACATGACATAAAAAAATCTTAATTTACTAAATATAATCCATCTCCTTTAGGTTCACTTTTCCTAAAGCCGCTGACTCAATCTACAAAACAAAGTCTTCCTTTTCAAAACAGTGACAAATCCAGTGCTCCCTGACTACCATTGTCCCAGTACCACGAAACATGGAATATTTGCTACGCAAAGGCTATAACCAGAGACAGAAAATATAGTTGCTATAACTATAGCTTTTTCCAACCACACGATGGCGCCAAACTCCACCTTAAGACGGATAGTACTACATGGTCTCAATTTGCCTAAATAATGTCAATGTATGATGCTGGAGATGCAGTTTTACATTTTAAATACTGCAAAGTAGGGGTCCATACAATAAGACACACACAAATTTTATTGCACAGTGTGAGGGATTAAACAAGAAACTTACTCATCCGTGTAAAAATCTATAATGTGAAGGACTGACTCCAACTGCTGTAACAATATGAAAAAGATTATATTATTAAGCATTATAGATAAAATATACTAAATCAGTTATCCATGACTCCTTTGTGAGAAACAATAGAAGAACTTTTTGAGGCAGATATTTATGGCTAACATTTAACACAATCGTGTTAATGGTTTTGCAATTTAAAACAATGTACTTGACACCACAAACACTGCAGAAAAAAATGTGAGCCTAATTATTGAATTTATTTAATTCTGAATGGCATAGTTTGTTTGGAGCAGATGTATGTGGATTGGAAACTCTTTAGAAAGGTTGATGCCATAGGAAATCTACTGCTGGTTTGTAGCTGAGGAAAAAAAAATCCCTTTCGATAATCTGCCTTTGAGAGTGGGTAGGTTGTCTGGTTTTATGGAACACAGTTCACCGTAGATCAGTAGCTGTCATGGTAAGCTGACAACTGGTTGAATCATGAATTAAAATGATTCAATATAATTAGCTGGGAAATTAGTGAGAATCAAAAAATTCCGGGAAAAATGTCGCTTTGGCTAAAAATATCATTACATGAAAATGTAACTGGCGCTCAGTCTGACATTTAAATAACGATAGTCTCCTCAACACTTTGGACCAAACAGCAAGTGTTTTTATTTTTCCTCTGAAAAAAATTTACAGGAATATAAGTGCCGAAATAAATAGCTGTAAAAAATGTTTAGACGTGCCCAACAACGACCACTTCCACAATGGGTTTTTTATCAGATGTCACCCTATGGTTACCACAATAGGTCGCACCCCTGTGAAATGTTCCCCTTAGAACACAGGCAAAGAATAATACATGTAATATTATATTCTTAATACCACTAAACAGTATTATGATCAACTACCCCAGGCTAGTTCCTATGCTAACCAGAAATTTATTAAAACACCTTCATGCCAAAATTCATGCTACAATTTATTTAACGCTTGTATCCAAAGTACAGTTGAGAAGGCAGTTACTCAACCACCAACTTCTCCAGGGACGAGGGCCTCGCTCAGGGGCCCAACAGTGAAATTACTTTGCCGACTGGGTTTTGACCCCGCGATCTTCCGATCACTCAACATTTATCAGTCATACAGTGCCTCATTAATTTGCAAGAAAGTTGACATTTTTATTTTTTTTTATGTGAAAAAGAACAAGTGCTTCAGAAATTGATTAACATACAGCTTCCTTGTGTGATACAAAGTTTGTTGTTAAAAAAAAAGCATTTAAATTTCATGTTTATTATCTAGTAACAGCAATAGCCTGAAGATCACAAAAGTTACAACCTATATATAAGGCGTATCTTTATTCTATTATTAGTCTGGCCGCAATAATAATGTCCTCAGAATGTTTTAAAATGTGTAAAGCTCCACCCTGTCACTTCATAACCAGATGTCAGAGGTGCAGTCACCACCAGGGTACCGCATTTCGTGGGCCAGTGCTGGTCCATCGGGTTCTTTTCCAAAATCAACCAGGAAGGACCGATTGACTTCGAGGCCTCCACGCGCGGTGTCCACGTCGATCTGCATCATCACAGAACCCTCCCTGGTGAGTGATAGAAAAACAATGGAAATGTCCGTCAAAGCTGTCCAGTACAACCATCACCACCAGTGTTATTCAGGAGATTTTGAGTTCTGTATAATATGCTTTTGTTTACATTGCTTCTAGCCATTCAGAATCCGATCAATGGGATTCTTTCTCTAAGCAAGAGTTATTATGCACAGATGATGTTAGCATGTGGCCATGGGAGCTGATGGGAGCTAGAGGCACATTAACATGGTTACAGGCCCAACTGCTATTCTCTACGATACAGCAGCTATTGAGTGGGGGGAGGGGCATTCGTGATGGTAAAACTTGTTAACTGGGTTAAAAATTTCGAGGCCCCTTTTCAGCAGAGACCCCTGGGCTTCAGCCTGGGTAACCGTTATTATAGCATGCAAGCATCAAAGGGTCTCTGATAATAACCCCCTGATAACACTTTCATATGTTCCCTCCTCCAGCACAAACCATACTTTGTGTTGCAGCAGGGAAGGGAAAAAGCTTGACCAAACAAAAGAAAAATCATTAAGTCCTGCAGCTGTTCAGCGAGACAGATGTTTGTCAGACAGGATCCCGGAATGACTTTCTGTAGGCCGAAAAGAATTCAAAGACAGTGTGATATGGATGAGTTTGGGAAACTTATGACGGACTACAGATACTCAGGATAATTCAGCCAAGATAAAGAATGCATAAATCAAAAAAGTCAACAAAGAAACACCACAGAAAGGCTAACAGCAGTTCACTGTAAAATAACAGGATTAGCGGCATCGCTACGCCATTCGCCTCTCCTCCTTGTGCAGACTCCTTGTATCAGCAGATGTGTTTATTCTCCCCAGAGGGCTCTTACTTATTAATGTGCAGTTTCTGACCCAAATTCTACAGCCCCAGAGTACCCATACGGAATTTTCCGGAAAGCTTTTCTTACACGTCGTTATTATATCATGCAAGATCCACACAAGCCAAGTCTCAAAGAATGATTGGTAAAGCCTTAGATATCACTGTTAAACTTATAAGTGGGGTTGTTAAAGGCGCCATGATCGTAATCATCAGAAAGACGTGAAAACGGTGATTCTCACTTGATGAGGTCAGGGTAAAACTGCTTGTCCCAGCTGCTGTAGAGTGAGGTGGTGACATACAGCCTCTTCCCATCCAGACTCAGCTGCAGCATCTGCGGGCTTCCAGGAACTCTCTTCCCCTGAGCAGGAATGCACAAGCCAACAAGTCACAAGCCAATAGGATCCCTGCTTCACACAAATACACCAGCTGCTATTCTGACAGACATCCAATGGTGTAAATAAATGTACAAGCCAATAAATCACAAGCCAATAGGATCCCTGCTTCACACAAATACCCAGCTGCTATTCTGAGAGACTTCCAATGGCGTAACTAACCTTTATGATGCAAGGGGCCGGCTGGCTGTCTAGTTCCTTGTCCTCCACTACCTTCACAATGCTGTCATTTAAGATGCTGCCTCCCAGGAAGACCTTACACAGGTAAACACCCCATCCAGTTAAAATTCCCCAGTTCTACAACACATTGAATAGGTTTAATAACTATAAATGTTCTTCGTATTGGGTCTATGCCATATAAGTAGACATTCATTTATAATTTATTTAGCAGACACATTTATCTAAAGTGACACACATGAACTGGCAACCATCTGATCAAGGGATAAGCACCCTAACCTGCTGAATGACACATCTTCTAATCACGGGCAGGAAAAGCTTCATTTGATATGCAGGAGATGCCATTTTTGGCTTTTGATCCAGTTCTGATTTCAAAACTCACTTGGCCAACCAGTCGTGGGTTCCTGGTGTCGGTGATGTCATATTGTCGGATATCTCCATGCAGCCAGTTGCTAAAGTAGAGGAAACGGTCATCCAAGGAGATCAGAATGTCCGTGATGAGACCTATGGGGACGGACAGATGGGAGAAACATGCCTCATACAAACAGGTTTCCCAGTAAGTTATTGGCATCTCCCTTTAAATGACCGTCCCTTTGAGGCTCTACTGTAGCCTAAGGACCAGTTACCAGTTAGCCACTCACTGGGCATCTGTGGAAGAAGCCAGCCCTCCACCTTCTTACTGGGAACGCTGATGACCTTCTCTGCTGCCCAGTCACCGTTCTGAGTATAAACACACACACACACACACACACACACACACACACACACACACAAGATATGCAGGTGAGATATGCAGTTGGTATTTCTTTAATTTGAGTTTTCAGTTTAACTTTGCAGTTAAAATACAACAATAGATACAGTTTTTCACTGGCACGATTAAATACTGGTTAGGCCATTTTAAAATAACAGTGCTGGGAGGCAACATTCTAAAATGCTTTATAGTACTCATTCTGCTGCTCATTCTCATTTATAGTACTCATTCTGCAATGCAGCCGATAACTGCTGTGATTGAGAACTACAATATTTAATTTAGGCTAAAATTAAGAGGCTGGTCTTCCCCTGTAGGAAATTGTGAACTATACAGACAATTTGATGGATGAAATGAAGCAGAGCTCCGTATCATGACCCGCCCCCTCCCCTCCCCCAGGTCCAATGTGGCCTTAATGCACCTCAGTTTTGTAGAAGCGGAAGATGGCGCCGTTGAGCGCACAGCCCACGAAACCCTCAGTGGCCGCCGGATCGTGCAGGAAGCGGATCTCCAGCGGGATGGAGCCCTCCTCCCCCAGGTCCAGAGACTGCAGGTGCTGGTGTGTGGTCCAGTCCCACACATGGATGTGCTGTCCGTAGTGACCTAGGGGTGGAGCTTGTCACGTTAAAGATCTGTGCTTGTAATCCATTAGCATCTTAATTAAATTAAATTAAGTTCTAATCGGCCACCTGCTGCCACATCTGCAGGGTTGAAGCCACCGGCCAGAACCTTGGGTGCCCCCCACTCCGTGCTCATCATGACGTTGTGCCGAGGCTGGTACCAGAAGTCATAGCCGAACGGGGCGGCCTCTCCTGGCAGCTCCCAGTTTCCGATCACCTCGAATGTCTCGCCATCCAGCAAGACAAAGCCACCTGACACATAACAGAGATAGTCAGAAAAGCAAACTGGGCATTACTGAATACAGAACTTGCATCATCCCTACATCAGGTCTCCCTAATCTGCTTTAAGGGGCGGGGCCACAGAGACGTTGGCCCTGGCTGAAAGCTGATTGGCCTCCACAGTGCCCCCACCCCTGTCACTCACTTATTCAAAATATATCATTGGCTAATGATAAAATTGTCCCCTCTGTATGAATGATGGCTCTTCTTAAAAAAATCTAGAATCGCCCGTGGCGCTTAGTCAGGAAAGGGTCATGGTGATCAGCATATGGCACGAAACAGTGGACATCGTGAGGAACATGACGCATGCACCATATCAAACTCAGACAGCAAGTTGGGCTGGGGGGGGGGGGGGAAAAAATAGGACATGACCAAGGAAAAGGGGTGCAGCCTCTGGACACGGGCGTCAGAAATCTAGCCCCCAGCCCTGAATGTGTCAGGCCTCCTGGTCACATGAGTACAGGCACCAGTCTTATAGCGTCCGTGGTTCTCATACTGACTTCCATCTCAATATCTCCCCTATAGGTACGCAGCCGCCAAAGGCGAATCGTAATGGCGCAGAGCTTACGGACAACAACGCCGTCGCAACAGAGCTGGGGATGGAGGTGGGAAAAAGGTCTGCAAGAACTACGCAACGGATTATAAAACGAGAACAAACTGCCCAACTGTCAGTATCGACTGTGGCAGCTAGGAAGCGCCAACAGCGGCACGTAAGAACCAGGCCTGCAGGCAGAACTACATTTCGGGGGTTCCCCATGGTAGATTTCGCAGAATGGGGGGATTTTACCTGGGTGAGAGGCAGAAGCACATTTTGAGGCAGGGCTCATTCTCATCATTTTAGTAACTTCCTAAGTTTCAGATCAGTAGCACACAAAATTTCAGGGTCGGGTTTACACCTGTAGATTTTACCATGCAGCTACATGCATGATTTCAGGGTGGGGTTTACACCTGTAGATTTTACCATGCAGCTACATGCATGATAAGAGCAATCAAGGCACTACCAAACATCTCAACATATAGATTAGATAGATTACATCAATATATTTTACTGATCCCAGGGGGATATTCGTTTACATACAGCAAAATTTGCACGAGTAAACACAATAGTGCAAAGAATGAAGACAATTAACACAGAATCAGCAGGGGGTGTATATGTGATGTACATGGTTATGCATGATGTTGTCCTGGTCCTGACATGTGTTGGGTGGGGGCTATTTTAGCACACCGTGGTGGAACGAGCTGCTGCGATGAGCTCCAGAAGGAGTACGTCGTTTTATTACATTAACAGCTGATGCCAAAGATGGGAATCAGGTCTGATCCTGGCATTTCTTAACTGGCCGTAAACGGCTATCTAAAGACTGATGTACTTTAATTTCCAGTGCCTGCACAGTTTGTGTCAGTTGTGTAGATTTTAAGGTCCCATCACAAGTAAACTTGAAGCACGGGGCTTGAAACTGCGAACTAGCAAGTCAAAGTAGCCCAACATCTACTCCCCCCCCCCCAAGGTGCCGTGTCTCATACCTTTTCCATTTCCAGAAGGATCCCCCATGGCGCTGATCATGACTTGCCCGCTACCAAGGCAGTGACTGGTGTGCGGATTGGCCAGGCCGCATTTCCAGAACAGCTCTGTGGGCTCCACGATCTGCAGACAGCAAGTGCAAAGACAACCAGGTCAACATGTACCTGCAAGAGCTGGGAGTCACACTGATCTTGAACGAGGATGCATATAGAGTTACATTCTCTTCAAGTGCCTGGTCTTCTCCTGTTCCGACTGCAGAAAGGCAATGAAACAAGTCAGACTGGTTAAACAGGAGTTCTTTGTGGTTCTGCCCATGGACTGCAAGCACCCTACCTTGTGGAGACGGGGAGCACGGGGGTCAGTGCCCACATCCACCACATAGACCCGAGAGGAGATGAGAGCAGGCAGGATGAGGCGGTTGCGCGTCTTTGAGGAATCGCCGAAGCAGCTGCTGCAGGCGTTCCAGCCCGAGTGATGGAGCTCGTCCTTCAGGTTGGGCATGGGCAGCCGGTGGATGACCTGATCAAAGCATCGAAACAAACATCGCCTTTTCCATATGACCAGCCACTGGTCTTCAATGACCAGAAAATTAATGAATGAATCAGATCATGCGCTGCCTTCGCTGTCCAAGCAAGCTGTCACCATGCAACAGCATCATCACTACAGCTTCCCTGGCCATTGAAACTGTCCCACTTCCAGATCCATTAAGAGAATATAAAACATGAAATATGAAATTCTTTGGCTGTTTCCGCACTGGAGGGTCACTGTTAGACTGCCGAAATCTCCAAAATCAGGTAACTGTCTTTCCGTACGAACTCATTCGTGTTTCAGTGTCTAACCTGCAGGAAAATGGTCTCAACGAATCCCCTAGGTGTAAAGAAGATACCTTGCAGTAACTTGCAGACTTTGGATCGACATCCACCGTTGCCAGATAATCCGGCTTCTCGATGCCCGTGCTGCGGTATATGCAAGGCATATAGATAATCTCCTCACGGGGCCCTTAAAAACACACACGCAGAAAAATCTATACACAAAGCTGTACTCCAGCCACCGCCACTTTGTCACAGAGAGCGATGCAGACAGGATCTTACCGTTCATGGCCTCCAGCGGGCTTCTGTAGCCAGGCCCACAGCCTCCACACTTGGCTATCGAGAAAAGAGAAATACTTGCATTACGAAACAAAACAAATACAAAACAAATTGTCTGTATTGCAGTATTTAGAATACATAATCATGCAACTAATTCTTTAGAATTTAGCGGTGATATAAAGAATTACATTTTTAAGGATTTTTTTTTAAAGATATGCCTATTCTTTTTTAAATCATCATGTGCACACTTGCCATAATTCCACTTCTAAGTTAAAGAGACACCGAGGTAAATTACACTTTCCTAATTAAAATTCCACCTAGCCAGTGATGCACGTGCCCATTCACAAACAACTCGAACTCGCACTGTGCTTTAACTCAACCTGACCTCCGCTAGAACTGCAAATACAATGAGGACAACATGACGCCCGAGCCGCTGTTTTCCAAAAAGTGCGTAGGCCTACTTGGTGCATACTCTTTGGTGCATCCTTTGACCGTAGTAAAACATGCATTTAAATGAAAACATAATGCCCTCCTTTTTCACACAAGAAAAAAGTAATTAAATTCACCACTCAGAAGTATTGCTAAAGCAAAATAAACAATACTGCACCGCTATGCACATGCCAATTTAATATGTATTTTGAACTCAATCTTGAAATCAAATCCGTTACTTTTTATTTAGGCTACTGTAACAGAATACATTTCCTGAATACTTTTTAAGGATACATATTCAGAATTAAATCATCACTACTTTTCCCCCCAAAGTATTTTGGCCAACCCTGTACACATATTTTCATGATATTTTCATGATATGACATGATATGGCAAAAACCACAATAATCGTCCTGCTTAAGACAATAACGCTAAAGCATTTTCACTCCATCACAGAGGACAAACCTAGCAAGTCTTGTAATTTTAATGATTGTTTCAAGATAACATCATCATATACGCCATTACAAAAAAAAAAAAACCTGTTTGAACTTCTGCTGCTTTTGCATGAGCTCTGCATGGAGATGGTAATCATATAATCCTTTTTGTCCATGCTGTCAGACTCACTCATAGACAGTGTGGAGGGTTTGTGACATTTAACAAAATTAAGTGAGGCAGAGAAAAGTGAACAAGAACTGGCCACCAAAAGGCATTTGGTTGCTGCTGTATGAAAACCCCAGAGAAACCGGAAATGGTTGTAATCGGCAAATCACTTCCTGAGGAACAGTAGCAATATATAGACTTTTTTCCCCCCACCAAGGATGCAAATTTCTTTTGCATTATATAAGATTTTATTCAAGGTTGCAAAAAATTTTGCTCCCTATATTTTTGAAAGATTTCACAATTGTTAATATAAAGTAGAAAGAATTTTTAGGGTAAAAAAAAAGCAATTATCATTATTATTTTACACATGTTGAGGGAAATTTCAGTTCTTACATTGCTCATATTTTGATATTTTTAACCCCTCTTTCTTTGGAGTCAGCAATAATTCTAGTCGACTAAAATCAATTTCACATTATGTCGTCCATATTATATTCATATAAAAATAGATAACACTAATAGTTCTGAACAATAGCATAGATGTTTATTCGTTTTAGTGATAAAGTTTGTCCTTTTCTGATATTCAGGAAATTCTGCGTAAACAGTGCAGCAGGATGTGAAAATGTCAAAGGCAGCAGTCTGAGCAGCACTGTAAACACTAATGTTCAAAGCCCTGTGTTGATGACCGCTAGTCCATTTCCATAGTAACTGGGATCTCTTCGAAAATTAATCAAAATGAAAGAATTTTTGTCCTTTCAATGCTCTCGGAGACTCACAGACAGTACATGGGAACAAAATTGTGGGCAGTCTGGTATGGAACTGGGAGGACGCGAAAACCATCTGTGGGTCCCCGAGGACTAGATTGGGAAACAATGCTCTAGCAAACAGATTTGGAAAATGTCAAAGTTTAACCAGCACACTCTCTTCAGACAACAAAACACACAACCAACTTACGAGGAACTGGAAAATAATGCATTTTGATTTGCCACACCTGACCCTCGTTGTGTTTGCCCAGCGTAATTTGCTCCGCTTGTTTCCACTAACCAGCTGCCTCTTGTTTGACCCTTAATGTGCTGCCCTATTTTAGTCTGCCCCAGTCCAGTCTCCCCTGTCGGTCTTTGTTGATGTGTGTGCTCGCTATCGCGCTCTTCTCCTGTTTGCTACCCTGTATACCCTAAATAAACACCCTTTGGAAGGGTTCAACCCCACAGCTGCTACAGCTGCTACCGAAAGTGTGACAATTTTCAGCTTCAAATGTAACACCCCCACGTAAATTTCTAATCATGCGTATTTTGTGAAAATGCATTATTTTAATTATGTTTTTGAACTATTGCAAAGGGGCGATTCCATATCAAATCACCTGGTCAGCCTGTCCGATTCCCCTGAAAAAATTCTCAGGTGCTCCAATAACAAACTTACGGAGGGATCCCAGATTTTAGGTTTGTGTCGCTAGACATCACATTACAAATATCCATTTTATGCTACTTATCTTTGACAAGTATCTCAGTTTAATGTTAAATGCCAATAAAAAAACTGCAAATTCATTGGTTTCATAACAAAAAATTCACACCTTTATGCATTTATATTATTTATACACTGGCCAGCTGTCACGCTCAGCCTCGCCCTGCCCGTCCCTTTCCCTGTGTTTCGCTCAAGCGTGGCTTGATTAGCCTCACCTGAGTCTGGTTTAGCTTTACCTTGTGTTTCAATCCCATTGTTCCCCTGTCCCTACAATAAACACCCCCTGGAGAGGTTCCTTCACCGCAGCCAGCCTCATGGGTCGTTCCTCCCGCAGCCGACATGACACCGGCCAAAAAAAGAGGTCATCATTAGAATGTCAGTCAGCAAATCCTTAAAAGCTAGTGACTGGATCATTATTACAGCTCAGCAATGCAGTAAAGTGAAGTCAGCTGAGTACCTGAATCTACTGAATGGCCAGGTTATCCCGTCGCTGGATTATTTCTTTCCTAATGGCATGGGCGTATTACCAAGATTCATCAGGCTCGAATTGTTGAAGAGCGGTTCAAGGAGCATGAAGAATCATTTTCATATGTGAATTGGCGACCACAGAGTCTTGACCTTAACCCCACTGTGCTGAAGAAGACAATGGAGTGGTTCAACTCAGCAATACAGGATCTCTGTGAAAAACGAGGGCAAATCTGGATGGGAAGTGTTGCGATGTTGCATAAGCACATGGAAACAATGCATGGACCAATGTGCACCATAATCAAAGCTAAGGGTGGTCCAACGAAATATTAAAGTGTGCGACTTTTTTTTGGCTGGGCAGTGTATGTTTATTTACAAAAGTAAGTATCACATTAGAAACAATCAGTAGTTTTAAGTAAAACATTCAAGTAATAAAATTGAAAATCAAATTCTAGTTTTAAAACAGCTGGTCTAAGTTAAAGTGCATTGACAAGCAGTTCCATGTGCTTTTTCAGGTGCTTTTTAACTAGTAACACCTTTGCAATAACATCAAACACCAGACATTTGTGTTTAGTATCTATTTGGGAGTTGGTGACTACACTTGCAATTAATGGTGAAATGGCAAAAACAGAACTGCGAGTTTTCCAAAAGCACAGATTAACCGCTTACATTGTTGAATTCATTCACTTGCATGGTTCTAACTATATAATCTAACTAACTATATAAGTTGCATACATGGCAAATATGCTTTTGGGAAACGCTGTTGATTGAGAATAAAAATAAAAAATTATTACAATAAAAAACATGTCTGTGTGGAAGATATGTGCAGATATGTTAAACATTGTGTGGCGTTTGCTGCGGTTAGAACGACCCATATTGCTGGCTGTGGGTTTCTACTCCTCGAAGGGGTGTTTATTGGGAAAAATAGGGGAAAACAAAAAGGGAAGCAAGCCACAGGGAACATCAACACTGCTCAGACAATAACCGACACGGGGAACCGGACGTAGACCGACTAAATAGGGCAAGACATCCAGGAGGAAACACCAGGTGGGTGTGATCAGGCAAACGAAGGGATTAACACGTCAGGAAAGCACAACGAGGCACAGGTGAGGCCAATCAAGCCCCGACTGAGGGAAACACCGGGAGCTAGACACGCAGTGCGGGGCTGATCATGACACATTGTTTGTCAAAGAACTTTTCTTATACAACCAGTAAATTTGCAACATTCTTACAAAATTAAGCAACCATCAAAGTTTCAAAAGCTGTACATGCCATATCAAAGGCGCTTTGAATGTCGGAAGCATTCGGCAAGAAAAATCAAATTTCAAAGGGCTGTAATTTCAAAACTATTACAGACACAGAAATCTGAGATTTCTGCATAAATTTGGTATAGGAGCACCTGTGAATTTTTTCAGGCCAATTTGAAAGGGTGACATTTTCCCCAAACTGGGTAATTTCATACGTAATGACCCAAAAGTCACATCACGTTTTCAAACAGAATGACATTTTCATCCAACCAGCAAATCATGAGCAAAGTGAGCCAAATTAAAGTCTATACATTACCTATATTTGCTACACTCTTCATTACAGACCTCTAGCACTAGTTCAAACGAGAAGATTACAGTGTCCGTTAATGTTCATTACATATTTGCCGATTAATTGGCGCGACCAGCCTTCCTCGTGCAGTAAATGTGTAAATGGTTGGCTGCTAAGATAGTGGTCAGGTACAAGTCCAGCAGGAGTATTATTTGTGGATAATATGGGTGATGTATATAATGTCGTGGATAATTTCTCCCTCGCCAAATGAGAAGTCAGAAGCCGCTTGTGTAGAATTCCGAGTACAGTCTTTATTG
>JAODKM010000126.1:14836428-14847556 GCA_026780845.1 Petrocephalus sullivani | reverse complement strand
ATACATATATATCAAATGATAACATCAATCAGTATATGTTTCAATATCGTGTTAATGATTATATCCTCTAGACGTCCCATCACTAAGTGTCATACAAAGTTATACCACTAGTAGTTACGTAATAAGGCACAATAAAGGCACTAGGACGCAATAAAGGCACTAAGGTAATACAAGGTAATATTCCATAATAATTACGGAAGACAATATTAAGTAATCCTTAAGTCTAAGTATATTCTTGTATTCATTCACCATCTCTTCACATTAACTAGTTATTCTTGCCCTAAAAACAAGATCGTGATAATTTTGCCTTTTGTTGTCATGCCTATTTGAATGTGACTGCCTTATTCTATTTTTGTCTTTGTATTTATACTTTTAGATCTTAAGTTGCACGTTTTATTTGCTTAATTTATAACACCACCTGCATCAAAATAAATTACTTGTACTGTGTACTTGGTGAATACAGGGATTCTGACTCTGATCCTGATCTGTGCGGGGAATATGCCTGATTTCATTTTAGTTTAAAGGCATGTTTTAAGCGATGAAGTGATGAGCTGTTTGGCCAATCGTCAATGCAACCATATGCATTAACGATTAGTATTTAACCATAGGTATTGTAAATCTATTCTGTTAACTGGGGATATTATGTCAACATCCAAATTGAATACATCATGCAGTATGCGACTAACACGATTAACTTAACATCTACGGTAACTTTACTTAGGCACCCAGAATGTGAGCTGGCTTCGATCCAGGCTACGGAGCACTTTAGGAAGCAAAACACGTACAGCATGCTTAACTAACAGAGGAGATACGAAAAAGGCACTTTCAGTGTGCTGCTTGTTTAAAAGTATTGTGTTGATGAGAACCATTTGTTTAAACTTACCGATACTTACGCTGTAATCTATTAATGGATCATCGTGGTTTTATTAATTAATCTTAATCTTAGAATTCTAACAATTCTCATAATTACACAAGAAAATAAAAATATCGAAGCAGTTGGACATATTTTACTTTGCTATTTACTCGCTGTTCTCCAGTCTTGATTTAACAGTCAACAAACAAAAAAGCTATTTTCCAGTCGCCTTGCTGGCATGTAACAGTTTTAAGGAATACGGCGTGTGTGTGCAGAAATACACAATGCATTCCTTAAACAAACTGGTGCATGTTTGACGTTAAACTGCTGCGTTTTTGCACTACTATAGAGTATGCACTGGAGCGCGCCCAACTTTTGAGTATTAAAGGAACGCTATACAAGAACGTCTTCTCTATATTCAAGGAATATATGCTTTAATTATCTTGGATATTGAAACAGAAATAAAGAGTGCCATACCCATTGCTTCGGAAGAGAAGTTCCCGGCGGTTCCCCGAGCGCCCGTGCGTGCCCTCCTCTGCTCCTGCACGCGGATTGCATGCGGAGGTCAGCCGCGTGACGCTGCCCGGGAGGAAGGCACAAGCTGCATGCACTCGTCCGAAACGTGCGTGTAACCTCCCTAATCCACCCATCCTGACTTCAACCAATTAACCTAGTCAGGGCTAGACTGGCCACGACGCTGGCATAGGTCGCGGACATGAAGAGTACATTATATTACCTTATTCCTGATGCTTAAAGCTCTTGAAATTATTTCGGTCTTTCGACGTTTTCGAAAAAAACGACTTGCCCATCGTTCTGTACCACAAGTGAAGTTAACAACCGGGGTAAATATCATATGTAGGCCTCGAAAAATCCAGCATACTTTTTGTTTACTTTTGTTTAATATTAACGAAAGACAAGCTAGATCGCTTCTGCAGATAGTGGAGATGATAGTGGAGACTAAAACTATTTCGTCTTAACAGATAAGTATCTTTAAAACTTTTTTACTTTTTTTTAACAACTGCTCGAATGATGTCCAGTACATAAGGCATAATTTATTATGGTTGTGCTTGAATCTGCAAAACCAATATGAAGCAGGGTGCTCAATATCTGGAAATGACATTTATAAATGACGCATTAAACAACGTTCTGGTCCAAAGTACACCTGTTGCTAGTGGTGAAGAAAAGTATTTTAATATGGTCTAGAAAACAGATAGTGAGCTATGGTGGTACTCAGGAGCAAACAAAATCCATTAATCTTCTGATCACCTAGCCTGGTTCGGATCAGACAGAGCCTATCCCATGCAGATAGGGGTACACCCCAGAGAGAATGTGTGCCCTCATCATATGCTATGGGCTACTTAGTGCAACCAGTCAGCCGAACTACAGTACGCCTTCGGCCTATAAAAGGAAACCTGTGCCACTCAAGGATATGAACCAGCAATGCCAGTGTTTTAAGGCAACAGTGCGACACACAGAGTTAACCTGACAGTAATGTCTTACGTACTGTCAAGTTGATGACCACCTTTGACAATCATATGTAGAAGTCCCTTCCAGAATGTTCCGTCTTCTCTCCGAGCCTTCAGGAATGTTCATTGGTGTTAGGATTAAACAAGTGTTACGCTTTATCATGAACACAATAGCTTCTGCTTCTACTGGACACAAAATAAGCTTTATTCACACTTTTCCCACCAGAAACTGTATTGACATTTCTCTCTTATCTGACAGCTTAGTGCTTTAATACTCAGCCGGTCAGCATTAATTATTTCAATCTTTTTCTCCATACATTTTTGAAGGAAACAAGTAAATTCCACATCACATTTTGTGGCAGATTAATTAAATATATATTTAAGGGCAGAAGTTTGACTAATAATTCGCCAAACAATTCTTCATTGAAAATGGAATCACAGTTTTACCTGTTTCTGGATTCCAACTAAATCCAGCTACTGCCTGGGACCGCAGAATTTTTGTATTTTAAGATCTGAGAGCCTGAACGATGTCTCAACGTCTATATCCAAATCAAGTTGAGACGACACAGATAAAGCTCTTTCCAAAGTCACGAGTACTTGAATATTTCACGTTGAAGCCAGCAGCATTTTAGCTCTTGTGTATATAGATAGTAAACGTTAATTAAAAAGCAAATGTTGCTTTGTGGTTTTCAGATTTGCTAATAAAGATTCCTTATGTGATACTTTAATATACTCAAATAATATATACATGGTTTAGACAAAGCTCAGTCAATTTACAAGTCTGGTGGCCTGAGAAAGTACTCACCCTTTTCCATTAAAAACAAATTTTGATAATAAACCCGTATTTTCAAAATATATAAATTTTTGGAAAACTGGTATGCAATCAAATTAAGAATAATTATCAGGCAGATGTTTTCTTTCTTTATTTCAGAAATCAAGACATTTTTAGTCAAAAAGAAACTGGCTGAGAATGGAAGACAGAGCACAAAAACCTGATAACCCAACTGCTGCACTTTGTTTTAAACCCTGATTAAAAAGTTACAGAAAACCATTGAGGAATGAGTATGAAGTGTAAAGACGTCACAAATATCCATTTTATGGTCCTTTGACAAGTGTCGCAGTTTATTATGAAACAATTCTTTATATGATTTAGTACAGCACTTCACCAAGCCTCCCTCTCACCTGTGCAAGATCTAGAAGGGTCTCATGATGATGGTCCTCGGTTCCATCTCATATCAGGACTGGTTTCTAGGGCAGAAGAGCCGTGTTGTACCATGGGTAGCCAGCACTTGCACATCATTTTTGAGAGACAAATTCCCTCAATTTCCAGACCAGTACAAATAGATCCTGTCACACACTGATATCTCTCAGACCAACTTAAACAATGACATGTGCGGGAGAAACTCTCTCACAAAGAATCTTCCAGTTACACTAAAAATGCAGAAATAAATTATCCTATAAGCTGCCAAAAAACTGGCAGAGAGTCAATGCATTTTTAAAAGTGTTTCTACTTTTAAAGCTATTTTTTGCAAAACAGCACTCTATACAGGTGTGCATGTCACAAATGATCGAACTGTTCATTTAAATTAGTGCAAGGCCACAGCCACTGAATGACTATTCATGCAGTCATTCTGAAATATTATACTAATGTTACCAAAAAGAAACAAGCTGCCAGTCAATTTGTCAAATTTTGTGCATGGCTACAAACTGCTTGTTTCAGTTAGAAAACTCAAGTTCTCCTTCATAATTCACAGCATCACTTTTTCCATCAGTGGAACTCAAATGGGTCAAACAATTTACTGACTGAACATAAATAGACCCTAAACCAAAATCCCAGTAAATGGGAGCAGCAAGTTTCTTCATAGAACCACTGGATCTATACAGCACAGCAACATCCAACCAGCTCAAACCCTCAAGACAAACCATCTGCAGCAAACTAAACTGTCAGAATAAATAAAATATTTCCAAACTATATAGGAACAGGTCTTCCGAGCCTTGCTAACTTAGAATGTACAGTATAGCTTTCCCTAGGACCTGAAGGACAGTTACTGAAAACAAAAACCTGCATCATGCTATGAGAGGACTGTAGTTCACGTTTGAGAAACTTGATCTTACTAATAACGTCACATAAGAATGAAAGAAAGATTATCACGCATCACACCTTTAATGCGTGCAGCAGAAGTCTGCAAAAAACACTTTCTTTTAAATGCTTTTTGCCTTTGAGTGTCAAGGACCAGGACACCTACAAACACAAAGAAACGTGGTTTATGTTCCTCTCATTTTGCTTCTCTAGAGACTGGGCAAAGTGAGTACTTTTCATTCTTAAGGCCTGTCTTTTGGGGACTGGAGCGATAACCAGCATTCACAGAGGAAAAAAGAAACTCTTGGCTTACTCCACCCATTCCCGCTATACATTTCCTGTAAGCTGAATAGCTGAGGCAATATTGAGGCCAACGTGGCAGCCATGTCGTTAAACGAGCGATGATGCATGTTCGGGTTCCTGGTCAGTGCCAAATTCTGTGTCGTCAAACCCATGGAAGGACTCAGCATCACTGTCCTTGTCAAAGATCTGCTGCAGCACCTGCGGATTGGCTGAGGGAAGGGAGCTAGGATGCGAAACCGAAGCAAGTTCATCATTTTTGTTCAAATTGTTCTCATTCGTTTGACCCTCTGTCACATCCTTTCCACCCTCTCCTGCTGAATCCTGCTCTTTGCCCACTTCACTTCCATCCTCTTCTTCCTCACCATGCAATTTGCCTTTATTCTCTGGACCTAAATTTCTCTCAGACTCCTTGGGTGCCGCTGGTGTTGTCCTGAGTGCTTCGGGACCCAGGAGGGCCTCTGTCAGCTTGCACACCAGCTCCCTCTGTTTTTCCACTGGAGCAGCATCACCGGTCATCCCTGGGAGGACCTGGGCCACATAAAAGGAGCGCCGAAGAAGATCAGGCAAGCTTGTCAGGCATTCTAGTGCCTCCACCAGCCAGGCTATCAACAACTGGACCAGATCTTTGGCACTGGCACCTGCAGTCCCACCCTGTGCAACCAGCTGAGTCCAGTGGTCCTGCAGGAAGCCCTGTAGGACAGGCCACACACACATTTCCAGAGGCTGGAGGCGGCAGGTGCAACCCTCTGGGATGATAGTCGGCAAGGTGTTAGCAGCACTAAAGGAGGCCAGAGAGACATCTGACAAGTGGCTACGGAATGGATCCATGATGAGCATAGCCTTGCTCTCTCCCTGCAAGTTCATGTACTTCTGCCACACCCGAGAGATCCAAAGCTCCAGCTCCTCTTCCTCTGTGAAGCCCTCTTCTTTGGCCTCCATCAGGATGGATTCGGGGAGGTTGGTACGCAGCCTCCCTGGTAGCTGGCCCTTGAAAAAAACCATAGTTGGCAAAAGTGTACCATCAGCTAGCATGGCCAAGAAGATGTCGCACAAAGACTCGCCCGTCCCTACTATCTGGAACGCAGCCTCTTTTCCCATGGTGACAGGGTTTCCCAAGAGATCCAGGTCCATGAAGACCGAGAGTTCATCCATGGCACAGATGACGGAGGGGGAAAAATTCTGAACCTGGATCTGCTTGTGGACAAACCTGGTAAAGCCCTGGGCGTTGTCCTCCATCCTCCGAGGTAGGCGACGGCCCACTATGTCTGTGGGCCTCAGGCCAAGGTCATTCTGGAGCATGAAGCCCACGGCCCACTCATAGGAGATACGGAAAGAACCGCTGGGGTTGGCGAGTCTATGGATCTCCGAGGCCTTCTGGAAGAGGTTTTTCTCGGTGACGGGCAGCTGCTGCTCCCTTTGAGCCAGCACCCACTCCACCAGGCGATCCACAGCCTCACCGCCACCCACGGAAGTGGGCCTCCCCTCTCGCTGGAGCTGGCGCTCCTTTTCCAGCAGCCAGGTCTGGATGAGCTGCGGCCGTGTGCTGAAATGCTCGGCCGCCTGGGGGACGCCACAGCACAGGGCAAAGAGTACGATTCTCAGCTGGCGCACCGACAGGCTCTCCTCTCGATCTCTCGTCTCAGCTCCTTCTACCGCAGGCCGGACGGGTGCTACGGCAGACACAGGAGACGCCGGCTTTGGTTCCTTGCCGCGGGATGTATCGTTTGCATTCTTCGAACTCGCTTCCTGCTCGTTTGTCGGTGACGCCTCTTTCCCCGCCACGCATTTCAGGCTCGAATCCAGCTGCTTCCCTGGAGCTGTTTCTCGATCGAGGTCTTTGCCCACACTTGTGGAGGAACGCAGGGTAGGACTGGCGGGAGGCTTCGTGTGGAACGCTGGCCTCAGACTTGGCTGGCTGCCACTGCCGCTGTCGTTCTCTTGCAGTGGGTGCCTAGGAAGACGAGAAACATAAGCAAAGTTAAAAGGACTGAAGTATCACATTTCGACGACTGATTCATTCAAGGGCAGTACTGTGCGTGTGATAACACTTCACTTACGTTTGCTTAACAAAATTACCTGATTTTTCAGAATCAAAGCAGCCAATAAGAGCGGCAATAAGCGTCAGTATTTAGGGCCACAATGTTGCTGCATTGGTTATGGAACTAATGAGAATTGCACTGCAATCATGTAAAACGACATGAAATCAAACCCACGTGAAATAGTTAAGGTTTTAGGTTATATATTGAAGCAGCGGATCGTTCAGTATTAGAAGTGCAGACATTTGTGGTGAAGTGGGAAAAGATCATGACAACATGGCAGAGATTAAAATAATAATAATGAAATCTATTTTATATGTACATAGATATGCCTACAGAAAAATTAAGTATGGTATGAGTACACCTGTACAGGTCTGAAGAAAGTATTCAGATTTTGTTATAACAAGTTAGCTGTATTCATACCAAATATACTAAACCACAATCATTATTTTAGCACTGATAAGGATGTCTTTAAATCAAAGTGTCCTTGAATGAGCAAAAAAATGTAATTGATATTTTGCTACAGAGTTAAAAAATTTTCTTGAAAAAGTTTTTATATAGAAAAGTACCTCTGCCTTTCCATAACAAATCCAAGCTTTGAGGATCCTGAAAAAGAAAACGGGAAAAAGATAAAATGAAAAAAATGTGGCACCAAAAAAAAAAAAAGACAAAAAAGAATATAAGTGATGTTGGGTAAGCCCATATTCATAAAGCCTAATATCTGTTCTTATAATTCATTATAACACATTCATAAAGCATTATAAACACCGCTATACATATTCATAAAAAGGCATAACACATTATAGCCATGTTTATTATGCATTATGAATGCTCTATGAAGGTCTCATCCATAACGCACTATAGATATCTTCATAATGCATTATAATGGCTGGTATAAGAATTAAATCTGCTTTGTTCTGCATTATGAAGGTTTATAGTGCATTATAGATGATGCCTTCATAGAGCTTTCATAATGCATAATAAACACGACAATAATGTGTTATGCCTTTTTTATAGCTGCGTTTATAATACTTTAAGAATGCATTATAATGCTGCATTACGACTGCTTTAAGTATTGTTTTTACACTGACACTCTCCCCCATGGCACGTAACTTAAAGAGCACTTGAGTCCTTTGAGTACAATCACTTGATGCAGAACAAATCAAGCACGCTTGCATTTCACTCAGTAATAGCACATCTGCATAGTTAATTTTAGCCCTTGCGTTTCCCATTGCAGCATACGCACTATTCACAGCTCTGCTGGGTGGAGGTGGGGGGGAGGCTGATGTGGGCGGTGCTTCACTGGCACTCACGTATGCGACGGAGTGTGTGTGTGGCGGGACCTTTTCTGCGGGCGGCACGGCTGTGGTACTCCCGGAAGCAGCGGTCACCCTTGCACAGGTTCACACCGCACTCCGCGCAGCCAAACACACTCTCGTGACGCAGGTTCTTCAGACTGCAGTTTTTGCACCGCTTGGTCTTGAGCGAGACCTTGACCAGCTTGTGGCCTGGGGGGGGCGATGGCGCCTGCCTGGTAGCATTGGCTTTGTGCCGGGCCGCCCTCTGGGCGCACTTCGCCAGCTGGAAGCCCAGGCGCTTGCGATAACGGGCCTGTGAGAAGTGCCCGTCCTCCAGCCACCAGGGTGGGCTTTCCTTCAGGGTCTCCCGGAGGATGATGAAGGAGTTGATCACGGCCAGGTTCAGGAGGAACCAGAGGAGGCAGCGCCACCGGGTGTCCCAGGCCAAGCCTCCCACGGGATTACAAGCCTGAAGCTGGTTGCAGATGTCTACGCCTCGCATGTTCTCCTGCAGAAGCTGGAAGGCCTGGGGCCTCTTGATAGGCTCCAGCTCACCTGGCTTCGTGCGGGACTTCCTCCACACAGTGTCGGGCAGCCCCGGCGCAGCATTTGTGGAAAGGCAGCACATCTCCTTGCTGTCCTTCCAGCGTGTGGCCAGCAGGGGGCCACACTGAAGCTGGAGGAAATCCCCTGGCTTATTCAGCTGGCCCTGTGCCCACAGGCCGTCGGGGAATATGGAACTTTCCGGGGTGAAGGAGCTGCTGCAGTAGGTACCGCACTCAAGCAACCGCAGCACGAGAGGAACAGTGGTGAGAGAGCTGGCCAGGAACACCTGATGGTGTTTGCCCTGGAGGTCCTCCAGTAGGGGCAGCACCACCCTGCAGCCCAACTTCTGACTCTTCTTTTGCCCACAACATTCATTCCGAACAATCAAGCGATGGCAGTACCCAGACTTAGAGTCACACAGCAGCCACACCTGCAGCTGACCCATGTTCTGTTTGATGCCGTCAGTCACCCGACACGGCAGAAGGGCCCTGTCAATGGTCAGACACTTTTTGGGCTTATAAGACTCCCACATGGTGGAGGCCAAAACGTCCAGGATGGGTCTGATCAAGCGCAGCTTGTCGAGATAGTCCTGCTCGTCCTGGCTGTAGCCGCCCACTCGGAAGTGCGTGCTGATCTGCCGGAACCGCTTGGCCGCCATCGTCCTGAGGAACGTCTGCCAGTTGTCATGGTGCTGTCCAGACCAGTACATTTCTATTTCTGGGAGGCCCTGCAGGCCCATCAGGATACTGAGGCCCAAAAAGCCTTGGATCTCGCTTACGGTGACCGGGATCCAATCGGAGTCACCCTGACCCATCACCTGGCTGTAGGCGGCATAGGCGTTTGTCTCCTTGGCAATAACGTCCAGGAAGGACGTGGGAACGAGCAGATTGAAGAAGTCGATCGCATCGGCGTTCTTAGCCGGCGAGTGAGCAGGGCCGTGCTCGCCTGTGAACTCCTGCACTGCAGAGCCCTCTTCTGGCCTTCCCCAGGAGTCCACGGCCGACCAGTCCGGCTCGCCCCCAACTCCACTCCCTGCTTCCCCTCCCGGTTCCTCTTCCTCATCATCCTCCTCCTCCTCAACCTCGGAACATTCAATATCCGACTCCAGACGTTCTGTGGGGAGGGGGGGAGGGGGATCAGAGGAACAACACAGTTAGGCCTCTCCTCCGCTGGGGCTCTTTCCTTTTTCCATTTTCTCTTTAGAGTGATATTCCTCCTTTGTTCATAAGAGTTGTTTTTCATTTTGTTTTGATTTTTTTTTTTACTTTTTCCTGCCTCCGTCTGCTTAGGATTTGAATGCTTTGATTGACTTCGCATCCAGACAGCTCTTACAAATACTCGTCGGTTACTCCTGTGAGGTGTAATCACGGGGAAAGGCGAGGCGTAATAGAAAAAGCCACACTTCCTGCAAACAACTCACGTCCAGCCCCCGCAGCCATCAGAATGGCTCTTACCATTCTGACATTGCAGCCACATGTACCCAGACTTCCCTGTTACATATGGATACCCATTTAGACAGCCAGAAAATAAGAGTGTGTCCTTTTTTTTAAGTAATTTCCAGTTTGCTGTAATGGTCCCACCAACCTTAATGAGTGATTTGAGCCAGGTAGGGGCAATTTCAGGACAGGGGGAAAGTGATGATTGAAGTTTACCAGTGCATTCTGGGTACAGGATATAGAAACCACAACTCCTAAAACAATCAGTAAAACTGAAAGGGGCCAGCCAACAAACGGACAGTGCATGACAAAGGGAAGGATCCACAATAATCACAAATGAAATGTAAACAGAAGCAGGTCAACCATAGCACTCAATTTTTTATTTTCGCTTATTTTTTAAAGAGCGGACTGGAGTTTTTATTGATGGTCAGGACGGACACAGCGCACATGCATCTCCTCAGTGGTTGCATCTAAACACCCACCTTTCAAGGAACAGAGGCTGTAGCTGTGGCTAGGGAACTGGACCAGGTGCTTGGCCATCAGGTCCCCCAGTAGAGTGGTGTAACCGCAGAAGCTGCAAGTCAGCTTCACCCAGCTGGCGGAGAGCAGACAACCATGTCAGGGGACAGGGACGGGGGCGGGTAGGGGCGGTAGGAGACGTCCACGACGGGAGCCTGTTACCTTGGGACCGGTTTCCGGTATAAGGCCAGGTACCTGGTGCTCTTGCGAGGTACGTGATTGCTGTTAGAACACAAAAATAATCATCGGACACCCCGAGACCATGACCAGGATAAGCGGCCATATCTTATATTACAGGAATTATGTAAGGTACCGTTTCACGTTTTCTCCATTTTTTTGTTGGAAAGCACTTTGAATTACAACCGCAAATCAGAACAAGTTGGGACAGTATGGAACACGCAAATAAAAAAAGAAAGTAGTGATTTCTAAATTTACTTATATTACATTGAAAACAATACAACAGCACATTATTTAAATGTGTTCCTCATGAATTGTATCGTTTTTTACAAAATAAACGTATTCCAATTTTGGTTCTTGCAACACATTTCAAAAAAAGTTGGGACAGTAAAGCATTTACCACTTTGTAATGTT
>JAODKM010000126.1:14808070-14820024 GCA_026780845.1 Petrocephalus sullivani | reverse complement strand
TCACTGTACTAAAATGGCCCCCACAGTCACCAGATCTCAACCCAATAGAGCATCTTTGGGATGTGGTGGAATGGGAGTTTCATGCCCTGGATGTGCATCCCACACATCTCCATCAACTGCAAGATGCTATCCTATCAATATGGGTCAAACACCGTATTAGTATGGTGTTCCTAATAATCCTTTAGGTGAGTGTATACTGTAATATGGATTATGAAAGATGATACAGCTAAGTGATGGAAGCTAGCCTCATGTAAGCTGTGATTATCTTGACATACAAGAATCATAGAACATAAATTAAACAAAACAATTTAAAGCAAAGTAAGGACAAAGACAGGCTAGGCTAGTCCAAGAGCCTGAAAGACATACAGCTTATAGTTATCGATAGCTAACTTTGCATTACTGAGCGAGTCCCTCAAACATGAAAGTCTTCTGAATGCCTGAATTTTCTTTTCAGTTTTAATATGAAGTGCTGCCACCCAATGGAGGTTCTTGCTGTTTATTTGAACCATAACTGGATATGCTCCGTCGTCCTTCACCATACTGTCAAGTAATTGAGAACGGAAAATTTAACTGATGCATTTTTAAAATTGAGAATTTGCATTTAATCAAGTAATCATTACAGCTCTAGTGTCATTTATTTAAGAAATAGCCTTGTTCAAACATTAGGACTGATTAGCTGATATCAATACCATTCTGATTAACCAATACTGGAAAGCATTGTTGATATTTATTTAATAGTAATACATTAAAACTGCTCAAAAATACAATAAAGAACATAAAATTCCCATATTGTAACAATATAACAATATTAATTCACCGTTGTGAACAGATGCCAAAATTGGCACATTTATTGTTGAAGCAGATTATGCATGTAAAGGTCACTTCAGAAACTAATTAATAAAACAATATAAAATAATATTATTATAACATACTATTGAAAATCCAAGAAAATATCACTTCTTCACCTTCATCCATAGCATGGTAAGGAATATTCTAATTATTTTAAAATTCTCCCTACAACATTTATATAATGTAATACAAAGAAATTGGGTATTATTGAGAATTACAACTACCTAGTGGTTCTTAGTTATTAATAGATTATTATGTTTCCAGCAAACGTGTTCTCCACATAAAATTCCATCTGGAAAGTAATTTGTAAATAGTTCTATAGTTTGGGCAATACTTCTATTAAAATGAGTAAAAACTGTTTGAGGAAAAAAAATTGTTTAATTATGAAACAAGCATAATCGTTTAGTGTTATGAGCATGACATGAGTATGGTGTAGCCAGCCACATATTATTGGCAATAATTAATAATAGTGGTGTTGATACTGCACATCTATAACCAGTTCATCTGACACGCAAGCTGTTATGCATATTTAAAAATAATTAAATAAATAGGCTGATCCATAACGCCGGCTTACAACCATTGGAAAGCAGAAACCATTTAATCAAATCTTTCATTTATATAAAAACGTCACATTGTGTTTTAGAAGGACATCATGTTTTAGAAGATGAATATACACTACACCATTTGTTCAGAATCCAGATCATTACAGCACATACATTTGTGTAAAATTAAATGGAGATTAAGTCAGTATTTCCGTGGTAACCAGTGACCAATTAAGCCTGGACTTGCCTCTGAGGTGGGGAGAGAAAATAGTCCCTCTGCCAGTAAGTATACGATTTTTATGTACAGATTTCAAAGCCGTCCCAGTTTCTAAAGAGTATATGAGACTAAGAAAAAAAGGAAACCGTATATAAAAAAGTTTTATCTGACACCATTCAACTAAGTTGAAAGGTCACACAACATTTTTAAAAATCAGGAAAAAAAATTTCAACGGCGCAATCTTACTGCCCAACCGTGTGGTGTCCTGCAGCCCGGGAGCCTGTTTGCAATGCGATGTTCGCTTTAGATGTTGTTTAGCTAGCTAACACAATGAGACGTGCCACGTCATGTGAATAACCCTGCCCCTCGATATACAAGGACCCATTAAAATTAAAACTCACCTTTTCGTTACGCAAAACTGACAGCTAAAACATTTGGTATAAAACAAAGATATGTGAAATTCTTCGCGGGCTTGCCACCCACTGTAAGAAATAACTGCGCTGTGGGGGCAGATGCTTTCACCTTCCCTCTGGCTCGCACTGGTGGAAGCGGGGTCTGACGTCACTTCCTGTGTGGAAAACTGCGCTCTAATTGGTGGAGATCTATGCAAAACGGCAGAGTGGGGGAATGACTTCACAAAAGATGTCCTACTTATTTTTGAGAATATTTTTATGCTTGACAACAACAGTAAAATACAAACAAAGCTTACTGCCTGGAATCAGTTTTGAAAGCAGAACATGTTTAGAAGATTATATATAATCTAGTGTTATAGATTTTTTTGCCTGATTGTAAAATGTCCGCAGGTCTAATTTTACTCTTGCATACTCAGCTCCATTTTGTTTTATTTCCTGAAATGATTTTTCAGCCAAAAATTTGTCTTGTGCGTTATATTGTACAAGAAATTTGGTAAAATGTTCAGACTCCATTTCCTGCTTCACTCACCAATGACAACAAGAAATCCAGGAAGCATCTACCATGATTTTGATGCTAGGAATTTAATAAATATTTATTTTACCACAATCTTATTTTATCACAAGATTCTATCTCTCACCACATGCATTACATTGAGAGGATTGATATATTCACTAGGATATTCAAAGAACAAATAAATATATAGTATTGCATTTGTAAAAAATGTATGTAATTATTATGCAATGCTTCTATTAATGAACCTCTGAATTTTATCATCAAAACTCACTCAACATTTTACAGAGTACGTCCTCCAGAAGAAACATGGGAGTAGGGAGACAGATCGGTAAAAACAGTTACCTGACTGTTTGGCATATTTGTCTACTGTTTCAATAGTGAATGTGCCTCTATAGCTACATTGTTGAAAATGAGATTTGTTGAAAATTCACGAAGTAAGGAAACTAAGGGGGTGGGGCTTTTGACATTTAACACTAGGATCAAGGTTTCAAGGTTAATTATACTGAAAAGGGAACTACAAATTTTCTGAAGAGCATGCATGCAAGGCTGCAGGGACATATTGTTGCCAAGAGCTTCTTGGACATAACACAGCATTAGATGGCACAGAAATTTTAAGCTTATATTCTGTTAAAACCGTGAACTGCTTCTAAAATTAATCAAAGAAGGGCGATGATATACCATCTATATGCATTTGGTGATATTCGTAGGAAATGTGTTTAACAGCTAAGGATATCATGCAAGCTCGAGTAACGTATCA
Organism: Petrocephalus sullivani; assembly: GCA_026780845.1. NCBI lineage: Eukaryota > Metazoa > Chordata > Actinopteri > Osteoglossiformes > Mormyridae > Petrocephalus > Petrocephalus sullivani. The sequence continues at coordinate 14,816,732 of JAODKM010000126.1, read as the reverse complement.
TTTGAGAAATCGCAGATAAAAAGGGTCAGTAGGCGTGTCGTAGGAATGTAAGTCACAGCTAAGTTTGCAGCAAAGTATCCAGTTGCATAGGAATGTCATATTAGTGTCACGTGTATAAGAATTTTGGAGGCAAACGTTCTTATACCAGTATTTCTCGGCTGGTGGGTCGCGACGCCATTTTCAGTGGTTCAGCGATTTTTTTTACCTTGGCACCTGCGCCTGTCATCAATTTGTCTGTATCTGACCTCAAATGACTATAGTGACTGATTGGCTTCCGTAACACATTTGCGCCAATAAAGAGAAACACCATCCATTCACCACCTGCGGGGCAAAGGAAAAAAAATTATATATATATATATATATACACACACACACACACACACATATATGCACACACACACACATACTTACGAATATTAATTTTTTAATGTTTCCCACAAGTAATGCCTTTTAATGTTTAATGCCTTCTCGTCTTAACTTTTTTCATTTAATATAAAAAGTTTGAATGTGATTACGTTTCACTCACTGTTCAAGTAAAACAAAGCAATTGATACTGTTATGGTTATGTGCATACTTTTCAGACATTTACATATTTTGATCCTTTGATCATTGTAGTTTCTGTTTTAGACGATTTTACATCGACAGGGATCAGGTTATGATAGTTTGGACAACATTAGTATGATTAACTTATAGTATTAGCGAACCCTATTTTTACCGCGCTTCATCACTGGAGCGCATTGCCCAATGACTACAAAGGATGGAGATCGTAATCACAGTGTTAGCTGGAGGCGGCACAGAGACGCAAAGCAAGTTTTGCAGTCGCTTTAACCTGTGCACAGTCATGGTCGTTGCTTAGGATATTCTTATCGAAAACGGTGAAATATTAACTCAGTGGGTCGAGTTCGTGGTCTTACAACTCAGCGGCGGCTGCTGAGATGTGGGAAGAACTTCAGCCGTCCCTTCTCAGCTATGCAGCGACAGCGATTTGTGAGTCATGATTTAACGCATCATCACCACTTTTGAAACGTCTCTTAAGGAGATGGCTACATTGTATTATAGTTAGCTAAACAGGCGACTGGGTCCTGGGAGAGTTCAGATATATGCTTTTAGGAATTTAATATATGTGCGTATATAAATTAGGTGGATATGTGGATTATATTTGTTAACGCAAACATGGCTTTATCAGTTTATTATTTCAAACAAATTAATTGCCTGTAAGTCAATTCGCTTTCTGATCGCTGGGCGTTTTTCTAGGTCGTGATTTTAACATCTGGTTATTTTATAATTTCAGTGAAATACTTCATTTCCATTTGTTTTGCGATATTGTCATTAATACAATCTGGGTATATGCAATGGACGATCAATCAATGACGTACTCTAGATTGCTGACAGTATATTTATACATATAAACAAAAAAATTGTTGGGCGATTTATCTTAATTGTTCTACAGTTACTCTTTGCCAACTGTTAAGCTTATCATATTAAGCATATTATCTGAAGTCCAAAACATAACAGACGCACGACAGGCTAAAGACAGAATGTAGCACTTGCATAACAATGGTTTCTGCTTTTATGTAATTAATAATAATAATAATAATAACTGATACTTTATTGATCCCAGAGGGAGAGTTCCCTATGTCAGCATTTATGACAGCCACAAAAGTTGTAACAAAATGAAGGGCTTATGTTGGTGTCATGTAGCTGTCATAAAGCACCCTTAGGTAAAGTATTACCATTATTTTTAACCTGCTTAATGTGATTAACTATGCCCTCCCATTACCTGTGATCCTGGCCTGTGGATTTATCAGCAGACTAGCTTGACTTAGACAACTTAAAGAGGCAGTCTGTCCAGTTCTTTTTTGGGTGGTCGGGACAGTTATGATGTAAGCACGGTATCACCAGTTTCTGAACCTTATTGGCTTGCTGTCATTCAGGCCTGTTCCTGCTGCGAAAATGGATTGCAGGAGGGGTGTGCAGTAGTAAGGTGCATCTGTCTGGTAAGACGGTCCTGATTACTGGGGCAAATACTGGCATCGGCAGGGAGACCGCAAGGGACATGGCCCGTCGAGGTGCGTCAAGTAGTGACCCAAGAAAATGGCTGTGATTCGCTGCACTTCTAAAATGCATCATATGGTTGGATTTGGGTTTTTGCATCAGGTGCCCGAGTGGTCATGGCATGCCGGGACCTGATTCGTGCTGAGAGGGCGGCCAATGAAATCCGTCGGTCCACTGGAAACTGCAATGTTGTGGTGCGACAGCTTGATTTAGCCTCTCTGTACTCTGTAAGGGAGTTTGCAAAGGAATACAAAGCTACTGAGGAGCGACTTGACATACTCATCAACAATGCCGGTATGACCAATATGGATACATCATATTGTGTTTTGTACAGGGGCGTAGATTTAGGGTGGACGGAGGGGACGTGTCCCCACCAATATCCTCCGACCATTGAAATGTCCCCACCAATAATTTAATCGACTTAGTCATAGGTCCCCACCAATGTCCAGAGCAAATCTACGCCCTTGGTTTTGTATACACAAATGTAAACCAACGCACCATTGACAGATTTCCAAAATTCAGCAGTAGGGCCCAGATAAGCGGGGAGTTCCTCGGAGGGTTGCTGGGCCCCTTTGCAGGGATAATTGGGAGGCTAATGATCTATTAATTTAAATTAATTACTGAAGCATGTTACATTTCATTATGAACTGCCAGAAACTTAAAAATATATGTAACCTTTGCTGGCAAATGATGGTTTGCTGGCATGCATGGACATAATGGTCCAGAAATAAGGAGGGAAAAACTTGCAACCCACTATAAGAGGCTCCTGCCACTGCATTACCCTAAGTAAATAAAGGATGTAGTGCCTGAGCTTTAAGTACCGGATCTCATGGTTAATCATAGTGCTTTGACCCCATTCTCAGGTGTTATGATGTGTCCTAAATGGCTCACAGAGGATGGGTACGAAACACAGCTAGCTGTCAATCACCTTGGACACTTTCTCTTAACCAACCTCCTCCTTGGGAAGCTGAAGAGTTCTGCCCCTAGTCGTGTGGTTAATGTTTCCAGTATGGCTCATAAAGGTGGTAAGTCCATTTACCTCTGAGAGCTTCTTCACAGCTTCAGGCGCTTGCTGAGTGAAACATGATTTCTCTCACCTATTTGCCTGCTCCTTTCTGAAGGGAAAATTCATTTTGATGATCTGTGCTTTGAGAAGACACCCTACAACGCACTGGTGAGCTACAGGCAGAGCAAACTGGCCAACGTGCTTTTCTCGAAGGAGCTGGCGAGTAGGATGAAAGGTTAAATTTTTTCCTTTGATGTTATTGTTGGTCTTACCTGGTCATTTAATGGTGATGGAATATGATTGCCAAGAACCACAGAATGAAGGACGCGGGAGCAGGAGTTGGGGTAAACGAGACAGGGTTTTATTGGTAATAAACCAAAAAGGGATCACATGGAATCAAAAACAGGGAGGACAACTAACAGGGGAAGGAGCTGGTAACAAAGAGGTCAGACACAATGACTTCAATGACTAGACTGGGGAGCACAGGACTGGAAGGCATATATAAGGGTATTAAGAAGAGGCAGCTGGGGTGAATTAACATGAGGGTCAAAACGAGAGGTAAGACTAACACATATCAGATGTAGCTCATTAGAGCCACACTGGGGAGACAACAGAAGGTAGGCCATGACAATTATTTACATTTTTGCTTCAGGGAAACGGTTAAGTTTTCCTTCAGTTTAAGTCTGTTCTGATCATTTGTCATTCATAATCAGAGCTAATTTGATGCTGCTAAATCTAACCCTACAATGCATTTCACAAGCATAGTTGGGTGATTTCTGAACTTTGCTCTGTAGGCAGTATACAGTTAAGTCCATAAATATTTGGACAGTGACACAGTTCTCATAATTTTGGTTCTGTACATCACCACAATGGAATTCCAGTGAAACAACTGAGATGCAGTTGAAGTGTAGACTTCTGACTTTAATTCAATGGGTTGTACAAAGAATTGTATAAAAATATTAGAAACTACAGCCATTTTCATACACAATCCCCTCATTTCAGAGGTTCAAATGTAATTGGACAAATTAATAAAAGTGAAAATAAAATGTTCATTTTTAATACTAAAAGTCCTTTGCAGGCATTGACTACCTAAAGTCTTTAACCCATGAACATCACCAAACGCTGGGTTTCCTTCTTTGTAATGCTTTGCCAGGCCTTTACTGCAGTGGCTGTCAGTTGCTGTTTGTTTGTGGGTCTTTCTCAAGTTTAGTCTTCAGCAAGTGAAATGCTTGCTCAGACTAGGCCATTGGAGAATATTCCATTTCCTTGCTTTACTAAACTCCTGGGTTACTTTCACTGTAAGTTTTTGGTCATTGTCCATTTGTATTGTTAAGTGCCATCCAATCAACTTGGCTGAATTTGGCTGTATTTGGACAGAAAGTATGTCTCTGTACACCTCTGAATTCATCCAGCTGTGTCTATCCTCTGTCACATCATCAATAAACACTAGTGGCTCAGTATAACTGGCAGCCATGTATGGCCAAGCTATCACGCTGCCTCCACAGTGTTTTATAGATGATGTAATATGCTTTGGCTATAGAGCTGTAATTCCTAAACCCTTCCATCAATTTGGATGTGATTACTCTCAAATTAAAGCTGAGACTCTACCCTTTATGACCATATTCATTATATAACAGTAATTTGAATAAGTTTCAGCAAACAGGTAGAATAACAAAACCTGCGTCAGCATCCAGTGACCTAACTGTAACTCATATTACAGGTGATACTTAACATAAACCTGATGGCTCTTAAAACTGTGTTTTAAGCATAATAATTTCACCCATTACTGTTTTAAACATTGCTTGTTTAACATGCACACTAGCTGGTGCAATGGAAACTGGTTTGGGTTGCAGTAACAGGAGTACGCAGAGATGGACATGGACATGACACACTCCCCATACTGGATTCCCAGGAACAGGGGTTTCCTCCTTCAGCCTACACCCCGGCATTATTCGCACAGAGCTGAGTCGACATGTAGAGAGGTGGAATCTGCTGCTTAAGGTGCTGCTGCCAATCCCCTGTATGCTCCTGATGAAGACACCATGGCAGGGAGCGCAGACATCCATCTACTGCGCAGTTACCGAGGGGCTGCAAGACAAATCTGGCTGCTACTTCAGGTAACTGATGGGCTGCCTGAGGCCTAGTCATTTACCAATAACAGTGTCTTTCCTGCCTGTTTCCTACCCATGCCCATATGCTGAGAAACGATTACAGTTTAGTGTGACACAGGCCCCTGTGGTCCTGTTAAATTTGGCTAAGGAACATGAAAAATAAAGCTTGATATGAAGTTTCAATCCCTCATTATGGTCTATAACTGTTTCTCAACCTAGTCCTCGTGGACCCCCAGACGGTCCACATTTTTGCTCCCTCCCAGCTCCCAGCACATCTGAACCAAGAAATCAAGAACACCAAATACTTGGTACAGGTGTATTGGGAGCTGGAAGAGAGGAAAATGTGGACTGTCTGGGGGTCCCCAAGGACTGGGTTGCTGCTCTCCTGCAGTCTTGGACTTTCCATTGCTATTTATTTTTGCTGCATTATTTTACATTATTTCATAATGTTAACTTTCTTCGGTAACACTTTACTTGAGGGGGCACAAATACTAGTAGTAACTCATTGACTACTGAAGTACAAATCATGAACAGATATACATTACTCAACAGTTAACTAATTAGTTAATGATTAACTAATAAAGTTCCAAGTGCAAAGAATACATGAATCATCATAATTTAGTAATGATGAAGTACCGCATAGTTAATGGTTAATTAATGCATTTACTAAGCATGTATTACTGCATTATTTGTGCCCCCCTCAAGTAAAGTGTTACCCTTTCTTCTGTATCTCAGAAACTGCATATCATGTATGAATCTTGTGGACAGCACATGAAGAACATGAATTTGGGTGTAAAGGTCATAAAGACCATAAAGTTCCAGTATAGGGAACTTAATCTCAATTGCTTTCATAGAAATGTTGCTTTGGATCACAGAGGCTGGAATGAATCTTAATAGCTCATTACAGTAATTTATTCAACAGACACTTTTATCCTAAGTGACATACAAATGAGGAATGAACAAATGAATGAATGTCACATTTATATAGCGCCTTTCAAAACACCCAAACCAATGGGGAGCCACTTGAGCCACCACCACTGTGTAGCAGCCATCTGGATGATGCTTAGCTTGCACTACCTAGTCTGAACTGGAAGTGGTATGGCTGCTAACGAAAGGAAGCTAATATAAAACACACATATAGTTGTCAAGGAACCAACTTTGGACCAGCTTTCGATTACAAATCATTATGGAGGCTTAACAACAGAAAAGCTATTCAAACAACACCAACTGCATCTAGTAGGAAGTAATTCTCACTGTGAAATACTACAATGGAGCAACCAATAATGTGAAGTGAAACCCTTTCAATGGACCAGTGTATGAAGACAGACAGCCAAGAAGGGGTCAGTGGTAGGATGAGGTTAGTTGAGATGTTGCCAGAGGATACTGATGCGTAATACTGTATGTGTCCCAGTGACTGTGCAGTCAAGGAACCTGCTCCAGAAGCAAACGACAGTCAGATGGCGCTGAGGCTATGGGAGGTGAGCGCTGAGATGGTGGGATACACAGAGGGGACCTGACCTGACACAACGCACTCAAACCCGGCTGAGTTACACCCTGGGGTTATAAAGGCTCTGTATAAGGTTTTGCATTCTCTGTTGCAACTTTGACTGCTGTCACAGAAGGATGGTTTGATTATTTGAAAGACTATCTAATGGATCAATGTACAATCTCTACATCAGTGCTTCTCAACTCTGTCCTCCAGAGTTGACGGAGGAACCTCCAGACGATCCACATTTTTGCGCCCTCCCCAACTCCGGAAAAATGTGGACTGTCTGTCAGGGAGCTGGAAAGGAGCAAAAACAAGGACTTTCCAGGGTATCAACAAGGACTGGGTTGGGAAACACAGCATAGCTGGAAATTCCAGACTAGGGAGCCTCCAAGTATATTTTGGACAGAATCCTTTCAGATGTATTCTCTTATGCAGATTAATCAGCAATGTATAAAATGTGTTAAGTAAATAATACATTATCTGCAGGTACAGTTGTACACATAGAGATGAATTATGCACATTTCTTGTCAACATGATGTCCTACTGCAAGCATATCAGTATTGACTGACATGAAAAATAATTACCATGATAAAATATTTTGCCATATCGCCCAGCCCTAACTCACTACATTCTTCTGTGAACTTGTACAAAAAATTAAAAAAATTAAGGCGACTTTCATTTATCCATTACGTACTCAAATGACAATTATGTAAAACCACTGCTTATATTGTAAAGCCTTTACTTTTGTTTTTCATATTAAATCAAGCATTCTGGATTTCAGTGCGAAGATTTTTTTCTGATCCATGACTTCAGATGATTTCCCAAGTTTAGTTAGGAATGACATGGTGGCCTCTCACTTCTTCTGTTGTGAATTTGCATGTTCTCCAAGTTTGCAGAGGATTCTTCCTGAATTTGAAAAGCATGAATTTGGCTAACCTAAATTACCCATAGTGTATGTGTGTGACCCATGATGGAATGGCATCCCGTTTAGTGTGACCCCTGTCTCATGTCCTTTCTTGGGATAGGCTCTGCACACTGTCACTGCAACCCTGTCCTGAATAAGTACTGTAGCTTGTGGGAGTTTTATTTGAACGAAAATGTTCTAAGCGCAGAGAGAAAACCAATCAGATGGTAGAGGAGACAGGTCCAAGAAACTAGAGGAAGTGGGACCAAAACATCTGATTGGTTGTTCTGACATCTGACACAAGATCTGATTGAAAAAATATTGGTTTAGAGAGAACCATTCTGCCCTCAGAATATTTTTGTGTAAGTAGTAATGGATGATGAATGGAGGTAAGCAAAACAGACTTTTTTCTGCATGAGAGTTGGCAACCTATAAATAAATAAAGAGCAAATGTTAAAGTATGACCATCGGTTAACTGTTTAGTAACCTGCCTCAGGGAGGAAGCTCTGAGCTTCTGAGCCTCTCAGTTCTCACTCAGCAGAAGCCCTTACCTGACCTCAGCCTGGTAGAGTGGTAGTTATTTTGGTGGCGTTTGAAAGTATCTAGTGCTTTAGAGCAGAGTAGAGCAGGGGGATAAATCGATTTTACTGATTAAATCAAATTTTTGGTTTAGAACAATGTAGGGCTGAACAATTTAGGGAAAATATCGAATTGTGATTTATCTGACAGATATTGCGATTGCGATTTCATTTGCGATTTTTTTAAACTCAGTATTCAGTATATGTGTATAAAGAACTGTAATCGAGCATAACTGTACATTGAAATCTGAACTGTGCTATACATTACTCCAAAGATAAGAATGGAAATATATGGATCCAATCCAAAATGTATTTATTCTAACAAAAATGATATAGAACATACACCTAATAAACCATAGAACAATTCTCAATTGTTCTATGGTTTATTGCAGTGATCATCAACTGGCGGCTCGCGGCCCGAATCCGGCCCGCTGAGCCGTTAAATCCGGCCCGCGACTGGATTCCAAAATTGTGAGGATCAAAAAGAAAATAGTGGTCCACACTATTTAAGCAACTAAA
>JAODKM010000126.1:14752939-14788980 GCA_026780845.1 Petrocephalus sullivani | reverse complement strand
CATAGCGTGGCCGCAGGAGAGGGAGGAGCCACAGGCAGCCGGAGGCTTGTCTCCTGATGCGCATAGCGTGGCCGCAGACACCGGTACCCTCCATGAACAGGGCAAGGGGAGGAGCCTAGCAGGTCAGGATAAACAAAGCTTAAATTATGAATGGATATGTAATCCAGTCTGTGCGAGCTGTTATAATGATTTTACCTATAACGTGGGGCTAAACCAGTCTTATACTGATGGTTAGCATGTTAAGTGATCCCAGGGTAATGCATTACAGCAACACCTTCCTTGCAATTCAAAGTGACGTCTGAGAGAAGTGAGCGGTGTGTTGACACAATTTTTCTACATTTAAGGTTCTGCCTATCAGATGTGAAGATGAGCCAATTAGGTGAATGAAGTTAAAAGTGTGGGAAGGAATGGCACCAATCGTCTGTGACGAACTGAGATATTGCGTTACTTCTGTAATGCGGCACATTTTGTCTGGGTCGCCCCTCAAGTGGGGGGAACAAATGAGGGATGAGGCTGAGTGGGGAGGCAGGGCGGAGCATCTCCTCTGATGGGCTGCTGTATTATTGATAGCCGTCTAGTGTTGGGTGACGAGGCTGCCACACGCTCTTTTGGGTGCACGCATACACTTACACAGATAAAGCACATGCCACGCTAGCATATAAGCATGTGTAGAGAGTGAACTGTGCAACTGTAGGCCCCTGTTAGCGCACACAGCTCTAAGTATCACCATATGCTGTCCTGGGTCTCCTGCAGTGAGCCTCCGTAATCCAGGTTTGCACAAACCCTCTCTGTTATGCCTGCGAATTGTCTTTTAGCACTTTCTCTCTGTAATGCATGATATACAGGCACATGTGAAACGGCAAGTACGGCCTACATACAGTGTTTGTCACCTCTTTCTGCCCTGTTATTTTTAAACCTTTTGCACGGTTTCCTACGCATTTTAAATAACTCACTCTGGTTCCGACCAGTTCATGTAATTTACTGATAATATCTACTAGCTAGTTGACACTGCCTTACCTAGCAGATAAGTAAACGGTACCGGAAATTTTCTGTTGATTTTAACTGGATATGCCTAGAAGATGAAGTTTAAAATTCACCAAACACCCTGCATCTCATAAAGCCATTAAACTGTTTATTCATTCATTTATTGTTCTGTGTTTATATGAACCAGATGTTGCTAATGGGTGAATTTTGATTACTAAATAATGTTTGACTGTGTGATTAAGTCCTACTGTGGCCGTGGTTTCCCTAGATTTTTCTTACTTTCAAGGGCTGAAGCACAGCGTTAAATGTAAGCTGATTGCTTCAGCTTCCGTGGAAAAGCAGAGCACTGATTACACAATCATGGTGATCCCATATGCTCCCTTTATCTAATCACAATGCTTCAGGCGTGTTCCCTTCACACCGATGACCTTGAGGACCCAACCTCACAAATTAGCATCCGGGCAAGCAGAATTGACATAATGTGGAATCGAACCTCTTGACAGTCCCAGATTTTGCTTGTGATCTGTTATTCAGTCCTAATTATTTAACTGTCCTTTATGAAATAACCCACTAGTTGGTTTTTATACGTTTGCCCCCCTCCTTATGGAAAGATGTTTTCTCTAGGTCATTTGGGAAGTGTGATCACATGACCATTTTTGTCACAGCATATTGTTCCAGTTATATATTAGTTAGGGCATGTTTGCTGCAGTACTGTGAATGTGTATGAGCTAGATTAATCTCTTTTGCTACAGCTCATTAATGCCATATCGTTGTGTCCTCCAAAGAAAATGCCTTCCAGTATGATGTGATAATGAACTGGGATCATTGACACTGTAATTTTTCTCAGCTAAATTGTTAAGTTGACTAGAAGATGTCCGATGCCTACAATTCAATCCACGTCATGATTTAATGCTAACTGGAATGTGCCCCATTGTTGGTGTTATGGGCAAGACTCCCTCCTCTTTATCTTTATGTGGCAAGTTTGCGGGGGTGGCCGGCCATTGTTCTGTTGGAATCCAGGAGTCCTGTGATGCGCCATGGATGGAGTCCTAATGCATTTTTTAAGTGTTTCTATTTTCCCCTGGATTAATGCTCTACCCTCCAATGAGTTTACACAGCATAATTCCTGATAATGCTCTCAGCGGCCTCACAAATACATGGTAATCTTGCAGTGGTTCCCCCTCTGGCTAGCTGTGCATCTGATACCTATCATTTGGCTGCGTACCATGGACTCCATCGGCAAAGTGACCATTGTCTCAGAGATGATTGACACTATGCCTCTGGGTACAGGAGCTTACTAGGTCTACACGTTTGGCCGTGGGATATAGCCATGTGTAGAAAAAGTGAAATCAGTCTTTCCTCAGTGCTGGTCTGTAATGTCTCACTGTTGAGTATGCTTTCAGTGTCATCTGATGTTCGATAAACATGAACCAAGCTCATTTTGCCTAGAGGCTTCTACCCTCCAATTAGGGCTGAACGATTTATTGATTTCAAATTGAAATCGCAATTTTAAACAATGTAATTAACAAATCGCAAAGGCTGAGATTTAAGATATGTATTATACAGCTTGTCTGACCCAGGGTTTAAAACTGTCGTGCAAATAGTTTTGCAAATTCATTCTGTCCTCCTTGTGTGACAGTCAGTCTCGCCAATCAGAAGTGCCGTGCTCCTCATGTGCCAGTTATACTCACCAATCAGAAGTGGCCCAAAGTGACCGTGTATTCGCCCACAAACAGACACGTGAAACCCAAGGAAAGCGTTACATTCGCAGTGCAGAAAAATATCGGTTCCACTGCTGAGCCGTAAATTAATTACCTACCTATTTTATGGATCGTTTACAGAAAGGTCCCATTATTAGGGGTCCAAGCAGCGTTGGCTGCAAGATCTCTAATGTTTTTATTGCTGGAATTGTTTTATTTTCATTACTTCATTACAACTTATTTTTACAACTTAACACTGTCGTGGATTTTGTGATAGTAGTTTTATGCATCTTTTCCGCTAATTTGACCCTTGTGTACATGGAACTTTCCGGAAGCGCTTTACTGAGGGTAAAGAAAGTGGTTAAATGATGTTTGCAAATGCGGCACTTAAAATGTGCATGTAAAAATACAATCACTGTACCATGTTTGGGATTCAATTCATATATTTCCATTCTTATCTATGGATAAATGGGCATAGTTCAGATTTCAATGTACAGTTGTGCTCAGTTTCTTATACACATATAGTGAATACTGAGTTACTAAATACTGAAAATCGCAAATCAAAAATGAATACTGAGTTACTAAATACTGAAAATCTCAAATCAAATACTGAAAATCGCAATCGCAATATCTGATACTGAAATCGCAATTCGATATTTTCTTAAAATTGTTCAACCCTACCTCCAGTTCACCTTGGAATGTACTGACAAGTGTGTCTTTTATTGCCAGTGGTGTCAGTAATATAATGTCTTTGTGAGAGCTCAGGGGTTTATGGGATATTTAGAATTGTGTGGGATGTCTTGATTTTTGTTTTGCTGCATTTGTGTCTTTATATACGAAGGACCTTATTTTTTTCGTGATCAGGAATGTTCACCATAAGCAAGAGTAAGTCGTACTTCGGGATGAGATGTTCTCAGAATTACACGTAAAATGGAAAGCATGACACAGTCACAGACCTTTCCGGATGACCTACTCTCTGAGATTCTGTGTCGTAACGGTGCTGCTCTGTGTCCATTTCCTAACAGTTTCCTGGAGGAAGTGACTTTAACCACAGGCTCGGGCCAGGGTGGCGAGAGACTGCACGGGACCAGCCGCCTTCCCAGCAGGCGTTGATGGTGCCATCGCTGGTTCTGGACCTGATGGTATTGCCACCGTTTCTGTGCTGTGTACAGCGGCACCACTTGGCCCTTGGCCGCTATGCGACTGCTCGACAAATCTGATATATTCTTTTAATGGTTTCCTCCGTCTGACTGTCAATATGTTAAATTATGCTTCTTGTTCAGGGGAAGTACTATACGACCACACACACGAGAGGGTAATGATATAATTTGGAAGAGAGTGCTCTGTCGTGCTGTATTTTTCCCATAGTGGATTCTTGACTGCTGAGATGTACAGTATGCTCTCACACACATGTTCCCAAAGACCCCATGTCTCTTACATTTTGCAATGCTCCCTGAAGCTGGCCCAGCACAAATCAAGACAGTCCATGGACACTGGTCCTAAGGCTCTGGGGATTCATAGTGCACGGGCCGTAGAAACTACAGAAAATGGTTGGGAGTGACATTTTTTAAATGCTGGGCAGAGAACAGCCACAGGTTCATATGCCATACTTCCCTGCACTGAACTCTCAGCATAACAGCATAGAAGTTGGCAGCATGTCTGGCATTATGAGGGAACTGGGGTGTGTGGAGTGTGACCATGTGGTCCCACAGACAGCTGGTGTCCTGCTTCTGTGGTCCCAAGTCCATCGCAGTCCATGGCAACATGTATTTAGAAACCATAACCATTTATATACACTCAGTACTAAACCTAAATGTCAAACCCACCCAGTACAAAGTCTTGTTCATCATTCAGAGCCGCTGTATGGTACATGTTGAGCACTATTAACGCTCCCCTAAAGCCCTGACAGCTTATAGTGGTGAATATTTTAATATGGGAACATATGGCAGCACTCCTGAAAAGAAACCTGCATTTTAGGTTCGCCCAAAACTTGAACATCCCATAAGTGTACAACTTTTTGCACATCCAAAGCCACATTTGATTGTGTAAGATGTTTGTCATTGCAGTGTACAGTGTCTCCGTCGCAAAATAATCTGCTGTAATTTAATGTTTTTATTCAACTAACTATAAACTATTCAACTATAAATGTAGTAGACTTGTGCTATTGCAGATGGGAAGCCATGGGATAAAAGGGTTTTTTTCCTATTGTACTTTCAGTTCATGTTTTTTCCCCCTCTTCTGGGCATTTGAGATGACCCACCCCTATGCTAGATGTGGAACTACGCTATATGTGGAACTTGAGAGGTTTGTTTTAATCTCACGCTAAGTATGGGGTCATTTTTTCCTTGTTGCAGTTAAGATGAAATCATTTAAAATGCATGTACGTTTTCTTACTGTATATGTACTTCTTCCTCAGTTTTTTTTTTTTTTTTTTTTTGATGAATCAAGCACATGGATTTATTTGGTTTCCTGTCCCTGACTGAAGAATGTTATCAATCCCAAACATATTTTGTTGTACATTCTTTAACATTTAATCACACAGTCGATTCTTGCGTCAGGACGTACAGCTGATATTATTATTTCACCGGGCAAGTCACGAGATTCTATCGAACTGTTTCTGTGATGCACCTGTAAATTTAAGTACTGAATTAGCTGACGATCTCCTACCCCTGAAGATGACTATTGAAAGACTCATTTTATAACAGTATTACTTCTTGCGCTGTAACTTATTGCAGAGCTATACTGACGTTGGTGTAAAGCTGGCTACTCCACCTTGCTGTGGGAGTCCCTCCGTTTTAGCTGAAGCTCCTCTACGCTGTGGCAAGCTTGTGCTTCCTGAATAATGCTTTCGAGAAGCAGTGCAGAAGCAACAACCACGACTGGAAGGACAATTCATTTTCATACCACTTCCACCTGCCCTGGTTCAGGAACTGATTATTTTAGTTTTAATACGGGACATAGTGGGTGCTTTTTTTGTGCCTCCTTGCTGTTATTCATTCAAAAATCACATCAACTATGATTTGAATCCAACAAGATCACCAAGTGCTTGTCAGTGACCTGCGAATTCCAGTACTGGCCGAGCACATTGGTGATCTTGGCATAATTCAGCCACTGGAAATCTCCAGGATGTACTGCCCTGCTGGAGACCATCATGTTGTTCTCTAAACTATGAATCAATGTTTTAATTACACGGTATAAAAACCTCACTGATTGAGCTTACAGGTTTTTCTATGATGCAATACCCGTAGACTTGTGTGAGTGTGGTAGAGTGCCCCCCCCCCCCCAATACAAGAAGCCCTACATTCCCAACATCTCTGAACCCATCTGCCTAAACTCCAGTGCCCTACATTTAGGGATGAGCTTAACCATCTGCCCATTGTACCATCAAAGTGTCTGCAGTCTGGGTCCAAAGTATACTAGTAATCTATGAAACGGGAAAAGGTGTAACTGGTGTGCAACTAGGCATTCGCTGTATAAAGCTAAACGTGCGGCAAGCTCTTCTCGTAGCAGCGCAAATGCATATTTATGTGCCTTTGTGCCATTACGACAAGAAATGAACATGCATTTTAATTTGTACTTATTTTGTGGTGTAAAGGTTAGAATGCACAATACTTTCTGAAAGCATCTGATACCTAGTTTCTGAGACTGTGTGACAGGAGACTTTGTCCAAGGAGGTAGCTTCATAAAGCTGAATACTAAGATGAAGAATGAAGACTGTGTCCTCTGTGGTGTTGCAGAAAACCATTCACCATGTCTCATGAAATTTGACAGTCCAAAAGCAAGACCCAGAGGATCGGACCGACAAACAAAAAGGTACCACAGTTTTATGGAGCCCGCCCTTTGTCCTTTTCATCAGCAAACCTATTGCTCTTCAGATCTCAGCTCTGTCTGGTGGCACCAGTGGCAACTGATGCAGAGGACGCTGAATGGAGTGACTGTCAGCTGACAGTTCCCAGTGCAACGTACATTTAGGGAGATGTTTAACGGTGACCTTCTCAGAAACAAGAGGGCAGCACTTCACATGAGGGCAGCACTTCATATGAGTGACCTATTAAGGGGAATGGATGTAATGACCTGAGTTAATGAGTTGAGAAGAGGAGGGGGAAAAGCGTACACAAGGATGGGCTCCATGTGAGTTGGATTCATTTGGTCTGCTCTGTCATGTTCTGATTCCTTACATTCAGAGACGTATGTGAGCAAAGTGATGCTGTCGGCTGTGCTACCCGCCCCCTCACTGCTGTTACTATTTTAAAGAATTCATTTTTTAACCACTAAACACAACCCTCAGTAACTGAATACACAAAAAGAGGGAAATCGAAAGTATTAATCACAAAAAAACAAGAGAAATATAAACTGAACCATAAAAGCGAACAGAAGTTTACAACAGATAAGATGGTGCCTGAGGAAGTGTGTCAAAAGAGAGAAGTGTGGGGAAGTCATGTGACAAGCCGGCTCTCAGGGCCAAATACGTTTCACCACAGCAAACGTCACAGTCCTCTATTTCCCCAGTAATGGCTGAGTCAGGCCCTGCGTTTTGATGCCTTTCCTCCTACAGTCCAATATTACGCACTTTAGGTGAACGGGCATCTTTGTGTTGCCCCTGATATGCAGCTCTGCGTGTGTGTGTGTGTGTGTGTGTGTGTTTGTGTGTGCGTGTGTGTGTGCGCACCCCCATCGCTGGCCTGCCATCCCACCCGGGGTGTCCTTTGCCTCGCGCACTGTGCTCACCGTATTCTTGTTCTGGACACGTGGTTATGGAAAACGAATTAGTCTGTTCTCAATGTTTTTATAAAGAAAACCCATGTGTCAAATATACTTAAGGTTTAAAGTTATGACTAAGAAGCATATGCAATATATGCTACAGAAAATAGTGTCTTTTTATGTTTGTGACATCAGAAATGTGGTTTTAATGGGTAATTGTCAGCCTGTTTCTCAACCCTGAAATTCACCAGCAACAGAATTATTTCTTATGACTAGCATCCCAGGATAGCAGTGCGTTAATTTTGATTTGCATTATTTTTGCATTTCTCAACAAGGATTTGTTCTAAAATTGACAACAAGATATGCTAGCGGCCTTGCAATGTGAAAACAGCAGAACTGTCATAAGCTAGCAGACTGTCTCAGATTCAAAGAGATATATGCTACGTTCCATAAGAATGCAGATTTATAGCATGTGGAACATTGCTAGGTTTGCCATTACAACCAATATAAACAAGACGCGTCTTTCTACACGCATCTTCTATTTCTATACCCTACCTTTCCATTTACACTGTGGCCAGAGAGCGGTCGGATGTACCTTTACAGTCTGAGATGGTGAAAGGCAAAACTCAAGAGCGAAGCTCTTTTAACAAAAGTAGTTACTTTCCATTAAGTGATTTACACAAATGAATATAAAAACAGTGCCTCATACGCTAGTGTGCCAGAAAATAAGACCTCACTACAGATCCTCTTAATGCTGTGCTCCACACACTTCTACCAAATTACTTGTCATTCTTTGCTGGTGTGAACATAATGAAAGCATCATAAATGCAGTATTATTAGCAATCTAGTGGTACACTTGCAGAGCTCCGGGTTCATTATCCTCCAGCGTCATGTCCCTGCTAACCTATAAATATCGCTTGACACTAAAGGTGTAAAGAGCATGATAAACATCATAGGCTCCATGTAATGTACATGATAAGACTCCTGAGTGACTGGAAAGATCTCTAATCCTAGTGGAAGCTCTGTGACGGAAATCTTTCAACTTGCCCTCTTAGGGGATGGCCTCTATGTGCTGCTGCTGGTCCTTGGCATGGCTGCCAACTTAAACAGAGTTCACCAGGTAAGTTGGATCAGGCTCTTCAGCAGTTAGACGTGTTAGTTCTCCCATTTTAGATTTAATATACTTGGCAATATAGCTACGACAATCAGCTAATTTTTATAGATCCAAGCTGCCCACATCATCAACTGTACAAAGAAGATAAAATGTTAGTATTTATTTCATATGAACAGCATCAGCAACAATTAGTACCAGACTTCTCTCTGTTATGCAGGTTTAGACTTGTATTAATAGTGAAGACCGTGGCTATCAAAAGATCTTTTGTATCGCCTTACTATTAGAGCTTAAAGCTTTTTGAAGTACTCTCTAGCAAAGTAAACAATTTGTGACTTGACATGCAAACCAACAGTCATAATTGCATCATCTATTTCCTTTGCAATCAGCTTTATGAAGGATTACCGTTGGCTATTAGACAGTTTCATACTTGTTTTTCCTACTTATGAGCAGTGCTCTTCTAACACTTGTGTGGTCTCACAAACTTCTGTAGCACTCTTCTGGTCAGCTTCCATAATTTTCTTAATGTTACAATCCAGAACAGTTGATTCTCTTTTTATGCATTTCTGAAATCCAGCACACTTTGTGGAGTGGTGTTTAGAGGTCATATAAAAACATATAGTTTAAAACGCATATTGTTATATTTTAAACCTTAATTACTTCCAGAACATCATTATTTCTATATAGCCATCGGTTTTCCATGACCGTTTATCAAGGACAGGGTCTCAATGTGTTCGTGCACATAACTACTAAAATGAATGCTTTAAGTGTAGTGATTAAAACTTCCACCCTCAGATGACTTTTCCTTGCATTTATCAGAGGATTAAAGTTATTCCTTAATAAAAGGGGTGACAAGATATACAAGATAATTTATGATTATTTCCTCTGTGTGCGTTACCGTTATGTTTACGCAATAAGTCAAAGAAGGCAGCTTGTCAGTTGTGAAACATCACATCGCAAGGTCCATCCAGTACCCGCAGTGAATTTGGTGACGGCTACACGCAATGGCCTAACAGGCTGATCCGACAAACAGCGAATCAGATGGCAGCAACTGAATATATACAGCGCACTCGGGGTCAAGAGGTGTAGTTATTGTATGGCTAAGCATTAGAACAGCTAAGATATGTGATACAATTTTGATTGTGGGTAATTATTACATCCAGACATGGTGGTTCCAGCATCTAAGAAACACCCACCCTCCTGTGATTTTCATGGAATATTATTTCCGGAGTTTATAGAGAAAGGTGCAAAAAAAATAACTTTGAGTCAGGGGCAGTTTTGTGGAGAAAAACACCTTGTTAATAAGAGAGGTTATAATAGAATGGCCAGTCTTCTTAAAGACCACAAGTCCAAAAATAAGGGCTCGGGACATCATTGGTGTGTAGAAGAAGAACGCAACTCATCAGCCCTTAAAGTGGTCCTGAAAACAAACATGGTTACGCAGAAGCATCGAATAAAATGACCACTGAGTGTCTATATAAGGAAATCATTTCGAAACAGACAAATACAAGTTCCCCATACACTCAGAAAGTTCAAGTCATGAATATTCAATATATATGGGATCCCTCATTTAAGTTATCTTGTGATGAGAACTGAGATTCATTTAAAACGCAATATATGTGTAAATGCCTAAATAGCGCCCGTCGCCTTACAAGAGGCGTGCACTTACTGACAGTAATGTCAGAGAAGAGCCTCCGCGGGGCTATAGATGGAGCTGTGGAGTGCTCGGAGGGGAAGCACCCCGGCGGCCAGTGCCTATTACAATACGGGGGGAGGGAGCCGGGTTTGAGAGTCAATGATTCACCCCGCTCCGCGTAACTGGAGACTACTAATTCAACTCAGGGTATTGAGGGTGCGAGCCGAGGGCGACAGCAAGAGCCATCGCTGGGAAACTAGAGAGGAGCGGAGAGAGAGACGGAGCGGCGAGCCGGAGGCGCATCGGCGTGGGGACGCGGACGGCGCGGCGCGGCGTGGCGCGACCCAGCCTCTCGCAGCCTTGCGCAGTATCCCCGGCTCCCTGTCACCCCCCGTGTCCATACAAGAACAAAACTGCACAGAAATACACCTGACCTAACTCTGGGAATAGGATCTGGGGCTGTGACACCCTCGCAATGAAGAAGAACAATTCGGCCAAACGGGTAAGCTTCTTACTGCGCCGCTTTCACGCCTGTATTCTAATAACAGTTTCCGTCCTCTGCCTATTCATTATCGGGGCATTATCGTATCTCAAGGCATTTTGTGCTAAGCTGTCTAATAAATAATGCTGCGATTTATTACTACTGTAAACTGTCTGCCGGTATGATACCCAATACCTGCTCTTTTATTAACCTGTAAACAGATTTATATGTCAGCAGACTGCATGTCTTGCGTTTAACACACTTCAAAACTACGTGTGAACATAGTTGGTTATTTGTTTTTAAGCGTGCAATCCGCGCTGGACATTATGTAAGATACCGTAAGAATATTACTATGAACTATTTCCACTGTCGCTTATAATTAAGAGACAGTTAGATCGCGGATGAATGATGTCCTTTTATGGGCCGGTAGCCTTTTGTCAGGGCTGCCTAATAACGAAAGGCGATCATCTGAACGTGTTAACTTTATAGCGTGAGAAACTTTGCTTCCGTAGTGAAGTAAAAGAAGGTTCAACTCAGATCGGGAGCGTTACGTCTGTCTGCCTGGCAAAGGAGGTGCCAGCAGCAGCCTTCGCAGGAGTCACCGGCGCGCCGCATCCTCCGAATGTAAACGGGGGGTTGCGATGATCGCGGCGCAGGACGCCTGTCAGCTGAGCGGCTCTCTGTCTGTCATACTCAGGGCCCCCAGGATCCCAGCCAGCCGTCCTCCCAGCCGGACAAAATAGGATGGATTCGCAAGTTTTGTGGGAAAGGGATTTTCAGGGAGATCTGGAAGAACCGCTTCGTGGTTCTGAAAGGCGAACAGCTGTACATCTCCGAGAAAGAGGTACGAGCATGTTTGTTTGTCAATGTCTGTCCACAAGTGCATGACTGTTACCGTCACCAGACCGGCTCTAGTGATGTTCTAATTTCATCATATTGTGGCTATAAGAATTCGACTATAAACTAGTTTTATACTTTTAATATTTACCGTTTTACCAATACATGTTAACATGAAGATTTACCGCTTAAGTTGCGTTGTAAACTATCAAATATAAATGTTACTATCGAGGTAGGCCTACTACTAAGGATAATGACGCATTTTCTCCAATTTAATCATTAATGAAACATCAAGTGGATAGATAGATTGATAGATAGATGCCATACTTCTAAATAAACTAAATCAACAAATAAGTAAATAAATCTGAAGCTATTCTCCCAGCAGTCAGCCATTGCTCATTGCTTATATTCTTTCTCTCAGGACAGTTTTGGACGGCTTGCTTTATTCTTGGCAAAAATGCAGCTCAGCAAAATGGATAATGACTTAGTGAGTCCAGGTGTTTCATTATGAACATCTACTCTGGCAAAATAACATCTGTCCATCTATAAAGGAATCTCAAGAGAAATATGATTTTTAAAAATGTCGCAGGGCGATCCAGTGAAGTCCTTGGCCACTGACTTTCAGGCGTGTGACTTGGGGAACCTAATCATAAGGCAATGCCATGTGTCACTCCCTAAACTGAACCACCTAGGTGATAGTGAGCTGTAGAAAGCAGATGTTACGAGCAGCCGAAAGGTGAACTCCTGGCTACCACACGTGCTCCAGGCCGCATTCTCATCGTCAACATCATTCTCATCGACACCGCTCTCACACATACAGAAACAGAACAAACCGTTTCCTTGGTGTGTTAATGCAGGTTTTGGTGGTTCGTGACTGAAGCGACTGGATTCAGCACAGCACGGCAAAGTTAACGACGGTTTGCATTTAGAACACGATCTTTGAAACGGAAGTTCTTCTCGTTTAGGGACATTTTAAAAGACCTCGGTGTCAACAGGATATCTGCTCTAATTTCCCCCGCTTATTCAATAATCCTCTCAATTGTTTTTCCATGGAGCGCTAATAGGCCGATGGAAAATGCTCCATGAAGGCAGACTGCTGCTTTGTGAGGCTGCACTGACAAGCTGAAATCTCCCCTGGGACTGTATGGGCACGTGTGTTACACGTGTGTTACACGTGTGTTAACATGATCCACCTGCAGGTGCATAGTAGGCAGCACACCGACTCCCCCGCTTGGGTCAGCTCCAATTACGCTTTGGCGGAACAGTGAGGAACATCGGACTCATTTAGTCTGAAACCTCCACAAGACACTGTGCTGTAACATGTGAAAATTAGAGAGGCCATGCAAAAGTGTGCATGCCACTTGCAAGCTTAATGCCGGGGAATCCGGGGAGTTGAAATCATGACGATGGCTCAGCGTCTGTGCACACTTTCAGAGAAGCCCCTCATTTTACACACCTCACTCACAATCTCTCCTTTTATGTCTAAACAGCAGCTTCTGCAGCTTTTAAAGGTTGGACGACTTGTTGACTTTACAGTGCATTTATCAATAGAGATGAAGCTTAATAGTCATTTAGGTGACTGCTGTCCTCCAATGGGCAAACAAAGATCTGCAGATTTCTGAAATGATTCATTAAAACTAACCATCAATTGCTGTTAGATATCACCACTCACAACCGGCTTAGATTGCTCTACAAAAGAATATTGCAAGACTGGTCATGCTGGAATAGGAGCTGCTTTTCTCCTACCTGAGAAAAGGGCTGAAATGTGGTTATCAGTGACTTGACGGTGGACCGTTTAATTAATCTCGATTTATTTAAATCATTTTTTAAAAAACACTGGCCATTCACACTGAGCAAGGGTAACTGGTGCGACTGCCTTATCATTTATCTTTGGCTTACATGCCAGTGGCCCCAGAAATGGTCACAAGCTTGTCTGAGTCACAGAAGCGAGGTCAGTGTGTTTGCGCTGACAGCAAAAACTTGTGCAAGATTTACCGTGTCACCAGCAGAATGTTCCGAGTTTTGCCATCTTACTCTCACTCTGTTGCAGCTCATGTGAGTGCTAGCGACCAGGTGCTGTGGCAGACACACAGCTGATTTACAAGCAGGCAGCTGAGGGGACACCCATGGCTGTACATGACCCTATACTGTTGTTGTGCGGTGTCATTGTTGATCCATGTGGAACTTCATAATTGTAGCTAATAGTACATAATTGGCTATTATTAATTAGAAACATGTACATATGACAGCATTCTATTATTAATCTAATGGTTGAAAGAAAATTATCAGGTAAATGTGCCCCACAAGACCCAATGATGACGACCGATCCCTTATGATGAAATATATCCAGTCCGCGTGCTTTAATTTGGATTTCTTTTGGCCTTGTTTCTTCCTCTCCCTTTTAGTTCTCATCTAGGCTGGGAATCAGGTTTCATGGAGACTTGGGGTAGTCTCCCCAGTACAAGACGGCTGTGGATAAATGTGGGGGAGCTCAAATTACACTTATCTGGGGTTTGGATGTCTGTCCAGTGCAGAAAGTAGCCGCATGCATATCGGCACACTCCCAAACCAATAGATGGACTTCCTCCCTCTCTTAAATGCTACTTTGAATATTGTGTGAGGTGTTCTTTGTACACGCAACTGACACCTGGTGATTATAATCAAGGTTTAAGCCTAGATATTTCATTGTATGATTCATTTGTATTGTCATGTGTGATGCATTTTCACAATTAGGTTTTTCATTTTACGATACATTTTCATCTCGACAATAAATCAGGTTGTACAAAGATATTCAAAAGGCAAAAAATGTGGACGTTTATCAAAATCGCAGTACTTCTCCAAAGTGACTCATGAAAACATACTGAAAAACCAGCATTTCCTTAAAATTGTATTATAAGCTGTATTATGCTTTTAACTGTGTGGCCAAAGAAGGTTAGTAAGAGGCTTTAGTTCTGCCTGTACACAGGTCTGACGAAAACTGAGAGAGAAATTAATGCCTGTTGTCAGTGTCACAGTTCATTTTAGGCCACAGATTCCCGCCATTAAACATAAACAGTCAACGATACAGCTTTAAAGGTCCTCCTGTTTTAACCTTCATCACTGGAATTGTTAACAAAGTGGTGTATTTAGAACGGAGTCAGCTTAAACTGGCCAAGGGGTATATCATTCAGTTTTAGTGGTTTATCTTTGATTTTTTATCTCTGAAAACTTTCTTTACAGAACCATGTATCTGTGGCTACAATTTCCAACCATCATTTCACTGATAAATGTCTTTTCTTTCCTTGAACTCAAACAGTCCAGACTATTGGGAATGGTGAGCAGACATCCACAGCATTTCTCTACCAGTTACAGCCCCCTACACAGCCCCCCCAGCACCACTGCTGTTCTCTACCTAGCTTCAGTTGAAATTCTGGCTTTCCCACCAATCTCTACCAAACTCTCAGCTAACGGCCTGCCAGCTCTGGGAGAGAACCCCTTTGCCTAATGCAGTAACATGGCACTGGTGTCAGCCTTTGACTGACTAAGGCAGTGGCCCATATTAATTCCTGTCATTTGGTTCTCAACTTCGGAGATTCAAAGTAAGACATTGCGGACTGTCAATCTACAATCTGTCCATCAAGCGGTGCTCGTATGTGCTCTGCATCTACAGCAGCGCACGCCCTCGGGTCATGGTGACTCCGCAGCACCTCGGAGCCTGGATGAGCCTAGATCTCGGGCATGTGTCAGCTACGTCTTCTTCAATAATGCCCATACATCAAGCCTAGTGCCACACTGCAACAATATGTGTATGAACAGTCCTTTGTAATGTAAGCTGTATTTGTAAAAACGTTATTTTGGAGGATTCTATTGATCTGCCATGTAGGCTTGATACATTTTTCTGGCAATTTTAGGCATCCTTTGAAAAAGAACTGCTGGAGAGAGAGAAGAGCGAAGAGTCGTTGTTTCATAAAGAATGGTAGAGATCACCGAATTAGTCTAGCAGGTGGAAGGCCTATCTTTGATGCTCTGGCTGGACAACCAGTAGTATTCACTTGTTCCCAGCAATCGGTTGAGCAGACCAGACTGTGGCACGCTAACAAGCAGATACTGGAAAGTGTGTCACAGGGAGCGGGTGTTTTTGTGCGGTGGCAAGGACTGGCATAGAGATCCACAATGACGCAGTGAACGGATGTCCTTCTCATTCGGGCCACACAAGGACTCGTTCTGTTAGCTAGGAACAATCCGAGTCTTGTCCCTCGGCCCTCGCTGTCACTCTCACTTTCTGCTCGCCCCTGCTTCCATGCCAAAATACTTGAAGCCTGACAGAATAGCAGTAATTAAGTCTGGCTGATTGTCTAGTTCCCAGCACCCATCCCCTCCACCCACCTCACCCCCAGCCCCTTTCGTTTGCACCTTCAGGTTGTTGTGGTGGAAATGAGAGAGACGAAGTGGGGACACAGGCAGGTGTATCACCCGGGCTCTTACACCAAACAATCCCAAGTCCTTAAAACTTACTCTTAAAGGACATATGTCCCAACATCCTGTCCTTTCCAACAAGCCTTTTGTGTTCCTAGCAGTTAGTTCAATTAGAAGATACAGCTTGAATAATTAATATAATGTAGACCTGTACAGTACTTAAAAAGTAACATGACACTGGAAGCATAAACAATACAACTCATGAGTGGACAGTGAGATGGTTGTGGGGAGAGTTCAGTAACGAGGACAGACATTAGGTATTTTTAATTCTATCATTCATCAATACCATTTCAAACTAAGTACCTGGAGTCAATGTTTTATTATGCACACCTAAGGGATAACGTTTTGTTACAAAAAGATAAGTTCATGACTCCTTGAATTTCAGCCATTAAATATCTAGAGCTGATTAATATCAAGTACACATAAATGATAGTCCTGAAGTTCCATTATACGTATCAAAATAAGATATTTTGATCAAAAGGTTGTGCAGGATACCGTTTAATATTAAGTAATTAAATACAGTGCTGAAATTTTTGGGAGTTAACATTCCCATAACCCAGGACGTATAAGACAGGGGAGACCTTGATTGGGACAGCAGACTATTGCAGGGCATATATTAAGACAATCAGCTTGACTGTCTGTTTTCAGACTGCAGGAGGAAACTGAAGAATCCAGAGAACACTTGCCCAAACACGCAGAGAGCATGGAAGAGCCACACACAGAGCTGAGGGTGGGAACTGAACTCTGGAGGTGTGATGCCACAGTGCTATCAAAGCCTGAAACACTATCTGGCTGAATGAAATGGAGGATACATCCATTATGGAGATCAAAATCTTCACAGTTTGTCATAGTGCTTGTTTTGTGGCTCCACTGTTTGCATGTCACTATGTCGGTCAGTATCAGGGGAGATTGTAAGCATATGAGCATATGAGGAGCATACTTCTTACAGAAGGGCCAACCTTATCATTAACCAATGAGAAGATTTGAAATCGGGGAGTGACAGGGAAGGGGGCACTCTGGGGCCAATCAGCTTTCCATCTGGGGCCAGTAGCTCTGTAGCCCTGCCCTTGCATATGCTCCTGGTCAGTAGTCTGTATAATATGCCTTTGAAGAAATGTAATCCCCCCCCCCCTGCACAGAAACATAACCCCCCCAGTCTGGTGGCTTCTTCAGCCTTTGTCTCCTTGTCCTTTTCACTTAGTGTCACAGGCACAGAAGGAACACTATGACCATGTCTCCCAGCAGTCAACTGACATGTGCCATTATTGCTCCTTCCGCTCGCGAATGTTTTAACAACTGGATGATTGTCATACTGATTATTCTGTACAAAAATGCATTTCTTTATCAAAGCCGTAATTGATAGTCAGCTCCCTTTTCAAACCTGTAATGCCCGGCATTAGCGAAGGAGGCTAGAAATTGCTCAGATGGGGAAAAGAGAAGTTGGCTGTAGGAGACCAGGAGCCAACACAGCAGGTCAGAGCACATGACTGATAGACTACTGCTGGAAGCTAAGACATTAGTGGCTTACAGCTTGAAGAAGGGGAAGTCTGTATCTGCTGAGATTAATGGCAATAGGCTCTCGTGTGGACAGGGCTTTGGCCAAGGACCCCGTCTTTCCTCAGCCCTACGAACCGCAAAGTCTCCTGGTCACCTCCGAGTGGGTCTCCTCTACTAGTTTGGGGGCCACCTCAGGGGTACCAGACACTTTCAGCCTCTGCTTTCCCTCCGTAGTGCTGGTGGAGTAGTCTAGAGCAGCACTTAGGGTTTGTGGCCCAGCAGGTTTCCTGTTTCAGACCCCATGTAAGAGTCTTATGATCTGAATGTCCGAGAACATGCATGCTAAAACTATGCTAGATTGATCTCATGGCCTTTAGAAAGACAGATGGCTGCTTGTGGTATCTCCCTTGTGAGGCCATGAGCTAAATCCTCTGCTACTGTGTCCATGAGCCACTGTGGTTGCTGTAATGCTGCGTCTGCAGCATCGCATGTTTAGGTCGCGCTGCAATTTCCTCAGCTGAAGCTAAGACTGAAAGAAGGGACAGCAGCCCTGTGTCCCACTTACAGAGCACACATCCACATTCAGGTGCAGAAATATGAATGTCAATGAAGAAAATGAAGAACATGCATGGTAGAATATAAACTGTTTTTTTTCACTGTACATACAAGGGCATAACTTTGGGTTGAGCACTGGGGAAGTTGAGGTTTCCACCCGTTTAAGGGGGTCTAGAGGGTGGTATTGCCTGATTACAACCCCCCCATCCCTCCCATAATTTACACCCATGTGTACATATCTGGATGAACCTCATGTTCAGATGTATGTGCACCAATTTTTCATCCCAGAAAGCATAGGGCACAGGGCAGGGGAGCACTCCAATGCAGTCCAAGGGAGGCCTCTCTCTCTCTCTCTCTCTCTCTCACACACACACACACACACACACACACACACGTTTGTATTCATGGTTCAATCTGAGAATATATAGTTCATCTTGAGGGACAAACGAAGGCAAGTTCTACGCTGGCATCTCAGAACAAGCACCAAGAAAGATTAGTGTCAAATCTGGCATTTCTATAACCGAGAGGAATTCTGGTTTACAATAACAATCTATTATATGGCTTCTGCATATAATCTAGTGAATGCTTCTGAGATCCAAGCCCTACAAAACATGCATCTGAAAAGTTTAGTCCTATTGCATTCAAATGATAGTTTTATAAGAAGCGGTTGAGTAATGGTACTGCAGTGTACTTATGATACAGTAGCCAGCCTGTGCAGGCATGTGCAGTAACCTTACATAGAGTATTACATAGAGTATTACTTCAGTTACAATGGCATACACCTCACAGTAAACCTAATATCATACAGGTACCCGTTCAACCTGACACATAATAAAGGGAAAGATAAGTTGCCGTAAATGTCAAAAAATAAATAAATAAAAGTTAAATGATAATTGCACTTGTAATTATACCCATGAACTGAATATTAGGCACAGCCTGAGGTCTGTTTGGTTATGTTTCACCACACACCAGCATGCTGTAATTTTCCTTGATTCCTCTTGATGGGTTGGCTCTCAGAATTAGCTTGGAGATATCTTATGGTCAGCACAGGCACAGGTTTTCATCAGGACTCGAATGGGGCCCCTCAAGGGTTCCACCTACGTATTGTTGAGCCTCCAGTTTAGCTTTGACCCTGTGCTTTTCTCCACAGGAACAGTTCCTTTGTTGCATTTGCCCATCATCAGTTTTTTCTGGTGTTACCAAGCTTGCAAATTTTTAATAAGTACAAGTATCCCTCTAGCATTATGCTGCCACCACTATGCTTGATTATAGAGATTAGCAATTACACTGCAGCTATTTTTTGCCACTTGTTTTGCAGACTTACTTGTAAGCCTGGCTTCCTGACACGTGTTGAGTGTTCTGTATATAGCCGAGTGATGTCAGTCAATGAACACTGCAGCTCGGTAAGAGGCTTCAGCTATCTGCTAGCTGCATCCTAGGTCTATTGGCCGTGCATGTTCACACCCTTTTGTGTCCGGTTGTCAGTGGCTCTCATACATACAATAGGTTCATATGTAGGATAAGCCAATAGTCACATATAGTCTGATATATACGGTGTGCAGGTGCAAGAGAGCATGTCAGTGCAAGAAATGTTGGAATAAATACAATATGTGCAAAACAATACAATACATACCGTGAGTTATTTCCTTAGAACAGTGAGGCATTGCATGGTAATGGGGCAGGGGGGTGCAACAGTGGTTTCCCGCTGCTTACTGGGAAGCTTGACTTAGGCAAGGGTAGTTTCTGCTCGCAGAGATATTTAAAGACTGATCCAAGCATCCCTCTATGACTGAAATATCTTTGCTTCTGCTTTTTAATTAGCTGCTTTGAAACCCCGTCGGTCTCCTTGGTGAAGCTGTCGTGAGGGTTACTCGGTGAGCTAGTGAATTTCAAGCAGAGACAGGTTTTTTTTTTAAAATCATTGCACACATACAGGGCCACTAAAGGGCGAGCTTCATCAAGATGATTTTATGCCTGTGAAAAGGCTTTGTTTAATTATGCTGTCGTGACTTTTCAGGGTCTCACATTTGAATGATCTGTTTACTCACGCTAAAGCATCATAACTTTGCATACTATACAACTAACATAATAGGGAAAAACTGTGCAAGGGACTGAATACTTTTACAGGCAATTAATTCCCTTGCATCCTTGTACAAGACAAGCAGCAGGTAGATGGATGGATGGACAAATTTCCTTATTACTGAGGGTTACCTGCCGCAGGTATTCCAAAGCTGCCGAAACTTATTGAGAGCTAACTGGAAAGGGGATGCCCCTACTTAAAAGTTAATGTAAACCTGTGTGGAGATTAAATTTTAATGGGCTGCTGGTGTGCGATAGAACTGCCTGGGCTTGTCTGGCTCACATTAACATTACCTAACCTGCATGAAGTGTAAAGCCTCTGGAGGGATCAGGCCAGCTTAACACAAAAAGCTCAGCTTGCTTATGAAGATATATTACTGTGTTGAGTGGCCTATTAAAAAGCCTATAAAAAAAAAGTAAACATACAAAAACATATTTACGATATAGGACTGGGTGTTTCGTCATAAAACTCCACCTTACGTTAATCAGTATCTAGATTTGCAGACATTTACATAGCTTAAAGTAGTTTAAATGAAAGACTAATTATATTGTTAGTGATATTGTTGTGTTTGCTAAGGCTGATGTAGAAGCTGTGAAATTTCCTTCAGGATAAATAAAGTATCATCCATCCACCTAGAAGATATAAGAGTCTATAACATACATGTTGGAGGTTAGCTTCAGAGTGCAACAGCTAATTAACTTGACCAGACAAAAAGGCTTAAAATATCACCATATTTATGTCAGCAGTGTAGTATTATGTAACACTCGCATTGTATTGCATGCAGCTACACTGTATTTGTATTAATGATTTTCTTACTGAAATAGCAGTGCCTTAGAAAAGCAAGGTTATTTCCCGCTCAGCTGACAGTTCCCCATGTTTACCATCTCATGCAGTAATGCAGTCTCAGACAGCAGTAAGGCGTATGCCAAAGAGTTAGATTTAACACCACTGCAGCAGAAAAGAAGTCATGAAGTCAACCTGCCATCTACTCTGTCTGCAAGGCAGAAGCCGGGTGTGATGTGAAATTACAGGAATTTGACATCAATCTAAAAAAAAAACAAAAAGAAAAACAAGCTGGCTGTTCTAAGCTACTGGAAAATAAAAGCCTGCTAACTAGGTTTGAGGTAGAAGGAGCAAGCCATGTAAGAAGACAATTCTACACCCCTCAGGTTACAATAGATTTTAGAACCAAACTAATTCTGGATGTGAAATCCTTGATAAGGAATCACCACAGACTTGTGTCTCCTTCCCCTGTTGGGAAGCTGCTTGGGATAAGCTGCTGGAGGGCCGGCCTTATTCCCAGTAACCCAACAATCAATTTTAAATCAATTTAAAGCACTGACCACAAATATCACAGTGTCATGTGTCCATACTTCTATCTTTAGCCCAATTAATTAATTTGAACTCAACTGCTGTATGATGCCTGAAATATCTTTTATCAGTTAAATAAGCTGAGGAAATAACCTAAACATTACAGTAAAATAAAATAAAATAAAATGGGCAATGAACAATGCAATGCAATGGCTTAATAATTCTGCATTTGCAGTATAGGCAGAAAACTCCGAACCTTCTGCATTTCAGTTATTCTGCGTTTCAGAAAAAGTACAGACTTCCACTGGCTTGTAAATACCTTTGGATTATAGCATCTTCAAAATAAATCAGAATGACTTCAGCCGCAGTGATGAAACCCTCTCTCCAGAGTGGTGACCCCCAGACTGATAGCACAGAGCAGTGTTTAGTTTCCCGTCTTGACGTCAGCCCATGTCTTTTCTGCAGAGTCTCGTTGCCGTAGTGAGTGCCTAGCAACTGGACAGAACTGTAACAGTATTGTATCCCTCCTGCTCCACCAGATCAGACCTTATTGTGGGGCAAATTGCAGACTTTGTGCACCTCACACAGGGGCCGTGCTGTTTTCTGGGTCATTCACAGAGAATTGTGAAACGCAAAGAACTAGTTGTGTGCCAGTGTGACATCTAAGACCTCGTCCGTGTCCTTTCCTGTGGGGTGCCATGCACGTCTGCTATGAATATTTTGTTAAATAGTTGGTAACACTTTAGTTGAGGGGCCACAAATCATAGTAGTACCTCACTGACTACTGAAGTACTAATCATGAGCATGAATTAGTTAATGATTAACTAATGAACTAACTAATGAAGTTCCTGCAAAGAATACATCAATCGTCATCATTGATTAATGATGAAGTACCGCATAGTTAATGGTTAATCAATGCATTTACTAAGCATGTATTACTGCATTATTTGTGGCCCCTCAACTAAAGTGTTACCAAATAGTTTTTCTGCTACGATTCCATTAGTTAACACTGATGCCTTCTTAATGAAGCCGCCTTTTTGTGCCAAGGATGATGTTTTGAGACTGAGATTCTGGTGGTTTGACTCCATAACTAAACATTGCACTACCACTAGATTCCATAGTGTGGTTAGATGAAGTGGATTTGCTCATTGTAAGCCCAGTATCCATAGCCCTTTGATACCATTTCCTTTGGATTGTCTGCTGAGGATCAGCCTCATTAATGACCCAGAGCTTGACAGTACCCTTCCCATCCAGACAGCCCAAAAAGCCCCATACATACCACCTTCTGCTTGTGGCCCTAACTGAGCCCTAGGCATCATGACATACAATCCCACCATTCAGTGAACATATCAAATGACATTTAAAAACAAGTAAAGTTTTCTGAAAATGCTAAAGCCGCCACGTGGAGTAAGGGATGGTCATACCGTTTTCATTATGACATTGATATCATTACAGGTTTTGTCGAATACACAACACAAAGATTATTCTCTTTGTTAGAGCTAAAGGTTAGCTGCGGCACTGGGGGGCAGATAGTCATCAGCATTTTTTGGGACTAACATCAGCTTTGAGCCGTGTCTCCTATAAGATAGTTGAGTTTAACCACACAGCCACGATGCTGCTGCCCACTGCCACACTGTTTGCAGGAGCCTTTGCACTCTCAGTGTTTGTCTGTCGACTGGCTGAGTCGGGCTGTGGTGCTGACTTGTCCAGGTCGACCTTTAAGCTCTTCTCTCCCTGCTTCTGCTGAACTGGTGCCGAAATGTCTTCCTCCTGCACAAGGTCCAGGGTCAGCATGTCCAGGGTCAGCGTGTGTCGTGTCTTGATATTGGCGGGGCCTAGTCCATTAGCGCCAGACAATCGTGTGACTCTGTCTCAGACAAGCAACCAGCCCAAGTTACTTTTTGAGCTCATGAGCTTCTTTGAAGCAGGGGGTAGTTAAGCGGTTGGTACGGACACGTGAAATACACTGTGCTGCACAAATGTTTTTCGAGATATGCAAGTGTTTCCAGGAAAAGATGAAAGTATTTGTAGTGGATTATCAGCCCCGTACCCATACTCAATGGGCGTATGACATTGACTGCAGGTGAAAGACGAGAGAAAGATCCAGGAGGTGTTCGACCTGACGGACTACGAGCGGTCAGAGGAACTGCGCAAGTCCAAGAGCCGCAGCAAGAAGAACCACAGCAAGTTCACTGTGCTGCGCTGCCGCCAGCCGGGGAACACGGTGAGTCTCACGGGGGCATTACTGGCCGGCATCTGCTGCGCTGCCCGGAGGCGGCTGTGAGTGCTACAAGGGTCTGCAGGGCTAGGAAGGCCACGGGAGGCCAGGATGGCCAGATGGATGATGGATGATGGATGGATGGATGGATGGATGGATGGATGACGGATAGGTAGAACCTGATTCTGTTACTTGCTTTTCAGCACCACAGCATTTTGTCACAAGAACATAGAACCCAGATCACTCCCTTGCTGGAACGCTAAGGTGTACTTATGCAGTCAGAACAAAACAGACCATTTCAGTCTGAAAGGCACTGCTATAGAAATTCTGATTCAAACTCCAGCTGTGCATTCCTGTCTTACAGTCAACAGCTGTTTCATTTCCTATAGACGCTTTATAATATTTTTTTTGACTAGTTTAAGGATATATATTTTTGACTGGTTTAAGGAATGATTTTCCTGTCACAAGAAACAGTATATCTGTGAGCAAGCTTGGAAAACCTTTGACCGAATTTCCTACACACAGAATTCTTTTGCTCTGCAGAAGGCTACATCATATGAAACAGGGGACATCTCAGGGCCAGTTTCTAGCTGGTGTTTCACCAGTCGGGCAGGTTGCACTTTTGCATATGGTGAAGGGGCTTTTAAAAGGAGGATCGTGACACAGGACACATTTGTACACCGACCCTCACCTCATTGGCAGCTCCGGTGCTCTTCTGCCGCTGAACGACAGAGCCGAGTCGTGCTTCCTCACCGCTCATCTCTCTTTCTCTGCCATCTGCAGGTCCCAAACCTGGTGTTCCTGGCTGTCAGCCCAGAGGAAAAAGAGTCATGGATCAATGCACTGAATGTAGCCATCACCAGGGCCAAAAACCGGATTCTCGATGAGGTAGTGCTTGGCAGTGGTCCCCCTGCCACTCTGAGAGGGTGCATGTCTTCTTTGACTTTGCATATCTTCTTTGATTAAACCCCAAAGCGCAGTAATACAACCACCAACAGTGGATTGCATTCCCCAATCCAGTCTCCAGATTACCAGGCTTTTGCATAGTTTTGGCCCACAGTCTGCATCCTCGTTTATATGTAGATTTGAATATGCAGTTAATGGTTTCCACTTCAGGAAAAAGAAGGCAGATGTCATATTCTCAAATATCCTCCAGATCAGAGCTTTTCCTCTATGGCAAATGGCTCTCGAGGCTCGCGTTCCCAGTTGCATTTAGTTCAACACATGCATCACTTTTCCTTCAATTAAGAAAGGGAAATGGCTCAAGCCGCAGAGCTCATGTGCCAAAGATGGAAAAGCTGCTCAGACAGTACCTGCAGATAGGAATGGAGGTACATTACAGAAGCTGTCTGCCCTGTTCATAATCAGGCTTTTGGCCAGGTCTCTGACATTTATGTATAAAGTCACATAAGACCCAGACCACCCTATCTGGTCTTATTCTGCCCTTCGTTCCCATACGGCTCAGCATCCATCTGATTAACAGAGATAAATCTGAGCTATTTCTAATGTTGCACTCATATGGCCCATAAAAGGGTGAATTCTGGATAGGAGGCTATGCATGTATATATGCACACGTGTGTAAACATCGACGTATTTCTGTGAGTGCATATAATTAATTATGGTAACATGGCAATACAGACAAAATACCTCACTCTTAATATCAGTGAGGTCTGAGAATGACTTGAGACAGGCCCTGTGTATGTCACACCCAATGCTTTCATCCATCCAACTTCCAGGACTGACACGGCACAGGATCTATTGATCTAGGCACAGGATTTAGAATAATAATAATAATATACATTATTATTTTTCATATTATTAACAAAATGGACGAAGATGATCATAACATTAATACATTCCATATAACTCTCATCAAAATCAAATAATTGCGCAATTAAATTCTGGGTCACCCCCAACACTTCTTCTTGGGGACAAAATTAAACCCCTCAAAAGGGCCTAAGGTACATGGTTTCATATAACTACTCCCTTTACTTGTTGACCACTCAGTTACTCAAAGGCCATTTTTTACCAAGTAACAGCAGGAACTATTAATTCCAAAAGCTCTGGATCATTTACACCAGAGGAACTAAAAAAAAAATCATCCAAATGTCACCAATGCAGCCCGTCAAACAAGGCGCCTATGCTGTTTGGTACAAGAACTATTCAAGAGTTTACCACTATGAGCTATAGCTGGCTTTAAATAAAAGCATGACATTGAGTTCTGATTATTCTGTAATACATAATGTGACATTTCTTTTAAACGAGCAGAATTAGCTCTGTAATGTCCTTGAGCTTTCAGCTACAGTTACTGGAGGTGACCGGAATCAGACCAGATTAGATAATACACGCTTCTATCAGTTTTTGGAAGCTTACGCAAAGTATGACTTTTCCCCAATGTGACCAGAGGCATCACATGTTAGTGATCAATGCAGAGACTGGGCAGCTAATCAGCTGTGCCCTCTGGTCAGCATGTGTGTTCCATGCCTCACTGCCTCCTCTTCCCACCCCCTTTCCATCTCCCAAGGTCACGGTTGAAGAAGAGAACCTCCTGGTTCACCCCACACGTGACCGCGCAAAGATTCCCCACACGCGACGTCTGCCCACACGCGGTCATATCATGGCTGTGGTAGGCTTTGTACTCTCATTACTCCACTTTTCATATGAAGACTGCATTAATATTTGTAAGACTATATTTTAAATTAAATGGAGTGAGAAATTTGGGTAACACTTTCTATGAAATCCATATTTATAAAACCTAATAACTTTGTAATTCATTGTAACACATTCCTTAAATTACTTCATAATGTATTATAATAAGTGGTCAGTATTAGAATTAAGGATGCTTTATACTGCATTATGTAGTATCTATAGTGCATTACAGATGAAACCTTCACAGAGCGTTCATAATGCCTAATGCACATGACTATAATGTGTTATGCCTTTTTATAAATAGTTATAGCCGGGTTTATAATACTCTATGAGTACATTACAATGCATTATGAAGATTTGTGTAATGCAGTATAATGACTGCTTTACGTAAAGTGTTACCGAAAATTGGTGATTGTGCGCATTTCATCTTGATAGTCCTTAAAATGTACTCTGTGGGGATTTAGGCATCCACATCTACATCGGATGGCATGCTGACCCTGGACCTTGTGCAGGAGGAAGACATTTCGGCACCAGTTCAGCAGAAGCAGGGAGAGAAGAGCTTAAAGGTCGACCTGGACAAGTCAGCACCACAGCCCGACTCAGCCAGTCGACAGACAAACACTGAGAGTGCAAAGGCTCCTGCAAACAGTGTGGCAGTGGGCAAAGGCCAGGGCCTACCTCAGAAAAGTCAGATCACCTGGGATCAACAGGCACCAACAGGGCAAGTGCATACACCTCAGCCCAGCAAGAAGCGGACATCTGCAGAGAAGAGTCGATGTGCCTCCATGGATGAGCTCTCCAATTCAGATTCACGGGCAGTTAAAGGGGCTACTGTATTTTCCCCAAGTGCCACGCCACCGCTGACTATCAGCCAGTTGCAGGACCTGATCTCCAAGAAGCTGCAGAGGACTCAGGAGCTCCTGGCTGAAGTGAGGGGGCAGCAGCATCGCAAAGATAGAGACTCGTCCGGCGAGAAACGTCTGGACAGCAGCCGTGCTGAGGCAGAGAGGCTGTTACAGGAGGCTGTTACTGCCTGGAGTCAGGCTCGGGACGTGTTGGAGGAAGTCAAGGAGATCCAGACACTCTCTCGGCAGTTGGACTCCACAGCCATTAAGAAATTGACTTTGTCACAGAATGGCGAGCAGAAGAACCGGGCCACCAATGGAGAGTGTGTGATGTGATTTGGGGGTGACCAGCCTCTGAGAGCTCACAGAGTAAGAACAAAAAAAAATAACTATTCCATGCTTGGGTGGGGATATGTATTCTTTTTTATGGTTGTTTAAGTTCACTCTCCACGCTATGCTGGAATGCATAAACACGAATGCACACCAGCTTGCCAATCTCCATGGTGCGGTGTGCTTTGAACTTCCTTTTAAGTATGCACTCCCAAACCTGAGGTTGGGAGGTCAACCCTTGCTGGAATTTGCTCAGCCCTGTAGACTATGCCTTGTTTGATGTGTAGAACTTCTGTAGTCTGGATGGACTGTATCGCCAAGACCGACCATTTAAGGCCTAGGACAGCTAGCAAGAGTCCCAGCCATGCTGTAATGCAGCAGACTGTCCCGTGCACACGCGGCCTGCTCTTTTTCTGCCTTGGCATGCAGCGACGGCTGGTGAGAGGGGCTGCCGCAGTGGTGACCTCTTCTCTAATGCGGGACTGGGGATGACTCCAATGGGGAGAAATCCTGAGTGGGCCAGCTGCAAAACTCTGTTGCCCACAGTAATGTTTTTCCTTGCTTTGTTATGCTCTGGAAGAATTCCATAATCATCAAACCCCCACAGGGAAGCCTAACTAAGGCAGTATGTCTGTTAATTTCGGTTAATTCTGGTGTTCAACAGGACCATTTCTATCTTCAGATGTTATCCCCTTCAAGGTGGCATAGACCACTGCATTCACGTGACTGCATTTGGCATGACAAAATAAGTCATTTTATATATTGTTACCTTTGGATTAGTAACTATATATACAAAGACAAAATATACATTTATATGTTATTTTTGTTATATAACAGTCTGCAGATCATTTTTTGGCTGGGATTTTCTGTCATCTGCTCATGATCTGCATAAATTCACATATAGGTATAATAACCAGGTAAACAATCAAGGACCATTGACAAGGTCAGAATATTCTCTTCTCCAGCAATCAGCCAGTTACACAATTATTCTGACAGATTTTATTTTAAAAATTCTGAGAGAGCATCAATCCATCCTTTAGATATTTAGTAGTTTCGCAGTGTCAGCCTGGGGCCAGTCCTCTGAAGCACAGGGCACACAGCAGGGAGCACCCCTACAGGAAGCCATCGTTGGGATTTTGAAAAAAACTATTTTATTCAAACCGAATTGGAATGAATCCATCCATCCATTTTTCATAATCGCTTATCCAGTACATGTGTTACGGTGAATTGGAATGAATCCTCATTGAAAATGTATTTATAAACTAGAACCATTTTTGATGTCATGTGGACGTTACACAATTGCACTATAGCAAGCACCGCAAAAGAAGAAGCTGGCACTGGCATGTGGAAATTGTTGCTAAGTTTATGATGCAAGTTTCCTTCCACAATCCAAAGACATAGGTCTCTAAACTGCCAGCGAGGTGTGCATGTCTGTGTTCTGTGATGGACTGGCATCGTGCCAGGACGTACCCCCGCCTTGTGCCCTGTGCTGCCTGAGAGAGGCTCCACGCCACAAGGACCAGGATAAGTGGTTATAAGATGGATGGATGGACCTTTGATCTGACAATCAACTCTATAAACAGGGAAGATACTTGCTTCAGAATCTCAGTAATATGTGTTGCGGTGATATAAAACTGCCTTAGAATACCTTCAGGTATTATCAAAATATTTATAACATTTATAAACTGTTGTTTCTGTCCGTATTTGAAGCAGAACATTATAAATACAGATACCCATTAATGATGCTCCACATGATACACATTGTAAGAAAAATGTTATTAGCCAATAGTATTTTCACAACTTCAAGGATGATTTTGATCAGTTTTGTAACTTTTTTTCCCAAATGGTTGTTTTATCTGTACGTAGTATATGCACAATTAAAAAAAAAAGAAGATATGTCTGCAAGTAGTAGACAAACCAAAGGGCATCTTTTGCCAGTATGCCTCTTGTTTTGCAATCAGTTCCTTTGTAATATATTTGCATTCTGCTCCGCTATAATTCACTGTCAGTCAGACATTACAGCACAGTGTTAACGTGATTTTGTATTTTTTTTTACTCATAAAAGATGATATTCTGAAGGATAATTACAACGTGTGCTTTTTGGCCACAGGAGTTTCCGAGTTTTGATAGATTTCAGGTTTTATATTGATAACGAAGGTCTCAACGAAACTCGCGCGTAAATTCTCTGGCGTGTTGGTGACTTCGGCCCATGATGGCTGCACAGGAAAAGAGAAGCACTGCGGCGTGTGGCCAACAAATGGCTGCTTCTGGCGGCAGCGTGGGCCTCCTGCTTAGACAAAGTCGCCGAGTGTCATCCCCCAGTTTCCTAACATCTCACTCATTCAGAGGACTAAACTCAACTCAATTTCAGCATGCAGCTGTCTGTACGTTAACCAAAATGCTGACATAGCGGAGGTCTGTGCAGGCTCTCCATCTAGCGCAGTTGCTCTTGAGTGTAGAACGTAGGAGGTAGTTTTCATCACGCGTTTTTCGCATTTTTCAGCCCTGAAATGATAGGCGATTCTGATGGCCGCTAACTGCCTCCCAAGCCGCTCTTTAGTGGTCTTCACTGAATCTGGAGATCGGGCCGGTAACCGAGGTAACAGTATGGTATTCTGTATGTCTGTTGGTGGACATGATCATTATCTTTTCTGAATTCTCTGAATAGG
Organism: Petrocephalus sullivani; assembly: GCA_026780845.1. NCBI lineage: Eukaryota > Metazoa > Chordata > Actinopteri > Osteoglossiformes > Mormyridae > Petrocephalus > Petrocephalus sullivani. The sequence goes on along the minus strand of JAODKM010000126.1, from coordinate 14,758,921 downwards.
ATGCTGGATGTAGTGGCAGTGCATCACTGTGAAAGTGGCACAATCATGTCGTGCGAATTTTTTCCCTGCCAGTGCTTACTTGCTTTTTTCTTTTGCACACAAATTTCACAATTGTCCAGTTAATTACCTATTCAAGCAATGTACAAGTTGTAAAAGATGGGGTCTTCTAAAGGCAACCAATATGTTCACAAATATCAAAACAATGCTGAGCAAATTACAATTTTGTAAGTAAAATTAGCATTGAATTTTCACCTCCGATTCCCTCCTGTTGAACAAAACAGGAGTCCTCAATATGCATGGTGTTAATTAAGTTTCAGAACATTAATTGCTCATTCATTCTGCGTTTTTTCAATATGTCTAGATGACCCATAGTTATATGAGAGAAATGTGCCCTTTTTTCTAGGTAAAGGATTGTGGTCATGTGGGTGGTAAACAGGGTAATGAAAAAGGTAAATTACCACACGAGAGCAGCATTTCTGAAGCAGAATATGAAAAACAGATGAAACAAAGCAACTGTCCCAACTAAAATGGCCTCCTCAAATCATGCCAAAGATTAGACAGCAAGTCAAAGCAGATACGCATCAGGAGATAAAAACAGTTATTACCCAGTATACAGTGTCATTTGAATTTGGTCGTCATAGAACTTGCACACGTTTCAGTGGTTATCAGTGAATACTAAATCCCAGGATGATTATTAAACCAGTCTTTCAAACAAGAACAAATTTACCTCTAAGTAAATTATGTAAAATAATTTTGTATGTGGATTTTATATATAAAAATATTATTGTTATTTAGGCCAATCAGAAGATTCTTCTGCAAGCCTATCAACATTTTCTTGACTATAGGTATGTTGTTTGTGACAAAAAATAACCATTGGAATACTAGCAAAATTTTAACTTAGAAACAAGAAAATGACAAGAATCACTATTAAGTCAAATATTTTCTTACTTCATTTGTATGATTACATTACAGATGAATCATACAGTGAGTAAAATATGCAGTTGACTTTTTGTATAATAATGAATAGATTTTTCAGTTTCAGTTCATTTTTAATTATCAATTGATATATTTAAAGGATTTTTCAGTTGAATATTTCTCCTTTGACCTGAAAGTCTTCCTTTGATGTCTGGATAGTTTTCAACTGCTTCTGAAATTTTGTTGCACACATTTGTTTAAAGGCACAGAAAAGGATGATTGTTGCAAACCAAATAATAATTACTTTAGCCTTAAAAATGAGTTTGGATTAGATGGCTTTAAAGCACAGAGAAAAAGCAAATGAGTGTTACTGTCATTTGTTGATTGGTTTCTTCAAACGAAGCAAACACTGAGCTGTTTCAGACAAAACAGGGTAAACCCAGATGATTCAGGGTTTAATGTTAATAAATGTGGTACTTAAAAACTTGTTTGAGTCTTCATTTCTTTACTCCTGGTTGTCTGGTTTCCCCCCACAGTACAAAAACATGTTAATTGTTTTACCTTAATTAATTAATTGTTAATTTAATTGGAGTTACCAAATGGTGGTAGTTGCTTTCACCAAAACCGTATCTTGGGGGTACTCTTCCATATACCCACACCATTTTTTAATCATTAGCATCTTCACTAATAACAAAAATAAAGGCAGGGAGGGTAAAAACCTCCCATTTGTATGCCCCATCAGTTCATGGGGGTAGCACGTGGCTCAGTGGGCTACGCCTCTGTGTCTATGATCAGGAGGCTGCCAGTTCAAGCCTGGCCTCTATGGTTCTGTGGGCCCTTGAGTAAAGTCCTTAATCCCCTGGATGCCACTGCAGCAGGCTGTCATGCTCGCTCTCACAAACTGGGCAAACTGGGGTAGATGGAAAGAGAATTTCCCCATGGAGGACCACTGAAGTATCATTGTATTTGCCCTTCTAACATCTTACAAGGTAAGAGGTCTTTTGCTGCCTACTAGCTGAGTATGAACTGTACATTATTTGGAAAATCACCAGCAAAATCACGACCAGGGCTTGTAATGGCATGGAGATGAATGCCACTCCCCCTTGCTGGAAAAAGCAACGAAAACCATCCCCTCTGCCAATACTCTCCCACTCTGCACATTTTATGTGGGAGAGGAGGTTCAGACGGATCTATTGCGGATGCTGACAGATCCCACCACAGTGCTCCCCCCCGGGTCCCCACACACTGACATGGAGTGACCATCAGGCATCATGCTGACCCCCCGAAGCAGCCATGTGACACGTAACTGGCGCGCAGACGGACGAGGGGTGATCCAGACTGTGATCATTCACAACTCTCATGAATTCTATAATGTGGCTTAGAACAGTATTGATAACAAAAACCTTGCAGTTTCATGGCTCATGAAAATGCCAGAACAATATTTATACCGATTTATCTATATATTATTGACAATATTGATTATAACGATTTACACCAAGTTATTTAGAATATAGAGCCTCCATAGTAATTCTAATAATAGTAGCTAACGAATGGCAGGTGTGGCCTAGCTTTTCCTAAAGATCGAATGATGTAAGTTCTACTTGTAATCCAAAGAACATTTGGTGTTCCATTTCACTTTTTGGGGATGGGCTCTAGGTCCCATCATGAGCCTGTACTGGAGTCACAAAAGTCATGATAAAATTAAGTTGCAGGTCAAATAAAGTATTTTAATTATAGTTTGTACAAAAGTCTTTTATATTTTCATACATTTAAACAATTTTATTAGCAAATCAAATTTACGGCATGATTTTGCACTTAAAGATTCCAAATGATGAATTCCTTTGGAGTCACTCAGAATTAGCCACAAAGGTGATGATAAAACTGGCAAGTGTGCTCTTGGACCAGATAATAAATTTTCATAAATTTGTCATCAAAAGCTTGGCAAAGGTTAACGCGCTGCCAGTTTTCCCTGGACATTTCACTGCATTTTCGTGATCCTCACTGCAAACACAGAAGTGGAAGTACACAACAGAGCTGAAAGCCTGCCAGGCGGCATGGATGCTTCTGCACAGTGCTGTTCCAAATGGATGCTCAAAGCGTTAGCAGTCCATTCACAGGTATTCATTTCACAGCATGGTTTGACAGCTGAGCAGCAGGGCATGCTGGGATACATTTCCCAACAGACCATATAAAGCCACAAAGAGGTGGAAGGCACGGTCTGATGCCTGGTTTGCATGCACCATAAAATCATTTGCATCCTGAAAAAGACAGCTCTGCCTTAGAGCTCATCAACTTTGACTGGGCATGTATGGCACAGAATAAAACATTTTATGAGGAGCATTTTGCATTATTGCACTTTGTGGTTAGTCATTGAGGACAGCCAAGGTGTGTGGTCATGTTGGTCTCAAGAGATAATGGCATGGGTGAAGGGCTCAGCTCCTACATTGGTATTGCCAAATGGGAAAAGGTCCCCTGGGTGCAACAAAATTAATTCTCAACATCAAGCTCTACAGTCCCAAGAATCAAAACCATGCAATATTATTACCGTAAAGCCTGGTCACGCTTGTATGTGAAAACTTCCCAGATGAATGCACAATAAACAAAATGGCATGTTGGCTTTCAGCTGGGTGGGGGCAACTGAATATTTCATAAAGAAAAAAAAATGGGTCTGTAAATGAAACCGTTTCATGACCCCTGTCATTCTGCTATGGTTTTCGAATCTGGATCTTTGAAGGCTTTGCATGCTCTTCAATGTTTGGCTTTGTGTTTGATATTAAGAGAAGAGTAGGGTGATGAATGAGGCGATACTTAGTGAGATGCGGAAGACCTAGTTTGCAGTGACTGTAAAGGGTGTGGGATTTCCTCAACTGGCAAAAAGCTGATGAAAAGGTCCCTAGGCCTGCTCAGTTCAGCTGAAGCTGTATCATAAACATGGGTACATAATTCACAATATTCTACTTAAGTTCATAAAAACAGCAAGGCTAAAACATGCAGTTGGTCATAAATAATGTCAATACTTCCGTGTTTAGGTTCTGAGCATCCATCCCTCTCAACTACCTTTAAATATAGACACTTCTGTTGCCACAAAGTCTAGCGACCATCATCAAGCACCATACAGAGGCAATAGGGTGTAGTTGTGTCGTACTGCTTGTACATCTCACAGGTCTGGTCATCTCAGAGGAGTTCGCTTGGGCCAAGCTTTGTGGAGGTCATATACATACAAACCGTGATGAACATTTGCATACCAACCTGTGTTTGACCGAGAACATCTTTGCATTTTCTCATCATCCTTTGCTGAGTGCACTTCCCAGTGCAAAGTCCTTTGGTTTGAACTGGGGCTGAACGATATCACATCACGATGTACTTGTGCATGCGCAATAATCACCAGGGCTTTAGGTGACGGGGGAAACATCTGTCTAAACACCATCTTTTCACTACTATACGGATGTTTCCTTATGCTGACAATTTGGCAAGCAGATTAGTAGTACACTTAAAATATTAGTAATCTGTCTGAGTATCGGCATAGCCACAACACCAATGTATTTTTATCTTGTTTATCCACGATATCTCCTCTTTTAAAAGATGTGGTGGCTGCTGAGCTGTCCCTTTCCTCACCACCACATCAGTGCTTATCACTCCCATGATTTGCCAAAACAGTAGCATGTGAGGTGCTCCGCTACCCAAATTTAATAAACATAAGGATGCTTCAGATTTATACAGATCACCCACTTCTGGGCGTCACAATACGCATCTCATTAATATTTTACAGATAATACTAATCTGCTTACCAAAATTGTGGCCGAAATTAAACGTCCATATAGTACCCAAAAGCTGGCGAAATGTTTCGCTCGTCAACAAAAGGCCAGGTGACTCTTGCAAATGCGTCATATAACCGCGAGAATGGCGTGATGCGATATCGTGCAGCTCTCGTTTGAACTATTCATAAATTCACTGCATGTATCAAAAGCTCCTAGGTTCCTGAAGGGGTCACAGGTCAATTTTCTATGAACTGCAGGCACTGCTGGCTGACAGTGCTGGGTATGTGCAGCATCAGCAGATTAAACCAATCCTGTTTTCTCCTGCACTTAATATAGCTGCTCCTGCACATTCAGTTCAAGACTGACCTTCTGAAGGCCATTTCTGTGGATATGCAAACTGGCCCACTGTAATTGTCTTGTGTAGGTTAATGTAAGCCTAGTGTATGTTAATGTAGGCTCTCATGGGTGATTGTTAGGGTTATTAGTGTGGGGATGAGTAACTTCCCTTAGCACGTGAGAAGGCTTATAATTGCACGGAGACACACTGTGACAATAACAAAAGTGTTGTGCGACTTGCACATGTCTGACGGCCCTTCCCCCTTTAACAGCAGGCACTGACCATATAAGGTGGGATTCTGGCTGAGGCCTGTAGCTGGCTGGTGAGGGGACACACACAGGGAGGGTGGAGGATGCAAGAGGGATGGAGAAGGCTAATCTCCCAAGGCAGTGGGAGGTGTTTGTGGGTTATGTATATCACATTGTGGGGATCAAAGACCTGCTATTTCGACATTTTTCAGTCCCCACAAGGGGAAACCCCGTTTTACAAATTTCTGTGACTGCAAATAAAAAACTAGATGCCAAAAGTCTTATATTTAGTTTGGTTACTTTGATTAAGGTTAGGGCTGGGTAGGGGTTACGGTGGCTATTTTTGGGATTAGAGTTATGGCCATAGAAATTAATGGAGAGTCCCCACAAAGATCTCCTCTCTCTCCCCAGCAGTCCCTGCCCCCTTTTACCTCCTCCTCTCTCCCCCAGAGGTCCACGCCCTCTGTGACCTCCTCCTTTTGCTCCCCAGCCGTCCCAGCCCTCTGTAACCTCCTCCTTTCACTCCTCAGCAATCCCTGCCTCCTGTAACCACCTCCTTTCACTCCTCAGCAATCCCTGCCTCCTGTAACCTCCTCCTCCCTCCCCCAGAGGTCCACACCCTCTGTAACCTCCTCCTTTGGCTCCTCAGCAGTCCCTGCCTCCTGTAACCACCTCCTTTCACTCCTCAGCAATCCCTGCCTCCTGTAACCTCCTCCTTTCACTC
>JAODKM010000126.1:14707383-14722556 GCA_026780845.1 Petrocephalus sullivani | reverse complement strand
AGTATACATATCCACATCACTGTGTTCACTGCTTAGACTCAACACAGACCACACTGATACACACACACACACACACACACACATATATATATACATTATATAGATAGGGAGCAATGCATGCATTTTCATGGGCATTAGGCAAGTAAATACATACAATGACCTGTAATGGTCTACTCTCTGTATATTTACAGGTGATGACTTTGAGTATGACCACGATACCAGTCCAACATCAGAATATGATTATGGCGAGAATTTTACCATGGATTATGGTATTTTTTCACTCCCTTTTTATCTGTAAAATTGCTTTTGCTATGGAAAAGACCTGGAAGGACCTAAGATCAACTGAAAAGTCTGTCAGGATTAACTTTTGACAAATTTAGGCTTACATAAAACCTTCTCTTCATGCTACTGTGTGTGTGTGTGTGTGTGTGTGTGTATATATATATATATATATATATATACATCCCAGAATTATTAGTATACATATCCACATCACTGTGTTCACTGCTTAGACTCAACACAGACCACACTGATACACACACACACACACACATTGTGAGATAGGGAGCAATGCATGCATTTTCATGGGCATTAGGCGAGTAAATACATACAATGACCTGTAATGGTCTACTCTCTGTATATTTACAGGTGATGACTATGAGTATGACCACGATACCAGTCCAACACCAGGATATGATTATGGCGAGAATGTTACCATGGATTATGGTATTTTTTCACTCCCTTTTTATCTGTAAAATTGCTCTTGCATTTTTATCCTCTTCAAAAAATAAATACCACAAAATGTGCATGTTTATTTTTTTTACCAGCAGACTTTGTGTACATTGACATGGAAGAAGGAGAAGGAGGAAGATCCTTTAGTGCAGTGGATGAGGTACTTTATGTTTTTGTATTTTGCAAATGGTAACTTTTTGTATTTTTTTTTCTAAAACAATAATTGGCATGTACATACATCCCAGAATTATATTGTGTTCACTGCTTAGACTCACACAGACCACACTGATAAACTCTTCAGAATCCTATACCGCCTCTAAACAGATGTTGTGTTTTTACAATTCCAAGTGCAGGCCATTGTCCAAATTTTTGTTTTGCTCTCTTTGTAATTAATAGAATGAGAAGCAATATCCGAAAAATAACATTGTTCAGGTACTTCCTGTGAAAATTAAGGAGTCCATGGTTTTGGGGGGAAAAAAGACATCAGAGGACAAGTTGAGAAGCAGGGTGGTCTGGCAGAAGATCGTTCTGATCTGCTTTGACATACTTCCAACTCTCTTTGGGAAAGCAACAGGAAATGCTCTTGATAGTTTCCAAAAATGCTGACATGAAATAAATTGTTTATTAATAAAACAATGCTGAATGGGCAAAAACTTTAAGTATAATTTACTCGTCTGGGTCAAATGTAGCGTGTGTTTTCAGAGGCTCCTGTGTGCTGCATGTTTCTATTGTTGCCGAAATGTAGAGGAGCATTGGTCCTGAGGGTCTCCTGTGTTGTTGTTCTTAGGTCCCAGGCCTGGTCCCTCTTAGAATTACGCTTATCCTGGGCTTGGCAGCACACCAACTCTGCCGGATGCTGTGACTGGGACCTAACGGAGGAGAAACTCAAGGGTAGGTTTCAGCAGGTCAGTTTCAGTACCTGACCAATCACGACTAGCCTACAATAACTGAGATACCTTGTGTAGCTGTTATGGTGCCGCTGATCATCTGAAAAGTATGAGTTAGAAGGGAACCCACACACATTATTACATTTTTCTTACTCAGGTACTCAGGACAATAAGACTTCTCCTCCTTAACTATCAATCTTTCTGTGACAAGAGCTACCTACTTACAAATTAAGGGATTAAAATTTCATCTCAGGATTATTATGTGACTACCTGACTCATTAAGCAATGTAATGACAAGTAATTATACATATTTGGGTAATATGCAGATAATCTCTACCAATGTCTTGTTCCATTTATTTCAGATCACAGTGACCCAGAGTAGAGCAGGAATCTCAAGCAGGAACCACAAGGACTATTTAGACACATTGATTATAAAAGGACTCGGTATCTAAACACATACTTCACATGGAAAGCAGTACAGCTATTGATTAAAGCTCCTGCAGCTCAAGTAGAGCATTATGCTAACAACAGAAAGGTGATGGGTTCAAATCCCATTATGACCGCATAAATAGTAACCCTTCCCTGTAATGTCAGTCACTTTGGATAAAGGTGTCACATTAATGAAGTAAATGTAAATGATTCAGGATTGCTCCTGTCTAAAACTGCACACCCCAGCCAGGAACACTAGAGCGCATCCATAGGCACATTAACTCAGCAGACAGCACTGAGTCGTTCGTCATTGCTAAAAGACGTGTTGGGAGATGGAACAACAGGTGATTGTTGCTTGATTTTGACCACACCTTTATTTCCAGTTAAACTGAGGTATGAGAACACATTGTGTCTGTCTGCACTGCCGATTAGTCCTTTTAGTCATGTAATCACTACTGCTGTAATACAGTCACATTGACTTTTTTATTTTGACACAACACATATTAGTTATAAGTCACCATTTCACTTGGCAATGGTCTTGCACAGTTATTTTCAGTCGTGGTCCTGTGGTGTTGGGTCTACTCTAATTGTCTGTGATTGATTGATCAGTTATCAATCAATTATGCATCAATATAATTTCTGTAAAATGATTGAACTTATAATAATGTTAAACTGAATATTGTCCAAGAAGTTAAACCTATTAAGTGCACGAAAAAGAAAATCTGTCAAGGAATCTGAAAACTGTGCCAGTATGCTAATATAAAATGTTAATTTGTAAAAATTCACTCATTTTATTTTATACTGCTGGTGTTCCCTGAAATAACTTCATAATACTTGTATTTTTGGTGAGAAAATACATATCTGCTGTCTGCATCATTTATTAAATATTTTTAATCATTTGGATTTAATGAATGTATTTGTTTTTCATTTTATTCTTAATTTAAGAAGCAAATCACTAACACTTTTTATGTTTAAGACACTTATTGCCTCATTTTGACAGTTGAAAAGTCAAACATTTATTTATCTCAAGTTCTGAGAATGCTATAGTTTTTTTTATTGTTTTATTATTGTTTTGTTCTGTTTTTTTTCCGCAATATTCAGATTTAGATTTAACTACAGAAGAATTTTAACACATAAAACATCAGGAAAGCTACTGAGAGAAGCTTGGAAGTTCAGTGCACATTCCGGAGGACACGAATGTCAGGCGCGATAAAAAAAGGCAGTGAAAGTATGACTGGAGCATTTTAAAGGACACGAAGCATAATTTCCTGGGCAGAATGATCCGGTGGAGAAACAGCAATTAAAAAATAATGCAGCTGACAAACAAAATGTGAAAATCCAGAATGTATCCAGAAGTGGGTTTGAGATATCTAACAAAATTCTTATTAAAACTTCTTACGAAAAAATATCTGGGAAAGAGTAAGGTAGGGGGAAGTGTTTGTGTGGCAAAAAAACTCAAAAGATATTAGAGAAGTAAAAGTAAATAGCATGAAGCAATTTGTGCATTTGAAGATTAAAAGTAAAACACTTTGGGTACAACCACAATGTAAAAGTAGCACTTTCTAAACAAGTTTATATTTCAGGAATGCCAAGCCACTACTCTTCACAAAGACATCTGTTAGTCTGCAGCGTTATAATAGTTACTCAGAAGAATGTATTCTGCACAAGAAAATATATAATTCTAAAAAAAGAAAAAATACAAAGGAAATTCAAACAACAAAAATGAGGAACTGCCCTACCCAGCTGCATGCAGGAGAGACAGTCTGAGGTCTGGCTCGTGACAGCGTGCTGCCTTATTCTGTTCCCTATCTGGCTTGTGTCAGTGAACATGCTGACTTAGCAGAGCCCCGGAAGGCGGCCTGGGCAGGAAGCTGCTACCACACTACTGAGCCCACAATTTTACCGCTTCTCTTTACCGTTTGTACCCAAGGAAGCGTACTGGTTTAATTCAAAGATTCCCTTTGCATGACAAGTAAGGATACCCTGGCAGACTCTGGGGTCCCCCCCAGGGTTCCTGTAGCTGTGATCACAAATGAGGGCACTGCGAATGGTGGGAGGTGTCTCTATAAAAGCAAAAGGGGGAGGGAAATCTGTACAAGAGGATGCTTCAGTTATAGTAATCGCACGACGGCCCGTGAGTCAGGCTGCAAGGGCGGCTCGGGGTGATACGGGGAGGGAGGTAGCAGCTGGAGGAGGTTGTGGGCGTGGCCCTGACACTGCATGCTGACTGGCTGTCTAAAACACTGGTCCCGAAATTTGACAGGTGGCTTCTGTCTAGAGATGCTGCAGTTTGAAGTACATGTGTCAGTGACAGTGTATTTCTCTCTCGTAACTAAATTACTAACTCAGTTAACAAAACTGTAGCAATGATACAAAGGCCTTATGTGCCTCTATATAGCTACAGTGCCATCAGATGCAATACTCAATAATGTGATCATCATAAAGCTGTATCATGATTATTTCAGTTTTTGACAAGTTTGGAAGCAGACATATTTCTTCCAAAAAGACAATATAGAAGATATATAGGTGAGGAAAGGAATATGGCATCTCCTTCCAGCTGCTATGTGTAATCAGTACTTGTGCTGTGAATATTTATATCAATGCTTGTACAAATAAGTAATTATGTGCTTGATGGGACAAATTTGATGAGATGCAGGGAAGTAACAAGGACTCAAATACACCTATTCAAAAAAATAAATGAGAACCTTTTATGTGTCAGGAAAAAGTCAAGCAATCCAGGTCAGAAACCAGGATGGACAAAAACACGATCCATGTCAGGCAGGCAAAAGTCCTGAGAGGACCAAATAGTGATCGAGGGACAAGACAATCTTGGAGTCTAGGTACAGAACAGAATCAGAAAACCAGAAAGCAGATAATATTATGAATCAGTCCCCACCTCTACTGTCCTGCCACCGTTTGGCCAGCAGGGGGCTCTGCTGGCTCTCCTATGCCCTCGTGTTCCACACCTGCTTCCCGTTACATGTGATTCCCAGTGTTAATGTCTTACACCTGTCTATCCTTGATTCTTAGCTTTCCATGTGTATTTGTGCCTCTCCATCCTGTGCTCCCCAGTCCTGTCGTTGTTTCACATTTCGCCTCTGAGCTCCTGGTATGTCAGCATAGGGACCTGCTCTCCTGCTATAATCTCACCAATAATGTCCCCTTTGGGGTTTAACCTTCTCCGAAGCTACCTTTGGGGATCCCTTACATCTCCAGGCACTTGCTAACGCAACAGATAATCATACAGGGGTGTCTGTCCAACACACCTCAGGAGCTTAAATTTGGGGTTAATCATGGAAAACTGGCTACAGCTGCTAAAGGGGCGTGGCCACTAATTGGAGTTGCCGTCCATCTATGGCTTCCCTGATAGGGCGGTTCTCAACGGCAAATATCCCTCAGAGGGCGTGGCTGTCGAGGAGGAGGATCCCTGAATGATGTGGAAGGAGTTCCCCCAGGCTGTTCCATGACAATAAGAAGTGTGGAAGGCAGATTTGTCCCATGGTCAACTGAGGGACTTTTGGAAACTCCACCCTGGGAAATTACAGAATGGGTTCAAAGGAAGCATCATTTGTACTAAAGCTAGTGTCTTTTTTTGATGAACACAGGATAAATGTAGAAAGGACTGAGTGATGGCCAGGCAGAAGGAAGTAATGAATTATGCAAGTACCTGGCCCATAGAGACGGAACTCCCCACTAGAACCAAAAAGGACTTAGGACAGCTTGGCTACAAGCCTAGATATATATCACTTATACATGTACTATTATTACAAAATGAATAGCGTATTTATTAAGTTGTTTGTAGGTCTTGAAAAAAGGACCATTCCTGCAAAACAGAATGTCATCACATCCTTCAAGTCTCTCCGGAGGATCCGGAATCACCCAAAAACTAACAGAGGCCAATAAATCTATTACAAACTGAAAGAAGCGGCAGAACTCGCTAGTGAGTCGATAACCAAGACAGTAAGAGTACGAGTAAGGTCACAGATGAAACAAACAGCAAGCGCTTAAAGAGGGAAGCTTCCCCTCCGATGGCGTACAATCGACCTGGCTGTCTGAAGTCTCTGAGCACTCTTGGCCGAGAATCAAGGAACAAAGAACTGAAACTTGCCTGCCTTGCACAGACATTATTTTTCTATGCCACAGAACTAAATAATTTACAGCTAGGGTACAATTGGCAGACCCTTGATGGTACACAGTCAGAAAAATTTGAACCTTTAAGGGTAAAATTACTTGTCACTGGGGCTGTATCCTCAAGAGTCTGCCATTTGTACCCTAGCTGTATGTTCATGTACCTTTTAAGATACAGAAATGGAAATTGTTCCATTGGGGGCAAATTGATGTTGTTTGTACCTTGGGGTACACACTTGTACCAGAGCTATATCCTTTGTTCTGGCTGTGTACAGTTCTAGTGACAAGTAATCATACCCTTAAAGGTACAAATGAGTACTTTTTTCTGAGAGTGTGAAGCCTGTTGTAAGGAAACAAAGTGAAACTGGGAGTCAACAATTCAAATAGACAGTGATGGTGGTGGGGAATCGGAGTACCCAGACATAACCATGCTAAGGCTAATGCCACACAAGCCAGCGGGTGGGTGCGGACCCCCAGCCCTCGAGGCTGCAGTGCTGACCACCGTGCCACTGTGCTGCCCCAAATAAAACCTAGAATATTCGTGATCTTGTGTCATATAGAGTCATCCTCTGACCTACTACTATAAGGCACGCAGTATCAACAAAGAATGACTTAGAGTAGAATGTCTTCTGGGTCTATTTTTAAGGTTATGTAACCTGGTAACTCCTGGTGACCTAGTTTGGAGGTTTCAGCACCTTGGACAAGGAAAACACTCTCTGCAGCGTTATTTTCAGCTCGTAGCCACTAACAAAAGTCCAGGTAAATTCTGGCAAGCTGTCAAGAAAATGTTCATTTCGAGCTCATTTGCAATGTGTTTCCACTTTAGATGATTCTGCTAATTGTGGTAAAACAAACATTTAATCCTATACACGCAAACTATGGCACAAAAAAGTCACAAAATTCTCCATGGCTTAAATTAGTACTGCCGATAGAGTTTCAGGCACACGCACAACCTGTCAAGTTTATTACTTCGATCCAACTGAAAAGGAATTAAACTCCTAGACCTGGGCATGCGCCGGCCCGTGGGCCATATCCGGCCCGCACAGATATTTTTATTTCCCGACACGAGCATTAAAATGGGAAAATCATGTTTCACGTTCAAGTATATGAAGATGAACAAACTTTTGTCAAATCATTCTTTGAAAAAATAATAGATATACAACAATATCTCAACTCTAATATTCAACTCTATGATTGTAGCTTTGATACTTTCAAATAATGGACCCAACTGACATGGTGAAGCTTGAATCTGGCCCTCCACAGAAAACAACTGCCCCATCCTGACTTGTGAACAGCCATTTCACTGACTCAAACCATTGCACAAAATGTACATAAATGCATTTATACAACTAGTTTAATAAATATTAAAATTATTTCACATTAATTATAAATATAATTCAAGCATAGACATGCAAATGCAGATACATGTATAGGAGGTACCGCCTGCTTTCAGTCATATTGTTTAATACATGGATGTCAAACTCCAGTCCTGGAGGGCTGTGTCCTGTGTAGCTTAGTTCTTTCCCTGTCCCCCCACAAATGATGGAGCTGAAGAGCTGTGTGGTAATTAGCATAAGGAGCTGCAAGGAGTTGAATCAGGTGTCAAATGAAGGTAACCCCAAAAATGTGCAGGGCTCCGGCCTCCAGGATTGGAGTTTGACACCCCTGGTTTAATATGCTCGATCATATTTATGTGCTGCCATCTAGTGGAATTTTGTTGTACCAGCGTGACAACCCAATAACTGGGGTCTCATTAGAGGTTATGCCAGCCAGTTACAAAATGCATAAGGTCGATTTCCATCAAAGTGCAGAAACAGTATAGTGTTCATGCAAGTAAGTCATTTTCAATATGAGGAAGAACAACAAGGCGTGCAGTTTCGTGCAGGATATGGTCGAATAATCGTGAATATGACCCGGAATGGCTTTATATACACAGTAAGTCCTGTGGAGGTTTTCGGCTTCCCAGTAACTGGGACAATGATTGCTGGCTGGAATCTGGCCTTTCACATAAAGTTATATAATGGCATGACTTGGCGAGATAAGGTGGTTTAATATAAAGGAGAACTATTGTATCTTGTCTGATGATGACGTCGCCTGGACGATGAGAATACGCAAATATAACTGGAATAGTCGGTTTAACTGAATTTGTGTAATGGGGTAGTGTTTCCCTATGTATCAAAGTACGGCCAATGTACACGCTCCAGTACAAATCCTCGCTCTCTGACGCTAATTGACAATTAAACTTCTATAAATGGAAAGGATCGCAATGGAAAGTCACCACGATTACACCTTTAGGTAGTGCCTTTTAGTAATCTTTTTACGTAATTGTTCCGTGGCTGCTTAAGCGCTGTTTGTGTTGTAGGTTAATAGTTTCCAGCCAGGACTTGTTTACAGGCGCAGGGCTATATGATGTAAGCGCTAATTAAGTGACCGTAAGTGACACCTGGTTGTAACGAATTAACTTTTACGGAACCAGATGTTACAATGCCTTTTTAATGTTCATTTTTCTTAGTTAATGCAGACAAAACTTATGATAAATTTACCAGCTGTTATGTACTTTGGCATATCAGCTTGGTGTGATGTGACGAATGCTGGTGCACTCAGGTGCAATGCACTGCTGAAATCCCCCTAAGTACCCCGAAGTTATTAAGCTTCGCCTCCAAATAGCGCCGGCACAACTGGCCCTTTCTTAGTCATACACGACACACGATGGCAAAATCATCGGCAACTATTCTCATCTTTGCTTCTTTACTATGCATTTTCTCCAGGTTAATTGCCGTTGAAGGATGGTGGTCGCAGGACTTGCGTGTAAAAACAACAGACAGTAGTGAGCACAAGAAAGAGCTGGTGAGTGACTGCTTTGGTCTTTTGGGCAATTCCATTATCAATACGAGACCTGCGACGGACTTTTATTATGCCGTCCTTTCTCAGATGGTTTATTCAAGTAATACTTATTTAGTAATACTTGTCTTCTTTTAACATCATTACTGTTAAAATAACATTATATGAAACGGACTTTAATGAAACTAGATCGCCATTGATACCAGGCAAAATTGGAAATCTATTGTGGAGGGGGAAAAAGAAAAATATTAACGTCGCAACAAAAGTTTAAATTCCATATTTCAGAGCCGGGTTGGGGGCTCAAAGCACAGCTGACATGCACTTAGTTAGCGGAGTTTGGCGTGTCCCTGGCTGTAAGTGTGGGGCCCGCGGTGCTGGCGCCCAGCCCGGGGGAGAGCAGCCCTGGGCTCCGTGCTGCGTACGATACCTCCCGGGGGGTACATTTTCCGAAGCGCCAAGTGTTTTAATATACAGTATCATTCAATTATACTGTTCTTACAACTGCCTTGTAACATTTCGGTGACGTAATTTAAAAATATTATAAGAAGACGGGGCACTCTTTTCCTATGCATTCCTGTCACTTCTTTACGTAATATATAGTTTATTTTAAAACTCTCCATTTTCTTTTGGTTCTCATTTTTGATTAATGACATCATTCTATTTTTTCAGCTTAGCTGCTATAGCAGGAAAAGGTGTTATTAAATGGCAATGAAGTAAATGCTTGTAGCTGGTTAATAAGAACCCTGCGCTTAAGGGTTTCATTACTTTCGCTCCCATTTATTCTAGCTGGAAGTGCTTCAGAACGTTTTGGAGAAGCTTCAGGACAGGAGGATGAGGAATTGGAATAGGAGCCCGAGCCGACTTCCTGTGGTATGCAAACATCTACATAAAACGCTTTTTCTCTGTAAAACGCCTTCCAAACTAGTTTGCATTGGTGTAACAATAATAGCACACAGCTATTTGATGTAGTACCCTCGATGTTGGGTTAGTCTTTTTTCGGTGACTGTTAGGTTATAGAACATGGGAAGAGTTTTACAGACTAAGTCATATATCCCGTCCCGTCCCCTGCAGCTCTTTTTTAAAGTGATGTTTGCATCTAATAACGTCAGGTCCAGTGCAATAGTTTTAAGCATTGAATATCAACATTCATACGTGTAAGGAGATTACCGTCCTATTAAATCTAACATATCACTGTTCTTCAGTGCTCTGTAGGTGGCCTTTGTTCAGTGAAAAAGGGACCTCGCTTTGGCCAACTATGCGACTGTCCACGAGGGTCAAAGTGCAACCATTTCTTCCTGAAATGTTTATGATATGTACGAAAACTGTCCAGCTTTTGATATATGCTTAAAGGCTACCCCCAAAACGAGCTGTCTGTTCATTTATTTCAAAATGTATATAGAACAGAAGTGTTTTGTCCTCATTACTTATTACACCTCATTACACCTATTGGTTTTCTCCAGAATTTTTATTTTTTTAAATTGTGGGAAAATTTAACTTTGTAACTTTGGACCAAAGCATCTGCTAGATAAAATAAATATAAAGAAATATATACCAACATATTTCTTTAACAAATATGCATGTATTGAGATTAATGCTTAAATATATGTTTTATAAAGTAATGTCTATTACATATATGTATGAAGAAATTCAAAGAGAGACTTAAAAAGACTTCAGGCAAATTATTATTTTAATTAATCATAAATCAACTCATTTCCCTTGAGACATTTGTCTATAATTTACACAATTAAAGTACATTAATTACACAGGACTTTATGCTGCTCCAATTTAACAAAAAAAAAATCAAAAATACCCCCAACCTATAATGACCCTGATGTTTTCTCATGTTAGTCATTATAACCATCACACTGATGGTCCAAAAGTGGCTGCTTGCAAACGGGACGATGCTGTATGGTTCCTTCACCATGGAAGGAATCAGCGATACCTAGGAAATGTTCTAGGCCATTAGTGTCCTAAAAACCAAAGTACAATCTTTTTGCTGTGGTCAGTTATATTTCAGCAGCACCACAAACCACACAATAAAACGTAACAGCATCCACATGTCAAATCAAATACACAGCAGAAAACTAGCTGAACATTATTTAAATAGATAATTTACAAGAACTCAATAATTAAAAGAAGATACAATAATGAATTTCAGGTTATTCCGCTACAAAGGTGCTCCAGAGAAGCTGAAGGGGGCAAACGAGAGGGTTACTGGTGCTGCATGTTTAACTGCACCCCCCCACATAAAAATTGCAGTCAAAAGCATAACTCACATACACCGCCACTACCCAGACAACAATTGTCACTTTTGCATCATTACGGGGAAATAACTTGGATAGGAAAACAAGAACCCTGAAATTAAATCAGAACAAGACTTGGGAAGATGTACCAATTCTGAGTGATCATGGAGGGTAGAAGTAGTTGAAAATATCAAAGCCATGATCGGGACCACCGTTGGTACGGACTTAAAGCTTGCTTGCAGCTCAATTTAGTTGCTAAACATATCACATACTAGCAGTCTGCACCACAGAAGTACTACCATACTAGACGACCCACTGTAGACCACAGAAAACCCGTCAGTAACAAACATGAGGGAACAGATCATTTAAAACTGGAACCAAAAGGAAAATCAAGGCAACAGAGTATGTCCACATGGATTACCAACAGGACAAGCAAGCACACTTCTGCATTCACTGTCCATTCATCCTATAGAAAATTGCACATTATAATATTCTATCATGCATTCTTAACCACCCTGCACAAAATACTTGTACAGTCTACGAATTTTCTGCTCTTAACATGGGCAGCCATGAGTCTATAAGACTACCATAGACTGCCGGCTATTGTTATAGCTTTGCTTGTAAATGTTTTCTAGTAACTTTCTGCATAGCAGCAAACTAGTCTATTCTTTCCTTCATCCATCCATCCATTTTTACCACTGTATCAATGGGTTTAGGATCATATTGAATCAGAACATTTTCACGGCAAATATGGGTCACACAGATACACCCAAGCACTCGGTCAAATTACTCACAATAAAGTGAAAGGTAACTAAAAACTACAGGATGGAAGCCCTCTAGGAGGGGAAGTTCACACTAGGTGAAACCCTTAGTGATGTCTTCATTAAGTCTGTCTTGCCAGCAGTGTTGGTCCCGGGTATCCAGTTATCGGAACTCTTCTCAATTGCGGAATCACCTTTCCAAGTGTATTAAAAAACGAAATACATTTAACAACCCATGAAAAGAAGGATCGTTTAATGACAAGGGAGAAAGGACACACGTGCTTGGGTGCCGGTTCCTGCCACCCCAGCTACACGGACTCCAACTGTCTGCGGACTTTCTCTGACGCTCGCCGGTCGAGTGCCCTCTGCCGCAAGAACACCAGGAGTGCGAAGACCACCGTCAGGCACAACATCGCGCCCTCAAACTTCCAGAAGCGCCGTTCCTCCACTGCGACGGAGCGACAACTGGCCCAGCGAAGGAGGCGAGAAAGGGAGGAAAGCAAGTCAGATATAAATCCAGCCAAAACAATAAATAAAGCATCTCTATAATGATGCATTACAGAGATACAACTCAGCTTTACAGTGTCCAAAATCAGCTACATTTTGGCGACATAGCACAGACTTTCTCCATCAACATCAATAGTTACTTTATTAGACATACTAGGTGATGGTAAAAATAAATATATATATATATATACACATTTTTTTTTTCTTCTTTTTACTAATCTTTTTTATTTTTAATTAACCTAGATATTGATGGAAAATATTATTTCAAATACATGTCAATAACGTGTAAGGAATTCAGCATAGTTGAGACTATCTATGGCGGTGGAGAAGGTACCACCTCTTGTACTCATCCTTCTTGGACATGGCGCAATTGATCTTCTCGACGTATCCAGTTGGGCTGCAAACTGGCCAAGATTTCTGGGGGGGAGGGGGGTGATAACCATGAGCTGAAGGGCACGGAACATGGTCTGGCTCAGCCGAAGCCTGCTAGGAAATTACCAGCTGGAAGTCGTCGCACTGGAAACACTCAGCTGACACCACAAACTCCTCCACCTGCCAGCACGGAGTGGCCATCGGATCCAGGGCTGCAACACAAGCGCTGCCATAAGCCTGCATTCAATAATAATTCATGGGTACTACAGACGTTCTGCAAAGAGTAGTACCGAGCTCTAACATATGAATCACTTTCTAAATAAAAAAAATATGCTTTTTCAAATATTTGCTATAACCAAATACCCAAAAATATAAGGAGACACCTTACTTGAAGTACTTTCTTTGCTCAAAGCAGTTGCACTGAGTACCCTGTTTAGGCAGAAAGAACTCTTGTGTTAGACACCAAGCAAAAGTTACAAAGCAGCTAACCACGACCCACAACCGAATAACTGGACCTTAATTTGTTTGTCTTACCTAAAGGAAAGCAAACACCACAGGAGTGTGCAACAGGCAAATTTCCTTGTGCAAATCCTACAATCGCTTTCCATCTCATTTAAACGAGTGTCTGGATATTGCCAGGACAGCATTACACCAAGTGTGCCATCACCGTATAGGATCTTCTACTTTTGCAACTGCAAAGACAGAAATGACAGCCTTAATAAATTAATTATGCCTTAAAACCTAAACGACAATACATAGCTAACTACCAAGTAGCAATCAAACGCTACAAATATCTAATATATGGGTTAAGAGAACTGAGCACACCTGTTAACTTACTATAGCCATCTAGCAATGGCACAAATTGCTATTAGCTGTTACAGAAGCCATATACTCACCGGTGGAAACTGCGCGTGCTGGGAACTTTGACATTAGCGTCGCTCGTCCGTCACTGTCGCAGCTAAATGGGCCGGACAGTCTGCTAGCGGCACTCGGCGCTGAGCGGCACCCCGACGGGACCCCATGAAGTTACCGCACTCGGGAAACTCGCCGCGCGCCGGCTCGCTTTACGCAGGCGCTACGCCACCGCGTACGCGCGGCGCAAGTCGCGAGCTCCGCGCCGTCGGCTCCACGTCACCCGCGGGAGCGAGCCTGGCGCGCGCGCGCACGCACGCCCGCCCGCCAGGCGCCGCCGCCGCTCGCGTCATCGCTTCCGCTCGCTTCGCTGCGTCACGGTGGGCGGGGTCATGCCTACGGCGCGTCATTTAAACGCTCTCCCTTTGTGCGTTTTTAGCTGTTGTTCGACTCCCGCTGTAAATGCGGGATGCGTATTTACATGCCTATATAGTGCCATGACGCCCAGCGAGCAAAACCGTCTGTTCCCCTCAGCCTAACAAATGACGCCTATTAAAGACCTTGTGGCTTATAATGGTGCGTATTGGTGTCCGGGGATTTGCAAATTTGGCCTGCTGTAGTGGAAATGAAACAATTTGACAATACTCTTTCCCTCCTTCATAAACACACATCAGCAAGTCAGTAACTTGAGTGAGATTCATCAACAGAGGTGGTATTCTCCAAGCTGATCAAAACTGGAATGGCCAGTTACTCTGAAAAAGCAGTGAAAGACAGAGTCGGAAAAATGCCCATCCAAGGAACTCCATATAATAGAAGGTCAGCATATGCACATTCATTCATCTTTCATTGTTTGTCGGGGTTATGAGGGCAGCAATCTGAGCAGAGATTCCCCAATTGCCCTCTCTCCAGCCACCTCCTCAAGTTCTGAGACACTTCCCAGCCAACCGGGAGATTAATTACATTTAAACAACAAATAACAGTGCAAGACACTGCAAACTTTGTAAACAAGGGCCTGTATTTTTACAAAGTTTCACTTTTTATAAATGCATAATCAAAAATAATTCCTTCAATATATGCTTGCATGTTTTATTCATATCTGTATAAGCACACAGAGAGTTGAATAATGCTTCCATGGAGCTGTTTATGCACAGATACAATTCTTTAGAAAGGCTACATTTATTTGTCCCCTCATCTGTTTAACAAAACTGAAAAGGAGCCATACAAACAAATATGCTGCGTGGCTCAGGAAGCTTGCTGCAGAAGAACCATCGTAGCTTAGAAAAGTAAACCTGTTAAATTTCCAGCAACCATCTGCTCAAGAGCCTCACAATTCTACCAGTCCCGAGGAACTCCAGGACATAAGTAAGCTATTTGTACAAGATTGTTCACATCTCATCTGCATGGGCTGGTTTTGTGGGATC
>JAODKM010000126.1:14695915-14707283 GCA_026780845.1 Petrocephalus sullivani | reverse complement strand
AGGAACTCCAGGACATAAGTAAGCTATTTGTACAAGATTGTTCACATCTCATCTGCATGGGCTGGTTTTGTGGGATCGGTATCCGCGCCCCCCTGTCCTTTGGCAGACGTCGAAGCCAGAGACAGTGTGTCAGTCCGTCTCTCGGTCTGAATTGAACCGTTTCTGAACTGGTTCTCTCCCTGGTCCATGCCTTCTTGAAGGACCCCCTCCAGACTTTCAACTGGCTGCTGTTGTAAACTAGAAGTCCGATCTAAGGTATCTGATTGGCTGATGTCTGGTGAATAGGACAGGATTTCACCAGGAATGTCAGCATCGTCCGCACCCTCTGATGTTTGCAAGGAGGAGGCGGGGTCAGTCAGGATATTTCTTGAAATAACTGTAATAGTGAAGATAAGATAAGTGTCATGAATTTCGCAAGACTTTTTCTGGAATTCAGCATTTGTAAAACGATCAATCTTAATACAGTCTCACTACAAATACTATTGTGCTATTAATTATCTATTAATAATATGATGTTCATTATGAAAAACAGGGCCTAGAGCTTTATTGAAACCACCACACAAAGATGAATCATTTCATGGGTCCTTGCACAACCTTCTGAACCTAATGTTCTCTTGGCTTTGTGTGAAATAAAAAATGGGAAGTATTTGCGCTCTGAAGTAAGGAGAGCAAGATAATGTCATTAAAGGAGAGCTAATCAGTTATGTTTAGTTAAAAGAATAAGGAAGTTACCAGAGTGGGGGTGAATAATAATCTGAAATGTTCTGCACGGATGGGTTAGCGTCATATAACAAGAGCAGGGAATAAGCTATGCTTTGTATTACCCATTGTTTCAATCTGTTAACTACGGTTGTGAAAAACTGTTAGTGGATTTATCTGGACTTCTTAATGGATGACTCCTCAAATCTGATTTTTCACCGTGATCTTCATAAAAGTCATAATACTAAATTTAAGAAAGAACACGCATTAGATTGCCAATTCTCTGCTGATGAAATGGCTTAAACATTAACGTAAACTCCGGAATAATGATATCTTCAAAAATGGGTAATGTGTTCTAGTCAGGTATGGGTTTGACCTCAATTTTTAAAAAATCAATACAATGTTGATTGCCTGCTCGACACACTATAGTTTTGCTTTTGTGCTAAAAAATTCAGCACAATCCAAAATTCTACAATCCATAACAGTCTGTGTCCTACAAATATCAGTGTAAGGGCAAGCCACAGAATCTGCAGATAAGTGTCAAGGAAGCCCAGGGTGACAAATCAGGATTTGCAGGCATCGCTTGCACTTGATAACATCCATATTCATGAATCTCTGATAAGAAAATCACTGAAAGACGGTGGTGTTCATGGAAAGTTATTGTAGAGGAATCCACTGCTCTCAAAAAAGTGGGTTCTGTCTGTAATCTAGAACAGCAGAATGTCAGGGTTTTGACTGTAATCTAAAACAGCAGAATGTCAGGGTTCTGTCTGTAATCTAAAACAGCAGAATGTGAGGGTTCTGTCTGTAACCTAAAACAGCAGAATGTCTGTAGTGTGATCTGAAGAAAAACATCCCGAAAATATACATGAATTGAAGCAGCTACAGAGAGCTGCTTGAAGCTAAAGCTAATACTGTAAAGGAGGTTCCATAGTGTCCAAATTCAATTATTCAACGGCCTTGAATGTTTAAACCATTTGTCCAAAAAGATAA
Source organism: Petrocephalus sullivani (assembly GCA_026780845.1). NCBI lineage: Eukaryota > Metazoa > Chordata > Actinopteri > Osteoglossiformes > Mormyridae > Petrocephalus > Petrocephalus sullivani. The sequence goes on along the minus strand of JAODKM010000126.1, from coordinate 14,705,591 downwards.
GACAAAATAAAATGTTTTGTTTGCTGTTTGTCAATTAAAACTGTCTTTATTAATATTATGACTTCGGTGAGGCTCAGATCACCATGTAGGAGCCATTCTTGCTGAAAAACAGACAGTTAAACTGGATTCACAAACCTTTTACATAATTGCACTGAAAATGTTTTTCAAATGACTAGAACAAATACCTTTCCGGTCACCAGTGTTTCATGCTATGTAGCCTGAGTGCCTGAGCGCTACATACGCACGTTAAGAGTATAAGGTACAATGATGCACAGTGTGTAAATGGCATCTAGAAAGATATTTCTTTCCGGGACAAATTATTTGTCAGTGCTGTTTACACTAAACATACCTGCACTTCCAAATTAACATGCTAATTCATTCTTTGAAAAGTATTTCCTCTTACTGAGAATGGAACTACATTTGGAATGAGTTTTACTCTGATAAATAAAATTAATCTGTTTACGTACATTGAATTAAGTTACCCCCATGACGACACCAGAATGAATACACAATAAAGTGTTTGGGCAAAAACTCTTGGAACAAAAACTATGCAACCGAATCACCTGGAGCCCTGTTTACTGAAAATCTCTACCATTTCAAAGCACACCCTTTCGTATTCAAAGAAAGGCAGCCAGACCTGCCTGCAACAATGAGAACTGCAAGATCCAGATTCCCGCCACCCTGTCTGACATGCTGAACAGGACTTATCCCCATTGCAGATTTCAGTCCAGACGGGAACATCCCTTAAATGGAATTTTGGTGTAGCCTAATATTGAAAAAGCACACATTGCAATTATGCTGCATTGACTGTACAACGGGCATCTCAAGGAAGCTGGACAGTACTAGTTTGCCTAAACTATCATGCAAAACTCACTGTAATATCCTGCACCAAGCACCCAGCAACCAAAGGGAATACAATAATACAAGAGTTTCGAGGGTATGAAGGCACAAATTAGGACAGTTTTGGCAGAACTGGGAATTTAAATTAGGTATTTAAGACATTGTTGCGAATGAATCTTTGTCCTTGTATTCTTCTTCTTACTATCATTATTATTATTTTTTTTGCAAAGGCATAGCAGCCTTGAAAAGATTAGTCTGGGCTACCTACGTAGTGGGGAAAAAGACCTTAAACAAACTTCACATATCAGTAGAAGAAAGAATCGACCTCCAGCTTGTGCATATCCATCCTCCACTGACACCGAGCCCCAGCTGAAAGGACTGTAACTTGGAAAGATGATGAGGGCAAGGGAGAAGATGAAGATCTAGTAAAAACACACACACACACGTACACAGAGAGCATGACGTTAATCACGTGTCCATCGGCCTTAGTGCAAGTCAAGAAAAACAAAGATTCCTGAAGGTTCTCACCAGGATGCAAGTGCTGGTCTGTGCAGCCTTGGTGGCTGTCTGCTTGATCAGGGCCTGCAGCTTCTGCAGCTGGGCCAGGAGGGACCTGCGCACAGACATCTCCAGCTTTACCTCCCGAAACCCACCTGTGTCACCCTGCCGACGGGGCCCGGAGTGCCTTAGGAAGCACCTGTGATACCATGACACTTACATATTGTGCTTTTCCAGTCGCACCACTGACTTCTGCAGCTCCTGGTTCTGTATCGAGCATGCTGCTACCCTGGAGTATACACAACACCATGCAGGGAGGGGAGGAGATGGCCCAAACCCATTAAAGGCAGGGTTTATGGCAGAGACGCAGATACAGAGAGAGCCGCGGGCGCGGTAAAGCAGCGGTAAGGCAGCGGTACCGGCTCTCTAGGCCATCGATATACTCCTTCTTCCTGCGCCGGCTGTCCTGGGCCGACTGCTTGTTGCGGATCTTGCGCCTGACCTTCTTCAGAATGCGCTCCTCCGCCTGCAGAGGAATCCCATCACATGTGACATCTGCACTGATTTCTCGGCAAACATGGCATAAATATTCTTCCTGACAACTATCTCCACCAACAACTTCAGAGAAATTATTATCACTATTACTATCACTAGAAATGGTCTCATGTTCGTAAATCAAGTGCTGAGCCCAAATCAATTTTTTCGACTGAAGACTGAAAACTGAAGACGTTGCGATTTTTATTGTACATTGTAAATCCTGTTATACTGGAACTTTATTTCACTGGTCTATGCTTTTCCAAACCCATTTTACCAAACCCTTATTGGTGATGCAGTTTATGGCAGTACCTTTGTGAGCGGCAGGTTATTAGGCAAGGAAATGCCTTCCTGATTCAGAAGCTTCTGTTCCTCATCAGTAAGATGGAGGTCTGGGTACAGCTTTACAGACAGAAACAGGAAACCACTAATGATACAATCGCAGCCAAATCAAAGACTTGGGATATATAATATGCCAAATCAAAGACTTGGGATATATAATATGCACCAATAGCATTTTGTTTCTTCTTATGAGTTTCTATTTCTAGTGACAAATTTGTAGGTGATGTGATTTCTATACTGAAGGAAGTGGCATTAACATCACAGGCTAATCTTCATCAGGACCTACTGGTAGGTTCTCCAGGACCTGGTCATCTTTGTAAACGAGGCTGGTGGATGGGGCGCCGTCGGGTTTTGCTGTGAGTGCCAGAGGCAGTTCATTCACAATACAGGAATCAGAGATCAGCATGTGGGAGCTCCATTCATCTGGGGAAAAAGCCACAGCACCGTCAGAACCTCCGCAGGCAGATATCTCCAGCACGAAATCCACAGCAGCATAGGCTGTAGTTGTTTTGCATCCATCCATCCATCCATCCATCCATTTCCTCTACTTGCTTGTCCTGTTTGGGGTAGTGGGGGTCTGGAGTCTATCCTGAAGGCTCTGGGCGCAAGGCCTATACATCTAAGGGCAGTTTGGTAACGCCAATGAACCTCAGCATGCACAATGACATGGAGAAAACATGCAAACTCAACACGCATGGAGCCATGGTGCAGGATCACAGCCTAGTCCCAGAGGCAACAGCGCTATCCACTGAACCGTAGTAACATATTCTTCATATCCTCAAATTAGTTTTATGAAATAGTCCTTAAAGGACTAGTGACTCAAGAAGAACAGACTTCCCTTCCCAATAGACATGTGATATTATATCAGTCTGACCACTAGACCAATCTGATAATGATAGGATCATAAATTAAAAAATAAAGACCAAGAATTTTCCCAAAAGTATGACCTAAATTCTCTTAGAAATTGCAAATAACAGAATGCATTTCAGATCTTATTTTAAAATAACATAGATATTGTTTGCAAAATACCATGTGACTCACCCAGCTGTATCGATATGACGTCCGGTCTGTCTTCTTCTGGCTCTGTCTTGAGATTACTTAGACTGCTGATGTCATATACCACTTGGTAGATGGTAGGCGCTGCCTGGTAGGGCTCCGAGGCCCTCGGAGGGCTGTCTGAGCTTGGGTCCTCTGAGATACCGCTGTCAGTTTCTGAAAAGGACTCGCCAGGGGGTCCTGAGGAATAGACATCATTTGGGTTGATGGCAGGCAGGACATCTTCAGGTTCACTGTCCTTCAGACCCTATTAAAGGAGAAGAAACATTTGTCTGTTAACGTGGCAATTCAATAAAGGAAAAAGGTATATGTGCTATGTCCTTAAAACAGTTTCTTCAATGGTTTTAATCGTCCATCTTCCAACCACTTATCCTGGTCAAGGTTTCAGGGGACCTGGAGCCTATCCCAGGCAGCACATGATACAAGGTACACCCTGAACAAGAGAGCGGTCTACCACTAAGTGCATGCACACACATACCAGGGCTGGACTTGCCATCTGGCATACCGGGCCTATTCCCAGTGCGCAGATGGGTTTATGGACCCCTCCGTCTGTTCTGTGAATTTCAGGCCTTACTGCATGTATTTAGACTGTGCGAGGAAACCTTGGTTCCATGTTAACAAAATACAGTTCGCAAAACAACAACTATCATTTAACCCTAAAGCATACATACACATTGGGGGTCCAGTGCCCACTCCTCCAGGGTCTTTGGTGTAGTGCTATAAAGAGAAGCAGAGCAAAGGAGAGACTCGTCCAAACCCAAACCAGCCTCTATCTCGACGTCTACCTCTCTCTGCCCGAAAAACACTCCTCCATTCTCTGTATTCATGTCCTGCAAAAATGAAAAATAAAGGTTTTTTTTGCCCACTCCATCTGAGCAATATGCACTAAGTTCACAGCCATCCAGGGGAATGCTGAAAAACGCACAGTTAAAATTCAAACGTCTTGCGGCTTGATACATACATCTTCCATCAAAAGCAAACAATAAGGAGAGAGCATGTGAGCAGTCCTCATCTGCTTTCAAATGCGACATGCAGCAGGAGTGCAATTTGCTTAAGGAGTGTTCATTGCAGGAGGAGGAGTGATTTTACCAGACTCTTTGTTTGCACAATGCAAGGTTTTCTACAGAGGATATTTGCTTCCTGGTGGGCACAGGCCACAACTTAACTGGTACATCCTGGACACCTTTTATATATTATGATATTAACTCATAGCATTTTCTTAAACCAAGAATTTCCATCTGTAGGTAAAAAACCACAATCGAAATGCGAAAACCTACTAAGCATCCCAGAACTTTTGAGTTTATAAATGCAAGACTCTGATTTCCCTAAAAGCGTTTTATGGAAATATATATTTTCTGCATTTGACAACAGTATCCAAGAGAAATTTCTGGTTATTTAAAATACATAAAATGCTTGATAAATATTAATCACATCCTCAATTTATCTAATCTGTTATGACTTGTACATGGAACGTATAGGAACCATTATGTTTATTGAATATTTTAATCACCGCTACATAATTCTGTTGTTATAAGTCTCTCATTTCTAACCGGACTGACTAATCGCACTCCCTTCACATAACAATTACGCATGTTTCTGCAAAGGCAAGCTATCAAGAGCCATCGTGTAACGCATAAGAATCTATGTGCATTTCCGCATTACTAATACCCATCGAGATCTCTGTAGGAAAGTACAATAAGAGTCCTTCAGATAAATGTAAGCAAAGTACAATGAAATATTCACTTATATTCCGAGCAAAGGATTTTCAATGTTTCTGTATAGTTTTGTTTCTTGGTTTGAAGTCATGGCACTGGAAAAAGAGAGAAAACTTCTGACAGTAGGTTTTCTGTGTTTTCTGAACCTCCGATCTCTATAAGGTGGTCATCTTTGGATATCTTACCTCCCATTAGCCGAATACAACCTTCATTTGCGACGCTGTCTCTGTCCTTTATGCTCACTGTGTGGGTGGAGCTTTCTTATGTCAAGCAGGATAAACAGGAGCTATATTGTATCACATAGTACAGTACCACCACGTTTCATGCACTTACCGACTGCGCCAGAGACTATGACAAGATCGTATCCTGGCTTCAAGCACTGTTAATAATTATTCTCTCTTGTGTATTTTTACACGCCTTGTCGTGAATACGTGTTAACTCGCTGCATGTACCTTAGCACTAACTTATCATTTTCCCCAGCCGGCGGTCAGACGGAGAACTTCTTTGCTCTCCAGTGGAATCCAGCTGGCAAACCTTATGTCAATCATCATAAGAAGGCGGATGTAAACGCGGCGAACCTCCCTCACCGCCTATTCTGATTGGCTGTCATTATTATGATGACCAATAAAGTGGCAGGGGAGGGACCAACGGACATTGGCTGTCAGTCGTTTGACTGGGAGCTACCGGCATAGATTGAGCAGCGGCGTACATCTACGCAGTTGTCGTTATGACCGGCGTTATTGGCAGAAGGCGGTAGTTTGGTTATAATGACGCGTGGGATCTAAAGATGAGCATGGCGATATACGCAATATGTTCCTGATTGCGCGCTAGAGCTGCCGAAGACTCAGAGCATACCGATTACTGAAAAAATCTGTCATAAATCCATGATTTTTAGACACATTGGCTAGATGCATGTAACATGTTATAGTTCCTCCACAGCGGCGCCAAAGGAATAACGACTTCCTTGTCATTAATCTCATTTCATGCAGTCTCTAAGTATGTGCTGCTCAGCATAACACGATGAAGTAGGCGATAGGGACCTTTTCACAAGAGCGCCACTTCCGCCCTCGTCGCTGAGGGCGCTGTCTGAAAAGGAACGGCTTGTCGGACCTGCGTACGCATGCTTCATATTGCAATGCATCTATTTGTAACATAATACATGTCATTTATAAACTGTGCATACTTAAATGTTAATCGGGCAGGTTTATATTGCTGACCAGACAACCCTTGCATTTGCCAAGTAATTCGGTTTATAAAAATATAAGTACGATTCATGACAAACACCTATTAAAGATTAAGATTAACTGACCCCGGAGGTAATTCTGGGTTTACGGACATGTAGTTTAGGTGGGTTGTTGTTTCTATATCGTGCTTAGTGTTTGACTGTGTGTATGACTGTCTTGGCGGAGTTTGGCATAGGGTGACCCCTCCTCCGCGCCTCGTGCTTTCCCAGCTAGGCTGCAGATGCACCGTGACGCTGCTTAGGATAAACAGTTACGGAAATGTAATGAATAAATGGCATAATATCGACGACAATACTATTAACATAATACAAAGAACCATCAGTCTCAGAATAGAATAAAATTCCTTGCAGGAAAATTTGAAGCCATCTACTGGGTTGGGTACACTATTCTATTAATTGTTTTTAAGCAAAGTTACTCGTGTTTCTTGCTTTCAAGAACTGATGAGCGTCATTTTAATTTAATTTTATGTAGAAAAATTGTAGATGTGAACAACCCTGAAGAATCCTTCATGACTTGGACAAATAGTGGGCTGTGAACTGAAAATAGTTACTGTAATGCATGGAAAGTAATTGATAGAGCTGTTGTAGCGTACCCATGCTGAGGGGGCTGACACAGGTGGTGCTATAGTACAGTGGTTTTCTTTGTTGGACGACATCATTATGATTGACAGTCACTATAGATCCTTCAAGAGGCCGGTAATCACGTCCATGGACCAGTGCCTCATGTCATACTCTCTCCATACCTATGTGCACCCCCAACGCTTGGCTTGATTTAAGACCAAGGCTAATCTGATATTCTACAGCAACCACAGGAAGGAAGTTGACCTGCGGATCCATGAGCTAGATAGTTAGTGAACCTGCAACTGGTGCGCTTCATTATCAAAGAACGAATACAAAAAAAAAATGTCAAATGCTATTTTTTGCTTTGAATAAGGAAAGAAACAGATAGGATGCTTTAATATGTGCATGCATGCTATCTTTTCACTAAATGTGCGCGTTAAGATTTTAGCGCACGCATAAAGCGCACGCGCTAATAATAAGTACTTATAAGCCAAAATGGTGGATTTGTATGAAGTTTAGTGTCACGTTACAATCCCTCCTACAATTTTGGAAATCGGGTGACGAGTTGCGGAGATGCATTATGACTGAGTCAAGGACGCGAGTCACGGCGGATCCCTCGGGCTTCCGCGCAGCCCGGAGCGCTTACGGGAGTTAGGGAGTCATGCTTTGTGGGAACATGCACGTCTGCATTTAACATCCGAGAAACTCTTGTGGAGCCGTAAGCTCAGCCCCCCAGTCCATCCCCGCTGTGCCTCGATGGACGCGGACAAACACGGCAAAGCTGCTCACTAACCATTACATGTAATGGTTGGCTACTTGAAACTTTTGACGTTGTTTTCGTAATGACTTTCCGCTAAATACTTCAAACGCCATGTACTTTTAGAACTCTTTTGCGTGTTTTTGTGTAGAACGTTTTTGTAATAGTTCAGTTGTACGTTATGGGATATTGCTGATTTGCAGACAGCTGCTTACTGAGTAAGTATTTCTACCATCGTTTATATTTTATTTAACTTTTCATCTGAATTGGAATCCGTCTAATAAAATATGATATTAATAAATATGAGCCTAATCGTCTAGATTATACCCACCCTTGTTTGAGTAGTAACGGGAAGGAAATACCCTTACGTCAATGTTCCGAGAAGTTATAGTCAGTAGTTGGATTCGATTCAGAATTCAGAAAGAATTTGCACAGCTGTACAAGTACATACATGTTGACAATATATAATACTGTAACTGCATTAAATCGTTTAATATCCGTTTAGGTTTAACATAACCGTTTATCAGGTCCATCCCTTTTGGGACTTGAGCTCTTGAGTTGGTCGTATATGAGACAACGTTATTTTACGGTCCATTAAACAATAACGGGCTAAAGCGTGTCAGCCCGGATCTTCAAAGTGGCTATTCGATTGTGCCATAAACTAAGGACGTGCGTGTTTATGTTCTGCAGTAGGCAAGGCCTTGATTACCATGCTTAAAGTACAATAGGCTGTGTGGCACCATGTTTGAAGACGTGGACCGTCTTTTGGATAGTATCATTTAACGGGCATAATCTAGTACTTAATTATCTCAGTTGAGGTAAAATGATGAAGTGCTAAGCCAAGATTTGTCGTTAATCTAAACATAATAAATATTATGCTATTTTAAATGAATATCTTATGTTATAGCTTCTTAAAACCAGCCTATTAATGTCTGTACATCGTGTTTATTTGACTTGTGTTGAAAAATGAATAAATGGCTGAAAGTTTAGGAATGTGTTTTCTATCATTGATTTTTGGTATGTCATAGCACTTAATGTAATTTAATGATTGCAAAACAAAGATCTTAAAATACATACAATGGAGTATCTTTGTTTTTCGTTCCAGGAAGTGACTTTTGATTCACAAAGGGCATCTCTGGCAGGGTAAATACGATTTTTTTCAGGAAAAATGACATGGATGCACGCTGAGTCCCAGAAAAGCTCAGCAGCTTTTGAGTCCGCAATGGAATCGACCCTGGGCATGAGGTCCTGGCTGGGGCTTAAACTCGTGTCGCTCTGTGTGCTGTTTTTCGTGACTCTTTTATGTGGCTGCTCTGCCTTGTGCATCATCAGAGGGAGAGCCAGGTGTAACACAGACCCAGGTAAGACCACAACACTTAGGCAATCACTTTTAATCATCATCCATCCATACCCTTTTGCCCTATGCAGGGTCACGGGGGGTCTGGAGGCTGTTCGGGAGGCTGTCCCGGAAGTGAATCTTAATTTTAATACACATTTATATGATATATATGTATTTCTGCAAAACATTATTTTCCTTTCGTAATAATGAGTCCTCTTTTCCCCCCACTTTTTAGTTAGTGCAAAACAATATTTGAGTCAGTCAGCGGACCTACTGTAGTTATATTCAAAGTGCTAAAAAACTTTTTTACTCCTTAAAATGGACAAGGATATGAATTTTAGACCTACGTGACACCTGATGTCTGTTTATTTGCAGTAGAATATTACAGAATGTCTTTTTTGTCATTGTACACAAGAAGTGCAATTTTTTTATCTGACAAGATGGTGTTATTTACCGCTCAGAGGCACGCCGCAGGGTGCTAAGTTTGGTGAGCTGCTTTGCGGGTGGCGTGTTCCTAGCTACCTGCCTCCTAGACCTGGTGCCTGACTACCTGGCGGAAATCAACAAAGCCTTTAGCAACCTTGGGATCACAGTAAGAAGGAGTGGTGCAGAACCACAATCTTATATTTTCACACACACACACACCCACATATATATATAGGTAACACTTTACTTGAGGGGCCACAAATCATAGTAGTACCTCATTGACTACTAAAGTACTAATCATGTTCATGATTAGTTAATGATTAACTAATGAACTAACTAATGAAGTTCCTGCAAAGAATACATGA
>JAODKM010000126.1:14680669-14695744 GCA_026780845.1 Petrocephalus sullivani | reverse complement strand
AGTTAATGGTTAATTAATGCATTTACTAAGCATGTATTACTGCATTATTTGTGGCCCCTCAAGTAAAGTGTTACCTATATATATCTATGTATATGTGTGTGTGTTTATACATATATATTTATGTGTGTGTGTGTATATATATATATATACGGAGAGTGTCTCTTGCTACACTTTCACAACTTGTGATGCAAGTAATTATGCAATTCTTTTCGCTTGCTGACAGAATCAGCTTAATTTGGTTAGTTTCCCAATTTATGTGCAGTAGTTTGCACTGTAATGTTTCTTTGAAACAAGTCTTGCCCGTCTCAGTTCTCAGATTTGAAATGTTACCAGTTCGGTGTGTGCCGGATTCTTACTAATGAGTGCCAGATTGTTCTGCATTCTTCTCACACTGGAATTCTGTTCCACCCAGTTGCAGTTCCCGCTGCCTGAATTCATCTTGGCCATGGGTTTTTTCCTGGTTCTGGTGATGGAACAAGTCGTCCTGGTCTTCCGGGACAAATCGGGTGGCTTCACAGGAGAGAGGCAAGCGCTGTTGGTAGACCCAAGTATCCAGTCACACGACAAAGATGGCTTGGGCCGGAATCACCTGCACTCTCCCTTTGCTCATGCCAGGGATGAACCAGGCCGAATAAGAAGTCCTAGCGGGGAAGGAGTCCACCTCCATGTTGATTTCAACTCTCACTCAGCCATCCGCTCTTTCATCCTGGTGTTCTCGCTCTCTCTGCATTCCGTGTTCGAGGGGCTGGCAGTTGGGCTTCAGCGGGATAAGCGGCAGATTCTGGAGATCTGTATGGCCTTGTTGCTCCACAAGAGCGTCATCTCCTTTAGCCTGGTGCTCAAACTCACCCAGGGTCGGCTTCGGCATGCAGCAGTTGCTGGCTGTCTGCTGCTGTTCTCTTTAATGTCACCGCTGGGCATCGGACTGGGCATTGCTCTCACTGAGGCTCAGTCCACCCCTCAGCACCAGCTGGCACGTTCCACCTTGGAGGGTCTGGCTGCCGGCACTTTTATCTATATCACTTTCATGGAGATCTTGCCCCACGAGCTGGGCTCCTCACAGAACCGCATCCTCAAACTGGCTCTGCTTCTCACTGGCTTTGCAGTGGTCACTGGTGTCCTGTTTATAAAGATATAATGCCTTACCAAAATTGTCTCAGCTCCTAAATCCTTTTTTTCTGTAGTGAAAACTTTGTCATAACAAATAAATTTATCTGTTATAAGCACATGGCAATGTCCAAGGAAGATCTCTTTTTAAGGAAAATATTATCATCACATACCATGACAAAGTATTGCATTTAATGCATCTATGTTTATAATCTCATTGCTTTTCTGCATAATTACACGTTGATTTTTATTAAAAAGTATAACAAAAACATAAAGGTTAGTTTGCTATCCAGGATGTTCCTCTACCTTATACCCTGTGCTTCCTTACTCCTTACCAGTAACAACCCTATATAGGATACATGGTATGGAAAAAGGATAGTTTTCAACTTAAAAGAAAAGTGGATCAAACAAATACATTTTCTCCAAATTATATTTTTCTTTAGAATAAACAACATAAGCAGTAACAGCAATATAAAAATTATGTAAATTCAGAGGTTCATTGTAGCAAAACAAAAGCATAAAGTTACTCCAACAGGTAAAAGTTTTCATAAAGTTTTACAGTCCATGCCTACATAGTTCACTCTTTTAAAGATGTGGCAAATTTATTTATGCTATCAAACGTTACTGTAGCGCGTACACGGATTAATTTCCGTATTGCTGCTAATTAATATTAAAGCTTAAGGCCCAAACGCGGTATTCCTATCGGCACATACACAATTCGACATATTCAGTTATCCGAAATATTCCTTCGGCATTTTTTTAATTAATTATGAATCACGCAGTTGTGTATACGACGCCGAACTCGTCGGGCGACCAGTGTCGTGTTTACAACTAAAAGGGAAGGGATCCGGTTACTTTTTGCGCGCGTCACACGCCGGCAGTCCGCGGGGGTTAATGGGACTTGTAGTTCAACGCAACTATTGACCTTTGACTGCGCAAACTACAGCTCGAGTCGTGTGAAAACTACACGTCCCACATTCCCACTCGGGCAGCTGTCCCTAATGCCCCCCCGCCCCCTCCCTCGCCCGTCCCCCCTCCCTCTCCCGTGCCCTCTTGCCCCTCCCCGTCTGCCTTCCTCCCACCAAGTCAGATCAGTTCACTTAAGTAAAAGATGTCTGCGGCGGGCGCGGGTACGGGTACGGGCGGCTGCGGACCCGGACCGGGCGCCGGCTCCGGGGCCTCGAACCCCCGGAAGTTTAGCGAAAAGATCGCGCTGCACACGCAGCGGCAGGCGGAGGAGACGGCCGCCTTCCAGGAGGTCATGATGGACATCACCTCCACACGGGTGAGTGCGGGGAGAGTCCCGGCCGGCCGGCAGGCCGCTCTGGGCAGGTACCCGCGGGCCCGGGGCCCGGGGCCGGGGGCCGGGGGCCGGGGGGGAGGCGGCTCGCTTCGGGACGCCCGCCGGAGCCACTTGGCGCCTAGTTTGGCTGCAGTTGGCGCCGGAGTCCCGCTCTCACGGCGTGGGGTTCCCGCAGTCGGCGGCACATCCGGAGCCCGGCGGCGGCTCGCCTCGCCTCCTCCCGGTGCCGCCTGCAGTCTGCGGCCCGCGGCTCCGGGCGCCGGGGGAGGCGGCTAGCGCGCTAGCGGAGGCGGGCAGGGCGCGCTGGGCGCCCGTACGGAGCCTGACACGGGGGGGCAGTGACAGCTTGGAGCCAAGTGACACGGCGGCCGAGGCCGGGCCGCCCCCGGGCGCCGGGACCGCTGCCTTCGGCCGGCTGTTAGCGGGAGGCGGCATGGAAATGATGCCACATTTGCATGGATCGCAGCCCCGTGACCCGCAGCACCGGGCCCCTCGCCGGCGCCCCCCCGGGCGGCCTGACAGCGCCTCTCATTGTGGGCTCCGGGGCGCCTTTTAAGTGGCTTGCGGTGGGTTAGGGTACAATTAGGGCTGGCTGAGGACGGCAGCGTGCCGTATGGAGCCCCCCCTGGCATAAATGACATTTTCTTGCATTGGCTGGCGGAAATCACAAGTATCATTGCAGCTGTTGCATGTGACATGTCTGGGGTGGCGGAGAGCGAGGTGCCCAGCCCTGCTGCTAGACACCTGCCACCCTGCAGAGCCTGCATGCACACACCCGGTACAGGTGATCGGGCCCTTCGGGAGCCTCTCAGTATTGGAGCAAACTTGGCTTCCCCGTAACTGGCTCTGATGTTGCAGGGTGCTGGGTCTCCGGGAGCAGGGTCCGGCGGCTGTCTAGGTGTTTGTCCTGTGTGTGTGGAAACTGGCAACCGATATCTGCAATTCCATCAGTGAGAAAAAGCAGAATGTTTTACCTATAGTAAGACAAAAAAACTGGTCTGTATTAGTGAAACTAGAATTTAAGTAGGTAATTGGGTATTTACTGTGAAATAGATTGTTGAAAGGCTTTGAAAGACTTTATGTATTTCATTGAACATTCACCTTTATGCTTTTTTCCCTGATTTGTTATACAGTAGGATTGGGCAGTATTGATATTTTTCACGCAGTCATACTATATTTTCAAAATCAAGGGCATTTTGTGAGGGCTTTTTAAAATTTTTTTGCTACATTTTCAAAACTCCTCATGTGGCGAATCGCAAGCCCACTACCAATTTTTTTCCACGTTATACTTTGTTACTCGATACTCTAGCACTTAAGTATCTTTGGATGATGATCTGTTTCATTTTTAGACAATATGTTCGTAGCCAAAGGTAATTCACCTGTATCAATTTGCTTTTCAAGGTAGAGCCTTTGACTTGCGGTGTACAGCAATGGCTTCGCTAACAACAGGACCATTAAGAAAGGGGAACTCCTTGCTTGTCTCTGTTGCTTTTGTATCATCAGTGAGGCCTAGGCTGTGTGTTAGACACACACACACACAACTTGGAAGTCTCCCCCTAAGTGCTTTTCATAGAATGTTTATATGCATTTCATAGAAAAATCTGTTGTACAGTCGTCCCTCGCCACTTCGCGCTTCGACTTTCGCGGCTTCACTCTATCGCGGTTTTTTTCTAATACAGTACTGTGCTCATTAGAGTGTGTACAGTACTGTATATTCATTACAGCATATACAATACTGTGCTCATTAGAGTATATACAGTACTGTATATTCATTACAGGATATACAGTACTGTGCTCATTAGAGTATATACAGTACTGTATATTCATTAAAAAGTTGATTGAGACAGTGGAAATGATAAAGTGCACGTTCGATTGTCTGAGTCAATTATATCCTCTTCCAATCCTGGCCACTGACTGGCTCAGCCTCACACAAGTCCGTTTCTCTCATACACGCTTCTACATCGCTACACATCGGAAGTGTTTGCGATTTCTGAGAACTTTTGTCTAAGCTCCACGATGGCTCCTAAACGTGCTGCTTCTTCTAAGCCTTCTGCTTCTTATTATTTTCATAGGTTAATGGTTCTGTGTAAGAACTGTGTGTGTAATTAAATGTACATTAATAATACGATATTTGTAACGTCTAATGTCTTTTCTCTTATTTTGTTTAATATATTGGTAATATAATGGTGACTAAAGGGTGTTGTTTCATGTCTAGAGGACTCTAATAATGTTAAAAACCATATTTAGAAGGCGTAAACAGGTTTTCTATGCTTTAACTACGAAAATATTTGATTTATAAATAATCCTACTACGCGGAAATTCACTTTTCGCGGTGGAGTCTGGAACAGATTAAACGTGATAAACAAGGGACGATTGTATATAATTTGTTGGCTTCAGTGTCCAGGTTGAATCTTTTTGTTAGTTATTTTATTTGTGCATTTGCAGGCTAATAGTTGTGATTTTCAAGTGACATCTAATTTGCATACAGCCCAGAACTATTTCAGTTATGCCACATGGACTGATTTTTAATCGGTCTTGCTTTATTTGATTTTTCAGCGTTTTTTCCATTCCAAAACAATCACATTTTTATCTTGTTAATGATGCCCTGGTTCCCACAAAAGTTTTTGCCCAAATACCACTGAGCTATCACATTTTTATGTATTATTCCTTGTTATCGTGAATTGTGGATTGGCCCAGGGATGGTCTGTTAGTGTATTTCTACAGTCCCGGTCACTCATTGTTTATTTATCTACCCAAACTAAACGTTCATTTATGAAATGAGGCATGATAAATCAAATCTGTACTTGCTTATTTGCTCAGTGCAAATAAAACCAAGATTGTGATTTTGATTGTGTTCATTTCCCAGTAAATTCAGTTTATTCAGCTTCCAGTTACTCTTTCGTTTGAAGAACAGCTTGCTCAGAACCTAATTAATTAAAGGGCTCAGCTGGAACAAAATCCAGCACTCACACTGGGCCCCAAAGAGCAAGACAGGGAAGTCTGACATCTAAGTGGAATTAGAAGTCTTTATCTAGTTTCTGGCCTGTTGAATGACATGGGGGGACCAGTTGGAAAGATTGATTTTGTGTTTGCTTTCTTGCCAGATTCAAGCCCAGAAGGTGCGCTTGGCAAGAACGCAGGGTCCGTATTATGGGGGCTCGTTGCCAAATGTCAATCAGATTGGGAGAAATCCTCCTGATTTCCAGGTAAGGCTGAGGCTCCTCGTCTGCATGTTCATTTGTGATGTATGTACATATTTACTCTTCTGGTTAAGTCTTTGACATTAAACGTTCATGTCACAAAAATGAATATAAGGTATGCCTGTTTTTAAATATGTGAATACATTGCAGTATTTAAACTTTAACTGTTGTGCATGAATTGGAGTCCACGGGGCCCCAACAATGTTCAGAATAGGGGTGGGCAATATGACCTAAGATTATCACAGTTTTATTCACTTTTTGGGTGGTAACTATATTATATCACGATATTACCTTTTTCCAAGTTTGTGGAGGAGTAGCATGTCCCGTTCCTCTATGTAAATGAAAATGTTTTGATTATTTCAAACTGAACCAGTTTCAAATAAGGTGCCCCCCTTTTTTGGGATGAGTCTTCTCTCCTCTCCTGTTGATGCCTGAGTTGGTTCCGACATCCCACTCCTGTCTTTTTGCTTTTTCCTTTTCTTATTCCTCTTTCCCCATTGATCTTAACTTTATTAGCCTATTGCATTAAGACGGCAGCATGTATATATGCTAATTTAGCAAATGTTTTCTTTTTAATTTGCAACTATATATATATGTAACCGGGTTATTTTTGTTTGTGCTCAAATACAGTAAATCAGTTTATTTATTACTCAGGGTGTCACGCCGGCGGCAGGATTTACGACCCATGGTTGCAGGCTGCGGGTTTGAGCCCTTCCAAAGGGCGTTTATTGGGGAAAACAGGGTAGGAACGGGGGAAAAACAGGAGCAAGCGTGATAGCAAGCATACGGAGCATCGACAAAAACGGACAGGGGAGACAGGACAAGGGCGGACTAAATACAACGAAGCATTAACTGCAGACGAGAAACAGCTGGGAACGGGAGGATTCGCACGAGGGCAAGGAGGGGGCGTGGCACACAGGAAGAGCAGTCGGGCAGGGCATGACACAGGGCTGTTGGTTTCATATTAACATTGGGGGACGCGTATATCGGGGTCAGACGTAGGACGTCACGTATCATAATAAGGCGACTTGGCGTGCTATATACATTTGCTGTTTACATTGCTGTTGCAATATATTAAGTGAAATTTATTGTTCCATTTTTACTGTTATTCATCTTCACTTATATGGTCATTTAAGTGCATTAATGTCTCATTACTGTATGTACACTGAACTTGCAGGAATTATTAAAATCATGCACAAATCGTGAGATTCCGCTGCAAATGTCAGGTCCTATACCGTGGAAAAATGACCTCACCTCAGGGTCCACCATGAGGCCCATGTCACTCTCCTGTGCTCTGTCTACCCTCACAAACACCTAACTTTCCGGAAAGAATCACTAGCACAAACACAACACACATAAAATAGTGACTTGGAGATCTAGCTTCTCCAACAGACCCGCAGAAGTAAATATAGGGCATTTATTGAATCTCTTCTTAGCAATAAATGAGACTTTCTGCCAGCACTGTTTTTGAACTAAATTAATCTGAATTTCTGGTAGCTGAGTGAGTTCTGTGGTTTAGTGTCGATGTAGTGAAATCCATGTCAAGGCTCACAATCACACAGGTGGTGACTGACACCGGTGTAACGGCCGCATCTCATTTAGAATTTTAACCTTGCATAAGGGATAGTGGATGGATGGTTTGTATTGATTTTCTTTACCCAGTGTTTCAGGAATGGGTATGTGCTCTACTGAGCAGTGGTTTCCCATTCTGTGTTGTTTATCTTTGTTACTCTGACCCTTTTGACCTTGCCGAGAGCATCTGCGTGAGTTTATGGCCCCTGTCACTGCAGGTTCCTGCCAGGAGGCCACTATGAGGATGTGCATGACTACTGTAAGAATGCAGATCTGCTCTTATCCTGCTTCTGCTATGGCTAGTATAATTTAGCAGTACAATAGTGTTTTTCAAGCCATACTAATGCATTGAAAGATGTCCTTTTGACCTCCAAAGTTTAGTTGCTGAGTTGAAGAGTAAAGTGTGGAACCTTAGAGATCCTGGGTAACGGCCATCAATAAGCAGTACCCCCACAGACCTTAAGCAGACATGGCAAGAAAAGAGAATTATTCCCCACTGGTGTACACAGTTGTGTAGACCAACAGAAACAGGCTTTTTAGTAACATTTTATAGTATTTGTTCACATTTTGCATTGCGTTTGTGTACCTGCATCTTTGTCAATTTGTCATTTTTATGGTTCAAGGCTGTAGTGTAACAGTTTTTTTTTACACGGCCAAATTGTTTCTATAAGATAATTGGTTTGTGCTTAAGTGAATAATCAACAAAATACTTTTGGCAGCAGGCCTTTATTAAGCGAGCTTCAGCAGGGCATGGTGCCCAGGGGCAGGCTTCTGTGCCACTTTGTCCTCAGACAGTCCTGTAGCCTGTAAGTGAGGCACTAACGGGCCACATCTACATCAGCAGCCTTTTTGGAATCTGTAATAAGCGAAGATTTTATCCGTAGGACCTCGTTGGCCTGGGTTTAATGGCATAACTGTTAGTCTGCTTCTTAATACCTTGCAGTAAAATAGTTTCACGTTTGTGTTTGCTTTTAGGCCAGGTGTTTAGCTTATATAAGCTACACCTGCAAAACAAAGTGCTCTTCGTCTAAGATTTTTTTGTCTGTCTGTTTTTTGTATTATGAAGTGCGTACATTTTTCAGCCATTACTCCAGTAATGGCTCTGAGGTACACATTTCTTTTACCTTAGATTTGTTTATTATTCAGTATATTTTGTGTATCTTAATACTGAATTTATACTTTTATGTTCATTGCATCTTAATTTGTTTGAATGTAGCCATGTTTGGTGTCTTCTTGTCATTTGTGTAAGCGGTTTCTCCGCTTTCTTGCTCTCAGGGCTCGTTCCACTCCAACCTGGACTCCATTCGCTCCACGCGACACCACGGCCTGGTGGAGCGCGTACAGAGGGACAGGAGGTTTATCTCCCCAGTCCGCCCCTACAGGAGACAAGTATCCTCGCTATCATGAACCCGCACGGCGCGCTCCAGCTGTCAGTCACTGGCAAAGCATTTCCTGGTCTCCCTCAAAGGCTGAAACTAAACATTTGTCCAGCAGTAAACTTTCCCAAAGGTCTAGTGGACCTTCTATATGCAGTGATAAAATTCACCATTTACTTTGCATTATTGTGTCAGCTCATTGGATCTTGAGGGCTGCTGTTTATGACCCCAGTATTGGATATTTTACTCTAGTTTCACATTTTCAGTGTCCTGTACTTTGTTAGAAATTTGTCATTTTGTTACTACTCCGAGAACACAGTAGTAGTAAGCTTGAATACTTCTGACTTGGTAGTTTCAATTTATGGTATAAATCTTTGCACATCAGAAAATCTGCAGCTTCAGAAGCATGGGTGTTGCTGTGTTTGTATATATGCAGTGCTTAAAATCTGCCGGTATCTGAAGTTAAATGTAAGTAAAGGTAAGGATTGCTTGTAGCTGGCTTCACGTTATGCTTTGTAATCCAGTCTGAACTGAATATACTGGAGTGAGGGTGCTGTGTTTGCCATATGTTGTGGACTCTGCCTTAACTAGTGCTTCCTCAGACCGACAGCAACCAGTACAACTCGCCATATTTATCCCCGCCCCCAGACCCCAGCTGGAGAAGGTAATGGCCACTAGGCACATGTGCAGCCCCAGAAAGGCCTGTTTACAGCTTGGCAACTTACCTCTAACTGCAGCTTATGTGTCTCTGTGAGCTTTGCCTTTTCATAACTCATAATAATTCGATTAATACAAGGCAGATGTTTCTCTTTCTTTATTTTTTTATATTGCTGATTCCTTGGAGGGTTATATACATACATATATTTTCTTCCTGACCTTGCTCTTCATTACTCTTTGCTGAACTTACCTTTTGAAATTAGACCTTCAACCTGCTATATTTTGATAATTATTAGCATTTGTGCAATAGTAAATGTCACAATTGTTTGTTTTTATAATTTTTGTTTTTGATGACGGTTTAATACTTTAGTCATACCTTAAATATGTAGATCCAACTGTCTGGTCTGCAAAACAGCTTTGGATTAAGAGCCTTCACTTTTTTGGAAATGGGTCAGACCTGTGTACTGGTGTGTTACTACAGATCTGCATGCTGCTGTCTCACGGATGGTCCTCTTCCCTGGTACTAATGCTAGCCGTGGCACTTGGCAAGTTCGCCGTAATTTCTGCTGATGTTAACTGGTGGCTTTTTGACCAAAACTTCATACAGAAAGAGGAATCTGGGTTTAAAGCGTCAATTTATGGAGAAACAAAAGGCGGAAACCCTAATTTCGGATTTTGGTCCTGGCATTTCCGTTTCCCAGACTTGGCACATTGGGCAGCACTAGTAAGAGACAAGGCTAAGAAGCTCCTTATCACTTCAGCTTGTGCTGCTGGGCCCTCCCTTTCTATCTGCTGCTTCTGCTATCTATCTCTGCTCCCAGTCGCTATTTTTTTTTTGGCTCCCATCAGATCTTTCAATTTGGAATTAATGGTAATCTTTCTGTTAATAATGAAGGAACTGGTCAAGCAACTTCCCCCTGGACAAAAGCCAGTTGTTCCAACTCCCAACCACAGCCCTTAACAGGTGAATTTAAGCATCCTTTGTCCTTCTTACGGTCCCCACCGTCTCCCTGCGTTGTGGACATGCCCAGCAAGTGACACGGAAGATCCTAGAGGACCTGGGTCCTGCTTAAGTCGTAAGGCTAGCGTTTTTAGTGAAGGTGCTTTGTGTTTTGCTGCCATTGGCTGATTCTGGAGATGTGGTGGAAGATGTGCATCGTAACCAAAACACGTAGCTCTGCTCTTGAGGTAGCACTGCTCTGACATGTTTGCTCTCAATTTTATTTCATTTTTTTATATGGAGGAAACATGCTCATCTTTTGTTTTATTTTGGTGGGCCTCTCATGCTTTCCTCTTTATTTACTTTTTTACCCACCCACCCCCCCTCATTTCTGTTGTTTGCCACAGAACAAACTCTGACTCTGCATTGCACACCAGTGTCATGAATCCCAGCACGGGGGAGACTTTGAGCTCTGGGCACGGCTTGCCCGTTCCAAACAGGCGCAGTGGTAAGACTAACAACTCGCCCCATGGACACTTTAGAATCGAATAAGATGTTTCACTGTCTTTTTATTCTGTAAAAAAATATATACGTATATAAGTTACAGCTGAGGCTTACTGTTATGTAACTATTTCATTTGCCCATTAAATTGCCCATTCTGCGTATCTTGCGAAGAACTGGCATCCCATCCAGCATGCCTCCCTGCCTTGTGAGCTGTGCCGGCTGCTATAGGCTGCTGGTCCCTCATGACCCTCTGCTGGATAAGTGATTGGATCATGGAGGCATTGCTTCTTTAAGCTTTGAACTGTTATTTGTTAAGAACTGGCTGAATAAACCTCATTTAGGATCTTGGAGCTGGCTTGCCTGCCAGGCGGCCTCTTCACTTCACTTTTGGTGTTCCTTTTAATTCTCTCGATCTGCAGTGGAAACAGCCGGCCACTGTGTAAAGTACGCGTGCCCTCACTGTCCTTTACCCCGCACTTGGACAGTCTGAACCTTTTTCAAGGTTCTTTGCTCTTCTGATGGGGGTCCTGTCCCCCTTTTTGTTCTGTTCTCTGCATGGCTGAAAGTGGGGGACGAAAGAGTGAGTGTTCTCTCTCTACCCCCACCATAAGTCATAGACTTGGCTATGACTGATTATGAGCAACCGTAAATGTGCAGATAAACACCCCCCCCCGCACTGTCAGCTCAAACTCATTAACTTTTAAGTGCTCTCCCTCGGTTTGTAGTGGCGCAGGGCTGGAAATCGTTTTGCTTGTTCACTGGTCTGATCCCCTCCCCCCATACCCAGTGTTCCCATACCCAGTGCCACCCATTGAGGAGAACATGATGGATGAAGGGAAGCCGCTTAAACCTTGGGACACCAAGAAGGTACCATTCTGTTCTACAGAAGCCACGGGGCTGCCGTATTTCTCAGTTATGTCGAATGTTATTGTGCTGTAGTAGCTGTATAAATCCCATAATATTGCTTTGAGGATTCCTTGCTTATTTTATATACAGTATCTGGACGGTCACGGGTTCAAATCCTATGGCTCTCAGAGTAATCACCTAGGCCCTCGAGCAAGGACCTTAAACGCAGTTAACCCTGTCATCTGATCCTCACTTGTACAGGGCTTTGCGTAAAAGCATCTCCCAAGAAAATGTGAAGTGTAATGTAAAAATGTAATGTAAAGTAATTGTGCTGGGGAGCCCGTCCTGGACTTGAGTTTTGATCTCTGCCTTTGTCTGCAGTTACCTTTGCTTTCTTCAAGACCCAAATCCTGTGAAGTTCCTGGTATCAAGTAAGTAACCATGGGAATTCTGAAATGAGAAGTAATTCTTTGTCGTGGCAGCATTTAGTATGAGCAATATCCATTTACATTATGATTCTGGGTTCTCTTTACTAAACACATCGCTATTACTACCTAATTTGGATTTCCACATAACATAAATATGATGAAAATGAGTGAATGTATTCATATCTGAAGTAACCCTTCGGAAGTAACAGATTTGAAGTAACGACGGCTCGTAGCGTGGTTCAGTTTTATTTTCATGTTAAAATGTTTCCTAGCATGATCAGTGTGCACCCGTGCCCTTGTTTCTATATTTGCTTTGCTGCTCATTCGCTGCCCATTACAGTTCACTGCGTCTGCCTTCTGTGACTCTCCCGGCTCTCTGTCTCCCCCTGTGTTCCGCCAGTGTTTTTCCTTCCCCGGATCAGCAGTCCTGTGCCTCCCACATTCCCTCCGGCCTGAACACGGGCGGCTCCTTGCCAGACCTGACCAGCCTGCACTTCCCTTCACCCCTGCCTACTCCCCTGGACCCGGATGAGCCGTGCTATCAGTCGCTGAGCGGGGGCAGTAGCACAGGCAATCTGGCCAACACTCTCACCCAGCTGGGTATCACCACAGGCAGCACCTTCCACATGCCAGGTAGGACTTGTGCGTGCCTCTCATCGCCGCCAGAACGTGACCAGTACTGAGAAACATAGATATTTGGCAGGTCATTGCTTAAAGAAGAAATAATTGCATAATAATGTAAATGCCATCTGTTTATTTTTATTTAAGACTGTAAGAAAGGTTAGTGTCATAGCCAAACAAGGCGCCCGCAGCATGCACCACAAAGCCAATTTCGTAGGTTAGCTAGATTAAAGGTAGCCCAGTTTAAATGGACTTTTGTTCACTTCTATTTACCCCAGACTACCTTAAATCTAACAGTCTTGCTAACCATAAAATCCCGGTTCGTGACTTAGGCCCCGGATATTTACCGCGTTGTGACTAGTCTCTTTGCGGCAAGGCTCGGTTCCTGTTTGCCGGTGGGAAAATGCCATGAGGTGTGGTGCTAAGAAAGAGCCCGTATCACCGGGCAATGGAGGGGCCGGCAGCATGCGGCAAATGGGCAGCAGCAGGCCTTTTCCTGCTTTTGGAAATGAGGGCATTCTGTGCCAACTCAGTGTTTTGGCAGTTATTTTGCATAAAGTATTTCGCCTATTACACAGCAAACAAATATGCCCTAAGTATTCAAAGTGAGCAGGATGTCCGAATCCTCAGTATGGATAAGACGGTAGGCGAATGTTGGCCGAATGACATATTGTATTCTGCCAAATTCCAAAGTGTGCAAACCGTGGGATGCTGCACTATCCCACAAGGCCACTGGAGCTGCAAACAGATGAAAGAACAAACTTAAGCAGAAAATGCACAGTTGCACAAGCTATATGTCCGAGTGCATGCATACTCCTGTCATGCGTGTGTACAGTATGCTCTGCGTTAACAGTCGAGTAGTTGGTGTCTAATGAAGTCTAATATGTGCTGTGTAAGGATGCTATTTTGGTTGGACCCTTAGACTGCGGCTTGCAGACGCTGTTAATGCTGAGTGAACTCAGGAGTACTGCGTCACGTCCCAGAGTTTTTACACCTTGTTATTGGACCCCTTTAGCCTCCTTTAGCTTTTTTTATTTATTTGACGATCTTCCTTGAATAAGTGGTGTGGATTTTGAAATCAGTGGACTCTGTTAATTAATCCTAAAGGCCTTAATTTAAGCCATCTGTCCTCATTTGTGGGTGTGTCTTATATAGCAGTGGGAAGTGTATTAACTGAACGTGAGCACTGCACTAATTTAAAGTGCAGCCCGTAATTAGTGTCTGTGTAAATACTCTTATTTTACCTCTGCCCCTCTTATAATAATTATTGTAATTATGTTCTACAGGCATAAATGTACCATTTCAGACTGGAGATTAAAACTTGTGCCCGTGGCATGCACAATTTGTGGCAGTCACTTGCGGGCTGAGTGGCTCTGATGTTTTTGTGGGTCCTGGGTACACTGACAGTGCCCTGTGTGTGTGTGTGTGTGTGTGTGTGTGTGTGTGTGTGTGTGTGTGTGTCTCTCCTCTGCTCAGGTCTCTCAGCCTCCATGCAAGGGCCCCACCACGTCCAGTCCCTCCAGTCCTCGCTTAGCAACCCTAACATCCAGGCGTCTCTGAGCAGCCACTCCTTCCCTGCGTGTCTGAGCCCCGTCTCGCTGCCGTCGTCGCTCAGCAACCCCTCGCTGCAGTCGTCGCTGTGCTCGTCGTCGCTCGGCAGCCAATCCCTGCACTCTTCCCT
This sequence comes from Petrocephalus sullivani, assembly GCA_026780845.1. NCBI lineage: Eukaryota > Metazoa > Chordata > Actinopteri > Osteoglossiformes > Mormyridae > Petrocephalus > Petrocephalus sullivani. The sequence continues at coordinate 14,681,509 of JAODKM010000126.1, read as the reverse complement.
CAGCAACTCGTCCCTCGGCGGCAAATCCCTGCAGCCGTCGGCCGGTAACCCCGGTTACGGCGGGAGCGGGGTGGGCGTGCCCGGCTCCGGCGTTTCCTCCTACCCCCTGCAGCTGGCTGGCCAAGGGCAGCCGCGGCTCTGCACCTCTCCCCGGAGGCGGGCTCAGCTCAGCCCGCTCATCCTGCCCGGCAGTGCTGATGCCCGCCGGCACCACAACAAGCAGTTTTCGCCCACCATATCCCCCACGCTGTCCTCCATAACTCAGGTACAGCTGTGCCGTCGGGTGACATCATGTGATCAGACCAAAATGCAGGGTTAAAGAAAAGGGCAAATGCTTTATTTAAAAACGCGTCTATATTTTTTTATAAGCCACAGTCGTAATAAAAACAGTGTAGAGAATCTAAAATGACTAAGTGGCATTGCGGTCGCACCTCCATGCCGAGTGAGCTTGGGCGGTGACTTCTTTGCACTTGTTAAAGTAATTCCACACTTTTGGTCTTGCGTCGACCCTCCGCACCGCAGATGAGTCTGCTCTTTCTGCCATATGGATCTTCCTAACAGATCTACGTAGCACACCAAAGTTACTGTTGCTATGTGGTGGTGTCATTATATGTAAATTTATGCCACAAACTGCAAAAATGCCAGTCAAGGGCAAAATAATTATCGACGTTAACGATTATCAATGGCTCTCATACGTAGAATGGATGCATACACAGTTAAGACAAAGGTAACATGCAGTCTGGTTGATGTATACAATGTGCATGTACAGTCCCTGACAAAAGTCTTGTCGCTTGTGTACAAATTGAACTCAAGTGCCGCTGAAATATATTTCTAATCAAG
>JAODKM010000126.1:14655798-14674501 GCA_026780845.1 Petrocephalus sullivani | reverse complement strand
AGTCTGCTAACCATCACTTCAGGAAACATTACACTGACATACATTAATTTCATGGAGACTTACTCCAACTGTAACCACAGCTTCTACTTGCCTTACCCTAACCCTTGCCTTAAACATGTCCTCATTGCTTTTTGTCTCCATGAGGAAGTTATTTTTCCATTTTTCTAAAACCACTTATCCTTCCAGGTCGCGGGGGGTCCGGAGCCTATGGGCACAAGGCAGGGAGCATCCCAGGACGGGGGCCAGCCCATCGCAGGGCACACTCACACATGTACACCTAAGAGTAGTTTGGTAACTCCAATTAGTCTCAGCATGTTTTTGGACTGTGGGGGGAAACTGGAGGAAACCCATGATGGCATGGGGTGAACATGCAAAGTGTACACACATGGAACCTGGGAAGAGACTCAAACCTGAGTCCCAGAGGTGTGAGGCAACAGTGCCAACCACTGCACCACCATGTCCCCCACACACATTAATGTACAGTATATAATCAGTTAAAAGCTTACTTTATAAAAGTATTTTATGTGTGAGCTAAAAGCACAATAACTATACATCTGTTTCAGCCCTACTTTGGAGAAGAATACTTGGCAGGACAACACTGGCCACAATCACCAACACTGGAGGCCCTTTGGTTACTTCAAACAGTACATACATAGCCAGGTTTGGGAAATAATGTCAGCACACAAACCAGAGGGAGGTGCTCATCTCTGGAGGCAGCCTTACAACCACTCCAGAGGAGCTGAAAACAGTCTTTGCCATATCTATGTACGTGGCGTGTCTCAGATACCCTAGGGTCCGGATGCACTGGGCTTGACTATGATATGTTATTTGTTAAAATAATATTTTAGTGTTCAGATCTGTTTGCTTCATCTAATTGTTTTTTTAATGCTCAAGAAAGGAAATTTAACCATAAATCCACATAAAAATTAAAGCAATACCATTACATAAAATCTTACCATTCTGTGATCAAGCAAGACCCCATGTCCACTACAAGGGACAGATGATAAAAAATAAATAAGTTTTAAAATTTTTTTTGCTGTAACATGTTTTTTTCAACCACAATACTAAAATTATCTAAAAAAAAATATATATATCAGAACCTTTTTTCTTCTGGGTCTCAGGAGGATAAATAAGAATGCACGCCCTTTCTCTCCCTTCCCTAAGCAATGCCTCTCCTGCGCAGCCGCGGGATAGCATGCTGACACCTGGGCGCCTCCTTATGCGATATCGCAGCCTGCTTATTATATGAAGGTTATATAAGGTGGGGGGGCCTGTGCCGTACATCCACGCCGGCAGTCGTCAGTGTTCGTTTTGCCCCGGCACCAGCTGACACCCCCCCGGGGGCGACCCCTCTGACGCAGCCGCAGCGGCGCATGTGACGCGCTGCCCCCCTCTCTCCCCCTGTCCTCTCCTCTCCGCGGCCGGCTGCAGACGGAGGCCCGGACACCCCTCCCCGTTACCCAGCGCCGTGCACCCCCGAGCCGGGCAGGAGAGCGACACGGAGGAAGGAGCGGGGCGTTCCGATGGCGCTCGGGCCGTCCGGCGCCGGGACGTGAGCCGCTTCGCCGCGATGCCGATCACAGCGCTGCGTGCAAGCTGCCAGCAGGGATTACACGGTAAGGATGCGCTCTTCGGGGCCGGCGAGTCATGCGCCGGCGGCCGGCGCAGCGCACCATTATCATCATCATCATCATCATCATCATTATTATTATTATTATCATTATTATTATAGGGGGCCGCGTGCCCCAGTGCCGCGCGCACCGCACCCCCTGGTTGTTTTTATGTGCCTCGCTCGGGGTAATCGGCATGTGCGCCCTGCCGCTTTGGAAATAAAATAAAACACGAATACGGCCTCCATGGCAGTAATTTGGGCTTTTAGGGAAATGTTTATTTCAAGGGCGACGGGCGGTTTCCGTTCTGCGCGATCGGCGGCGGAGCGCTTCGGGGGTGTCCGGGGGCCGGCTGTCATGGGTGGCTGTGTGACGCCAAGCCTGTTTTTGATTCGGAATAAAACAATCATCGCGTGCTTTGTGTGTTTCGGGAGATGCCAACGCGCCGCACACACGTGTCGGGCTGAAATAGGCGCGGGTCCGTGCGGTTCCGATCGTGTGGGTTTGCTTCGCCCTAGGTGCTTTAGGATTAACGCCGCGCTCGGAGCCGGAGATGCGGTGTCCGGGGCGGCGAGAGGGCCGAGCCCGAGCCGGATGGCGTGCCGCGGACGCTGCGTGCGGAAAGCGCATCGCTAATAGCGCGAACGGCGCAAACGATCGGGGCGATACGGGGGAATTGGGGTTCGCCGGGGCTGCGGGTGTGAGCTTCTGCTGTGCGACTGACATGCACCCGGATAAGGCTAATGACATTAATGCAATGTCAGTTTGGGGGGGTGATATAACCACGTGATCTCCATGCACGTATTTGCGGCTTAGCCTGTTATTTCGGCCGGAAGATGCTCCGCAGTTGATGCATCTCACGTGTTGATGTTTTTGTGCAGAGTTGTAATTGGGAGGAGAAACAGAGAGCGCTTTTTATCCCCCTTCTCATTAGGAGGTAGCTTTGTAAAGAACCCCTAACTTCCTGCACAGAGACCTCATGCATTTAAACATACAAGTTCCCACAAGTCTAATGACGCGGGCGGGACTGTAAGCCGTGCCTGACACACACACACACACACACACACACACACACACACACACACCCCGGTGCGGGGACGGGCTGCGGTAGCATGCACTGAATGTAAATGTTCCCTGGCCCGGCGGCATTTATCCGGGCACCCCCCTGTCCGCGTCGGCACCCCCGGTGAAGCCGCGATGGTGGCATCTTAGCCTTCGATATGCATCCGGAGCTCTGTCCCTTTCCGCCTTGCTTCATTTCCGAAACCAGTCATGCCCTATTTCTGAAATGCGATATATTCCGCGTAAAGGTTCCCAAACTTTTTTTCCTTTCGACAGGTTTATGTTGCCCCCCCCCCCAAAAAGCGAGTTTGACGCAAATGCGTGAAATGTGACCGTGTTATAGAGTCACTAGAATAGTGCTTATCACGTACGCTGCTGGAATACTGTGGCAGGCTTTAGGATTCCCTGCAGCTCTTCTTATGAGGAAAAAGGTAGGACTACTTGCTGCCTTCAGTAGAAGCCAGGTTGAGGTATGTTTCATGAAGCCATTTTATTTGTTCAGCCTGTATTGCCATTACAGAGGTCTGAAAACAGCAGCACAATCCCCATAGGTATAAAGGTCGTCAGAGAGCCGTTTCTCTGCAGAGCTGCATTGCTGAATTATGTACTGCGGGACAGGTCATAAAGAGAGACCTCATTATCCATCACCTTGAACTTTTGAGGCACTGAAGGGGATCTAGCTGGAAATTCGGGTAATCTCACTGCCTTCCTGGGAGGTACAAAATGGGATTATGGTTTTTGAGTGGTTTTTCTGGACAGAGGGTGTCACACTACAAGTACAGCATGCTTAAATGAATAGGATGTTATCTCACAGGCTTAAAGCCATTCTTTCTTTGTAGATGTTCTGGGAAGCGTGAGCTGGTTCAAATTTTCTTTTTTAATGAATTCAGATATCCTTGTTTTGTTTTTAGCTATTATTTTTTTCTACACTTAGCTGTTAAATGACTTGATTCAACAACAAACCGGCAGCTATTGTATTCAACTAGTCCTAGTTAGGGATGGTATACTGCTAGTTTAGATCACTGGAACTGAAACCGACAACCAGGTGCATTGCAGGTTTCGTTTTTGCCATATTCATTAATTATTTAATCCTATTGATAAGCTTGTAATTTGGGCCAAATGTAATTTTCTTTTGGAATACATTTTTATGGCTACCGTCTATGGATTCGGGGTACTGAGCTTCTCAGGACCCAGCTTGTTTGTCATCACTGTGGAGGCCACATCTATAGCGTGTACTAGGAGAGAGGCTGGCCCACATCAGGCTGATACTCCCCCCTTACCTGTGATCGTTATCATACCAGCCCTGTGACATATCTGAGCAGGTATCTGAGCAGGTATCTCCATAGGTTCAGTGTGAAATGAGGCCACACGCGTGCAGAATACATTGTTGGATTCTTATCATTTATTTTGTTAAAATGTCATGTGTGTGTGTGTGTGTGTCATCCCCGGTGTGTGCCAGACGCATGCCACGACATTTATGGCAAAGATGTGCTGCTGATGATGTTGAAATGTTGGTTGAACATTCAAAATATTTTGCCCCGTTTTTGTCATTTTCTAAACGTTTTTCCTGGTCTGGGCCGGTGGCTTGGAGCCCGTCCCAGGCAGCATAGGACACAAGGCTGCTTTGGGATGCCAGTACATCCTTGGACAAACAGTACTGTGCAGAAGTCTTGGGCAGCCAAAGACGATTTGTTTAGAGCTATTTATCCTGGTAGTGAGCATCTATGTTGTAACATTAGAATATACACAAATAAGTGGTGATATAAAAAAGCAATTTCTTCTATTGTCTTGGATGTTCTTATCCTGTTGGGTGGCTAGAAGATGACAGCTTTGGCTGCCAAACCTTTCATTACATTAATTTGTCACATTTCACCAGTAGCTTATTTAATTACTTCACTCACTCATTCAGTTAATTAACTTAATAGGGTATCGATTAGCCAAACAAACTGTACAAATGCATGAATTTATTGGATGGTAACTGCAAATACTGGGGTGACTTGAGGAAAGGTTTTGAAATTACCAACTTGAAACCCTTCTACAGACATAGTTTTACACCAAAGTAAACACTTGACTTAAACATGCCTGCCTGAGACATTTGCACAGTACTGTAAATGCACCCCAGAGGCCATTTTGGAAGGACAGTAGAGCAAACTGGCCAGCATGGGGAGAACTCCACACAAAGGGTGAAGGGGGTCTTTGAACCCCTAACCTTGCCGGTGTGAGGTCACTCTACCACCCCCCAGGCACATTAGGCAAGTTAATCTGCTGCTGCTTCTGATCCAAAGCCCAGGAGTCGGTGCTATAGCAATATAATGCTGCTTTGGTTGACGTGAGGAACACGAGTATTGTGCAGTTACTCCCAGTGCAGGCCTACTTGAAAACATGAAGGTTGTTAAAGTCAGTGTCTCTGCTTCTCCCATGAAATATTTGCAAGTATAGAAGAATATTACATTGTGGGTCCTTTATTATAGTAGGTTATCGTATGATGGCAACACCTTTTTGAATTTTGTTGAAATATTTCTTCTTATTGAAATGGGTTCAGCAGGTCCTGCTTCAGCATTAATTGGTTCCTGTCTCGGCAGTGGGTTTTTTATTCCCTCCCCAAGCCTCCTGGGGGCAGTTAATCGCACATTTTATTGGCCACCTTGGGTTAGTGCTTTCAAAAGAGCTCTGTGTCCCCCCCCCCCGACAGTTATTGTCAGAGTGCTCAGTCATGTACGTATAAAAAGTGCCTCTCATAAGCGGGGCTGTACTGTTTGTGCTCTCTGCTGTGGTCTCCTGAGATGGCAACAGTCGCACGAGTAACAAATATCAAACATTGCTTCCAACCGGTAGCTACAACGTTCTTCTTTGAAGAGCAACAGGAGACTAGTAACAGCAGGTCAAAGACAGAATCTTCTTGATCTAACTAATAGCCCTTATGCGGCTTGGTACCAGTATGTCTTTGAAGCCCCTCTTGGCCAAGTCCCTGGTGGGGACAACCACATGGAAGCTAAGTGTAGAAGGAGAGTAGAAACCCAGGGGTAGGGAAGACGGAAAGTTTCCTCTTGATTCACTGAAGCCGGGGGGGGGGGCGTTGCTAGGCTGTGACGGGAAGGTGGAGGGGTAGACAGTCGTAACAAACGACAGCGTGACGCAGTTCACAATGTGAGTGTGTGCAGAGCGGCGAGTGAACACCAGGTTTGCTCTGTAAGCGCTATGTGTGTGGCACTTGTGCTCTGGTTGACAGAAGCCAGCTAACCTCAGTCCCACGCGTTGGTGCCGGCCTCTGCGGGTATAAAACTGTATCGTCTCTGGCTTTGAGGAACTCAGGTCGTTTTGTTAGTTGAACCTCTCGCATGTTTTTTTTTTTTCTCCTAAAACGAAGGATTTGTCCAGGGGAAGGGGGCAGTGGCGGTCCTACCTGAGGGTCTGAGCAGTGACGAGGCCTGACGCATCCCGGGAACTGCGCTGCCGAGTTCTTATCACCGAAACATCTATGGCCGTGCTGTTGACATTCTTCATAGCCCACAAGAATCTTCTAGAAAAAGATCTCTCCGATACTCACTCAGTCTGATTGGTGAGCGCTTTAATATGTAATCCACTCTAAGTGGCCTCGTGTCATAACGATTACGTGCCTCTCAACCGGCCGCTGGCACGGATGAAAAGGCCAGCGCTTTCTAAATGCCAGCTTAGTGTTTTCCCGGCCCACTGTGCGGCGGCGGTGAGATCTCGGGGCCCCCGCTGGTCCGCCAGCTCCTCGGCCCCCATCTGGCCTCCCTCAGTCGCCGGCCAGCTAAGCCTGCCGCCCGCTGCAGAGCTCCACACAGCCCGTGATCCGCAGGCATCTTCCCATTTATTATTATTTTAACAGGCGGCTCTCATTGGCCACATCTGAGGGCCGGGGCTGCAGTCGACCAAAGTCACGCTGCGGGAAACTGCTGTACGAAATCAGCAGAGGTGTGTCCGCCCCTCACAGCTGGGTTACATGTGTCTTTGCATTATAGAATGGGCTGTGCTTTATATGTTCTTCTAGCCCTCCTCTTTTAATATTGTCATCCTGTATGCTGCTTTAACCACACTTCTGCCTTTTAGACCAAACTGCCAAATGCTCTAAATAAACTGCCTTTCTTCCTTCCTTTCCCTTCTCTCTCCCATTCACTCCCCGACTGGCCTTCACCATTACTGCTTTCACCCCTGTCTTCTCTCTAATCCCTCTTCCTCTCCCTTCTGTCGGCCCTCATGGGTGCTCACTTTCCAGTCTGTGGCCCGTCGCCTATATTTGTCCCTCCGTGTGGCCGCACCAGCGTGCGCGTCGCCTCACGCCGCCTGGTTAGATTAGGTTTCTCTACTCGGCTGCTTAGAGGAAGAGCTTTACCTTCGTTCTGAGTCTCTCAGCCGGCCTGGCCTCATGGACGTGCTCCAACAAGGGCGGACGAGAGACTTAAGAGACTTCTCGTTTGCTGCTTTGACTCTGGGGCATTTTATTGAAAATGAGCAGCAGCGGGGAGAAGATATTCAATGTCTGGAAAGTTGGGCTTTTTTATTAGTTCTCTGTCCGCTAAAACGGCGCATGTTTCATCTGAACAAAATACACAGCAGGAAGGTTGTTGTTGTTAGGGCTGTCATTCAGTGTTTCTGATTATGTTCAGACGTTAACCTTTTTAAAGATAGTGGGTGCAAGCCCGGTTAAGTTTGGGTGTGGCTGAGGCCTGGTTTCATGTACCCTGTTTCCTCTGCATCACAGGCCCAGTTCCCTTGACGACAGTCACGTGTAGCTGTGTTTTCACAAGTTTCTGAAAGCGCAAGCTTCCTTGACAAAATATTTAGATAGATAGTACTTTATTAATCCCTCAGGAAGGTTCCTCCGGGAAATTCAGTGCTTTAACAATCAATAAACATTTGTTAAATACTTTTGTTACTGTAAAAACGCCTATCATTTATATTAGAAAACAATTTTTGTCATAAGAGAGGTTCCACTGAATGGATACCATTTGATCCGGTAGAGTGTGCGGTCATCTGTTTACATTTTCTTATTCGGTTTTGCTACCAACTCTCCACTTTTTTTGTTATGTATGGTGATTATTTTTATGTCATAGTCCTTGCACTGTTTGAGTAGAAGTTGAGTGAGTTTGAGTAGCAGGTAGAGATGCCGCATTGCCTTTGGATCCCTCGCCGTAAAGGCAGTCGGTCCGTACCAGCTGTGGGACTCCTGTACCATGTGTCCTCCAGTTCCTCAGGGGTCTTAAAATAGAGGAGCCCACTGGAAATAGCTGCTTCCTCGGCACGCTGACACGCTGACAGATAGGGACGGCGTGCCCACATGTCCCATCAGACGCCGCTGGAGGGGAACCAAAACACCCGACCCCGGACCGGGCCTGCTTGTGCACCAGCAACATGGCCCACCGCTGAGACTGGGCCGGACTCCTCTGGGCCTCGCGGTGGGCGGCAAGGCCTTGCAGAAGAAAAAGATCTTCCTGGGGGTGTTATAACTGGCTATTTTTAATCAAACCTAGGGGCTTGTGGTAAGTTAAAATATTGTTGTTTGACATTGACTTGTTTGACTGATTGACCAAATATTTATTGTTTTGGAAAAAGCTGTTGGTCAACAAAGGTAGTTTTGGAACTATCCCTTTAGTGGTTGTGAGTTTGTTTGGGACCAATAACAGTGGTATACATATAAAATAAATGATTAAAACATTTGTGCTATAGATGACATCTGTCCTATGTTCTAAGTGGTCATTGTTACTGAAAGGTAGGTTATTTGTGTTATTTTGGTGTCAGTGAATATTTAATGTTGCATTTGGAACAGATATAGTAATTAGGACAAAAGCAAGATGATTTTGATGGACCGTCAGGCAGACGTTGTAGTCAAATATAGACGAATGATGTCATCAGTGTCATTTGAAGAGAGCCGAGCTGTTTTCAGATGCCAGTCTTGGTCTTCCTGTCGGAGCTGATGTCTGCTGCCGTATCTTTGTGTCTGCCGCCTCTTCCTGAGCGCAGTTTGGAGTAGCGATGAAACCCCCTCCAAGTTGCGTACGCCTGCCGCATCCGTACTTTGGCTACTAAGCCTGGCCTGGCCTTTTGTTTTGTTTTTTTCTGTCCTGTTAATGAGTGTCTGCAAGGTGACGTCACGTGCCCGCCGTCACAATGCGGCGTTGTGGGCTGGCCGGACTCCCATGGGACCGCCACTGTCGCCTTGGCCCCGTGTTGGCTGGGGGGGGGGGTGTTGTACCAGCTGGGCATCTCTCCTGGGGTCTCTATACACCCTTTTTCTGATACGCTGAATAACTCCTCTGTGCCTCCCATTGGCTGGGCCAGTGACCTGGGCAGTCTGTCAAGTTCGTGGATATTCCTCAACAAATCCTTTTTCTGACTTAATCGACTTTTTGTTTTTCTCAAAAAGGCGTAATGGCGCGTCAGTTACAAAATGGCCTGTTCGTTGCGTCATGGCATTAGAATGCTTCTTAATTAAACGTTTACATTAAATGTAAATTTTATGATCTCTCTCTCTCTCATGATCCTCCCAGTTGGTCGAAATCGTGCAGCTGCCAGTTTGGAGGAGACTAAAGCAGTTTGAGTTTTAACAGATTTAGTTAGCTTATTAGCTGGTATGGAGAGAAGCTAAGGCCTTTTAACTAGATGGATGCTGGTTCTCAGACTTACTATGAAACCCTTAAGAAGGGTATTTATCATTTAGGTGTATTATAATGCCTAATATCTGTCTGTAAAAATGGGTCAAATTTTAACTTCAAAGACACAGAATTGATAGGTATCACAATTAAAATTCTATAAAAATAATAACAAAAACAGTAAAATAATAAGGATCCAGCTCCGCTGGTTCTTGGACCCACTAATAATAGGAGTTTCGGTTTTTTAATTGTCCTGCATTTTTCAGTGCTGCTGTTTGGAAATAAGACTGTTTGCATACATTTGGATGTATCTGTAACAGTCTGTGTCAGTCAGTCCCTCCATGACGGCCCTTATTCTGGAAGGACTGCCTCTTATGCTTGGTTCGGTAACAGATTTGATAGCACTCAATGTGAAGCGCTTGTAGCAAGTTTGGAAGGAATCGCATCTGCCTTTGGACCCTGGAGACATATTTTTCCACAGCACAAATATGAGAGCGTAGGATGGCTTGGAGCGTATGAAGAAAAAACTACACTGGACAACAAAGCCTAAACCAAAGCCCCAGAGATGCAGGGGGACATCTTGACTGAATGTTGCTGTTGTTGTTGCCTGCAGAATCTGATCAGAAGGCATTTGTGATGTTGGAGGAGAGTGACTTGAACACTGCTAATTAGCAGAGTGTGTATGAATGTCAGGACATGCCTGCTGGTGGGCGAAAGGCTTCCGGGAGGTCAGCGTCCTGCGAGGTGGAATCGCTGTCCCGTTACCACGCCGCGGTGCCGCCGCCGTCCTTGAAGTTTGTCTGCACGGCTCTTATCAGCCGTCCGCACCTGGGGAACTCGGTCGGGCCGCTTCCACAAGCCTCCTGCACTTTGGAGGCAGCTATAACGGTCTGTCTGAGATATGGAAGCTTTGACAGACCTCTCTCTGACTCGTTAATCAGCAGCTATTTTTAGAGTTTTCATATAGGTGCTGTGCCTTTTGCGTGAGTGTATGTGTATAAATAAAGATGCATTTTGATATAAATAACACCGGAAGGAACTGGTGCATTTGAGGTGTTTCTAGTAAGCGACACTAATATATAATCTGACTGGCTGTCAGTGTCTCCGTCGTTCTCATACCAACATAGCAGAGAAAGAACAGAACTCTACAAATCTGGGGAGGGAGGAGATGGCACAAATTTATTTTTTCTTTTCTTCTTTCACTTCCTCTTCGGACACCTGCCGTCATTTTGCGGGCCAGCTGGCATTATGCCACGTGTTCGCCGATTCTCCATCTTAGCCGTTCGCCCTTGGAGTGGCGTTCCGAGGTTTTGGAAGTGAGTGAGATTTTGCAGGACTCTCTTTTTAGGCTGGGTGTATCTGGAAGTGGGTCCCCAGATGGACCACACCTCTGTTTCCCTTCCTCCTGTCCTGTCACACTTCGTTGGGTATCACAAGTTATACGAAACTCTTGACTTGTGCCCGATTCCCCCGTCGCCGCGCACTGATTACGCGGCTTGGATTGACCCCGGAAACAAATGGCAGTTTGGAAGAAGCTTGCTCATTAGCTACAGTACAGACAGTACAGTACAGACAGTACAGCCAGTCTGGTGATTTTTTTATTATTTTTTTTCCTCCTCCATTTCAGTGCTTAAAATGATTCAAAGGATTCCAAAGCTTTGTTGTCATTTCTACAAGAACACAAATTCATTGCTAACCCCTACCTTCTCGTCCGATTTAAACCACATAATAATAAATAGCAAATAATGAATAACAGAATTTTTAGGACATACAATATACATTAATATATATGGTATAATAATATGTATTGTCATACTATATTGTCAATAATATACAATACAATATATGTACGATATGTACAGTACACACACCATATACATGCCGTATATTAAATGCGTGGAATATACAAGAACATAGAAGTAGGACAGCTAAGTGCTGAGGGGTTATAGTGGCTGTTTCATAAATAAATGACAGTGGTGGTTTTTTCAGTCCATGCTCATCATTCTTATTGCTATTGTAAAGAAAACTTTCCCCGAGTCTCTGAGCCCAGGTCGTGATGCACCTGTATCCTGCCCAGATACAGCTCCAGACCAGAAACCGGGGATTTCCACATAAATCCGTGGGAAATTATGAGCTCGCAGGAGAGCGTTTCGGTCCGATACAGATTTATGCCACTGAATGTTAACTGATTTTTTACAGTTGAATAACTAGCTTGAGATGTGCACAGACGTTTGGCACAAAGTGAAGTTTCTTACATAGTTGCGTTGCATAGTGCAATAACAGAATTATGAAACGCCTACCTTATTAAAGCTGCAGCTTGTGATTGCAAGTGCTTTTCCTGTTATAGTCATGTGTTATAGTCAAGTTGTATACTTGTTATATACTTGAAAATGGTCCCCTGAGGTCTGAGATTCCCCCACATGCTCATTGGTCCTTATAAATTTAGCGTGGAGTGTGGCACAGCCATCTGCGTCCCCACACCAGAGCCGCCACGGAATAACGGTTATGTAATTAGCGCTGCCACTCGTAGCACTTTTCCATAGTTTATAATGGAGACCGCGGCGATTTTTGTTTATTTCAGACCAGCTGTTAATTCCGTATTGTGTTGAATACCTGTTCCTGTTCAGTAATTTGGAGGGAAGTATGTCACTATGTAGTTGTGTAGCACAGGAGGGCACGAGAGTTTTGATAATTGTATCCACAAGCTGCGTGCCAGCATCTTGTCCTGATCACCTGCCCCTTCTCACCATGTGCTAGTCTTGAGCAGTGTTATAGTGGTGTACACTATACCGCGGTATCTTGAAGTTTATCCCCCCCCACCTCCCCCCCTGCAAACTATATCATGAGTACCATTGCCCCCTGACTGGGCGAATTTTACTGAAACAAGTGCTGTTTTTGAAAATGCAGTTAAAATATTGTGTACCACTGTGTATAAATACAGGTACTGTGTATGAAAAATGACATACAGCCCAAGTATGTCTCCCCATGTCTTTCTCAAAAAATTCCCTGTGCACTGTGGATCCGTTTGCCATCACAAGAGTTACATGCTGACGTTTAATGAGTGCAGTGTGAGTGACCGGTGAGTGGCGACTCAACCTGTTATCCCCGCCTGCCTTCAAGGATACTTCCTGTCATAGTTAGCTGATGACATATTTTATGACGACCCCGATGTCCTCTGCAGCCCATCCTCTAGGATGCAAACATGACGCGGTCTCCCCGAAGAGCTGAGTTTGCAGATTATGGCTGTCATGTTTGTCACAATTTCCTCTTAGAAAGTGAAGTAAACTCCCCTTCCCTCTGCCGAACAATGAAACGATAAAATAAAAGCCTATTTCGTTAGCTTCTACGTGTGAGGCACTGGTGTGAAGTAACCCTTAAAGTTGTCCTCTTGTTGTAAGAAGAGCAATCGCCTAATCGGAAACCCCCCCGGGGTGTTATTGGTACTGGCACGCCGCTGAGAAGCGGGCCGAGTCCCTGACAGGAAGTCTGTGTAGCTGGGGTAACTTCCTGTTTTAAATTTTTTTTCCCCTTTCATAATTGTGTTTCATCTCTCTGCATTATGGCAGGCTTTAATAGACCTGCGGCCAAAAATGGTATCGTTGCTACGCACAGCCGGCCATTACCGAGTGCGCCTTCATGATAAATGTCTCTAAGAGTTTGCTGGTGGAACGCAATTTTACTGGCTCCCCCCAGCTTATTTATGCGAGTTCTGTTAATGCAGCTGAAACGGGAGGATGTCGCAATCGGGCTTTTCTGTTATGCTCATGCCTGACACAAAAGGATCCTCTTTTTAGCTCAATACGCAAATAGAGTTTCCCACTGTATGAGGAAAGTGGGGGAATGGCCATCATTACAAAAGGAACTGCAAACGTGAGCCGTTTCTTTTTATCATGTGAGTGTTACAGTGTTATTAACCTCACACACTCGAAATCCAGGGCTGACACTGTTAGCCGAACAGCAGTGGGCATCCCACAGTAACAGACAAGCTAAATGAGCTTAAGAAGACGATGATTAAGGCCAGGCACCCTGCTTCATGTTCGTATTAGCAATGAGCTGTTGTAACAACTTGAAGAGTAGAAATGGCATGGGGTCGGTGGTACCCAGGAAGGTTTCGTCTCTGCAGTTTGAAGTGTAGTTAGACGGGTTAGAGGTTGGGGCCACTTAAGAGAAAAATGTATGCTTTATTATTACCATCACATCGGGTAGGCCCCAGGATCACCCCAAGTCCATGCTGCCAGGGATATGTTCCAGGCTCACCCCAAATCTGTGCTGCCTGGGATAGGTTCCAGGCTCACCCCAAGTTGGTCTGCCTGGTATAGGCTCGGGGCTTGCCTCAAGTCCATGCTGCCTGGGATGGGCCCCGGGCTCAGCCCGAGTCGGTGCTACCTGGGATGGGCCCCGGGCTCGCCCCGAGTCGGTGCTACCTGGGATGGGCCCCGGGTCCGCCCCGAGTCAGTGCTGCCTGGGATAGACCCCAGGCTCACCCCGAGTCAGTGCTTCCTGGGATGGGCCCGGGCCCGGGCTCGGCCCGAGTCGGTGCTGCCTGGGATGGGGCCCGGGCTCGGCCCGAGTCGGTGCTGTCTGGGATGGGGCCCGGGCTCGCCCCAATTCGGTGCTGCCTGGGATGGGCTTGGGAATCGCCTCGAGTCCGTTCTGGATAATCGTTTGGAAGATGGATGGCTGGAGGAATAATGCAAATTTGGTGATTTGTAATGCAGAGGGCAATGGCCTGCCTTCCTGCTGCACCATGCATGACCATTACACCCAGTGGCATTTGACCCCGGAAGGGAATGAGCTTTCTATGGCTGTAGCAGTATGTGGGTTTTGCTTGGCGTTGAAAGTGTTACCTCGCTTTACTGTAACCTACCACCCCCCACCCTGCTATGTGGAGCTGTCCCACCGATTAAATATACAGACAAAGATCCTCGAAGCCTTCGACGGCCGTTCCTCTCTGTCCCCCGGCCCCTTATAGATTTTGCCATGTTGATTAAGAAATGCAATGCCCTTTCGGTTTTGTCTGGTCAGGTGTTCCTGTCTACATTCTCAGCATAATGTGCTGATTGAATAGTGCCCCTTTCCCTGGGCTGTTTCTCTTTATCTGACACACAAACTGATGACTGTTGCTGTATCCTTATGTGGTAGAAAACCAATAGAATGGACCCCTATAGCAAGCAAGGAGAAGTGGCCTGTTGTAACGCTTGTTTATGAATGAAGTGCTGTCGCATTGGCACTGAGTGGGTCGTGTCTTACGTACCCTTCTCTCTCTCTCTCTCTCTCTCTCTCTCTCTCTCTTTCTGGCTTTCACCTCACGTACGCATCTCTTTTCCTGCTCTCTCTGCCCCCCCATAGCGGCGGGCAGGCAGGCGGCATGACTGAGGAGAAATGCCCGCAGCTGGTGGACTACTTCGTGGTGGCTGGGCTGGCGGGGGGCTCGGCTCCCCTGGACGAAGAGGGGCAGCAGCGAGGCGGCCGCATGGTGGAACCGGTGACGGACCTGGCCGTGATCGCACGGGGGCTGGGCGAGGAGGTCCCCGAGGGCTTCACCTGCATCGAGAAGACCCAGGGCGGCCACCCCGCCGAGCTGAGCGCCGGCCTCATCAACAATCCCCACATGTACCTCTGTTACCGGAGGGGCCATGACAAGCCCCCCATCCTTGACCTCGGGTGGGTGGAGGGCGACACATTTCGTTGTTGCATGCTGTGTGCTTAGTGTGTCATCACTGACAATTAATCACCTCCACAAAGTATAGCTGTGAATGTGGATGGATTAATTAGTGCACCAGTTGTGGTGCGCCAATACGATCCCTAATTTCTTCAAATTGATAGTGGTAGCCCTAATTCTAAGTGGTGAACGAGTGACAGAATCCCTCGTCGTCCACTACAGAAAATGGCTGACCGCCCAGTGCAATGATCTCATGATTTTAGTGGTTATGTCTTTAATTCTGGTGCTCCTGACTTCTAATATTGACGATAAAGTTCAACTGCCAAGATTAACTCATGGGACGGATACCATTACCTTGATGTTTAATATCGTCCGATACCGATACATTAACGATATATCGTGCATCTCTATGTGGTCTCTGTGGCTCATGCTATTTATTTGGCTCTTTACGTGGCAGTTCTCATATCTTTATCTGGCGTGCCTTTCGGCGCGGATGTTACGCAAGCTTTTGTTAATTAGCAAACATCGCGTTCCTTCACGCAGGAATAGATCTGTTCGAAAGCATTTGCTTGCCTTAATTCACAGCAGTGACCTCATACATAGTAAATCCCCATTGTGATGTCCTTCCCCAGGGTGCTGTACGAGGGAAAGGAGGCCACCAAACCCGGCTGGCAAGTCATCGAGACCACGCCCTACAGCCGCTCCGCCAGCCTGAGCTCGGGAGGGCCCACCACCCATCGCACCTTCCTGATGTACCGGCGGGCCCCTGACTCGCAGGCCCTCAACACGCTGGGCGTCACCGACATCGCCCTTCTCCTCCCCAGCAAGGGCGAGACTGTGCCGCACACTTTCTGCAGGGTGGACAAGAATCTTAACACTGGCATGGTGAGGGAGCATTGGAAGGGTTGGGGTTGATGCAGGAGTAATGGAGGCTGGAAATGTCTTCTTACAGACTAAGGAGATGAGCCAAACTGAAAAGGGAAACGAGCACTCAGAACCAGAATATGGTGCATGCAGCACTCGGTTAAACTAATCATAAAAGTGTATAATTAATTGAGTAGCATCAGTTCTATGATGCAGACTTTAGCCGAGTTTTGGATTGTGGATAGTTTTACCCTCTGGCTCCCCGTACTGTCTGGAAGTCCTTTGTCAACGCTATTTTGGTATATTCAAAGGTGGAAATTTCAGGTTCAGAAATTAAAAATCCAGACTAAGATTTAGTGTCAACCAACCTTTTGTGTATGAAGAGTTGCAATCGCAGAGCACTCAGCTGGCTGGTTGAAACAAAATCGAGGTATAGATTTTTACTTTGTGGACCTGAAATTTCCACCTCCTGGGTTTTTTGTTTTGACTTTTTTTTTCTGCAGTCTTTTGTGGAGTTATTGGGGTGACCAATGAGAGAGCAGTAAAGATTCTCATGCAGCCTCAACTATAGCAAAATCCTGCTAACAAAGGAAATGTCCTGCATGAATCTGTTTATACTTAATCTAGGAAAGCGTGGATTTCTTTGACTTTGACTCCCCCTGAGTGGGAGCTTAAGCAGAGGAGATCATTAATGCCTCGGTTAGACACTGAGCATGGCGGAACCACATGGCTGAAACGGGACACCAGCTATTCAGTGATATACTCACCCTTGTTGCCCATCTGCTTTCTCTGCAGTGGGGTCCAGCCTTGTACTTGTGTTATAAGAGAGCGATGACCAAAGCCAATGCCCTGGTCTATGAGGCAGGTGGGTCCTCCTCCTTTCAGCCTTGTATCCTTGTGCATTACAGCAAGGATGCAGGCAGAGGGCACATTATCTTCATTAATAATACTCGGGAAGCCCCGCTGGGCTGTTTAATAGCTACTTTCACCATATACCTTCACGTAGTCACCCCAGCATGATTAGATCCTTTGTACAAATCTACATTAATAAGCAATACCCTGTGATCACAGAATTCAGTAACCATCTTTCTATTTGCGCCAATTGCGAAGGTCTCATTAGCCGCTATCCGGAAGAGGACCTGGACTCCTTCGCCCTGCCGGACTGCGTGCCCGTATTTTGCCTCCCCATGGGTGTCACTGTGGAGAGCTGGCCCCTCAACACCAAGTACCAGCTTCCCGTCTTCTCTACCTTTGTCCTCACCAGTGCCTGTGGAGACAAGGTACCAGCGGAGCTGGCCAGAGCATTGCCTGCTAGATAATCAGGAATCACGCATGCTGATCAAAGATCATTTTGTGTGTTAAGCACATATCTCTGTTGGGTCACCTCCCTTTGTTTCATTTGTGGTAATGGAGAACCTTTTAGGGAAGTAAGGCTGTTTGTGGCTTCCGTGCTTCTACTCCAGGGAAAAAACCCTGAAACGATATTCAGACACGCAGCGCTTTGAAGTCAGGGCCGCCTGACAGTTGGCCTCCCCCACAGGTGTATGGGGCCGCCATCCAGTTCTATGAGGCCTTCCCGCGCGAGGGTCTGTCCGAGAGGCAGAGCGTGCGCCTGGGCCTGGTGAGCGTGGTGGACCGCCGGCCCATCACCAACCGCTCGCTCCAGGTGAAGAAGAGCATCTGCGTGCTCTCCCACTGGCCCTTCTTCACCGTCTTCCAGAAGTTCCTCACCTTCATCTACCGCTACTCGATCTCCGGCCCCCACGTGCTACCCTTGGAGAAGTAAGTGGCCAGGCTGACGCAGACTCGGGCTCCGTTAGAAGTGCCATACCCCTGAATAACCCCTGCCGGCACATGGATTACTACTTATGATGTCATTCATGTCGACGTGTCAAAAGGTCCCTTATTTATGATGTAAGAAAGTGAATAGCAGCCGTAGGGAAGGCTGGTATTGCAGAAGATGAGTCAAACAAAGAAGCATGGAACAGAGAGCCCATTGTTGTAAAGCATATAGTCATTGTGAGGAAAAAAATTATTTGCTGCATGTACAAAGTACAGAGGGGCATGTGTTAGCTAGGATAACAGGTAACGGTAACCAGCACGAACAGGGCAACTTCCGCTTCTGCACTGTTACAGGAAAGCTGACTAAGTAGCATTATGTGTATTTAACTATCCAAAAAGAAACTGCACGTAGGAATGTTTCTGTTTGTGTAAACAACACTCATGTTATTGGTCTCACAAATTGCCATGGTGTGAATGTTGAGCAGGTGATTTTGTCATTGCGCGAACATCATAGTGTACTTACACACTGTGCGTAACACGGCATGCTGTTTTACGGTAAACTTATAAGCAGTAAAAGTAATGATAAAATGTAATCGAAAGGTTGCCGGTTCGAGTCCCCGACCCGCAAGTGCCAGTGAGGTACCCTGAGTAAGGTACCGTCCCCAAGCACTGCTCCCCGGGGGCTCAAGTAGCTGCCCCTGCTGTGTCACGATGTCACATGGGTTAAATGCAGAGGACACATTTTGTTGTTGTGCATCAACAGTGACGATTAATCGCTGTCACTTCACTGGATGTTCTATACTTTTATATGACAGGCAGTGCAGTAGATTTGTAGATTTAGTATCACCACAAACACATTGTGTCACTCTGTCAGCTCTCAGCTCTGTTATAATCTCATGGAACCGCCGTCGTTTATGGTCCATCATTGACCGTAGCGTCATTATGCAGCCCGTAATTGTGTATCGTATTGTTATAATCAAGGTATTGCCGTAACTGGTATGCAAGTACATATTTGTGGTTTAGAGGGGCAGGGTGTGGCTCAGCAGGTTAAGCTCTGTGCCTGTAATCGGAAGATCGCCGGTTCAAGCCCAGCCTCTGGCCGTCTGTGG
>JAODKM010000126.1:14620579-14639518 GCA_026780845.1 Petrocephalus sullivani | reverse complement strand
GTCTGTGGGTTTTGGCGTACCAGTGTATGCATTGTCTGTGGGTTTTGGCGTACCAGTGTATGCATTGTCTGTGGCCTTTGGTGTAGCAGTGTACGCATTGTCTGTGGTTTTTGGCATACCAGTGTATGGATTATCTGTGGTTTTTGGTGTAGCAATGTTTGCATTGTCTGTGGTTTTTGGTGTAGCAATGTTTGCATTGTCTGTGGTTGCTGGGATGCCAGTGTATGCATTGTCTGTGGTTGCTGGGATGCCAGTGTATGCATTGTCTGTGGGTTTTGGTGTAGCAGTGTATGCATTGTCTGTGGGTTTTGGTGTAGCAGTGTACGCATTGTCTGTGGGTTTTGGTGTAGCAGTGTATGCATTGTCTGTGGGTTTTGGTGTAGCAGTGTATGCATTGTCCATGGGCTTTGGTGTAGCAGTGTATGCATTGTCTGTGGGTTTTGGTGTAGCAGTGTATGCATTGTCTGTGGGTTTTGGTGTAGCAGTGTATGCATTGTCTGTGGGTTTTGGTGTAGCAGTGTATGCATTGTCTGTGGGCTTTGGTGTAGCAGTGTATGCATTGTCCGTGGGCTTTGGTGTAGCAGTGTACGCATTGCAATGCAGTCTGCGCTCACAGTCCAAGTCGCCCATGCTCCTCCTCTCCAGGCGGGGTGCCAATGCGCAGTCACAGCTGGAGGAGGCACAATCACCCCTTCACCCTGGCGTTTCTGGAGGAAATGCTGCGCTGCGTTGGCATGAATGAAGTGCACAAGGCAGTCACACTCTTCCTGGATACTGTTGCCAAGCAACCCGGAACTCCTCTAATACAGAGGTGAGAGAGTGTGAGAAGCAAGCAGATGGTCACGGTGCCTTTTGAGTATGGTACCCTTCTGTTACACGCAGCTACATCTCCATTATATAAATTCTCAATGTAATGTATACTACTTTATTGTAGTAACTATTGTAGCACATTTATTTCTGCATTAACTGTATTATGATGTCTTAGATGCATGAATAAGGAGTTAAGGCATCTGTACCATCAATGTTCCTCCTCAGGAGTCTGTACAGAGAGATCCTGTTCCTCACTTTGGCTGCCATGGGTAAAGATGTTGGTAAGTTTATCGGGTGTCGTTTCTATCTTTAAATTTAACGTTTGGCCAAAACGTAACTAAGAATATGGGCAGTGATCACTGTGAATATGAGTAACTTGCTGTTAACCCAAGTCGCTTCAGTAAAATACCTACTTAACCAGCCAGCCAGAGAATGTCCTTGGTTCCTCCAGAATGAGCTGGATTTTGTGGCTTAGGAAAGAGAGGTCTGCTCTATGACTATTTTGTCTCTAATACTGAGATTATAAGATGGATCTTTATTGTCACTGTTACAGAAACGGTGAAAGAAGTTTAGCAGCTCTCTGTCTGGCGGCATCCGTTAAATAAATGGAGTTAAATATTCTAATAACCGATAATTTGTCATTTCAGATCTGCCTTGTGACAGTCAGACTCTCAAACACTATTTTGTTATTTTGTTTGCACACCTTTGTATATTTGTATATTTTCTTCCAACGTCTGCTTTATTTATAACCTCCGGGCCGCCTGCCGTAAAGTTACCTTGTCGCCACTAGGGGTCACTGCAGAGGAATGTTAAAATCGCGCCCGCGCTCGCTCGTGCCAGCACACAGCTCAGTTGCCATGAAGCACAGCAGGGTTTCTGCCCCGACATGAAGCGTCTCCCCCGTGTCCCTTCCCCCCTACAGCTGCGTTCGACAAGAAGTACAAGGCGGCGTACGCGCGGCTGAGCGGCTCCCTGGGGCGGGACGAGCTGTACCGGAAGCGGGCCCAGCCCCCCAGCCCCAAAGCTGTGGACTGTCGCCGCTGCTTCCTGTTCCCGCTGGAGTGCTGAGGCCCCCCCCCGGGAGGAACCGACACCCGGATGACCGCGCGCATTCACACACACCCACGCTCCTCTGCGTCTGCCTGTTAGAAGCTTCGTCCCAGCCTACACTCGGCGCGTATTTTAGCCCCTGGGGCCAGGCCAAACCAGGCTGGGGCCCCTGGGGCCAGGCCAAACCAGGCTGGGGCCCCTGGGGCCAGGCCTAACTCTCGCTTGTCCTCTACTTGCTGTTCCTCAGTTCTCCAGTCTGTGTGTCCCAGCTCGCCCTTAACTAATCTCCTTCTCAATATGGACTTTTACTGAAGATATGTGTGTATACCTGGTTTAGCCTGGAACGTCTTTGCCCCGGTTCTATTCCATGCTCCTGTGTATCCTAACCTAACCCACTATAGCCTCGCTGCGTCCTTTGGTACCTCGGGCATCTGAAATTAATCCGGCTCTGCCAGACAAGCACTTTGACCTGCTGTGACTTTCCGACTCTCATCTGACTTGAAAATGTAAGCTTTTACTGGAACCTTTTGTAAACCGTGCGTACCTTGGAGGTGCAAACCGCTCAAAACAAGAGACCCAACGCAGCGGCCCATTTGGATATAACAGGTTTAAACGGCAATTAATGCAGGTTCCCTTGGCGCGCGTCATGTGAGCAGCTAACGCAGTTTTCCTTTGCGCCAAACGTCGGTGATGAAGCCGTCGGTAGTGACACAAAGCCATGCTCAGACACACCCATGCAGAACGGCACTGAAGATCAAAATAGCTGTGGCTTGGTGTAATTCTCGAGCCTGTACTATAGTTTGCAGTAATACTCGCTGCCCCCCCTTAGCTTTCTGATGTGCGGCTCAGCAGTGTTTGCTGTATGGGTCTGTAACTGATCCCTGTTGCCAGCCGCTCTTCATATGGAATCTGAGCCACGGTGGCCCACTGGGCCTGGTCTCCTTTGGGGATGTGTCAGAGGCATTGGGAGAGCCTGCCGCTTCAGCGCGCGCAGGCCGTGGCATGGGGCCCGCCTTCATCCGCCGCTTTCAGGAGGATCCCTCCAGCTGGCCGTGCCGATGTGTCCGCTGGTGTGGCGCCCAAAGAGAGCCGCGTCACTCTTCCTGACGGAGATGCAGCGCTGTACATCTGCCTGTTGCCCCCTGCCCCTCCGTCCCCCCTCAACCCGAGGAAGCAAGGCCGAGAACTTGGACCGGGATCGACGGCCGCAATGTTTATTTTTGCCAGACGGTGGCAGCAGAGGTGCTGGATAGTGGCCACATGTGAGCCAAGGGCTTTGGATACTGACACTTTCTTTTCCCCAGGCAGTGAAGTCCCTCACCTTCAGATACCTGCCCTGCAAATACACTTCAAACCATTTTTCAAGGTTCAGAGCTGTGTATTTTTCGTTTTGTTGTTTTTTTTTTTTTTTGCCTGTTGTACTTCAGGGCTCCTCTGGCAAGGAGAGAGAATTAGTTGAAAGATTTGTGAGTATATGGAAGGAGAGGAGCAGAAAAAGGAGCTGGGTTTTGGACATGTGATCCCTCACCCTGCCTTTCCCTTCCTTCCTGCCCTCGCTATATACCAGAGAGATGTCTTTGAATGCTTGAGGTTATATGGGGTAAGTTTTATCGTCTGAGGGCTCCTTCAGGAACATACCCAGTGCTACTGTTTCCTCACAATAGCCTATGTTCATTTGTCACTGTTGCCGGGATTTTAAGACAGGGCTTAATTAAATGCATTGTTTACTCTGTGTGAATCCAGATTAATGTTTTAGTATCTCAGTGGTTTTCAGTGGTGAAGTCCTTTGCCTGACAAATGAAACTGATAATGTGGCTTTTGTATAGCATCGGTTGAGTGTCTGAGAACCTTTTCTATTGCACAGTAAGAATCCCAGATGTAAAACTATACCCCAGTAATGGTGGGGGGGCGCTCTCTGCAGTCTACTGTAACATTATTTTTAATTAGCTGTTAAATTTGAAGGAGTTGTGTCCATGTCGGATTGTGGATAACATCTAATCTTTTGTGTATTTTGAGTCCCTTGTTGATATAGGTTGTATGTAACTAGTGTACTGTCCACAGCGGCCCAGGGTGCACATTTAAATGCATAGTGTGTAGGTTTTAATTCAACAGGCCAATTTGCACAACACATTAACATAGGTAAGCGTATTCACACCCGAGGAAAGTCATCAGAGTTATCGATCCACCGGCCTACTGTGAATAATTATTATTTTTTGGTCCAGCAATAATAAAATCGTAAAAAAAAAAGCTCCGGTTCTAGGTGGGGTAACCTCTGGTTCTGGGTCTCTATCCTTTTTTGTTCCGCAGAGTATAAGTGGTTCTATATAATCCTGAAGTCTTACTGGCACCTTCGAGTCTGTATTCGCCCCATTCATCCCCTTCCAGAGGTTAGCGTTAAGGCTGCACTGATCAGTTAGTTTAGAATCTTAGACTGAGACGCAGGGGGGGACAATTAAAATGATCACCATGTAATAATAATAGAATAAGTAAGCCGTTCCGTCAATGCTTACAAAAGCAATAGTTTTGCGCTACCTTGTGCCATATACATTGGTAAGGAGTATATACAGCACAGTAACGATATCTGATATACACCGTGCTGATTTGAATTAGTCAATGCTGTTTATCAGTGGGAAAGTTCTAGTTGAATCCCTGTTTCGAGGGTGTACTTAAAAGGAATAGATATGCCATGAAGTACGGTAGTCAGATTCCCAGGCTGTTCCCATCAGCTGGGCTTTATGATTTTCGACACATGTGTGATTCGGCAGCTTACTGCTTTGCGTTAACCTTTGTGTTGCCATCGTTCGGAAAATCGGTTCAGACATGCGGGCGATCAGGCGGCCTCTTCGTCCTGGTTATTCTCGGTGGATGATCAGCCTGCCTTGTGCTTTTGCTCGGCTAAAACGGACGTGTGGCAGACCTTTGTGGAACAGAGCTGTCTCGCTGGGCGCCCAGCGGTGAATGGCGGCACTGGCCAGGCCTCGGGGAAACTCGCTTTCGGCCGAAGCGGCCGGGTGCCAGATGGGGAAGAAAGAACCAGCTTTGTGGTGGAGAAACGTCTCTTAGGAAAGACGCGCCAGGTTTCGCCATTTATGCCGGACGAGAGCGTGTTTCATTTTCAGGCCCAGTGTATTTGAAACCGAGAATGGCAAACAGTCAAGGGAATTTCAAGTTAGAAAAAATATATTTTTATTTTTTTATGGATAAATGAACAAAGAGATGAAAACAACTTTATTTAAGAGTGACTTTTATTGTGTTGCTGTTGTAATTTATATGGCTGTGATTTATTTTTTTGTTTTGTTTTGTTGTAATTGTCTTGTTTTTAAAAAACAAAAGAACCCCCTAACCGATTTGGCTCGGTGTGTTCTGTGTCTACTGTGTGTGTGCCATCATTTGTTAGCTAATAAGCCGCGGCTATCGACGAATTAGCAAAACTAACAAAAAAAAAAAGAAATTGCTGTTGTTACTTGGGCAAAACTTGCGTAGCTACTGGCTGTCATCCAAAGATCATTCATAACTTTTCATTTTCATATTTTACACATTGTGGTGTATACCGGTATAAGCATGTCATGCAAGGGGACACCCCAAAGCTGGCTTGTGAGAACTTGCAGAGAAGATGGTACAACCATGTATGTACAAGCAAGGATTCTGAGATGTGCTGCAGCCTCGTGGTTAGCCCTGCAGATGGGCAAATAGCAACGCATTAAAGCATTGACACTTAGTGCTGATCCATTATGAAAACCCTTGCAGGTTTAAGAGCTTTTCAGTTGTAACACTTGTCAATTTCATTATAGGATCTCGGAAGAGGCAGAGCAGTACTTGTTAAACATGAGGAAATCCACGCAGCGAGGAGCAGGCCTCACTTTATCCCCAGTGTATCCCCTTCTCCTCCTCGCCACCCCTGTTTCTCCCCATCTCTCCACCTCCACCCCCCTTTCATCCCCTTCTCTCTCGACCCTCCCTGCCGGGCTCCTCTACCCGCTTGGATAATGGAGTCAACAGCTTGTGAAAGTGGCAGTAAGAAAAGAGCGTGGGGTGTGATGGCAGACCCGGATTAGTGTCCTGTGATCGTCGCCATGGGTAACCGCGAGGCCATTATGCAGCAAATGGGATAAGGGGGCTACGGCGTCCCGGGCAATGGGCAGCCAAGGACACTTAATATAGCTGTGTGCCATATAGCGGCCCTGGCCGTTTAACTCGAAAGGCCCGATAAACAACTCCATCGCTCTAGGCGCCCTGCCAACACAAACTACGTGGAAAAAGGTCTTTTCTCTCTTAACAGCCCCTCTGCCATCTGAAGTCCTAATCATTCCCTGCCCGCCATCACATTATGCATCTACTTCTTCTGGCTGCATTTGTCAATTTTCCTCCCTGCAAAACCACAGGCGTTTTTGATAAATAATAATAACCGCATTTTCGCCTAATTAATATGTCCCCTCCACGACTGTGTGACCGATAAGCAGCTGGAAGCCTGATGGGTGGGTGACATGTGCCTTTGATTGGCTGGGAAACGGCATTGAGAGCTTGACGCCGATATGCCCGGCTAACTCGCCCGCGAGCCCGTCAGTCCTGCTGCAAGTCTGTGAGCGCGTGTTGGGCCCCGCGCTCCTCGCCTTGGAGTTTCCTGCCTCTCTCTGCCTGACGTTTGTCATTCTGAGAGAGCTACCCAGAGATCTGGAAAGCTCCCTCTGAAAATGTCTGTTTAAAATATTTTATATTACCCTGGCTACCCTGATACCTGACGCCGGATACTGCATGCTGACCCGCATGCCCGTACCTGCAAAGCCATGAAAATGGTATATAGTCTAACTTCTATACCGCATGCATGTGAAGTATTGGCCCTAATGGGAGGGGTGCTGTACTGACAGCACCTCAGTCACTGAAGAGTAAGCGAGGGTGACCGCTCTAATCGGCCAGGTGAATATGTGCCATTAAAGTGCAAACAGACGGCCTGCTTAAATTACGCCCTTTCCTCCGGACAGCCCGGCGTTAAATATGAAGGTGAGAAGGAAGTCATTTAGTAAGATCAATTTCTGATGCCCGAGTTGGCATCTGACATTAATCGCTAGAACAACACTTAAGTTGCGTGTAATAAAATCCCCATTCTGCTTTGTTAGCAAAATATGTTCCGAAAGCTTTATCCTCCTTCTGCCGCTCTGTCCCTCTGGTGCAGAGTGGGAGGGAGTTCATGAAATCATAGTGATGAAACCGAGGCATCTACTAACAAAGCTTTTCACTAAGATATATGATCTTAGTTTCGAAAATATATAATCATGTTTTATATACTATTATGTATTCATTTAAAAAATCATCAATTATATTTAAACTGACATTCCATGCAGAGTTCATTCCAGGTAAGTGGTGATGGGAAGTGGATGGTTGAATACTCTGTACAAAGCAGCTAAAGTAATGGGGGCACAGCACATACAGCACAGCATATACAGAATACACTGTGAAGGTTCTTTTACATTGTAGGTCATTGTGGTATTGCCAAAATTTCAGAGTTTTAACTATAACAGTCATGCTGTTTAAAATGAGTAAACTAGTGGATTTGGAGTAATGCAAGTGCCTGTTTGTCAACTTTATAATTATAGACTATATATAATCAGCTCCAGGCTTTATTGCATAAATGCACTAAACCCAGTCAAAATTATAGTTTGATTAGAACCTTCAGCTCCGTTGATAAGGATGCAAATGTCACCTTGACTTCTGAGTTGACTGCCTGTATTCCAAAGGCTCCTCTAAAGTTTCCACATCCATAATGGTTGTATAAGGCAGTAGAATAAAAAATGGTTGTGCTTCATATGGGTTGCAAACGGTCAGTAAGCGGTCAATAGGCTTATGAGCTGGCCTTGTGTTAGAAAGGGAAGCGAGCCACCATGGTTAGGGAAGCACCCTTGTGATTGAAAGGTTGCAGGTTTGAATCCCCTACCTGCAAGGTACTGCGCCCAGGTGCTGAATTGACTGTCCCCTGCTAGGTCACTTAAATGCAGAGGCCATGTTTTGTTATTGTGTGCGCTGGTGTGTTAAGTCACTTTCACCTCCAGGAAGGCCACTGCTGTTGTTAACATATTTAATTTATATTGGTATTCCTTGACGGAATGTTCTTCCTGCATATTGCTACCAGGAGGAGAATCGGGTGTTAAAATGGCCAAAAATGTTTAAATGTTGTAAGTGTCTAAATGCACGATACATCTTGAATGCTTCTTTCCCCTCGCACACAAACGTATAAGTAATCTCCTCACCTGTAAGAAATTGTACAAAGATGCAACCTCTTTGATAAGAGCTTGACACAGTCATGTGCCTTACGAGCACAACCTGATGTTTGAGGACCGGTCAAACATACAGTGCCATTCCATCGAATGCACAAAAGATGAAGGCTTTGCTTATGTTCAGCACTGAGGTATGGAAAGCCTTTCTTAGATCTGAAGGCCAGGCAGGGCTGAAAATTTGGGGCAGCCAAGGAAATTATTGTTGGTTAAATCTTTATTTTAATATCATTTGTCTCACAATTCTCCATTGGTTTAGCCCATGATATTCTGTCTTAATACTGTTCGTTTATGTCTATAAATATGCTTTTAATTAAGGAATATCTGGTTCATGTCCTGACAGTTTGTGTGTACACAGCTGACCCTTGCACCTTGCGAGGGTCGGGGGCTCAGGACCCCCGCAATCTGGAAAAAACAGCATAACATGGTCTGGTCGCCCTGGCAGGCGGAGGAAGCGAAGCTAAAGGGTAGGAGAGAGGCGAGATACAAAGATCACTGCGAGGTCCCTGCAGCGAGAGGCCGCCTTAAGCAGGCTTAGCATCCTCCGCACCAGCACTGCTCATACTTACACGTCACAAAAATCCCCCCCCCCCCAAAAAAAAATAATTTATTATTTATAATAAACATATCGAATCACAGCGCTACACAGTAGGAAATAACGGCAATAAACAATAAAAAACGGCCGAAACAATTTAACGTTGCCCACGGTCAGGGGTGCCCAATATGGGTTGGGGGCCCAATATGACATGCTTTCACGGGGCCCAAAAATCTGCAGCACCCCTGCTCACAAAAAAATCAAGGAAAAAAAAAAAACAACAGAAAAGTGAGCGAGTCACCAAAACGCTCTGCTTCCGGTGGGGGCTGCAGGGAGCAAAGCCACTTCGCAGCCGGACCACGGTGCCATATCAAAGGATTGCTGAGTGCGGCACGGGTAACAGGGTAAGTGGTTAACCTGCCCCAGGAAATGCACGACAGTACAGGCCAAAAATCCCCACCTGCTAATATATCTACAGGAGAACTAGCCTGCTAGTTTACAGCTAGCATCTTATGGCGTCAGCTTCAATACGTCATATATCACTGCTAAGTGAGGCTTTCTACAGTTCAGAAGATACTTTTGTGGCGTGCATCATATGAATTAAAACCATCGGCCTTATTAAATGGATCTCTGCAGTTGAATGTTGAGAATTTTCGTCTTTTTTCATTGATTTCTGACATCCGTGCTGTAAGGGTATGAAACGGCCCGAGCCGGTCTTCATCAAAATGGCATGTTGGATTCTACAAATTTCGATTACGGTCAAATTCAGAGCTGCGCACCCAGCACAATAAGGCTAAGAATATTACACCCTTATTTCCAACCCAGCTATCGTATGTTATGCTCTTGGTTTAAACGCTCTGCCATTAACTAGAAATGATGTTAGGGGTGATAACTGAGTTAAGCCAGCAAGAGGTTTATATATAGAAATCCTAGATGTGTGTTTATGCAAAACAAATGACATAACGATAGTGAATATGCTAATAAGCAAGTACAGGAAGACAATAGGAGGTGTGTGGGAAAATGTGTGCATCCTGGCTAATTCTTATTAATGGCGAAAAGCAGATGGCCGGGATGCGTGTAAACATGGTGCTCAAATTACACTGCGCAGGTTTGGCTCTCAGAAACGCGAAATAGACCCAACTTCCTTTCTATTCCCTTGTATGCTCGGAATAACCCCTGGAGAGGAAGTTAATAGGATTGTTAGGCAGATCATAAAGGGGGCTAATCTGTACCCCTGCCAAAAAACAGACATGCTCCCCATTGCTCCATCCCCCCCCAGCCCCGCTTTTGCATGTTGATATCCAGTACATAATGGATGCACTGTACCGACTTGAAACCGGCCCTAATTAGATCTATTTTGCATGGCCTTTGTGAGGGAACAGAAAAGGCACCTAATGAAAAACACCCCGTTGGCCTGTGGTCCTTTTTAAGGGGCTGCCCATTGTGTGCCGGTGGTGCCCCACTGCGTATGTTAATGCTTGTTAATTGGCTGTTGTGTCGTGCTGGGCGGCACACAACTTTCCGACAACTTGCCGGCAGAGCCTCCTCTTTTAGCTCGCCCTGCGGAAGAGGGCCGGCGGGGAGGAGCGGCTTGCCAGCTCAGGCTCCCAGACTGGCAGAGGGCACTGTGCATTAGCGTGAGATCAGAAGGACTGCATTGTTTCTGGTGACCCGTTTGGTCTTAGCTGGAGATGGAAATTCTGATTGTTGACATGCCCCGCGTCCCTGGTTTTATTAATTCCTATATAAATAGCTGTGCCTTGGACTGCTTCTGATAGAAGCGGGGAAAATGCGTGAGGTACTTGAATGGCTTTATTTTGCTGAGGACTAACTGTGCCGATTTTACTGCTCATTAAGCGGTGCCAAATTTCATTAAAGCCACAGGTGTCAGTTACCAGAACCTGATTTTGTGACTAAAGGATACAAATCTCAGCTTCAAGCCAGCATTTCACCTGGATTCCTTTACTAAGATACATAGCGGTACAAGCAAGCGATGCTGTATTTTGCTTGAATATGGATGTGTACATAATTACATAATAATCACATTTAGCGTGACAAGAACATGATTAATTGTCAACACACAACAAAGAAATGTGTTGAGCGCAGTACTTGGGGACAATACCTTGCTTGGGGTACCTCAGTAGTACTTGGAGGTCTGGGACTCAAACAGGTAACCTTTTGCACAGTCGCATCCCTAACCATTGTTCCACCTGCCTGCCCCTAATTGATGACAGAACTTCAAACGGACAAAAGCCTTCGTTTTTGAGCTGTAAAAAAAAAAAACAAACAAAAAAAAAATACAGAATGATTAATCAATTCCAATGATTAATTCTTTGGTCCTTAAGTCAAAAACAGCCACAGTCATTGTAAACAAAAATCAGTCATATGATGCCTCTGTGACGAGGATGATGCAGCGTATGCTCCGAGCGCGAAAGGCGAGCCAGTGAGAGGCGGGGCACTGTGCCGATCTGGTCACATGACGTCTATGTGATCGTAGTGAAGCAGCCTCTGCCGCGACTCTATGACTGGGCAGGCTACGCAGCTGAGAGATGGCGCACTGTGGATAGCTTCGCTGACCCTTACATGCCAATGGTGCTTTGAGTTCTCATGCACCAACCAGAGGTTACTGTCACCTTCTAATAATATGCTGTATCTGAAGTCTGAACCCCGTTTACAAATGTGTCCTGGAGTGCGTTTCCCGAAGTCGTCTTCATGCTACGTCGTGCAGACGTTCTACCTCAAAAGGTAGAGCTTATGAATGACGTAGCATTAAGAAGGCTTCTGGAAATGCACCCATGTTTTGTTAGTAGCCTAATAGACAGTGCCAATGAGAAATTACATGAATTAGCCCCTAATGCAGTTGCTCACAATGTGTGCTTGTCTTATACCGGGTGTGTAGGGAAACACTCTCTACCTGTGTAGAGTTTTAGTGACTCAAGGCCTGGTCCTAGTTGTGGGAAACAACAATGCTGACCATCTCCATGCCCCACCGCCCACCACATAACATGTGCTTAGAAGTATGACTCAAACAACACTGTTCTTGGAGGAGTAATCTGTCCATCTTCAAACCATTTGTCTTATTGATTATATCTTGGGACAGAATAATCTTCATAAAGAATAACCCCCCACAAGCTGTTCAATGCGTTATTAGGTTAAGTGTATATGTACCAATATACCAGAAAACACACACACACACACACACACACGCACAGATATGAAAACAGGGAATCTGCACAGCAGTAGAGCTCAGAATCTGGGGTTTTAATTTGCCTGTCAGTTGGTTGCTTTTGGTCATAGTCAAGCTGCTATACTTCTGTACCACAGAGACTGGGGTCCAGCAAAATCAATATGGAATGTGTCCTCCAGGACTTGTAGTTGTCAAAACCTAGATCACATCAGTTAAAATTAAGAAGAAACAATGTGGTGGTTGAATCAAATTTGCCCTATTGAACTGTGGACAACAACTGCGGGGAAAACAGGATAAAATTCTAATACATGGCCCAGCATACTCAATGTAAGGCACATACTAAACCCCCAAACTCATACTGCGACGCAGGGAGTGGGTGACGGCCGCCCCGGGATTCCCATTCACATGCGCGGGCCTTTTATTTCGGGCGCGCGCACGCGGCCCCGCCCTCCTCGCGGCCCGTCATTGGTTCGCTGTCTGCAAACCTGCCTCCGCTCGCCCAAAGTGTCGTATCAATGCCCATTCATCGATCGTGTGTTAGCGGGGACAACAATAACGCTGCATAAGTAATGCCCGCTGTCCCTTGCGGGGGTCCTATTGAACTGAGGCTCGGACCATTCTCAGAGTGGTTTCGGACGGGGCCAGCAGCCGATTCTGGCGATTGCTGGACAGGAGAATTAAAACACGCAAAGATGCATTCTTGAATGAAATTCCTTTCGTGCACATCGAAAAAGATCGTTTAGAAGACTTTGCATTATATGTTTTACGTTCAAGCTTGTTTATTTTTTATAAAGACTGTCCGTTGGTTCAAATGTAATTTTGTAAAGGCTTTCTCAATATACCCATTTGCTTATAGACCTGATACTGGATATATTTTTCCATCATGAACACCTTTTGCATGCTGTTGGTATTTTCACTACTGATCTTCGATTCAAGTAAGTTGCTTTTAAATATGAAATTTGTCCTCGCACAAATATTAGTCTTAAAAGAAAATGTTGGGTGAAGAGGATGGATGAGACGGTCTGTTAAACTCATTTGGCTTTTACATAACTTTGTATTGCATATCTTCTGCGAAATTAACTGGTTCAGAAACATTTAATATAAGGTGTTGGTGATTTAAAGTTACAAGCACCGTTACAAGCTGCTGCTAGTGCAGTCTGCGGAAACGACGCGCACCTGATCGCTGCGTAATTTACATTAATTTTCTTTTTGAAAACTAAGAGTCATATGAAAATAGACATACATATGATGGACGTATAGGATATACAGCGACCTGCTTGTGATTGTTGAAAACATTGGCATTATAGTGGGATTAAAAATAAATAAATACTGTATTTAGTGTCTGTCACTCCGGTAGTCAGCCTTGAATACTTTTATAACCAGTAGTTTGTTCCAATTTTACTCCCAGGATGAGCAAATGCTCTTCGAACCAAATTAAATATAATTTTTCTAAATGATGGTTTCAATTTAATCATCTCTGGGCTACAGAAAACCATTATTTCTTTTTACGGTGAAGGTAGCTGAGTTGTTAAATCCGGCATAGATTAGCTGAGATTTCCTTAGGGTGGGTATAACCCGTTTTGGAGAAGAGGCTTTAGTAGTCCATTCTGTTATATTAGGCATTATGTTCCGTTTCTTAATTGCTAAATTGATGCGGCCCTTCTCTTCAGAGACGGTCTCAAGTCCGTAGTTCAAGCCCAAGTTCACTTAAGGGCACAATGGGGCTTCCTGCGTCTCCGGGTTCATTCTGTTTTATACAGTCGTAAGTATTCACTGTACTCAGTGTCATAAATGGTATTCTGCAGTTAATCCTCAAATGACGCTCCCAACATTTACGATCTTATTATATTTTTTTGGTGCGACAAAACTAAACGATTGTGACTTGTTTGATGTTTTATAAAGAAAATAAGACTGGGAATTAGGTAATTGACATCTTTCTGGACGTATGACTTTATATAAAAAAACGTAGTTTTTTACGTGTGCTGCTTATTAAACTCCACATTTAACCAATATTCGCCCATAGTCAATTTTGTAATTAAACTAAATAAACAAAACTGTTGCCATAACTTCTATTAATTTTGAATACCAGCGTCGCCCGTCTGCTGTGTCCTCCCAGATCTCATGACCTAATGTAGGAGATGCGCTAATTCCAGTCGAAGATGTGTCATTATATTTGTGTGATCATTATATTGCTTTGGCAGTATTAAACGCAGCATACGGAGGAGCGGGCATGCCGCGCCTGTGCCAGTAAGGAAAATCCGTATTATGTGAGACCAGTAAACCAGTAAATACATGATATGTGATTATATGTGATTTGTATCACTAAATATTAGGATTCTTTTGAGTTTTGTGGAAGTTAAAACGTCTAGCCTATCTTTCCGTAGTCGTCATGACACTTGCTTGCCAGACAGGGAGACGTACTCGTAAGTAATCCCTTTGTTTCGGTAGCGCACACGAATCAGCTCTTTCTTTAAACTTTTCTGTTCTACAGTGTATTCACAAGGTTTATTTCTTATAGCAGCAAGATTAATACGCGCCCTTTTCTCTTCAAATAGAATGAAACTTAAGTCTGCTACAAGGGGAAAGACCTCAAAATATAATTAGGCAGATAAGTTAAAAAGAGAATTGGCCTGCCTCATTAAAATCAGCAAGCCCAAAAAGCCAGACATTAAGCAATTATTTAATTGATTATACATTTAAAGGTCTTTAATAGCTCACATAATGAATATAATAATATTACAAACTGTTATTTGGACCTAGTAATGTGTAAAACTACAGTTGTAGAGGGCAGTTGCGCCAGTCCAACCACACATTCCAGGAAACCCCCTTTTTCAGATTCCAGTTTAGTGTAAGAGCCTGGTAAGCAGGACGAGGGCCAATGCTCCCCAAGCAGCGGGCAGGGTGATGCGAGGTCTGCCTGGCGTGGAGCTGGGGGCTGAGACCGCTGCAGATTAGCCTGTGCGTCACACTCCTGGTCAGCCGAGCGGCTGGGGGACGGATCGGGAGACAATGAGAAAAACCCCAACCTCACACCTTCAGTTGCACAGAGCTGGTCTTTTGTGGGGCTCGTCTGATTGAGATCTTATTAAGGAGGACAGTAATCCCTCCTCGGCCGCCCTGGACCATGTCTGCATACACAGAGTCCAGGCACATATAGGGTGATTTTAATTCAACAAGACACTGCTCTGATTCAGTGGGATAATCCACAAGTCTTAAATCAGAACGAATCAGGCCTCCCCGCTCTCCTGCAGTGGAGCGATGCGACATCTCTATTTGCTATCTGTTTATGTAAATACGCACTCTGCTCCACAGAATAATGATCTGCATTATTCAAAGCAGCTCTGGTATCATGGTGTAGATGAACAGATGTAGTCTGGCAGACAATATTGTCCAAAAAAATCTGGCTTCTTATAAAATCAGCCGTGGATGCTTGAGGAAAACTTTGGTTAGGTTTTTAAGTTGAAAAGGCTTCCGAATGCCAGTATTAGTCTGGCCAGAATCATTCTTCTGATTCGTTACCAAAGGAATATCAGTTGATCATCACTGTTATTATTGCACGTTCTGTAAATTGTTCTGTGTTCTTAAATGTATCGAAGGCCACAGCACACCCAGAATACCCTGATTTTTGTTGTGATTGAGTCTGAGAACACTGAGCCTGAGCTTGAATTAACGATTGTGACAAACGCTGCACATGGTGCCATGGGAAATGAAAGACGGAGGGCTACACCAGAGGGTCGGTTAGCCAGTGTGCCGGTAGCTACTACTCACTCAGGGCCTCCTTAGCGGAAACCAGGGATTTTTTGTCTATTTTGTGACGCTTTTCCTCTCCTTCCTTCTTCTCATGTGCGAAGGAGAAGCACATGCAGCCTTATGCTTGTTTTGGAAAATATCATGGTGACCTACCAGGTACATTTTAAGAGGAGTGCTTGATGTCTGATGTCTAATTACGAGTCTAATTAGCAGATGTTCCACAACGAGTATTCCACAGACATTTTTGTTGTTGTCTGTAATGGATAATTAAGAAACTTTCTTGAATCATGGAGGAAAAGATCTACAATAAAGAAAATAAGTGAATGAGGCTCATGCATATCTTAGAATGGGCTGTAATTAATTAGAGTGTTCATTGGCTAGCCAATCACCTTTCCCAGGGATGAGGGTAAGCCATCGCGGGCCTGAGAATTTCGGTCTCCGGCTTCCATTCAGCAGCGGCTTCCTGTTTACACAACTTTGAATTTAGCCGCCTCCAGTTAATGATGATCAATCTCGTAAACAATGGCGGTCGTCCTATATTAGCCTGTTTGCAGCGCGCGCCTTAGAAGAGCCCACGGCAGCCCAGAAGAGAGGGAGTTTAACTCCCATTAAGGACACAAAGCCTGGGCCCTGCACTGTACATGGCATGCTGTGCCGCGATTGGAATGGCTCTCGCAGGTCCCCGGTGCCTTCCCTGCGTGGCCCGCATTCAGCCATTGTGTACCTCAGTCCTCCAGCCGCTTTAGTGGGGATAATGGGGCGGTGGGAGTGAAAAGGGGAGGGATTCTCAGGGTGCATATGCATATGTAATCCTCACAAAGGCCTGTAATACATTTTCGGGGGGGGGGGAGAAAAGAAAGTTTAGATAAAGATTTTTTTTTATGGTGGGGGGGGCTTTTTTGGTCAGCTAAATTAAAATTACATTGGACTTTTGAAAACCTTTTGAGGAATTCATTTATGAATTAAAAACCCAATTTTAGTTCAAATTATAATATATGAACTGCTGTCTCATTGCCTGTGTTTTACAGGGCCGCAGGTTACATAGCATAGAATGTGCATTTTAAATGATGAATTATTAAATCTGAATTTAACAGTGTATGTTGTGGAATCATCCTCAAACATCCGTATACAAACACATGTCCTTAAAACTACAGGATTCCCTGCTTCTCGGGTGTCCAGCATAGGACTGAGTGAGTATTCCCCTCCCCCCCTTTGTAGATAATGCAGAGGGGAGCCGGACTGGGCGTTTGACCGATCTTAGGACTCAGATCCTGGCTCATATTTTGGGTTTACCGGCCCTCGCTGGCATCCGCGGGAGAGATGGGGGGGACAGAGGACGCAATCAATGAGGGGATTTGGTTGTGTTTGCCTTATCCCGGCTACCCCAAACCCCCTTTTTGCTTTCCTGGGGGGGGGCTTAGCGCCGTGGTGATCACAATGGGCTGAGAAGTTCACGGGCAGCCGTGGAGACAATGGGGGACGCCGGGGCGGTGGTGACCAAACGCAAGCTGTCCGCCACCTCCATCGCCGCACCAACTCTCTCATGACCCCTGAGGGACTGAGGTCACTGACTGGGATCGTGGCAGTTTTGGGGGGGGTTGGGGTGGGATGGGGAGGGTCCCACAGTTCGGGATAGCGCCCTGAACCCCTCTCCTCATTATTCACACCCAGATGGGGGGTGAATTCATCCTCACGGTCGCACGCTCAATCACACCCAGAGCACAGGAGTCTAAAGACACGTCAGCAGCCCCCGCCATGGAGGGGGGGCCAGCAGTGTTGTGAGCATGTCGGTCTTGCTTTAAAAATAAATGAAAATGTCCAGGCTTGAATGAAAACTTATGGTTGAGTCTCCTACACCAGTGGTGGAGCTAAGGTCCTGATGTAAGCCTTCCCAAGCAGTTTATTCTATTGTCCTCGACGCACCGGGAACAGGCTAAGCCTGCCCTGTAGTACTCATTTTTTAACCCATATTCCCAGGAGCACAGTGTAGCTGTTATAACCGGCTCGCGGTATCTAAAACCATCACAGAGTGACACTTCCCAATGTGTGACAGAGGGCACACAGCTCATACAGCGTGTGCCGTGTGACGCAGGTCATCTTCGGGATGACCTCATTAACACCTCAGCCGACTGCAGCTCTTTCAGAAGCCTGCCCACCGTGTGCGACTCTGCAAAGACGAGCAGGGATTTGGCACGTAGGTCATGTACTCATACAATAATATTTGATACATCAAAATGCCCTGTACATTTGTCATACCTTAAATTAACCACTAGAACATTTTGTTGAGGATGTTCTGTGGAAAAAAAAAATCATTCCACATCTCTTGCTGGAAATCAAATGGGAAAAAAAATCAAAGCAAGTTAAAATTTATTTGACAGAATCGTCCTCATTAATGTGAGGCATCCGTTTCTGTTTCTTACCCTTTCTCCGTTTCTGTTCCTTACCCTTTCTCCGTTTCTGTTCCTTTCCCGTTCTTACCCATACCTAGCCTCAATTACTCTGGAGGCAAAATTAATCTGGCTTGTATTAGAGACCCGGGGAGGTTTAATTTAGACTTAAAAAATGTCTTAAGGGTTGGGATGGTAAGAAGCACACCCCATACATCTTAAAGCTATAACTGTCCTCCCTAAGGAAGAACAGGAGTTAGCAGAGTGGCACGTATGGCTGGAGATATATAAGCAAAAACATAATGACATCTATAGTGGACAAAAACGAATTGCTCGTTTTCAGGTAATGGCAAGTGATGACAAGGCTCCGGATTCACTGAAAAGGACTCAGATTGGGGTGGAGAGGCCTGACGAGGCGAGGTGAGGATGGGAACCCAGGAGCACAGCAGCGGAGGCTGTTAGTCTAAAGCCGTATCGATTTCCTGTGCAATGGCAGTGTGCCGTTTGCTCGAATTATGATTTTTTTTTATTTTCTCAGTTGGGGGGTGAGGGGGGCGGTGGGTTCAGGAGGCAGGGCCAGCAGAAGGCGGAAAAAGCCGCCCAATTTCACATCTCATTGCGCAAGTTCAAGTGCAAGTTTCGATTCCTCGGGCCTCGATTATTTCCATAACAGCTGCGAGAGGGGAGACGGACATTAGAGGGGTCAGAGCCGTGACTCGGGGACTAGGGCAAATCTGGAGTCTCTGCCCCCCCACCCCCCACCCCCCGGACCGGTGAGGAGAATGGGGCGGGGGGGGCGCGGGCGTGTCTGGCAGTGGGATGGGTCGGGGGGCCTGGTTTGAGTGATCGGGTGGCATGGGAAAGTCACCCCCAAGTTTGAGTGAAAGGGAGAATCTGAAGTGGGGGTGTGTGGGAGGACTGCAAAGAAGGGGGGCAGATGTTTCCTTCGTGTGA
>JAODKM010000126.1:14585468-14607372 GCA_026780845.1 Petrocephalus sullivani | reverse complement strand
TAAGGTTAGGGCTGGGTAGGGGGTAAGGGTGTCATAGTTGGGATCAGGGTTATGCCCATAGGAATGAATGGAGTGTCTCCATAAAGATACATGGTTGTGTGTGTGTGTGTGTGTGTGTGTGTACAGGGGGGTGCCCAGTTTATTGCGCCGCTTGCTGACACTGCATGCTCCTCCCACAGAGCCAGACACCAGCGAGCTGCAGGAAGCGGTCAGTAAGACCACCTTTCAGCACGACATCAGCAACCTGGAGCCGGCCACCACTTACTCTATTTACCTGAAGGCCTACTCCCCACTGGGAGCCAGCCAGCAGTCCCAGACGGTCACTGCCACCACACTGGGGGGAGGTAGGCCTCGCCACGCTATTCATGTCCAGAGTATTGTATACATAAGTATAGTGTAATACTGTAGTATAGTATGATTTCCTCTCATGCTGCACTCATTAAGTTGTTTCAGTTGAAAAGCTTTAAATTCTCATATTGTCACTTTAAAATGTCCTT
The DNA here is from genome assembly GCA_026780845.1 of Petrocephalus sullivani. Taxonomy (NCBI): domain Eukaryota; kingdom Metazoa; phylum Chordata; class Actinopteri; order Osteoglossiformes; family Mormyridae; genus Petrocephalus; species Petrocephalus sullivani. The sequence continues at coordinate 14,606,875 of JAODKM010000126.1, read as the reverse complement.
CATATTCATACACACAGTCACTCGTAAAATTCCTGGACCCCCCCCTTAAAATGATCAGATTTCTCTGAATTACAAATTATATATAAACATATTTTTCCTCTCAGTATTTTTATATTTTTTTGCAAACCCAAAGTCTCTCATAGTTTTAAAGTCAAAATCAATTTTATGTTAGCTAATCGAAAAGTGAAAGAAGCTGCTTGCATAAGTGTGCATCCCCGGCACGCCGCTGTTTGATAGAGCCTCCATTTGCTGCAGTGACAGCTCTGAGTATTTTGGGGGAAGGAGCCACCGGCTTTATACACTGTTTGGCGAAGCACTGTATTTTTTGTTTATCACTGCAATCGTACAGTGTTTATGCGTAGCCAATTTACAGATTCATGTTTAATATCCCTCACCTCTCCTTTTTCTGTGCGTTACTCACTCTCTCTCTCTCTCACTCTTGCTGTCACTCACTCTCTCTCACTCTCTCTCTCACTCGCTGTCACTCTCTCTCACTCTCTCTCTCTTTCTCATTCCTATTCCTCCACCTTTATCCCTCCTTATTTTCCCTTCCCTAATCCCCGTACCCCCGTCACCGTCTCACCCCCATCTCTGCCATCTCCGCATCGCTCCGTCCCTCGCATCCCCCCCAAAGTGCCCCCCGCCCCCAGCTTCTTCACCAAGGTGCTGAACGGCACGGCCGCGCAGGTGTTCTGGGAGCCGCCCGGCAGGCCGGGCCGACTGCAGGCCTTCAGGCTGTCCCTGCGCCGGCTGCCGGAGCCCGACTTCCAGGAGCCCTTGGTGCTGCCGGCCCACGTCACCACGCACGTCATCACGCAGCTCGGTGCGCGAGCCGCGTCAGCCCTCCTGATTCCATTATTTAATTACCTTCAATTCAGTTCATTTTTATATAGCGCCTTTCACAACCGAGTTGCCCCAAGGCGAATACATTCATGCATCATTTATATAGAGTAAGACAGAAAGAAGGTTGGGCCTGCTGTCTAAAAGCAGCCATAAGCTGTGGCCAAGGTCAAAGCCTAAGCCCATCGATGAGTCAGGTCTCCATGACGGCCTGCGTAGGGTGACGGATTGAAGGCTGCACCCACGATGTTAGCAGCCCTGTAAAAACCATGCCCATAAGTGCCCGTAGATCACACATTTAGAATTTTACATACCAGACCTTCAACTACCACTGTGTTTGTGATTCTACAGCAAAAGTGGTCAAATGGGATTAGTTTGAAAGCCAGTTTGGGACAATGCTTTTTACTGGGGTAGCATTATTTATTTCTTCAGTCATACACACGACTGACATTCCTAATCAAAGGCCATCCTCACCTAGGATCAGTGTTTTGCCTGTACTGAGCAGTTGGCTGCAGATTCTGTCTCTGCAATAACGCCTTGCATGTCTTCCAGAGCCTACAGCCATATACGAAATCAAACTGGTGGCATACAACGGCAACGGAGACAGCAGTGACACCAAGCAGCTCCTGTCCATGGCTGGGGACAGCAGCAGGGGGGACAGCAGCACTGGTAAGGGCTGTGCCCATGTGGCTATGGTGGTATAGATCAGTGGTTCTAAATACTTGGAGACCCCCCAAAAAGCGGTGGACTAGCCAAAGGGGGCATCCCCAGTGATAAAATTTGCTTATAGATTTCTTGAATTTGTCGGGGGGGCTGTGAAATAAAGATGGCGTATAGCAGTGCTTTAGCAGACCAGGTAATAGCGGCTTCCGGTCAGGCTATGCTCGGGGCTCAGACAAAATGCAAGCTGGAAGAACTTCTAGAGGAGCGAGTTGGTATGGACTTTTGGGAAGTGAAGATGAAGGCTAGCATGAGACAGCGGGATCCATATAGCGTTAGTCTCCACGTCGGGAAAATGGGTCGCCCGTAACGAGCGGAAATGACAGCGGAGTTGAAAGTGAGGCGTAGTTCTGCAGATCAAACTGTCATGGAGGGTGGGGGGGCGGGCGGCTGACATTGCAGGGGGAAGTCTCTTTGTGCTGAAATTAGAGTGCTGGTGTCTTTGAGGGCCTGTGTTGTTCCTCATCTTCCCCTGCCTGAGCCGCTGAGGCTCTCTCTCTCTCTCTCTCCCTCTCTCTCTCTCACACACACACACACACACACACACACGCGCACACACACCGCTTACACACATAATCCTAACCCCATTCATTTCTATGGACATAACCCTAATCCTAACTATGGTAACCCTAACCCATACCCATCCCTAACCTTAGCCATAAGTAACCACACAAAATACAAGACTTTTGGCATTTTTACTTTTTTGATTGCGGTCACAGATTTTTGTGTTTTTCCCTTGAGTGGAATGAAAAAATGTCCTCACAAGTTCAAAATAACAGGTGTTTATCACACGACGGGGACATTCGGTCCCGACAATGTAATATCCACATACATGCATGCACACGCAGTCGGATATGCTAATTAATATTCTTTCTTTGCAGACCTCATTAGCATTCTATCTCTGAGCGCCTTAGTCAGGGTCGATGCCAGAGGCAGGGAGTCGCACCGGCATTTTTACCGTGACAGCCGGGGAATTAAGCTATTTCGATGGCAGAGGCGGGTCGGAGGTGGGGCCATCTCAGCCCTCTCAGGACCTCCGCCGCGCCCTGGCGTAACCGTCACCGCTCTGTCTGCGCAGGTGACGAGAAGGTGTGTGACTGCAGGCAGGACGGGGAGGAGTCCATGGCCGGCATGGTGGTGGGCATCCACATTGCCCTGGCCTGTATCATCTTCTGTGTGCTCTTCCTCATGTTTGGATACAGACGCAGGTGAGAGCTGCAGCCTCCCGATAGCATTACAGGAACCAGGAACCAGACCCGCCCGCCGTTAGCCGCCACTCCATGGAGGCCAGTCAGATCTACTGTATCTGTTCCGGGCTTCTGATCTCCATCCAATTACCCACAATGGGGTCAGAAGGAGCCTGGAGCTTTTGATAGGCAGCACAGGGGCACCCTGGATGGGATGCCACTGCCTCACAGGGCATTTTATAGACATTGGCGGAGGTGGGTAATCCAGGTCCAAAGAGTAAAAAATCCAGACCAGGATTTTCAACCAACTAGTTGAGCACTCTGTGACTGAGACTCTTAATACTCAACTGGTTGGTTGAAACAAAATCCCGGTCTGGATTTTTACTCTATGGACCTGAATTACCCACCTCTGGACATCGGTCCAATTGCCTGCGAGTCGCATGACTCCGGGCAGAGTCCCACACAACGTGGGAAGGACAGCTACTTATAGACAGTGTAGGTGGGACTGGAACCCATGACTCCGGGGGTGTAAAGCAGCACCCAAGTAACTCCTAATGCCTCTCTGATGTGTTAAAGCTTACTATGTGCTAGACCTCTTGTGCTCATGGCTAATATTCATCCAGTACAAGGTCCCTCGGGGATCTTCAACAGATCCTAGGCTGCAGAGGGCACAAGGCTGAGGTTCACCCTGGATGGGGATCCTGAAAATTTGTAATAAAATACGATTCTGATCGCAGACAGGCCTTGGAGCGTCCCCCGGTCAGATGTGAATAAAGCAGGCTGTAGCCACAGGGCTGACTCTGCGTTTTTGCCCCCCCCCAGTCTGTTCTGTAGGAAGGGAACCCAGGACAGCTGGTCTGTGCCTCAGGCAGGTGAGGGAGGCCATCAGGGAGAAAGTGCTGGAGAGCCGAAGGAGGTGGTCACGTGCGCTCCAGAAGCCATAGAGCTTGTGCCTCAGGTGAGTCCCACGCACCATCACAAAAAGCCCTTGGGATAATGCCCCCGGGGTTTCATTGTTATTTATACTGAGAGTGATTCAGGTGAAGCAGTGCTTCACTGAGAGTGATTCAGGTGAAACAGTGTTTCACTGAGAGTACAGCCGACACCTTTCTGGTCGCAAGTTCCGGCACCTTAATTACATTAATTACAATGAATCGTGAGAATCTTATTTTAGCAACGTCAGTTAATAGTTAATGCAGTGTGAATAGCACTGGAGACAGAAACTCCTCGCTGGTTTAACCCCCTCTAGTGGCCACTGTTACACTGCCAAGTGCCAAAACCCTGACTGGCTCTAAATACTCACCCTTTGTTTCTCTTCTGCAGAGTGGAGATCGACCGTGCCAGTCCCATCCAGCCCAATGCCAGGTTCTCATCGAGCAGCACCCGTCCAGCCAGCCTGGCACGGGCACTGGCTAACACCACCCCCCACCTCATGCTCCACCTCCAGCAGGGGGCGACCTTCGCCTCAGCGCCTTACTCTGCCTGTACACCGTCAGTCAGACATCACTGAGAGACCCCTACCTGACCTCACTGCCCCCCTCCCGCGCCTCAGGGAGGCATTTTCGAAACCAGGCCGTCTGAATTTTACTCTCGCTCTGTACATCGTAGGTCATTGTAGTTAAGTAGCTGCCACTCGCTTTCTAACTAAACCAAAGCTTTAGTTTAGTTTACTTATGTGGAATCACCGTACACTGGCGTTTAATTTGACGTTTATTTGCCTCATTCTCACTGTGTGCAAAAGGCTGCAAATTTTTTTCTGCTACCAAGCCTTGTAGTACCTAATCTGTAAATATTACCAAAGTATCTACTGAAACCAAAATGCACAATTACAGTGGCTCTTTTTGGTAATGTTAGTACCTCTGGTCCTGTGCTGTCAGCATTTCAAAGGCAGGATCCTGTTTTCAAAGCATCTGTTTGAGTTTAGAGTGATTGTCATACATACGGTACATTAATACATGCATTTGTTCATGCATCTTCCGCCCTCTTATCCTGGTCCATGTCTCCTGAGGCCTCATGTTTATCGCAGACAGTGCAGGGCACAAGACGGGGGTACATCCTGACAGGATTCCTGTCTGACAGAATCATGTCACATTGAATTACAGATATTTTAAAATATCCTTTTGATTAATTCAATGTCCTCGGTGCATGTGTCATACAGGCTTATAATGTCATACAGGCTTTCATCATTTATAAAGAACAGTACCATACAGTCTGACTGACTGGTGTACAGGCAAATGGGGTGGCTGTAGCCGCGACTGCCCCGCCCCTTTCCCCGCCCCCTAAATTCCATACCTCCAAAGATAGCTACCTCAGCCTGACGAAAACGTCTGAGCCGTTAAGATGGCCGTCGGCCAGCTGCTCATTTTCAGGAGATCCCTACCTCAGCTGAAACCCCCCTGTCCCTGCGCCCCCTCTCCTCGCCCCTCTCCACCCTGTGCGCCATGGCCAGTGATCTCCGCCAGCCACGACCACCTCCGTTCAGGAAGCCCCCAAGATGGCAGCTGCCAGCAACAAAAGTGTGGCTGACCAATGGCAAGCTCGCGCCCTCCCGGGCTCCGCCTCCTGTGTGCCTTAGCCACACCTCTCCTCCTCCTTCATAATTCTTGTGTTCTCAGCCTTTTAGAGCAACAGATTGATCTGGGAGGTAGATTTTGCTGCATAGCTCCCAGGATTGAACCTGGAAAGGAGTCTTCAGCTTCAGCGACCGGGCCTGGGAATGTGCCACCCTCACCGCTGGCCACTGGGGAGGCAACTGACTGTCCAGCACCCTGAACAAAAGCCCTGGCCTTTGTCCAACCTCGTCCCCCTGTAGACAGATACTTCACAGGTGGGTAATGGAGACAGTGGCCACCAGGACGCAGTGGAAGGTCAAGGGGCCACCACTAAGCTGCCTTGTCTGCTCTCATAGCCTGCTAAAGCCCTTGCAGAGACCCAACGACTCAGGCATGGTGACTCACGGGAATCCCCTGATTTAGACACCAAGAATGCCACTGGGACTTATTTGGGTAGACACCAAGACAAGGACTTGTCAGCTCTGAATCTGGGGGAGCCCGCATGCTTCTGCAGAAGTAACAGTGCCTACATGCTTTTCTTTACTTCACTCAAAGAAGTTCTTTTGGTGCAAAAAAAAGTGCTTTTAATGGAAAGTTTGTACCCCCTTTCGAAAAAAACCATGCACTTCTCTGTCCTGGTATAACTGGTAAGATTTTAACCATCCCTTTCTGCATTTTACAGAAGTATCATTAACAGAAAAGACCTAGAAAAGACTTGTTTTAGAAGCTCATCTCAACTGAACTCAAAATCAGCATCTTATTTAAGGCCTGAGATGGTCCATTGGGTACCCTTAATATTCCACTTGCTGGGTGTCACAAGAGCATATGGCCGCTACACGGAGATGAAACACTGTATGGCAAGTTTCTTGGGTGATTGGTTTAGCTTGGCTTATGTGTGTTTCCCTAATGCCCCAGAAACGACAGTAGGCTCTTACTATAGAATTTTCCAGAAACGATGAAAACCCAAACCTGAAGGATATCCAAAGACATAGTAGAAATGGTTTTTATTCCCTACATTTTTAACATTCAAAAAGTTCCCTTGCTCCTTGTTTTAAGAGGAAATTATTTTAGATAAGCAAGCTCTCGCCGTAAACCAAAGGTAAAAGCACCAGTATTTTATACCCACAGTAACAATGAATAGACAGCCTTATTTGTTGCGTATGTCTGATTCATATTTACCTCTTATGACCTGGAACAGTGAACATTTTTCTTGAAATATACGTTTAAAATTTTATAAGAACAGCAAAAGTATTTTCATATTTTCAAGCAAAAAAAAACACAACTGACTTTGTCTTTATAACTGTAGAATTTAAAGTTGCCAAATAACTCTCTTTTAATGATTAGTAAATATGACCAAATACTTCTTATATATTTTAACATTAGTAGTCCTTCCCTTGTGTGACCCTTACTCACAACCAAAGCACAGGAACACGCACGTGTGTGTGTACATGTATGATTTTATACACGAGTGAGGGAGCGTTGAGTCAGTTCCCGGCAGCTGACCTTTGAAAACAGTGTGTGATGTATTTCCTCGAGTTTGGTGCTGGTTCTGTTGTGCTACAGATAGATACAGAGAAAGGCACAGGAGTTTTCGCGAGATGAGACAGGGCAGGGAAACATTCACCTGTAGAGAGACTGCCAGGCTGCCTTCAAGCTTTGTAAGAGCCACTGCTGTTCATTAGTGTCTAATTGCCTCTGCTCCCATTCGCGTTTTGTACTACATGCAGAGTTGAGACTGATTTTATACCAAAAGAAAATTCATGTGTGTTGTGGTGTGGGAGATCTTTTATCCCGTGTGCCGGTGAACGCAAGCACTCGTCTGGCTGTTCATCCTACAGAACAGATGTGACACATTCTTTTGTCTTTCTTTTTTCTTTTTATGAACTGTTGTTTTTTTTTCCTGCTGAGTATGGGAAAAATTTGCCAAAATGTGTGATTAAGTTCATTTTTACAAATGTTATTATTATTGTTATTAATGTTATAATTATTGCTTTTAATTTCTGATTCCCCGTTTCCTTGTTCATTTACTTTTTATATCCCCCTTTTTTTACTCTGTAGTAATTAAAGGATTGTGTATAAATGCTTCTTAGGAATGTCAGGAAAAAATATAAGGAAATGTAAAGTGGGTATCGGGTAAACGCTAGGGCATAGAGTACGACAGATGATGCATTTGTGGGTTTGTGGATGAAGGGTGCCACGATTGGATGCTTACAGGTCAGGTGACTCTTCGTAGCCCCGGCCCAGTCTGTCTTCTTGACAGGAAAGCACTCTGTGGCACACACAACAATGTAATGCTTCTGGAAAAATCTCAAGGTGCAAAAATGCATCATAAGTACGAGCCATAAAGGAAAACCGCAGCCATAACTGCACACTGTGGAGATGTAGTGTAGCCCATAACTGCACACTGTGGAGATGTAATGCAGCCCTCGAACTGCCGCGTTACGCTCTAGTGCTTCGGAAGACTTTACACTTCAAGATCAGGGTGGAAGCGCTGATTGGGTCTCCTGTTATCTATTGTCATCTAATAGCTGGCTTTATGTAGTGTACAAGCTGGCATTCTAACATTACATGGCAGGAGCCTAAAGCCTTCGTTACTGCCCGCCACACCCACTGGTTAGAAAGGAGTAGAATGTAGATAATGGGTGCTCCTGCCAATGAGAAACGTCACACTTTAATGTTTGTTTTCCTTTCTGGTTCCTTTAATGTGTGTCAAACAAAGGTGAAACTCTTGAAGCTTTAAACAGTTTTAATGCTGTTACCTCCAGCCCAAAGAGATTAGACTGGAGGGATGGCTTGCAGAATAAGAGGCCGTCATAACCAGAGACGATTTCTGACTAAAAACAAATACTCCTTCCTACACTGTCCCGGCACTGCGTCACTCCAAAATTATACTGGTCTTCATCAGTATACAACAGAATTCGCTTGAATGTCGATCGTAATTTGTTCTTGGTGGCCCTAAATTAATTCATTTGAGAGAAAAATTATTAATATATAAAATGAAAAGCTAAAACTGGATTTGCCCTTAAAGTAATACAAAGTAAATCCGACTATAACCAATTATTTCTGACATAATTTTTTATTTCCTATATTACTTAAGGTACCTGGATGATGGATTAACCCTCATTAAAATGGATACCACTACGGAAACACATCAAATTTAATGTTTTTGTTCAGACAGATATACCATCCATCTGTCTCACTATTGCTTATCCAGCACTGAAGACATGTAGGGCCTACAGGCTCTGTGCCTTTTTAATTGTTTAGTATCTGCCTTATTCTCTAATAGCCATCAGCCTTCTTTATTTACATAAGCATGAGCAGGGCTGGAAAAGCCAGCATATAGCGGGGTTTACGGCACCCCAACCTTATTGGACCAAGAGAACAGCCTCCAACACATCTGGCCCTGGCTGGCCTCTCCCACATCTGGCAGACGAAACGACGCAGTGGGTGTTCCGGGCCGTGTGCCCAGTGCGACTGATCTTCCACGAGGCCCTTCTGCTGTATCAATGGCCAAAGAAGGGTGCGAGTGCTAGTGACGAAATGTCCCCTGGCAGATGTGCTCCCTCGGGCTTTACAGCTCGCTGTCGCTGGAATCACCTGCTCGGTCGTGTCCGTGTCTGCAGTACACCGGAGGACAGGCATAGAGATGCTGTAGCGTCAAACAGTGTTGGGTCTGGCTAGCGCACCTCTGGTTATGACGGCCCTGAGTGTGGTTAGGCTGGGAACAGCTTGGCTGTATTCTCTCTCTCCGTTTCCTTCTTGTTCAGATCCCAGTGAGCCTGAAAAACCAAATAAAGCAAAGAGCATTATTTAGAAAATGACCTTTCCCTGCGTGTTCATTTGACATTTCGGATTCTGGCTAACTGACTTGTATTACAATTTTAACAGTGAAAACTGACTTTTTTTTTTGTTTTGCGAGCAGATATTCTTTTATATTCAAGCCAAATGTTTAGCAGTTAGCTTTTTCCGTATCGGGTATAAATAGCCAGGTACATAAAGGAAATTCCACCATTATGGCGCATTACTGAAATAAAACAGCAGTGATTGAATGAGGTCGAAAGTGAAAGTTTGCTATTCAGATGCGTAATGTACGGCAATTCGCTCTGCACAATATGCTGAAAATGAAATTATTTTGCAAGCTGCCGCAGGGTGAGCATATCGAAGACTTGATGTCAGATGTCAGCCTTCGGCCAAAAGAAACGTTAAGTGGATGGGTCAGGGTGAAACTGCAGGCAAATGTCTCTCCTGGAGCGTAGGTGCAGCTTTTGTGTATGTTTGTTCACTTCTAGGCCAATAGAAAGAACAAGGAGGAAACTTCCTTACAGCCGCCTTCATACATAAAGATCAGGCAAAGCAAGGTACTGTAAGCTACTCAAGGACGCAGCTACCCTTGTTGCAATTTGTGGTAACCATCCATCCATCTTACAGCCGTATCGGGTCTGGGGGCCTTTCCGAGGATGCATGGGGCCCTGGGCAAGACACATCCCAGGGTGGTCTGCCAGTCCATTGCAGGGTATGCACATGCACCGAGGACAACCACGTCTTAGGATTATAGGTAGAGAAAGTGAGAGTGGGTTTAGGATTCAGCCCTGGCGGGTCGAGGTGACAGGATTGCCCACTGAGGCACCAAGCTCCACAAACCAGCTAGCTGTTGGCGCCTGGTGAAATCTGGAAGTGCAGACGCCTGCAGACGTATCAATGTGCAACCTTCGTAGGAGAAATGGGTAACAAAACTTCAGAACCGCTGTCAATTAGCTGTACAAAGTGACCTTAACATCTGCAAATTTAAACTCCAGTTCCCTCCCACTGTCCCCAGATGTGAGATTAGCTGAGCTGGCTTCCCTGGATAACACGCCAGGCAGCACCAGGCACAAGGCGGGGGGGACGCATTCCCTGGACAGGACGTCCGTCCTACAGCCTGCACGCACTCATGCACAGCATCACTGGTTAGGGATGCAAGGTGCCCAGACCTCATGTCTTTGGACTGTGGCTTTGTGTTCATTGCATTGGTCAGGCATACAAATCCACAGTGGCATTATGCTTTTAATAACTGGTGACATTAAAGGGGGAAAACTATAAAGATTATGCAAAGAAATAAGGAATAGGATCGGACCCGGAGACATTTAGAAGGTGATGGTGGGATGGATGGATAGATGGATGGATGAGATGGATGGATGGACAGATGAGATGGTTAACAAACATGAGATTAAGCAAGAAAGTTTTCACAGGAGTGTGTCCTGGAGCTACCTCGTGTAAAGTGGAGCATGTATCATCTTGTCTTATGCTAACAGCTGTAGTTCCTTGTGATTTTCCCACTTGGCCATGCTACACAGCTGCCTTTAGCACTGCAGGCTTCGCATGGCAGATATCACGGCGAGTGTCCTAAGCCGTCGCCTAACATACAGTCAAAGCCTCCTGTTTCTCTGCATCCTCAATTACCTCTCAAACCAGGAAGCTTTTGTATCAGCATTTAAATGTCACCACTTCCTTAGCATGCAAGTCAGGCCTGGTACTTATTTATATACAAAATCATCTTAAATGACAATGTGACAAATTATGACATAAAAATGAGGCTCCCATGTCTGTTATTAATGGCTGAAAAAAACTGATAGTAAATGACAAGCTAAGCAGTGTTGGGCACTGTCTGGCTTTTTCATTCAGTCACCCCACACCTCCTCACTCTGGTCAACAGCTATGGTTGGATGAATGGAAAGATGGATAGACAGACAGACAGACAAACAGACAGACAGAGATAGGTAGATAGATAGACAGACAGCCAATACATACTTAATTAATACCAAAGGACATTTCGGCATCTAGTTCCTTACGCATATAAAAGACCACAATGCTAAAGAATAACAGAAAAAAAAGAAATAATTAGACTGATAAAACTGGCTATAGTACAATAATTAAGGATAATAATAATAATGATGAAAAGTAAGGTACTAAGAATACTAATCACCACCAAGTAGCTATTTAGCGGTACCATATTTGCCATTGGATGCAGTGGTAATGCAAATACGACAGAATGTGCAACAAAATGTAAAATCCAGCATACTGTAAATATGTTATAATCATACTATAAATACTATGAACACTATAAATGCTATAAAGCTGTAAATACTATAAATACAATACATACTGTAGCACTATAAATAGTAACTAAATATACATTTGGAAATGCCAGATACAGATGTTGTCTGGGGCTGATATAATCAGTGAACACAGAAGTTGACTCAGTTTAGTCCAATGGTTCCCAATCCTGCTGTGCTACTGAGCACAGTGTCTCATTAGCAGTCCCTCGGCCTGATGTACTGTGTTCCTCCCATGAGGTAGTCTGTGGTCCAGGACACCAGGAAAGAGTCCACCCTCGCCTCTGTCAGTCTGTCTCTCAGGAGGAAGAACTCGATATTCACAGCACTACTCCCCTTGTCCAGGTGGGAGTAAGCGCTGTGTAGCAGACAGAGGACGGCACCCCTCACACCCACCTACTCCTGATAAGCCAACTGCAGAGGGTCCTTGGGGACGCCCAATGGCATCCTGCTGACTCCAACTTTCCCCACCTTTCATCCCCCCCACCTTGAAAATCCTGAGCCATCAGGTTACTTTTGGCACTGACACTGAATAGAATTTCTAAACAAACTGTATTTCGTGACTGTATGAGGTATGCTATCCTGTCAGGAAGGATGCCAGTAGGTAGGTAGCCCCCAACATCATAAAGCGTTAGGACATCCATGGATTGAGCTGTGTGCTGGTGATGGTTTTTTCCATAGGGACCCCCCTTTCTTCATGACGAGCCCCTGCCCGTCTGCAGGTCACGTGCTCTAGGTGTAACAGCTGACATCTTTTATTCATAAGCGCTATAAATAAAGCTGGGGTTGGTGAGGGGGTGGGGGGGAGGTCGGCTTTCACCCGCGTGCCTGTCTTTGGAAAAGCCAGCGGGTCACAGAAGCGGGAGCAGAGGTAACAGATAAGCATCGATTGCTTGGAAGGCGTTAACACGATCAGCGAAGTGTGCATTTATGATTCGGAAGGTCCCCTTAGGATTTCAGAAGAGCCGTTAGATGCCGCACTGTCACACATTACTCTCCCTCTCCTGCACCCCTTACGTACATTTTTACATTTTGTATGCAACAGTCTTTTAGAACATTCCCGTCTGAATATAAAGATTTTCACACAAGGTCATGTGACAAATTTTCTTTTGAATTATTTATCCATCGGTTGATCAAAGAGGTTGTGAAGAGGTTTTATATATTGATATTTCAAATTCTCCATTAAAGTAAATGGACATAAAAAATTCTATGTTCCGAAAATGAGATTCTTGCGCTCGGGGTTGATTCTGCCAGCCACATAGTCCCTTGAAGACAGCGGTCGATAACGTGTATTTTATTATAAGTATTTTATATGACATGTGAATGATTTGTCCGGGTTTTTTATGGCAGGGGATGGAAAGAAAATCCACAGAAAAAGGTGTTTTAACAGGTGTCAGTGAAGCAATTGGTGAACAACTGTCAGGGCAGATTGCCTCAGACACGGGGTGATAGATCTAGTCTGCTCCCGCATAACCGATGTGCCCCCCGGCACCGTCCCGTGGCTCATGCGAAGGTGCGCTGGAGTATATATAAGATTATAAGCACTCCTCGTTTAGCCACTACCTCGGTTAGTGACCGTTTGCAAATGCAACCGCGATAAAAATAAATCATCCTCTGATCACTTCGCGCATTTATGACCAAATTTGATATGCCTGGCGACAACATGGAACCGATCTCTGAAGCAGAATGTACTAACAATGTTTTTTTTTTAAATGTCCGCTACATGAAGGATAATAGAAACTGAATATGGAAGGCTGAAGTAAAGCCGTAAGCACGGTCGCGGTCACGCCTCGGTTACCGTGATTTTTACTTAGTGACCGTTTTGCTTATCGCCAGGCTGTTGGAACGGGACTCGGCTGCCAAACAAAGAGTCGTTGTATTATGACTCCTTACACTCAATCATCAGACGTATATATATATATAAGTACTTATATATGCATATATATTTATTATTATGTGTGTGTAATCAGGAATACACATTGTTAAATCCTGATATGCCACGCGTGAGTGTAGCATTGTGCCAGGTATTCTGGGTATTCTGCCCATCCTCCTGCCTGCTGCACCATCTCATCCCAGGTCTTTCTAGAAATCCTGTTTTCTTCAGCCACCGGCTATTTTTCTCTGGAGAGAAATGGTGACCAGGCCAGCGGCATGGCTTTCTTAACTACAGGCTAACCTAAGAGCTGCCATTAAACATCTCTCACCCAAACCTTTCTACCTCAGACCAACTTCAAAGACAAGCGAATAAATAAAAAGATGCCATTCAGTGAGGTAAAGTGATGAACTGCAACTACTCATGTTGCCAAGCAGTTGTTTTTCTTAAAATTGGTGTATTGATTTATTTATTTGCTGGTGAAAACTACTGGTGTGATATGTCACGCTCAGCCACGCCCTGCCTGTCCCTTTCCCTGTGTTCCCTCAGGCGTGGCTTGATTAGCCTCACCTGAGTCTGGTTTAGCTTAACCCAGCACACCTGCCTTCTGTTTGCTCCTTGATGTTCTACCCTTTATTAGTCAGTCTAAGTCCTGTTTCCCTTGTTGGTTATTGCCTATGCTTGCTGTCGTTTTGGCTCCCTTGTTTCCCCTTTTCCGACAATAAACGCCCCGGGAGGGGTTCTGTCACAGCAGCCTGCGTCATGGGTCGTTCCTCCTGCCGCTGACGTAACATGATAGCTGACTAATGGATGTAAGGCCCATGGTTTTGATTGACACCTATACTGTGAACATTGAATCATTTCCATGAAACATGTTAAAAGGCATTCTTAGGTCACACCAATGCCATCTACAAGATCAAAGTGATTACTTTGCTTGTTTCTCCTTCCCCTTAATTTCCAGTGAGCAGGAGGCTCTTTGCAGATGCTGTGAATCGGAACCCACAGAGGCCTGCTGCTCAGACTCACCGAGAGAGAGGCTGCACGGCGCTGACTGTAAGCTCTGTGTCACTCGGAGCAGTTTTTCTGTTTGATATTCATATTAATGGAGACTGAAGAAAAGATTTTTTTTTTCTGTTTGAAAAAATAAGAAACTGGTGAGTCAAAGTTATTTACAATGGATTTTCATGGGGCTAAAGGAATAATACTGTAGCTGATATATATATCAGCTATAGCTAGCTGGCAGACTGGACATTGTCCCGGTGGGCTAATGGGTGTGTGGGCCAGCAAACTGTGTGTCTTTGTTTTCATTGTGAGGAAGCACCCCCCCAGCCACTCGTCAGAATTTATTGCGGGTATGTATGTGTGGTGGCCCTGTCTGAGCGAAAGCCCAAGGCCAGTGCAGCCCTGATGTACACCGCATACGCATCGCACACATCCTATATCAGACAGGTTACCAAAGATAAAAGGAGCCATGAATCTGCGGGAACAGAAGCAGCCATCTCTCCGGGTTTCACACCCCGGATCACCACAGCGTTGGGGGGTGGGGGGTGTGAGTCATGCTCCCTCCGCAGCAGCGCTGCCTCTGAGACCATGAGTCATACAGATTCTCTCCTAGACGTCGCCTTCATCTGCGCTTCCGTCTCCTGTGTGACGGTCCATTTCCCCGGGATCGTTCCCAATCACGGGTAACAGAAATCGGGATTCATTGGCCCTCTCGTCTGTCCGCTAGGGACTCGAGGCGAACAGGCTGAGAAATCGGAAACTGGGGACACGTGTGAGGATGCGGGTGAGACGGATTACAGGGGCAACGCTCCTATCTGCCCTGCTCCCTCACAATGGGAAATCTCTCCATCTGTAATAAAGCACAGCGCTGCTTAAACAATAGTCTCCTCTGATACCGGAAGAAGATTCCTTATCAAAGTGTTTGTGTGCGTTAATAAAAAAACAAAAAAGCTACAAACAACTAATGTGTATTTTATTGTGGTATTGACAGTGGCATTTAAAAGCAAATCGGCCAAGAGTCATTCATAACTTTGAAGAAAAAGAATAACTAAACCCTCCTCCTCTTTCCGTTTTACCGTGCCCTGCCTCTTAAGTTCCCAGTTAATTTTATAATTAAGACAGAGAAATTGTCCTTCTAATTTATTCAGATGAAGGGTGAACTAACACAACACACTAATAATGTCCTGAAAGTCCGCCAAGGTGATACGTGCATTTTGCATTATCTGTGTTTTTTATCATGCCACCCAGTGCCTTTAATTAAATATAATCAAGGTCGATTGATTGTACTGATACTGCATATACAGAATTAAATGGTCGCCGTTGAACGCAGGGACGAAACCTTCTCTACAGAATATTTCAGATATTTGGTGCTTAGTAACGAAAACTGGGGTGGGGGTGGGGGGGGGCTCTGCCAGTAATGAAATACAAGAATGACTGAGCTTCTATAAAAAGCATTTCACAAACCACCACGCAAACAGCACAACAACCTCAATGAGGTATGTAACGTACTACAGAGTGGTATAAGTGAGCCAGCTCTTTCATAATAACTCTTTTAATAAAAGAGGTCCTTGATCAAAGGTAACATGAAATTGTCCAGAGAGAATCACCCTGTGTGTCGACTATTAATATTGCTAAGAAACACATCAGTACTTGGGTCGAGTGTGAAATGTGCATGAATAAGTCAGGTTTAGGCTAATTTTAGACACCTCTCATGTTATTTGATCATGAAGCTTATTCGCCATTTGCCCAGATATGAGTGCAGGTACATTGGAATGCTTCTTTTTACACGTCTCGGCTTCTCTCTTGTGAGACACACACACACACAAACAATTGAGAGCAGAGCTTGCTGTTCAAACAGAAGGACATCCATTTATCCGGTCCCCTGGAGCATTTACTGGCCTTCATTTGTTAACACTATTTTGGTTCTAAATGAGGGGATGAATAGGTGTCTGTCAAGGGTTTTATCAGCATTGAGAAGCTCCACTTTGTAAGCCAAAGGCTTTGGAATTGACCTATGCAACACTTTTATTAATATAGTTTATTGGGGAAAATGGCAAAAAACTGGAGAGATTGTGTAAATTGTCTCTGGGACTGTTGTGAGGGAATCTGATTACTCATACGCAATCACACAGCTGAGCGTTTCCATCTGATGCCTTCATTTATAATGCCCTGACCAGCACTGAGAAGAGCCAATTAGGTCTTAGAGACGCGTACATGTTAATGTCAGCGTTATAGGCATTTAGCACCATTATGAAATGTTTTTCTAATGATGTTGAGGGAGCAGGTTTGCCTTCATTTAGAAAGCAACACAACCTGGAATTGTGAAGAAGCACTTAAAATCTTAGTAGAAGGGATCTTTAATAAATTAAACTTTGATGTGTTTGACTTTGCCAAGTAATGCATAATGTGAATACAATTCTTGCCGAATCAAGTTGTTTGTTTGTTTAATTTAAGCTAACAAGACTATCAAGAATTAGCAGAAGGATTTGGATTTTAATTAGCTTGCCGCACTGTAAAGGTTCCCTAGCCAGAGCACTTTCAGATGCAAATGATTGTTGGAAAGCGCGGCATTTTCAGAGGGCACACTGCAGGGTCCTTTCTTAATCCTCATCTGCATCTGGTTTTGCAGAAATGCCCATTTGTTAGATTTTTTTTTTATTTTGGAATTACTTTATCTTAGGATTGTGTCACAGTCCTGTTCTGACCACAATAATACCTCAAAGCCAGCCATCTGAGCAAAAAAATACCCTTTATTTTTTTATCGCGGTTTATTGTGCTTAGGTTATTTCTGTTTAATTGGATCATTAGGAGTATTTAGATTCGATACTGAACATGAAGGGAAAATTCTAGCATTATTAGGGAACACCTTTAAGGGTTTGATTACGGAGTTGTTCAGAACTGCATGGTTGGCAATAAATCTGAGCTTAGTATATTTCTATTAAAAATCTGTAATTTGCCATTTGTGTCTTGACCATTGTGTGGCCATAATATATGATGACTATATTATTAACTAACTAACAAATGTGCATTGAACTCACTTTTCGTATCATGTAAGCCAAATGTAACCACACTCACTAAGTGCAGTCGGGTACTGGTACCGCATTGGGTGACTTTTTGCCCAAAGTAAGGCTTAGCAGTTTACCTCCTCCCTAAAGACGTTTGACTATGTGGCATTGGTGGGGGTGAGTAACCCACGGCAACACTTGGATTGTCTTATATATGCTTTGTCTTGGCTGCTGTGCAGTGATACGATGGTCCCTGTGTACTGCTGAAGGTCCCTGTGATGATGTCCTGGCGGCCTGTGTATGCAGAGCCTAAGCACTGAAACAAGTAATCATTGCATCCTCTCATATGTTGAACTCTTCTGAAACCAGCCCAGCCCAAACACCAGTTATAAAACGACAGCTGTTTTCTCGATCGCTCTCTTTTTCTTCTGCATCAGCGGTACCATTTCGCTCCATGTTGGAACCCGTTCTTCATTCTCCATTGGTGTCTGCGGCTTCATTAGTCCTGTGGTCAGGGACCGTGCGGTACGGAAGCGAGGACGCTTCTTGGGAGCAGCAGGGACGGACGGCAGCATGGATGCTGTATGGACAGAATAGGGATCTTTACATTGTCATCTTAATTCCTTTTGTGATGCAAATGGCTGCCATGGGAAAGTTCAGCCATGTCTTGTAGTGAGCGGCATGCAGCGGGGGGAGCCGGGTCGCCTCAAATGCTCATGCCTTGCATACTTATTTTTGGCTTTGAACCCAATAGAAAACCAACTGGCAGTCAAAGCAAATCGCTCATCCGGGATGAAGCTCTTAAATATTTGTAGTTCATTTCTATTAATATATCGCACTTACTATGGACATTCTGAGGGCTCCAGGTTCGCTGAGGGTTATAATAATGTTTTTTTTTCCCCACATTGTCAAGGGAATTAAATCTCGGATGAGCGCACTCTATCCAATGGTAAATATTGAACATAATCTGCTGGCTCTATTCTTTTGATTTTTGTATATCAGAATTATATGTTTGTTAAGTAACCATTGGCTGGTGTACAGCTCAGATGAACGGTCTTTGAGAGATGGTCGCTAAGGAAAACAAAAATATGAAACTCCATTTGTTGAATATACTAACGAAACACATTTTGATTGGGATGCACGCTCCATTCTGTCGCACACTTCCTGTGGAAATATCAGAACAGATGTCATTGCAGTGAACTGATGAAATTCAAGGTCACTTTTTGTTTTATTATAGAAACATGGGAGTCTAATGCATAATCACCAAAAGCCTTAGTCACATGGGTATCAGACAGCTGGAGGCTGATATATTTCTCATTCAAGTGTAGCTTTAACAATACTGTAATATATTGCTATCTGTTTAACCATCTGCTCAGAGAGAATAGCATTTATTCAAAAGTGGTCTTAATAAATCGAAATATTTAAATGACAGTGAGTGCATTTCATTATGGCATGTCTGTGTGGTTAATTTGGTAATTTCCTGGAAGTCACTGAGCTTAGTAAAGTGTGTCCAATTACTTTTATTTAATTGCTTTAGCCGCATTTATTTTTCGTGATCAGATGTTTACAGATAAGATGTAAAAACCTGATGTCATGTAAAGTTTCTCACTGCGTAGTTGCACAGGTTTAACTCTGAGGACATTTGTATTCGTATATCGCTTTTGTATTTTTCTTAAAATGTTATGTTTCGAAAACCTTTTAGAGCCTAAAAATTACTGCAAACTTCAGTGAATCAGTATAATTTAAAATTTATCCCTGGCAGCTCAGTAGATACTCCAGTTTATTTTCAAATGCCATTAGTGTTTGTCTGTGGGTTTGCATAGATCACATTTAGGGCTGGGTAGGGTTAAGGGTGTAGTGATTGGGAGTTTTTCCCATGGAAATGAATGGACAGTCCCCATTTAGATAGGTGCGCGAGTCTGTGTGTATGAGTGTGTGTGTGGCCTGTGATCAACTGGCATCCAATTTATTTTGCTCCTTGCCTTGATTCTGGGGAATCTCACTCCAGTGTGAGCTCTGTTAGCCTGCACTGGATAATTGGTTTTGGAAAGATGGACTTTTGGCCCATACCTGTCATCAGATAAGATAACTACCAATGTATATATCATATCTGTGATGGCTGATATGGAAAAAGCCTGCTTAATTACAGTCTTTCGGATGACTTGTAGAAGTCTGTCAAAAAATATTTTTCAATGTATAAAGCGATTTTGTCTGTATATTGGATTAATTATCTAAATTAATTATATAGATATATATTTTTTTTTACAAAAATCAATTTTCTTCCCAAGTCATCATTATGTTAATGGTTTTAATGGAATTTGCCTGACATGTCACGTTTCTTGGGCAGAGGTGTGCCTTCCAGTACTCAGTCTTCCTTAGATGTGACAACTTCTGGGCCAATCCCACCCCGGATGCTTTTTTCTTCAGGAGGGCAGTATTTAAGATGCATTGGTTTAAATTTATTTGTGCTGTATCGTCTTTCATGTGCTGTCCATTAAATTACTGACTTCCAGGGGAATATGAGGACACTCTGATGTTATTTCTTGTGACCTTACTGTAGATAAATGACGACTTTGTATGTGTCCAACAAAGCAAGACAGAGTGGTGTCACACCCAAGGGATGGGGTCCATTCATCCAGGAAGCTGTCACTGGACACAGACATCCTGGGACACCCTGGGAATTGGCCACCTAATTATTTTTTTGTTTAAAAAACAAAGAACCCAGGCCATTGAATTACCTACAATGTTAACTTCCCCACATTGTTGTTTTTTTTTATCAAATTGTACAATCACAGATCTTGATGAATAGTTATCAAGATAAGATAAATAGAGATCATTTAGCATTACTGTGATGTATTAAAAGCTTTAAGTCGCCTTACTTTTTGCGTACAAACATGGAAGGTTCAGTGAGTGTAAGCAGCCTTTGATAAAGATGAATTATATCTAAAAGATGCAGAAATCCTTGGCGGAAAGAAGCCTATTGATATATTCGCCAAAGGTTTCTCCTCCTAATTGTTTCATAGATCAATAATGGGGGGAATACATTTTCTCTTTCTTTTTTTTTTGTTTTTTTTTGGTGTAAGCTAACCTTATAGTGTGCTGAAGGTGAAGGCATCACCCCTAACATATACACAGCCCTCAAAGAACAGAAACCGTCCAAACCACTGCCATAGACATGGCATTCATAGAAAGTGTTGTTTGTTTTGCATACAAAACTGGGTGTATACCAGATATATGTCTCTTGTTCTCACTATATGAGGCACGCGATTGATGAGGGGATGGCAGGTCCTGGTCGCGCCTGACTGCCTGTAATGTTTGTAATGGCACTCTCATATTAGATTACAGTGACACCGGCTGTAATGGGAGACTCGCAGCACCGAACCCTGCTTGCGGGCTGGGAAACTCCACAGCAATATTTGTCTTTCTGCGGAACTGAGAGTTGCGAGCATCTGAAGCAATAGCAGGAAGGGCGATAAGATTGTCGGTGTCTCTTTCTCCAGTCCTACTTCTTCTTGATAAAATAATATGAAGGCTGATATATGGCATTGGATAACATCTAGTAACACAGGAACAAAAAACATGATTTTTTCAGGTTACCACCTTCTTCGCCTGATCATTACTGATAATCCACCTCAGTCTAAAATCTTAGTTCTCATTTGACATACTCGTTTCCATTTCCAGTGGTTTGCTTAGTTGTTTCCCAGTGGCTGCTTTAATAGAACTGATTCAAACAACAAGAGTAGTAAAATTTTAAAATGACACAAAATTACAGTGTCATGTCCCACGCGCTCCACCTGTCTGACCCTCGTGTTTCCTCTAGGGTGTGGCTCCAAACCAGCCACGCCTATCCCCTGTCAGTCTTACCTCTTGTCCCCGCCCCTTTGTTATCATCCACAGTTGGCTTGTGTTTCCCCCTAGGGTGTGGCTCCAAACCAGCCACACCTATCACCTGTCAGTCTTACCTCTTGTTCCCGCCCCTTTGTTATCATCCACAGCTGCCTTGTGTTTCCCCCTTGGGTGTGGCTCGAAACCAGCCACGCCTATCACCTGTCAGTCCTGCCTCTTGTTCCCGCCCCTTTGTTATCATCCACAGCTGCCTTGTGTTTCCCCCTAGGGTGTGGCTCCAAACCAGCCAC
>JAODKM010000126.1:14570625-14585368 GCA_026780845.1 Petrocephalus sullivani | reverse complement strand
CCTCTTGTTCCCGCCCCTTTGTTATCATCCACAGCTGCCTTGTGTTTCCCCCTAGGGTGTGGCTCCAAACCAGCCACGCCTATCACCTGTCAGTCTTACCTCTTATCCCCGCCCCTTTTTTAACCATCCACAGCTGCCTTGTGTTTTAGCCCTGTATATAAGCATCCTTCACTCCAGTGTTCTTTGTTGGGGGCATTGTTTCCTTGCATGTCTCCTGTTTGTTTTGTGGGCCTGAATAAATACTTCCCCACAAGGGATCCCCCTGCACAGCCTACCATAGGGGGATAAAATGAAAAAAACTTTGAGTGCAACATTGTTTTGGTGATAATATGGAAATGTTTACTTTAATAACTGACATATGCATCAAAATGACGTATGTATGACTGTATACAGTGCATGTTTAAGCTAACCTGATTTTAAATTATCTTAGGGACTTAGGGTCTCTCGGATATAACAGTAGGGGTCCACATGGGAGGAGAGCCAGCGACTTTCTCTCTTCTTATACTGTCTTTGAATGCTTCATGCTTTTAAAATATAGTGAAGGTTGCAGATTTTTTTACTTCAGTACACAGAACAGCCGCAGCTAACATCCCCAGACATCATCATTTATACAGCTCTGGTCTCGGGAAAGCCAGCGAGTAAACAGCGCTTAGCTTAATTAAGGAACAACTTATGTGCTCGAGCATTGTGGTGTGTTATTTCGCAAATAGACCAGAGGCGTCTTAAGATTGTTTCAAAATAACAAGACCATTCGCTGTCCTTCTGTGGTAATCGATGAGCGCGGGTTAATTTAGCGCGTCCTCTGGTTACGGAATGAGAAATCAGAAAATCTTTCTGTCGTAACTCTCGTCAAAATTCTGCAGTTAGAGAGTTGCAGCTGTATGTGATCTGCTTTAACTATGAGATGCTATATCGTTCATCCACAGGTCAAGCCCTCGAATCCGCAGCAGGGATGATAACTTTGCTGCAGTGAGAATTTGCCAGACTGTGCACTTTAAAAAAAATTATGCGTCAAAGGCGATGTGACTTCCAGTTTAATTATTAACTATCTTGAAGATTTCCACCGTGTTAATACATGTCCTATTTTAAGATAGAGTGAGAAGATAAAGCTATACTGAGCCCAGGGGGAAATTCTTGTACATACAGCAGTACACATAGTGCAGACAGTACAAATTAAAATTAAAACAGAGTACAGAGTACAAAAAACAGAATATCCTGAAAAGGAATATTGAAGGAATAAATACATAAAAATAAATTCATGTATGTGCTTAAACAGCTGTTCAGTGTGTTGCTTTCACAAAGACAGTCATATCTGAGTGAAATATGAGAGGTCAGAGCTGCAGCCTCGCACTTTCCTCCGCGGTCATGCAGCCTCGCACTTTCCTCCGCGGTCATGCAGCCTCGCACTTTCCTACACGGTCATGCAGCCTCGCACTTTCCTCCACGGTCATGCAGCCTCGCACTTTCCTCCGCGGTCATGCAGCCTCGCACTTTCCTCCACGCTCAGGCCCCTCGTGACTGGGATCTTCACACTATTTCTCAAACACGCTCCATTGCCAAATTTGCGAACAAAATTCATATTGGTTTGCATTATCTAGTGCAGCGTTTCCCAACCCAGTCCTTGGGGAACCCCAGACAGTCAGGAACACCGAAAGCCTGGTACAGGCATGCTGGGAGTTGAGAGGAAGCAAAAACGTGGACTGTCCGGTGTTCCCTGAGGACTGGGCTGGGAAACACTGATCTAGTGTTGTCACGTTTTACAGATACTGATGCTACTCACCCTGATCCATGCCGAGAGAATAGGAGGATAGGATGCTGTTATGGGCCATGGTGACCTCCGTGGTTGTAAAAGAGCGCCTGTAGAAGACGGGTGCATCATTTTGGATGAGGGGGTGTGTTTTGTTTGACATTCACCTCCTTAAATGGCCTTTGCACTTTGTCTGCTGTCCCTCATCGCCATCCCACTTGTTCTCCCAATTAGGGGTGATGCTAAACATTTTGGGCCACATAAAAGCAGATTATATTGGTCCCCCAACCGGACCAATCAGGTTCTGTTCCAAATGTTTCATCAGTCATGAAAAAAGGGCTTTACTGCTTCTGGCCTCTGGAATGTCTTCTTTGTTTTCTGGTTTGTGTGCAATGGGTTGAGGAAAAGTCTGTCAAAGCCTTTTAAAAACATTGCTTAAAACCAGTGCAATGGCTGGCAGACCTTTTTATAGAGATATTAAACAAAATATATAGGCCTCGCTCAGAACTTAAGTAGGTTTTTGAAATGAAGGCCAAGTCTATGAAGCACAGAAAATACCTGAGAAGCCAAAGAAGTTTTCATAAAGTTAGTATTCCTTTACCCTATTGGCACCACAGACAATTTAACAGGGTATGTTTTTGCCCACTGTAGTATATTTTTACTTCTTGTTATTCTTATTTTTGTTGTGTTCTTGTTATTTATATGCTGTAGATTTCACCCATCACTGTGCCCATGACACAGAGTGCAATGGTGAAACTTCCGGAGGATTAGCACTGTGTTGTATGAATATGAAAATGCCACAGTAGATAAGATGTCACGCATGACACAGGGGAGCACTGGCGTACACGACACAGCAACAGTGCACAAGCCTTAAGCACTAAGTCTATGTGCTTTGATTAGCAGCTCGAGTTAATCATTAAGATGTCGTTTTAGCAAATTATTGATAAAAAAGCTATTTTTCTTTCTTTTGTTTTCTTCTAAATCAAAACACAACCAAATTTATATTAGAATATATAAAGACAGACTTCCATACTTACAGATTTGTGTTTTTCCATGCCAAAAATGATATGACCACATAATCTATGTTAGACATAGTGGCTGTGAATTGCTATGGCACCTGCAATATTTACCAAGAATACCATTTTCAGAATTAGTTTAATTGAAGGCAATTGTCACAGAGTACAAGCAACTTCACATAAGAAACAAAAATGTATATACTTTGTATAATTTGCTATTTTCTTTGGCCAAAAATTCATCAAAAAACATTATCATTATTACCCACCCAGTCCATTTGGTTTTCCCTGCTGGGCCAAATGAGTAGCTCTCTTTTTAATCTAACTGTGTGCTGTTTGTCTCATGCCCATCTAGCTGTGTATTCTATTGAAGTGTGTCTATTGAAATAGACAATGTTTCCCCAACAAAAGACTCCATTTCCCATCAGCCCCTTGTCAATGGTCACATGGCCTCAGAATTACTTTTCTCATTGTGTTCACACAAACAACTCCATTGTTAAACCCCTAATCTTGCATGTGTAAGGATTGTTATGATGCAAAGCACATCGTGTTTACCTGGCCTCTCCTGCTACCATTTACAGCAACCCTCAGCAACTGTTTTTACAAACAAGCAATTATCCTATGGTTTCTTATACACCACATTTCAATAATAACCTAGATAGCATGTTCCAGTGTCACATGAATGGCATGATATGTGTAAATAACACAATGTGTTAAAGATGGTGCCAGAACAGCTTTATCTATTCATATTGAAGTCAGGGAAATTAATGGATGATGCAACAGGGAGGGTTAGAAGTGTTTCATGGTAGCTGTTTAGTAAAAGAAAGTGGCTGAGGTCAATGAAAGTCGATGAGGACAGTGTGACAGAGGACTGCACTAAGTGGCAGTTCATCAATGCCCTCAGGAGGTTTTGTTCGGGCCAAATGAACTAAACTAATTACACTCATCCAGAACATTTCTTTTCATGCGATGCTCCTACACGCATCCTCACAGGAAAGGTTTCATTGTAAATATAGTGCAAAGCAAAGGCCACTATCCTAGTAACATATGATCAAAGGCTACAAACAAGACACTCACACTGGACACCATCAACTTGCAGCAGACACTGTACAGGATTTTACCATACAGCACAATTAGAAGACCAACCTCTCACCAGGAGAGGATGCATGGGGTCTTTAGCCTGTACCAGAAACATCCACACACTGATAATCAAATCAAGACGGCAGCGTAGGCTGTCTTCTTACATCACAGCTATATGTTGACACTCCAGACATTTCGGCTCATTGGGCTAAAATGAAAATCTATTGTGATTCTATGACTATATCAAAGAATCCAAGACCTGCGGCTTATTTTCTGAAAACGGTGTATTCACATAAGAAAATGTACAGTTTATATACACGCAGCATGCATTTTATTGCTAAAATAAGCAAGTGCTTACTTGATATTTGACACACTTGAGTATCTGGATTTTTCTAATCAACTGCAACACACTTGGGTTACTGAAATACTCAATACTGAACATTCTTCATATATGCAAAGTTCCATGCGGGTATACTTTCACCAAACTGTATTTCCACAAGAACTTAGTTTTATGGGCATCTTATCCCAGACAGCAACTGTTAGAAATGAACATGAAAAAAACATTATTTATTTAGCTGTACCGTATTTCAAAAAGTAAAGGCCGGATCAGTGATAGAATCACAAAAGAAGTTGTCTTTTCAAAGAATTCTGAGAATATTCAGAACAAGGACATATACCAGGGCAGGGCCACAAGTGCACTGGCCTTAGCTGAATGCTGATTGGCCCCTGGAGTGCCCCCTCCCATGTCATTCACTGATGCAATATTATTGGCTAATAATGAGGTTGGCCCCTCTGTATGAATTATGGCCCCTCTTATGCTCCTCACCGTAAAAATCCTAGAATTGTCCCTGATTAAGAGTTTGGTTCTTTCTGTTGCTTGCTAAACTGCAAGCATGAAGTTTGGAGACGTACAGTAGGGCTCCACATAGAAGGCTGAGTCACGGTTTCGGTAAGCATGCTGAGGTAATGCCTGGGCCTCTATCCTTCTGTGCCTCTCTGCTGGTCCCCACTGGGGGCGTCAGAGTCCGGCCCAACACTATGGTGCCTTGGCCGGCCAGAAAGGCGGTCCAAAGACCTAGGGGAGGAGTCCCGGGAACGGCAACACCAGCAGCCAGCCAGGTCAGCGCGAAAGGACGGAGTGTAGAATCCATAGATGACAGGATCGCAGCATGTGTTGAGGTTTCCAAAGACGAAGAGGATGTGGTGGACATACTCGGGTGTCACCTGCAGCATCTGTGGCTGGAACCAGTACCAGATTCCCAGAAGGTAGTAGGGCGTCCAGCACACCACAAAGGATAAAACAATGATGATGGTCATCTTCAGGGTCTTCATGCGTGCTTTGGGGATCATGTCCGTTCCACTACATCTTAAGTGCATTTCTCTATCTGGAGAGAGTTGGAAATGCTTAGATTTTAGAAGCTGAAAGCACATATGCTTCAAATATACACCATGCAAATATGATACGAGTCTTTAACCATAAAAAACAACATATGCTTTCAGTAGTTACAGCACCATTACAACAATGAAAGGAGATATACTTGTGCCAGCAACTTGAAAAATCTCAGTTTCTGGTCTCTACTAATTAATAAAAATATGTATTTATATCTTGTGCAAACAGTGAATATAGAGTGAATGTAGGTAATCAAGAAAGTAAGTAGTAATACATAGGTTTCTCTATGTATTACTATCAGCATGACGGTGTAGGTGGCTGGTAGAATGTGCACCTTTGCGCTTGTGGATCTGCCTGTTGATCTCAACCAGGATTCGGATGTAGCAGCAGGTCATGGCCAGCAGGGGGATGACGTAGAGTGTGACAAAATGAAACATGTTGTAGACGGTCTCATGCCACCGTTGCTGGAAGCTACCATGGGTCACACACTGAGTGAAGTCTACACCTTTAGCCTTGATTGCCCTGAAGATAAACAGCTGTTTTTTCATGGGAAAAAATAAATGAGAAATAATAATAAATACATGCTACGTTTAGTTTACTAAAGTATAAATACATTCCTCGTGTACTTCCATACACAGGGACATTCCCACTGAAGGAATGAATTTGTCACCTGACTTTGCCCACCCACAATCTAACATTCATCACTAATAAGTATTAATCATATGAATGCTACTCAATATTGAGTACATCATAACAGGATTTCAAATCAAGATGTGCTCTTTTGATATCAATCGTAAGCACCTATGAAACTGTCGGTTCATTGATACTGGACAATCCATTCCAGCGGTACTCAATTACTTTTCCCTGCGGACCCCATTCCATCAGCGACACAAAGCCAAGGTCCACCGGCCAGGATAAAATTACACGGCCAGGGTCCTTCTTGATAGATTTCGCCAAATGGGGGGGTGCCCAAGGATAGATTGTCGAACAGGGGCAAGGAGTAGGGGAGGGGGGGCTTGATTGTGTCGTCCCAATTAAATTGTGTTTCAATCTGGATACAGACCACACCTGAGACTGGAATGCAGGAACAGTGATGTCATTATACCTTGCCCGTTATCTACTCCTTAGTCTGATTACCATGGTAACCATATAAAGTAACGTGACTTGCTGCTTTATGAATTCCTCAAAGCTGGATGCCAAATAACACTGGACTTTCCTCAAGCACTATTCGCTCACTGCACAGATGTTCCCACAAAACCACTGACCTGGAGACTGATTTGCCACTAAATCATTAATCATCTGTTTGAAACATTGGCTGATTCCCTCCCTTACCAAGACCATACCATACCGGAAAAATGTGTTAGTCTGAGCTATAAACTCTAATGACTATGAACATTACTTGAATCTGGAAGCCTTTTTTCCTGGACACTGTCCCATGGTTTTAAATATAGGACCCACGCCTTTCTAAAGATGCACCTCTTACAGAAGGGAGATGGCTTGCAGTGTCTGGGAACAATACACGTCTGCATTTGCGACGCCAGCTGTGTGAGATCCTTACGGCTCCAATACAACCTGTCAGGGCTCTGAGGACTAGCAAAGATAGCACATATCAGCCTCTGTCAGGGTTTAACGGGCAAGTAATTGGGAATGTGCCCGATCGAGTGTATTTCTGTAACGCTGCAAGGCTGGGGCACTATGGCCTTTTCAAGATAGAATCCGCATGTCTGTCACCGTGAGTCAAAAGCACCTTTTGGACTTCAGCTATGCTCTCCTTCAAGGCCTCCCTCCACAGCGTTGACCAATTTAGACTCTTTAAAAGGTTCCTGTTTAGAGAACCATTCTACAAAAATCAGTATCTGAAAGACGCAAAGAAATGAATGTGCGCGTGCAGCATTCCCAACGGCACACTTGTGCATCTGCCAGAAGCACCAAATCGGCATGAAATATGTAATGCATTCATCACACTGCGCGGTGAACGCTGGTGTTTTTCACGGGGGACATTCTTAGCTATTTGCGATGATGGCAGCTTGTCGACAGTGTTAAATAGACAAAACAACAGAGCCGTAATGCGTCATATATGCACCTTCATATGTGCTAAATTCGTCACTTTCAGGTTGCTAAGAGACTCACAGGAATTCCTTGTCAAAAGTGGTTAATTTGGTGGCACTGAGCAAAAATTTATGGCACACTTATGATGTTAAAATCATTCTCTTGATTCCAGATGATTACTATAGTTTGATTGCAGCCAATAAGCCATGTAACCTACAATTTAAAAGTCATTACTAGTAGCTTTGTAGGATCGCGAGAACTCCATGAACCCATAACATGAAAATACCAGCTCTTATCCCCAGAAAGATGGCAAAAACATTGAGAAGTACTGATTGTGTGCTTCCAGCACTGTTGGAAGGAGCACCGTATCCATGAGAAAGATCTCATCCTGTGTAACCTCCCCCTCACCTGTGGCGATGCCAGGAGGAAGCTGAGGGACCAGGCCAGCAGCAGCATCCTCTTGTTCCTGCGTTTAGCATCTACAGAGTCAAGTGGGTGCAGGATGGCGTGGTGACGGTCCAGGCTGATGACCACCAGGATGAAGGCGGACGAGTGCATGGCGAAGAGCTTCAGGAAGCAGAGCAGCTTGCACATGGCGTCCCCGGCGTACCACTGCACCGTGACGTTCCACACCATGTCCAGGGGCATCACGACGAAGGTCATCATCAGGTCGGCCACCGCCAGGCTCATGATGAGCGGCCGCAGGTGAGCTGCCAATCTCCGGCCCCGGCCCCGGGCCACGCTGACCAGCACGGCCAAGTTACTGATGGCGGCAAACAGGAAAAGTACCAGAGTGGCTCCTACCCGGAACTGGGCTGCCCGTGTGAAGGTTGGCGCCTCCCATTCGCCCCCTGGCACGGGGTTAGAGCTGTTGGAGGAGTTTGGCGACGCGTACAGTTCCACTGGCATCAGGTGGGACAGGTTCCTCTGCATCCTGTAGGGTGTGTTCGGAATTGGGTTCACACAAATCTACAGCATAGGTCTGTGCTTCATGGCAATATCTACAGGTCTGTCAACGCATCCATCCAAGCACCCATCTCCCGTGGCTGTGGATCCAGTGCAGGCTCCTGCGGTGGGCAAATATCACATCTCTGGTCAGGTCAGACCTCGCTTTCCAAGGACGTAGACTCCCGCTCATTCTGAGTTAACCCCAGGTGTTCCTAAGCCAGCTGGGAGACATAATCCCTCCAGCATCTCCTCGGTCTTCCCTAAAGCCCATTCCCAATGGGGCTTGCTCTCTTGGGAGGTGGCATCCTTATAATACAGGCAAGAATACATTTGTAAATTAAAATGCAATTCCTCAATGGAATTACACCCATGAGGCATCTCTATTCTTTAATATTTCTTAATCACTACGTATTAAGAGTATGCTTACTTCCATTCCTGAAAAGTTTCTATACTGCAAACGTTTAACACAGTCGATTCTCTTCACGATGAATAGGCATGATTTAAGTACCTACAGTATACTGCAATCATAAAGAAATGCCTGTTGCCTTGAGATATTTCTCTGTACACAGCAGCAGTATAAGCTGCACCTACACTGACAAGCCACGCGATCCCTGATGCACAGCGGCGTGTGGGCTGTTCCCCCACAGAGAGGCAGTGTCACTTCATTGGGGACTAAGGGGGAAAGTAACTGCTCACCTTGGGAGCATGCCGGCTTAATATGTATGGCGATACATTCAACAAAATCACTGCATTTTCACCATGTACTAGAATAAACCATAATAACGCGAAGGTCTATGCTCGCCCTGCACACCAGATGAGGTACTAATGAGGCAGAGGCTGAAGACGGTTTGCTTCATAGCTGGGAAACTGTGTGGCCTCCCAACAAATTCCCCTATGGAAAAGTGAAGAAGGATATGTGATAAAGCTCCCTCGGATTGTATTCAAGGACTGAGGACAGCCCGCTTTTCAAAAACGTTTTAACAGGACATGATTGACACTCCCGTGACCCTGCATAAGACGAAGCAGGTATCGAAAATGGATGATAGACACGAGAGACAGTTTGTGATGCAGGGCTTCTCTGACATGATGGGAAATTTCCGGCCAGGAAGCCATCCACTACACTCAGACACTGGTGAAATACATACCTATTTGCAAAATGCCCAGCTTTCGGATCACTTTCAGAATATATTCTTTCAAGAAGCGCATTCAATGCACTGACACCCATTGTGCAAAGAGATGCTAATTTGTTCCAAACTGTTCCCCAGATGATTTTTGCCTGGAACTGATGGCAGGCAGATGATATGTGACGCTTTCCCACATTTACTGCCGCACAGGATGTTCACCTACAAATAGCGCATAGCAATACCTGTAAATATATGTGAAATCTAACACCTCTGTTAGCGGAATATTCTGCACTGCCAAGCACCAACTCGTTTGACTCACATACTCCATTATTTACCTTATTAGAGCCCATTAAGATAAAGGAAATGCCAGGTCATTATACCCTCCCTGGGCTTCAAAGCCTGATTCCATCCTATCACCACTGGATATATGGCAGGTCTTTTCCTAACAGATACAGCACATAATCATATGAGATATACTGTATAGCATGACAGCAGTGCAACAATAAGCCTTCTATGCTTGTCTGGGTGTATATACACCCAACTCCCTTTGTCAGTCATCTGGCCAAGGTCTAATTAGGAGTAAGGAATTGGGAGGAAGCTGGTGTCGAACGAGAGGCCTCATTCCGCTACAGAGTGCCCGGCTAATGGTGTAATACTTCTCCATAAATAAATAATGAGGCATTGCAGAGGCATGGCCAAGGCAAAGCATGGGCTCCCATAACTGTATACGCCTCATAAAGACGTAGGACACAGTCTCCAAAAAAGTCCCTCAGTGGCTGTTTTCTGTTTTCACCTTACTTGGTTTTAGATATGCTTTTTAGAAACGACGCTGCTTATTGGGTGACGTCAGTTTGATTAATACAACGATAACCACAAGAGTAATAAAGATATAATTATTTAAAGATTTTAAAGATGCTTAATCAATAATTAAAGATATTAAACATAAGGTGCAGTCGTGAGATCACGCTAACAGTCTGCAGCTATGCCTTAGTCCCTGTTTGCTGTCGAGGGAACGAAAACACAAACTATTACTATAGTATATGCATCTGCTACTCCTGCGTGACAATAAAGAAATGCATCGCTCTAGAAGGCGGGAACAATTTTTGCAGCTATATTACTGAATGCTATCGGAATATATCAAACCTTATAACCCAATTTAAAACCTGCTCGGAGAAAGTAATGCCAATATCAGTGTTTTCCAGAGGCGTTTGACGTCAGTCGCAAACAGCTGCATGTATCACGGGTCTGACTCCACCTAGAGAACTCCCATATTTAGGATTCAGAAATCTTAGCCCACAAGAAGTAAACGCCTGTGTGTAATAAGCAAGTTTTTACTAGTTTCGTTTTACTAACTGCCTTTAAAATTGTTCGATCCTGCGATTTGGCTATGAGTTTTGCTGTACTTCGCACTTTCTTAAAACATCTACTTGTTAAGACACATTCTGAAAATAAAAAAAAACAGAATAGTCCTATTTAAAGAAATAGAACATATGTGTAATTTGTCTTACCTTACATTAAAACTGTGTAGCTTGACCACGCATCTGGGTCCCAGAGCAGGCGTAGGCTGTGGTTATTTCCCCGGCACATTAAGTTGTTCTTTCTCTCTGACATCAGACATTTCAGATTTCCTCGGGGTACCATCCCAGCAACTCGGGATCGTAAAGCTCAGCATGTCGTTTAGTCTTGAGTTAGTATCGCCTCCCCTGAATTCCCAACGTGCCCCCCACTGCAGTTATTTGTCAATTTAAATTTCACGTAATTTCCCCTCTCTATATTCTCCACAAAACCAAATGAATCATCCGATAAGGTTTATATATAGAGAGTATATATTAGTTTCACAAACTAATTACGTGAATAGCAATGCATTTTAAAGACTAGCACAAAAAAACACAAGTCCAGCGGTCTTCAAGGCTGCTGTCCGAACTCCCGAGTGCTGAAACCATGTCCATTTGCTACTTCTTCGCTTTAAAAAAATATTTTATTATTATTACTTGCGTCAAAAACTTGCAACAAAGTCAACTAAATATGTTTAAATATTTATCTTTCGTATGGTTTCCACCAGTACTAACAAAGTATTCCAAAAATAAAAAAAGATTCACGGAAGAAATAGCAATAATCGTAACTGGTCACGATCACGATAGTGTAGAAATGACAGACGACCCATTGTGTTTAACAATGAGCAACTGGCATGCCTGCAGGTACTCTGGCCGGAACAGATGAACCTATCAGCAATGAATCTGATCGCGATATAATGGCTCATCTCAGCAGTCGCCCTTTCTCCCCTCCCACCCCCTCGGCACTTTCTGCAGCCAATAATATCTCTCTCCTCGACGCTGCAGAGGGTGAAATCTAATCTCAGATTTACATTTTTCACCGCATTTTTTTGCGGTGCCACACATGCACTCCCAACTAGACTGCGGCACGTTTGTTTTAATTAACACCGTACATCCAATACGACGAAACGCTGTCTTTATTCATCGCGTGCTTTGCGAAATACTTCGGCAATATTTGCAGTCTTGCAGTTATAATACGTAGGCTGGTTTTACTTCGGCATCGCGTCGGTAGCATGAGAAAACGGACTGAGGAGTCCGCCCGACCCACCGTGCTGTCGTTTTATCGGGGAAAGCAAGACTATTTTCTTTCTCTGAATCAATCTGCGTTTAGGACCGGAGTTTAGGTTTGCAACACACTCTTGGCAAAAAAGGGTTCTTGGGGTGCTATATAGAACCATAGAGGTTCTAACCCTAGGAAATAGAACCATTGCCTTCAAAAAGGTTCTATTTCACGCACGTGAGGATATATTTGAATTTCAACAGCCGTTTATGGAACCTTTCTGAAGACACTCATTTTCTATATAGAACCTTTTGAGGGTGCCATACATGTACCAATCTGTAGAATCTTAGAGGTTCAATATGGAGCCTTTTGTTTTAAGAGTGGCAGCATTAATTGGACCGCAAATAGCAGCTTATACGCGATACAGACATCTACGTGTTTTATATTTGGGTATACAAAATTTACATTACAAGGAGCTGTTGACAAATTACATATACTGACGCTGAATCACACAAAGTTAAAACATAAACCTAGGTAATAATTATTACAGTAATTAAAATGTAATTCATATACATGAATGTGCCCATACTGTGAAATGATATTGAACAGTACTCGCCTAATAATATTATTTATTGTGCCTTTACTTTGCTGTTAGTATGATTGTTTTTAAATTGCTTAGCAGTTATTTTCAAAATTACTTAGGGGATATATATATATATATATATATATATAATTTCATAGTTTATCCTTTAAGGCATTTTAGTATCTTTTAAATTAGCGTGTTTTAAACACCTTTCTCAAAGGGACAGTAGCAGAATCATTATGAGCACCCAAACTAGAAACGCAGGGACTTTTCTTAGTTATTATTTTAATAAACCAGGATTTATTTAGACAAACTGAATAGCTTTTTGTACCGAAATAATATCCACAAAACATAATATTGTACAGCAACTGAAATGTTTTCTCTAGTTCAGTATTAGTGGAGCAATAGTAGTACAGAAGTTTCTGAGAAGACATATTTACAGGTGACATTAGTGCACACTTCCTGATCCAGACATTGATGCATGTTGTTCAGTCTCGGTAGAGTCACATGACGACACAAACTTGTGACTTCCACTTCCTGTGGAAGGGTGCGGCTTCCTCTTCAAGCCTTTTGGTGACATACATTTCTGAACTCCGAGCCAAGGAGGTATTGCTGAACAGATACCAGTAAATTATCAGGAACATGGATAATCATTATATTTCTAAACAGATACATGTTAATTACTTCAGTGAGTCGGAATGCTCAATATACTGCCATGCTAGAAGTTTCAATCATGAGACAAGGTCTTTACCTGTTCACAGCTGTTGTCTTCTGCTCAACAGGGCTACACAAGTGCTCACCTGAGATGAAAAGTGATAGGTCAGACACATCATATTCGTCCAATATTTGATAAATAGCTGCCTTAGATTCCATACATATTTAAAATGCATAGTTCATATACCTTATATTTGAAATGAAAACAAATGTGCTATCCAAAATGCTTCAGTGTTAGTCAGTTTTATCCGGAAAGCTAGTACTAAAACACAGTTAAGTATTAGGCTTCACCTTGAACAAATGTTCAAAGAGACAAAAAACCACAGCAATAAAACATAAAGTTAATGATTGTCATTTGTGTGCATTAAAAACAATCAATCAAATCACTTGGAAGTTCTACAGAAGCAGAAAACTTGACAGGTATAAAATTCGTATGAATGATTTCAAAAAGAGAAAGCCCGCTGTAGTCAAAACCAATTGTCTGCAAAATGGTATAATTTCTATTCAAATCTTACATTTGTGACCTTGTTCTGTATCTCTTAGAATGAAATCGTCAGGATAAATTGCTCTGAGAAAAGATCTAATGCACACTTTACACCAAGGGCAGTGCCAGCCGTAAACTGTCCACAGAAATACCCTGTAATATGTGTATAGTATATTTACAGGGGTGTCACAAGCACATGGATACCCTGGCAGACGAAAGCCCTTAAATATGTAAAAAAAATTGACGTTATTTTGTGATTACACCCTATTCTGTGGAAAGTTAACAGTAGATCTTTCCTCTGTTGGGAGATTACATATCTTGCTGAATGGAAGCACCTTCACTTATTCTTTCTGTACTTACTATGCTGGGTGGCTTTAGGGTCTGGGAATTCGGGACCTCGGTAATGGGATGCTGGCTTCAAATAGGTGTTGTTTAGATTCCTGGTATGGGAACAAGGAAACAAGAACCCTTGTAATAAATCCCCCAAAAACAGCAGCAGCAAAGGGCTGGATTGTTGATAGTGCTGAGTATCTGCTGGTCAACTGCAGGGAGCAGCAGCTGAATCCGTGAGCAGCGTACATCCCAGGTGGGCCCCAGTGCTCAGAGCTCTGGGCTTGGAGCAGCATTGGCGAGGTGCTGCCCCGGGGAAATGTTCAACTGTTGGCGAGAACTTTAAGCTGCTTTGGTACCAGCAAATAAAATTAATATAAGTCTTTCTAGTGGCGATCCATCTACTGTGATCTCCTATCCACTAAAGTCATACGTTGAATAATAACGTTTCAGTCAACAACAGACCGCATGTACGACGGCAATATGATTATGATGGAGCTGAGAAATTGTTATTGCGTAGTGACGTTATAACTGTCATAACAACATAGCGTAACGCCTTACTCACATGTCTGTGTTGATGCTCGTATAAACATTCATAATATGCTGCCAATCATATAATAGTATAATAGTATACCACAATTACGTACCATACATAATATGCTGCCAATCATATAATAGTATAATAGTATACCACAATTACGTACCATACATAATATGCTGCCAATCAT
>JAODKM010000126.1:14529275-14540340 GCA_026780845.1 Petrocephalus sullivani | reverse complement strand
TGTAAAATGACCATTAGGCATCTTTATATTTTGCTTATAAAATATTCGATAGAATAATCAAATTTTGCTTAAAAAAATACCTAATAAATAAATAAAATAAATAAGTCAAAATACCTAACGGTAGCAACTAGGGCTATAAAAGACTCAATGGCTTTCGATTCGATGCGTGATATTTTGAATGAAATCTGAATGGAGAGAGACTGTGATTGCCTCTCATCTTAGGTACCTTTTCCTTGCGTTTTAGACGTATTTTCCTCGCCACTACTTACACAATGTGGAAGCACTGTGAAATATGCTTTTTTTAATAAAACTCTTAATGCTCTTCTTATACCACTTATTTTAGCTGTAGTCCAGTATTTTGGTTTTAGAATTGAGAATCAATTACAAAAATCTTTCTTTATATATCCACAAATGTTTTTGAACGACAATTTCGTGGCATGATAATTGGTGACTTCTTAGTTGCAGTCGTAAAGTTAATTTTTATTAATTAGCTAGAAAATGTGTGCCAGAAATAGGAGGAATCTGGAGGTTATTAGAGAAGTGAGTGTGGCGTAACAAATGCACCGAGTGCAGTGTGTTCATCAGCTGAAGTAGCTGCAGCAGAGCAGTGTGATTTATTTATTTAATTTTCCTCATTTAATTTGGTTGAAATCTAAGATGGTGAGGCCTGTGTAATCCTCCCACCGAAGCTGGAGAGCCATAATGTTGAGTGCTGCCTGTGCCACCTGGCCCCGCAGATTGTGGGGAACCTGCTGTACTATCGCTACATGAACCCGGCGGTGGTGGCCCCCGACGGCTTCGACGTGCTGGAGCTCTCGGCGGGTTCCTCCCTGTCGCCCGACCAGCGCCGCACCCTGGGATCCGTCGCCCGCATCCTCCAGCACGCCGCCGCCAACAAGCACTTCCAGGGCGACAGCGCTCATCTGCGGGTCCTCAACGACTACATCAGCGTCACACACGCCAGGTTTAGGTGAGGAGAGCCTCCTATTCCAGCTTCCGTATGTCTTGGGGGGGGGATGCGTAGGGAACAAGAAGGGTGACACCCTGGATGGGATGGCAGTCGCGCACACACGCGGCAAAGCAAGATTCAAAC
This sequence comes from Petrocephalus sullivani, assembly GCA_026780845.1. Taxonomy (NCBI): domain Eukaryota; kingdom Metazoa; phylum Chordata; class Actinopteri; order Osteoglossiformes; family Mormyridae; genus Petrocephalus; species Petrocephalus sullivani. The sequence goes on along the minus strand of JAODKM010000126.1, from coordinate 14,539,247 downwards.
CCCCACCCCCAACCTGCAGGTGTGAGGCAACAGTGCTGCCCACTGAGCCCCCTGCTGCTCTGTCTCAGACTTAAACAAAAACAGGATGAGGAAAGAAAATCACTCTGTTACTACAGACTGCAGAGATTTATGGCCACCAATCTGCATTTGCATCAGGTTTAATACACTAGCTATGCTCGCTGGGTTTGTCTTGTGCTTTAGGAAATCTCTGTGGGGAAATGGCATACTTGTAATAACCCACAATGCTCGTTAACGTGTTGTACGAGTGACGTACGCTTCCTGGAAATCTTGAATCCACGGAATCCAGTAACGGGTGGCCATTAAGCAGACGGTATGGATTGTGGCAGCTGACGGCTTGGTTTGGAGACCCTAACTGCACAGTGCCCTGTACAGAATGGTCCGTTTTATTAATGAGGAGCATATTAAGGCCCATCCAGAAGACGCTGAGTACACGGAGTGTGCTGCAATCCTGTGTGTGTGTGTGTGTGTGTGTGTGTGTATTTTTTTTTCAACTCACTTTTTAAAAACTGCAAACAAATCACTAAGGATGGCAAAAATCTTCAATTTATAGTCCTGGGCGGGGGGGGGGGGGGGCAAGGTTGTCATAAGTGGGATTAGGGTTTTTTTCCTCATAGAAATGAAAGGAGGGTGCCCACACAGATTATAAATGCAAACCTGTGTGTGTGTGTCACAGCAAGTTCCTCCGTGCTGCCTGTGACGTCCCAGAGCCCCAGGAGCGCTTCAACATGGACGAGTACTCTGAGATGGTTATCCTCAACAAGCCCATCATCTACATCTCCATCAGCGAGCTCATAAACACCCACAAGGTCTGCATCTGTGTCGTCCTGTATCTGTGGATCTCCTGAAAGCCTGCACAGCCCTTTTCATCGTGTTTCTGTGTATGTAGCTGCTGCTGGAACACCAGGACTCCCTGTGTTCGGATCCCTCTGACCCCCTCTTGGAGCTGCTGAAGGACCTTGGGGCAGTACCCTCTGTCCAGGCTCTTGTGGGTACGTGTAGTGTGACGGACATTAAGGCTCATCTCTGCTGCCATTCTCTGCGGATTCATTTATATTTGCGGGTTTTAATGGTCCATTACTAAATGCAGGAATGTTTATTGAATAGACACGGACAGGAGCACACAAGCTTGTAATATGGTTAGCTTTGTTCCTCGTTAAGATTTCCCTTAGCATTAGTGAAAAGGGTTTCTATTTAACAAATGTACCACTGCCTTTTAAAGGTTTTCACAATTTTTAAGAGGGTTAAGCCAATGAAAGAGCCCTCGATGTTACACAAGCAAGTAGTTATGCAAGCTAATGACATGGACTGCAGAGTGACATTCTGATATGTGCATGTTGTGGCAGGGGAGGGTGTGGTCAGCCCTGGGGATCCCAATGCAGAACAAATCCTGGCTCAGTACAGCAAGACGGAAGTGTCCCTGACCCTCACCAGCAAGTTCGACATCTTCCGTAACTCTGATGAGCGGCCCGACGCTCGGGGAATCCTGCTTAGGTGAGGTGATTTCTGGGAAAATTGGTGAGCTGACGGATAGGGCATGCGTTGGGTTTGTAGGGGGCTTGGTCTCAAGGACGGCCTGAGGAACAATGGGCCTGCATTCTATTGCAGCACCAAGCAGCTGATCATCGACGTGATACGCTCTCAGCCTGGAGACACGCTCAGCGAGGTTCTCCGGGCCTCCATATCGAAGGACCAGGTACGTTTGCTCCCATCCTCCTCAGTCCCCTGCTTCTGCGGTTCTCCTCTCACTCATTCACACGCTCCCCCTTCTCTCCTCTCACTCATTCACACGCTCCCCCTTCTCTCCTCTCACTCATTCACACGCTCCCCCTTCTCAGGAGGCACAACACTGCTGGATGATGCAGCGGCGAGCACAGCGCGATGCCCGCACCCCAGAGAAGATGAAGAGGAACCAGTCCCTCGTTGCCGACGGCAACCTGTCCCTGGAGGAGAAAAAGAGGAAGATCCATCGCAGTCTCAGGAGACTCGAGGCCCTGGGGGTGCTGACCCCCCCAGATACAGAGGCCCAGATCCTGCAGCTCATTGCCAAGGTGATGCGCGCGCGCGCGCGCACACACACAGCTGAAGAGCAAGGTGGCCCACATTTTGACCTCAGTAGAGGCGGTTGGCAGTTTAAATCTCCACAGCCCTTTATCAACATGTATCAGTTAGCACTCGGCTTAAACGCATTGTATTTAAGTACTATTTTACTTTGAGAGGGGAAAAATATGTTTAGAATACGATTCGTTCCAGAGCCCTAAAAAGACTGTAATCGATTAGTACACCTAGAAAAACCACCAAGGGTATCGAATGGAGATGATGGACACTTTGGTGTTCGGTGTGAAACTGACCAGTGGCCGCTTGCCCGGTGGGAGCCAGGGTCCGCCCGCGAGCCGAGTGCTGAACCTCCCAAACCGCTGTTCCAGGACATACGGCACCAGCGGCGATACCGCCAGCGCCGACAGGCTGAGCTGCTCAAGCTGAGGCAGACGCTGCACAGCCTGCACTGTAAGAGCTCCTTCCACAGCGAGCAGGTGGATTACTACAGCCAGTACATCACCACCTGCCTGGACAACCTCACCTCCAAGAGCAGGTGCGGGGAGGGGGGGCTCCCGACTCGTCGTCCTCGGCCCGTTGTCAGGGCCCCAGCCTTGCGCTAATGGCCGTCCGCGCGTCTGTCCTCGTTCAGTAAGGCCGGCGGGAAAAAGAACAAGCAGCCGGCCCTCACCTACACTGCCGCCAGGCTCCACGAGAAGGGCGTGCTGCTGGAGATCCAGGACCTGCCAGTCACGCAGTGAGTGAAGGCCTTAACGGGCTGCAGATGCCCCGACTCCTCAAGGCGGAGCGGCCTGATGCGCCGTTTCCCTGGGTCACGGTGAAATATCCCTTCTGTGCATGAGTCGCAGTTTTTAATATACCTGACGTTACTGATCCGATCGTGTTCAGGTTCAAGAACGTGATCTTCGACATCGCGCCCAGCGAAGAGGGTGGCACCTTCCTGGTGAAGGCCCGCTTCATGGGTGTAGACATGGAGAAGTTCCCCCTCAAGTATCAGGTGAGTGAGCACCAGATGGCAGAATTCAGGCACGGTCCCTTCTGCCAAAATGCTAATTATCTGAAGTCTTGCCAGCGTCGTCATATTTGATCAGGAAAATGCTTAACGCACCTGGGAAGGGGAACCTGCCCCACTGTGTCCCAGTGAAATGGTGACTAGGTGGAGTTCCTTTACTTTTGAACTTTTCCCATCTCTTGCACTAGTGTGTTTTCTTGCACTTGCACGAATGAGGGGGTAAGCACGGCACTGGGGATGTGCACAGCACTTCCTCTTTGGCTCCGCGAGCTGAATGGCAGCTTCCTCTGCCTCACAGTGGATAGATACAGAGAGAAGATAATGAAAGTGAATTCAGTCTCAAAACAGGAAAAAGTCCATGTTACAGAGACGCAGTTAGCTGGTGTAGATCAGCTCGTTTTGGTCATTTCCTCCACCAACCGTATCTGTCTAGGACCTGCTGCAGCTGCAGTACGAGGGAGTCGCCGTGATGAAGATGTTCGACAAGGCCAAGGTCAACGTGAACCTGCTCATCTTCCTCCTCAACAAAAAGTTCTTCAAGAAATGAGCAGTGCATATCCCAACGCGCCCTGCCGATTATCTGTGAGCACAGAACTGTTATTGGTGTTGACACGATTTACTTGGCAAATTCATTATTTCATATTTAATGATTTGCAAATATATAAATGTGTACTCCTAAATGTATGTATAAGCACAACACTATAATCTAATGCGATAATCAGGCACTTATTGCAGCTGATATTTGAAACTGGAATTTGAGAAACGTGGATTGGTCTATGCCACACCTTTGTGTGCCAAGTTGCCCATGGTTAACCCCTCCCCACTGGTATTTTTTTGTGGGGGGGGGGGGGGTATAAATAAAGGTCATTCATTGTTGTGTGAGGCAGAGCAATGAAAATGGCCGGAAACAGTGCAAACAGTCCCTAGGCAGAGCAAGCCTGGTCTACAGAAAAGTGCATTTAGATAAACAATTCTGGGGAAGGGAGGCACAGGCTGGTGGCGGCCAGGAAGGCGCAGCGATCGCAGGAGAGGGATGGTGATGCTTGGGCAATATGAAAGTGTAACGCTGCTTACTACACCACTCCCGGCTTGAAATAAGGCGTCTCATTTTTTCTATCATGTTTCACTGTCATTTAACAGGAATGCAAGCCATATATAGGGGTGTGGCTTGTTTTTTTAAGGCATTCAAAATATTTTAATTAGTGGAATTTTTTTTCTTCTTTTTACATTTTTGGCAAAATCTGGATTTTTCCTATAAGGAACTATATGAATACAATTTCACTACCAGAATTGCAATTTTTTGATGCATTACATCGTTACTGTTTATCTTGCTAAGTGATGTTTGTTATACAGTACTTAACAGTCAGGCTTTGCTGAATACTGAATTTTCAGGTCTTTCATTTTAATTTGGCTGCGTCACTACATTTTAATCCCCACGCTGCAGATGCGTTATGTCATGGTATGGTTTGAACTGGAGCACTCCAAATGGCATGTACTAAGCACAATCCAGTAAGATTAGTTTCTGTGGCTTCAATTGGCAAACCTGTTTGCTGTTTTAACCTTAGTCCCCGTGCTCCTGATTGTTTTTGACACATTCGGTTGTTTGTCAGATTTTTCTGTTTCGCTGCTTTAGAGGAAATGGTGGCTGTGAATGGCAGCTTCCTCCGATTGTGGCTTCTGTTGGGCAGAAATCAGCACAAATGGAACGCTTGGCCTGGGCCTTGAGTGGAGCTTACAGGAAAAGAGAAACTAAGTACATGGACCTATTACCAAATGCCAGAACTAAACCCTTCATATTCATATTTACAGTGCTCTTAAGATTTAACTTGTCTGTTTTTCCACAAAATCCTTTAACATGGCGTCATGTAAATATTTTCTGTCTTGCTGTTTTAATCTATAACTCTTACATAATATTACTGAACTTAAATAAACTTATGAAAACATTGTAGCAAGTTTTCTTTTTCTTTTATGTAGTACCATGTACCGTGGTTATATAAACTGGTTACTCACATCCACTGTCAAAATTATGATTGAAACTGTTTGGTTATAAATAACACAACGCACTTCCAGTCCGTGTGCCAACATTGTGGTGAACCCTTTTCAGATCAAAGCCTTACTAGGTGAGACAAAATGTTTGAAGTAGTGATGCAAATTAGTCTTAAGTCTCCATTTTGATGCAAAAGACAAGTTTATTGAGCGACATGTCGCCGCCTCATGTGATGAGCCCTTAAAGAGTCCATTCTCACTGCCGTCCCTCCTTCAGCTGATCCTTGGTGGTGACTATCGGACATCTTAGATGCACGCTGCCACGGTGTTACTGTGCAGTCATTTTCAAAGCTGGTCGGTCGGAAATCCCGCAATGGAATTCAATACGCACTATTCCAGCAGGATTAACCCTGTGTTACACTGTAACGAGCGCGAGGCGGCCGGTGGAAGCGCGCAACGCCCCGGGATGACCATTAGAGGGCACGATGCACAATCCGAAGACAACAAAAGCTTTTCTTAATCGTCAATATTTTATGCGTGCCCCCTTTTCATATTCCCGTCTAAAAGTGTAAATTAAACCTATGTGTTGATTCCCTCGTGTCTTTATTCACGGTGTGTTCTCTAAACAGGAATCCCGCAATGGCAATGCGTGCAGTACGTAGTGCGAAAATGCGCGAGCGAATCGGGATTGTGTGCAAGTGCTGCAACAGCCGTGAAACCCTCTGAGATGGAATACAGGCTTACGGGTGCAGGGACCCCGCCGCCTTATAAGACGGGCTACGGGCTACGCACTGGGTGCTACAGGCCCGGCGTGTCAGTGAGAGTAGGAGCCACATGCCGATAGAGGTGCCTGGTTATGGCATTACAGTAATGCCGAATTACGCAGTCAGTCATCCACTGATTAGCGCAGTGTAAATATAATCATACGTAATTAGCTTATATAGGCCTATATATTCATATATATAATGCACTGAAGTATCCTTTCGAAGCAAATTGTGCTTCTCAAGAAAAATCACAGCGAATTGTCACCTTGAATTGTCATTTTCAAATGCGTTACGGGGAAATGGCCCACGGCCAGGGGCTGTTTGCTTTCTGATGCCACATGCCATTCTAAAAAAAAAAAAAAGTGCACGGATGGCCGCCGTTCCGTGCGCTTCCCCAAGCCGCCCAGCGGCCGCACGAACGCCGGCCGAAGTTTATTTATACTGATTATTTCCATGCCCTCGCATTTATTTCCATGCGCGCCGCGAGCGTCACGCTCATTTATCCGGAACAAGTCGCGATTTTCGAGCGAAACAAACAGAAAAGTGCCCGGCAGTTTGGCGCATTCGGAAGTCAAACGGCACTCCCGGCGCTCCGCGGCTCGGGGTGCGGGAAGTCGGGCTCCGGGCCGCGGCTTCGCACCGGAATCCGGGCGCAGGGGAGCGGAAACATGGCTGTCCGCGACGCATCTGTCACGGCGAGCTTGCGCCGCCGACACGACGGGCATAACAGCCCATTTAATTCCCATCACTTTGCCGCTTCTTGTCCCCTCCCCTCCAGACACAGACAACAACACACACCTTAATAGGGGCGCGTCTCCGGCGCGGCCGCCGACCAATGAGGCGCCCGCCTGCGCAGTCCGCGAGGGCACGAGCGCTCGCCGGGGCCCAATCAGCGCCTTTGTGTTGCCTGCCGGTGCCGGGGACTGGTCGTGAGGAGCTGCTGCAGCGCTTCGCCGTCGGAGAGCGAGCCCGGAGTCGGTGGGACCTGCGGGGTTAACCAGAGTCAGGTGAGTCCGAGGTTTTGGCCGGGGCCTGTCGGCCGCCCGCCCGCGATCGGCTCGCCGAGTTCCGTGTCTGATTCGGGGAGGGGGGCGATCGGCGGCCGCCGGCTACGGCCGCGTGTGCCCGGCCCGGGCCGGCCGACCGGCTGCGCGCAGAAAATTATGGTGCAGAGTGGGTCGCTGGTGCCGACAGTCTGCGACGCCGCATCCGGCAGCCCGCTTTAAAGTGGCGGGGGACGGGGACGGGGATGGGACCGCCGCACGCCAGGACCGCCAGGCGGGCGCAGAAATGCACCGCTGCGTCCGGTACCGAGAGCGGCGCTCCGCCGCGGGGGGGGGAGCGGATCCGGCTTCATTGTTTCACCGCGAGTCTCGGGGGGGTTACGGCGGATCGGCCGCGGGAGCCCCGCGTCCCCCCGGCTGCGTGCGTACAGTAGCGGCGCGGAGGGCACGGTGTGCGGGAGCCCCGTCAGCCTCCCCACCCGGTACCGACGCCGCGGCTCCGGCCGGCTGCGGTCGCGGCGGGGCACGGCATTCTTAGGCTAAAAAAGGAAGATGGAAGCGAGGGCGCCGAGCGCGTACCTCCGGAGGAGCCGGCGGCCGTGCGATTAGACAGGCGCTTCGGCCATTTACGTAAGTGGCGGCGCGCGCTCGCTCGCTCCCGAACTTGTTCCGCGTGCGCGCAAATGGCGACCATTGACACGCGACGCCGAGCGCACGGGCTGCTCTATTATTCATGTGCGCGAGCCGCTAGTTTGCAACTAACGCCTCGCCGCAAATGCAGCCGAGTAGTTTGGAAGCGCTGGGTGCACTTGATCGATGTTCTTTCCCTTCCCTTCTGTTTCTTTTTTTCTTTTTCTTTTTTTTTTAACCCCTTTTCCTCCCTGTTCGGCAAGACAATAGTCAATAATGTACCGTCCAGCTGTTATTAGGCATGCAGCTCATCGATATACACGCCGCGGAACAATGCAGGAATTGCGGGCGCTGAGAGCCGCTCTAGCAGCTTTCAATTAAAAATGCATATATGGTGGACTGAGTGTTGGTTTATTGCCTGCTGCTGTTTTGTTTTCATTAATGACATTTTTATGGAAAATAGACCTACATTAGCAGCGACTCTGTTTTCAGTAAATAGAAATAAATATTTAATGCGCTCTGAAGATAACCTAAAGTAGAGCTGTATGATATATGATAAAAGTTGCAGTTTGAAATCTTTTATTTTTGGACCTGGAACACAGCAGCTATTTTTATTAAATTCAGCTATGCGCACACAGCAGGTATGTAGAAATTATACCCAAGGACAAACATTTTTAGAACTGTACTTCCATTTGTGGCTAAATGGTTCCTGCTTGAACTGGGAGGACCAGGGTCTGTTTAGACCTAAGGTTGAACTAACTTTGGGACAGATGTGGAGTTGTTATAGAATAAAATTTCCTGTGGCTTTACTTTTTTGTAACTAAAGTTCTTCACTTGATTTTTCCTTAGGTTTCATTGTCGGTAATTTTTTAGAAAGTTTTAAAATTGGCATCTGTGTGACAGTTCCCTTTAAGCTGAATTAAAGGCATTAAGAACAGGAATATATGGCATCCTTTGTTAGCGACTGGGCAGCATGTCCTCGAGTTGAGGCTGGAGGTCAGACCTGCTCTGCTCTCCTCTGTGCCCTTGTCTTTGGTTAGCTCTCCTTCTTCACCTCCTCTTCCTCGACTGGTTGTATTCCCTCATTTGCTATACAGTTGGCCCAGAGGGTAAATACCAAGATGTGTGGGTGTGTGTGTGTGTGTGTTTGTAAGCATTCCATTGTGGGGACAAAATTTCCCCACAATGTGATATTAACCTGTAACTTTTTACCTTGTTGGTGCATTTTTCTGGTCCTCACCAGGGGAAATTCAATTTTATAAAAATCTTAATATGATAATAAAAATGGTCAAACATCTTGTATGTTGTTTGGTTACTTATGGTTAGGGCTGGGTAAGGGTGTTGTGATTGGGATTAGGGTTTTGCCCATAGTAATGACTGGATGGTGCCCACATAAGATATGAATACAGATTTGCGTGTGTGTCTGTGTGTATATGTAGAGAAGGTTGACTTTTAGCATTAAATAAACAAGATAAACGCCTAATATGCGAGCGGAACTGTAGTGGAACAAAGGATAAAAGAGGTGCAGAGTAGGATGCGGACTCCCGCGAAGGCATCGATAATGTGCATGTTTGGTAATGCACAGCTGTGGTCGTACAAAGCCCGGTAGCAGTAATGGCTCACCACTACCCAAGATGCCATATTAGTGTAAATAGTGACATCTGACTTCCACCATTTACAGGGCCTTTTCCCTCATGGGGCCTTTATGTTCAGGAGAGAAATAATCGCCTTTTTTGGGTGGTGAATTGCCAGAATCCTTAAAAATTTAATTTTATATTTTGAGGTAAAAGATTAGTATACGGTATGTCGTACAATGTTAATGAATACTTTTTGGTGATAAGATTTTTCCATTTGTAAGATACGATCTTATGAAATGGAAGGAAAGGAAACCATTTCATTCTTGTTTTTGTTATGTTCTCAGGCAGTTGTTTTTGAGCTATACCTTAATAATGAACGGAAATTTTTAATGAGCATATAATGTTTTTCTTTTTTTATTTTGGAAAAACCCCCCAATTTTTTTCCAGATGCATTTCATGCACTTGGCACTTTCCTGTTTATGAGCTGGCTCGCATGTATTCTGGAAGCTGAGATCTGTTTTTACATTTAAATCTTGATGAGGGAAGAGAGAAAAAAAATCACATTCTGAAATATTATGTTTGAAATTTTATTAGATTTGCTCCGGCCTCAATGTATTGAATTTATATGCAAATTATGTGGGGGGGGGGGGAAATAAATAAATAAACCCACTTAGGTTTTTCTGTAACATCTTTTTCAGATGAGTTTTTAATATGTATTTTTTTTCCAGGCTAATGTATGTTCATAGGATCTCTTGCTCCTTTCAGTCTGCAGTTTCATCTGTTTTTTTTTCCCCTTTCTTTCATTTCTCTCCCCCTTCCCCACTTTTTTCTTCCCCTCTCTTTCCTTTCTCCCCACACCTCACCCTTTCCCTTTCTTTCCCTCTTCTTGTTCTCTCCTCCCTCTTCCCCTCTATTCTTCTCTC
>JAODKM010000126.1:14470808-14481230 GCA_026780845.1 Petrocephalus sullivani | reverse complement strand
TGTTCCTTAGTCGGTCATTGTATTGCATTGCATTGTTCTGGATTTGAGTTGTAGTTTATTAGTTGATGTATTTGGTGGTTCTGGTTTTTGTTGTGACCCCTCATGGTCTGTTTTATTTTGTAGTTTTCCACAGTCTTTTTGTACCCAATAAACCCCTTTTTTTGTTCTGGAGCCGCAAGTGGGTCGTCACCTTTTTTCCCCTGAATCCTGCCTGCACCCTGCCCCGCCGTCGCCAGATCCATAACAGAAACATAATCGCATCGACTTAATCTGACACCAGTGCTGATTTCTACCAGCACCAACACGCTTTTTAACTACTTCATTCACAAATGCATACGCATAATAAATCGACGCATTCAAGAAGATTCCACTTTAGTCCTTCATATATTTCACATGACACCGGTGGCTACCGTCCTCCTCACATATACAACTCTGACTGCATTGTAATTACTGCCCGAATTACAGCCAATGCATAGCTGGCAAAGGTAATACATTTCTGTGCAATACATTACCTTGGGTATAAAACTGGAGAAGGCCAGATAGATTTTTAGAAAACGTGTCTGTAATACATATCCATCCATTTTAATTTTTGTCTTTCTGCATGCCTCCTCAACCCCCTCTCCCGCCCCATGCACTTCATGTCTAATAGCTTTCAGGTGAATCCAGTGACTTCAGACCCCTTGCAGTTTCTCGAGGAGGCGGGAGTGGGCAGGCACACTGTCAGAAATGACCAATCACCCGTCAGAGTCTGGGGGCCTGCCGCTCCCCTTATTAGATTATACGCTGTCATGCATATGCATGGGCCTGCGTGGCTCCCGGAGGCAAGTAGCCACTGCGCCCGGGGACAACTGTGACCCCCATCGCCGTGATTGCTGCCCCTGATTGCCAGTCTCGCCCAACCGCCGATCGCCAGCAACACCTGACTGTGTCCTGAACACGCAGCTGCAGCCATTGTCCCCGACTTAGGGGCAGCATGCACAGACTCCCGTCTTCATCTGGGTAATATGCCACAGCTATTAGTACATGGCTTGTTTGTGGAGGCGGGACTTGTTGGAGTTTTTCTGTGAGTCTGTGTACAAGGGGCCGGCCTGCGCTGGTGGGCTGCTTTGTCTAACTCTTTCTCTTCCCCCATCATGCAGTGTCATAGCTCTTCGGGTCGCATTCTTGCTGAAAGCCCCCGTCCTCTCATACGCCCGAGCCCATGCGCGCCTAGCGGCCGCACTCCTCCGTGTGTTGGGTGGAGGTCTTCGTCTCCCATTGAAAGCTGCCCTTCTATGATAAATATAGTGGGCGGCCACAAGGATATTTTATATTCTACTAATCGTGACTGGTTCCCTTCCGTGAGACACGATTAAGGGCTCACAACTCCACTACCCAGCCTCGAGGCCTCCTGAGGGTTCAGTTATTAAGCTAAATTTCTGTGAAGGCCTGATGTGGCTTCTGTGAACACAGACAATTTCAGCAAATGACGGGTCACCAAATAATATGCTACGTCTTCAGTCTGCCATTTCCCTTTATTGCTAGCCGTCTTATTTCTGCTCACTGACTATAATTATTATTCTCCGTGCTGGTGGACCACAAGATCTCAAAACCTAAAAAGACTAAACAAACTCAGGATATTAGAGATAAAGACAGAACCTTCAATACAGAGGAGTGTCTATTTGCTTGATTCCCGTAAACAAGGTAGAACAAAATCTACTATACCAAAGTCACTGCCAATCTTCTTACGAGTCAGTTTCCCACTTGAACCCATAAGGGTTGCTGGCTGACTGTTGTTTGATTAGAAAAAAAAATCACTTTCAGTGTTTTTTAAAACACTGCTAGATCTGTTTCCTGGGCAAGCCAATTCTGAGATATCGGTGACAGTTGTTTTTACTAATACTGGAGATTATGATCAAACCAGTTAAAATACGGACCTTTCAAATATTTAAGGTTAACCTCTTCCCTCTTGCTAAACTGCAGCATTTAGATGGGTAGATTTTGATATGGTACATATAGATTGGGACATTCAATGTAATAATATTTAATTGTGAATTTTAAGCAGTAGAACGCCAATAACTGGCTCGCATGAGTCATATGTGGCGCTGTCCATGGTAATGATGCCGATCCTTATCCAAGCACTGAATGCAAAGGTGTGATATAATGCACCTTTTAAAAAATGCTGGATTTCAGAAATCCGGGTGAAGTGAATAAATGAATTGTTACGTAAATAATTTAGGCGGTGGTTTTATGAGTAGTGCCGGTTCGCTGACATTTCAGGGAAAAAAAAAAGATCAGATATTCAAATGAATGCTTCTATCTCAAGATAGATTAAAGTTCCGGAAGAAAGGCACATAAAACGCGCTGGAAACGTGGATGATTTCACCAGAACAAGCTGAACTGCGCATTGACGTCTCGCTTTAATATATTTATGGTGAGCATCAACTGCCCGCCCTCCCCTTTTTTACCTTACTAACAAATAAGTTGTACAGTGCATTTATGTCCTGTTCCAGAAATAGCCGCTGCCGTCGCCTGCATCCGTCCGTATATGTATAACAACATTACGAAATATTCCACAATAAAACTGTCGCTCAGTATAAAGCACACCATCGCTGAGCTTGCTATGTATGTCAGACCGCAAGGACCGCAATGAAGCCACACAGCCTTTAAGAAACAGCTTATTTTAAAATAGTTTCTGCGCACCTTCTGTCGAAATGACAAGTCACACACAGTGCAATTGGAACATCAACATGATTATTATAGACTTAAATCGTTCTCAAGAAAATATAACGTTGAAATGTAAGCTTTAAAGTGCATTATATCTCACGTTAATAATTAATCAAGGAACAGGCGAAACTATGTATATGGCAGACTACTTGATTGCAGTAGCCCTTGGATTAAAATGAAATGGACTACCAAAAATGCGCATTATAGATGGCTGGATTATCCTATTTCTGAGCTGGAGAGAAGAGCGTTGCTATGCAGAGTGCGGTCTTAAGTATTATCCAAGTCAAACCGTGTTGACCGCATCTTCATAATTTCCACAAATTGCTGTCGGAGCGTTTTGCTCAAAGTTAATTCTAAGTCTAATGATAATGATTCTGTCCGGAATATAATAAGTTGCAGGAAATAGTGTCATCGCGTTGTGGCCAGTGCATGCAGCATTCTTCCGCTGCATTTCTACAGAATTTGAAATAACATCAAAATTAACTATATTGCATAGCAATTGTTTGGTCGTGTACAGCGAATATTGTAAGTCGACTATTAAATCAACTTAAAGCAACTTATGTAATCAGTATCAGGCTGATGATTTAAATATTTACGAACAGAATATAATGGCTAAATGGTTAACTCCTTACCTTGCGTACGGTTTGTTTATTATAAGGGTTCCACGGAACGACTGCTCATTCCCCCTGAAGTACAGCTGTAGTCAGTCAAGTATTCCGCAGCTATTCCTATATGACAGTGTTCTGCATTTAGCTTGCTTACCCCCTCCCCCATATCTCTCTAGCGACCGCGAGTTTCGGGCAAGACGGGTAGCGTCGCTGCGGGGGTGGGGAGTGGGTAGTTAGGTGCCAGAGAGAACTAACGCCATCCCGCTCCGCTCCGACGGTACGAAGGCACGTGGCGGACTGAACGCAGGCGACGGTCGCTTTTAAGCACCAGCAGTCTGGGGGAGCATAGGCTTCATATCGAGGTGCGGGGAAGGGTATGCACCATCGGATAGGAAGCATCATCCTCCGAGGTTGCCCGTGCTGGTTAATGGCTGTTGATGCGCTGAAGAGAGACGGTTCCTCTCCAAGTGGAACGTTTGCAGATCTCCCCCAAAGAATGCCGGCGCGCTTAGGCACAAGTAGCTAATCAGTCACATCATATCAGATTATTCTCCAAATATTTAATATTTGGAAAATTAACACTCTGCCAGGCATTTACAAAAATAAATTTGACCAGTAATGGGTTTCCTGGGTCATTTCCAGCAATGCTGGGAATCAAATCTTGTTTATTTTTATGTATCCTCTGCATAAACCAGTTAAATTAGGATGTTGCATAGCGGACTTAGCATCTAACGATGAATGCATTTTAATCTTACGGAGATGAAATAATTTCTTAGCACAGTAACTGCAGGCGTATGTTGGCTAATTTAGGCTTTTGATGCGTGCATGTCTTACACTTGGATTCTGTTTGTGTGGGTGTGGCATGATTGGAGTGACTTTCTTCCACGTATTCACTTTAAAAGCAGATTTATTTTTCTCTTATGGATTCCCCCATCTATTTTTGTCCATGTCCTTTGTGTGTCAGTCTAAGTATTCCCCAGTCCCAGAGTCCCTCCTGCTTTGATGATCTTGGCAGATCATGCTGACTCACTTCATACGACTACCATCCGTTTCCTCCTCATTAGTGATGTGGATTGCTGTGGGAAATTGGAGGTACGCGGAAAACGGTATAATTAATTTGCATCGGTAGCCTTCAGTCACCAAAAGAGGGTATCGGCCTGAATTTTGTCGTGTAGCCTTTGCCGTTATCCCTTCAGAGCACCGAAATTAAACATATTGCCCCCTGTCATCATATTAACATTTATCGAGTCACTTGCAATGTTGTTACACAACAGTGACATGTAGCCTACTTCTGATACCATATCTTACACCATGTGCTAGAGGGTGGGAGCTGGGACAGAGAAAGAATGAAGAGAATTGATTGTATTCTCAGACTGCATAAATACCAATTTAGTGACTGTAGCTATTATGGAACACAGTTTCTATGGCAACCGATTCGCTGGATTCCAACAGAAGCGTTCCCACGGTGACACGCGGATGCCGGCGGAGGACAGCTCCGCGCGCGCGCCTCTCCGCTCCAAATCGGATTTACTTTCAGTGAGCAGCACATAGATTGTTGAGAGCTCGGTGTCAAAGCCTACTAAGATGCATTCCATCATTCTGTACTCATGGAAAAAATATTTATTTGTTTGTTTTCTTGTTTGTTGTGGTGGAAAACAATGCAAAACTACGGATGTCGTTGGGAAAAAAATACATTGTTATAACGTGCGGGACAAGTTGTTTTAGTATCATAGACATTTCAGACGCCTCATAAATTAGGTTATACATTTCTAAAAGACAACACTGCCTCCAAGTTTTTCGCGTCCTTTGTACTTGTCTTCTTTATTATGCTACTTCAAAATATTTTTTTCCAAAAAGATCTTCTGATCAAAGTGAAACTATTCACCTCTCCTCATGCACTAGGACTGGGATACTACCATGTCGGTATACTTCGCCCGAACCTCTGTTTCAGGCATTACGGACCTGACATTTCTCTCAGCCTGGCGCTTCGCATTCCAAACATATTGTTGTCGCTGTAAAATGGATAGGGCTGTCATTGCTCTGCCGATTCACATTTCCATTGTGCTCCTTGAACACGTATTTCATTTCAGGTATAGTGCTTTGTCGTCTTACTTTTGCCAGACTAACCAGCATCACTGAGAAAGCTTGGCAGTATCTGTCCTTGAGCATCCAGGGCGCACGTTTGGTTTCTACATTGGTAAGGACTAAATCAGTCCCCAGCCCCCCTAAACACACACAAACACACACACACACACTAATGTTAAGCATTGAATTCCCAAAAATATGAATTGAGCATTACAACAGAATGGCAATCCAATGGAAACAACTAGACAATAGATCTGCCAAACATTTATTCACTCAAGAAGATTTCAAAATAATCGTACTATAAAAATGGACAATAACCAAAATATCGAAGTATGAGAATTAGAGAAATACGCTAAAAATGCAATAATAGATTACTTGGGAAAATAAAAAAGAAACATGTTGGGGATTTTACGTAACAAAATCACGAAACAGTCTGTATAGACTGTTGCCAGTGAATTTTGAATGTGAAACTGGGTGCGTAGCCAAAATTTTGGAAACACCTAACAATATTGCTATTACGGTTTAAAAATGACTACACGAATATTGGCGGTAATGTTTATAAACAATCAAAGAATGTTACAAATAGCATACGTAACTGGAGCAACAGCTGAACAGTGTTCTGCAATCTCTAAAAATCAAATTAACATTACCGCAAATCAAAGTCAAATTTCCATAATTTTGGCCACTAGTATATCGTAGAAAGTTAAACACTGACACCGTCCTACGCGCAAAAAAATGTACTAAAAATAACCTGAAATTCTCACGGTGCGCTTATAATAAGTAAATCGAAGGATATTGGTAATCGCTCACTGCCCTCTCGTCTCCAGTGGCTCCACGTTCCCACTGGGAGCTGCAAACCCTGCGCGAACCTGCACATTAGGGTATACATCTCATTATTTAGAGTTTAACAGTAAAGACGACAACAAAGAACTATAGTGAGACAGACAAGTAAGGAAACGAAGCACCATTGGGACGCACTCTTGATTTCCCACAACACTTGTCAGCAGAAAGAAACGTTTTGTCTTTATTTGTAATCTGAGGATCGTAACATGAAAATATTTGGAGATCGCTAAAAAATATTGGTAGGAACAATTCGGTACTCCCACTGTATTAGTAGGGACATGTTCCTATCGTCCATACCCAAATCTACACCCGTGTTAGGCATACTGTAATCAATCAAAAACAAATCGTTTGGACTGTAACTTTTTTCTTTGTATAATTTCATACATTATTGTTTAGTCCCTTATAGACCGTTCGAGATACCACTCCTTTAATTAAACATTGCTCTACCACCACTATCCCAGAAGACTGAAAACCATGATTTCTGTCCCTCTGTATCCAGATATATTTTTTATATAATTGTTACAGTTAATTAAAAGGAACAGATCTTTCACATAAGTTGTACTCGCCAGCGAGCCGTAGGAACTGTAACGCGCTTGCTTGGTTTCCAGGGGGACATATTTTAATGTGGGAAGAAAAAGTTGTTTTTTCGCTGGATGAATGTATCAGGTCAGCCACATTGCAAGATAAACTGATTCATTACAATATAATTAAAAATACTGGAAACGGAATGAAATTGCCACGTGGAAATGCTAGTGCTTATGTTTTACTAGATAATACATAAATTTGGAAAAAAGAATACATTTGTCGTTATCGGTTAGCTGCGACACCTTTGCTCAGCGTGTGAAAGTGCAATAAAACTTTTCAGTAAGTTAATCTTCATATAGCAAAGTATAAAGTATTAATCGGCATTTGTGGTTACCAGAAAAAAATGGCAATATTAATATATTCGCACTGGAACCAGCGGTTAAATAATTTTGCGAAATAACCCGTGCTTTGAGCGGTTAATTAGAGAATCCTTCTTTATTTGAATTCGGCTAAAAAAAATCAATAAGAATCGATATGCACACTAATGCCGTACACCGCTGAGTTAATTCTCTTGTTTTGCATTCATGTGCATTTTAGAAGGTGCACGTAATCTACTGTCTGTGCTGATAGCAACGCTGGTCTTCGCCTGTTTTTTATGCTATGAACTATGCAGTTAATTTCGTATTTGATTTTTAAGTTGTTGATTTAATTCAGAGCGTTAAGCCACACAACACTGGGTCACCATGCAACGACTATACACATACAGTGTAGGTGGGATTTGAACAACCAGCATTGGAGGTGTGTGGTAGTAATGCTACCTACTGAGTCACCAGGCCATGGTTGCATGGCCTGTATATAATTTCAGAGGTTTACCATGCTCTTACTACATGAAAACTAATAAATAAGTTGTACTTTATTTGCACACCTACATTGGTATGGTTCTTTTTATATATCCCTCAGTCCGTTTTATATATCCCAAGTTTGGGATCTAAGTGCACAGTCAGTCATTTAGTTGAGGACCATCTTTAAGGACCCAAGAGACATTATTTTGCTAAGGATGGGATTTGAACCAGCAACCTTCTGTTGACCAGCAGAGTACCTTAACCTACTGAGCCACACACTACAATCTGCTTTCTGCAGGAACACAGTCTTGTTCCTGTCATCCGCTGTCAGAATGGCAGGAAGAGGGCGTGGCAGAGGTCGCGGTCAGCTGACGTTCAACATCGAGGCCGTAGGCATTGGCAAAGGGGAGAACCTGCCCCCTTCCACTCTGCAGCCAACGCCACTCTTCCCGGTGAAACTCTCACAGTTGTTTGTGTGTTTCCCTGCTCAACGCGTCTGCCTCTCCCGCATGTTTCCCTGCTTGACGTGTCTGCCCCTCCCGCATGTTTCCCTGCTCGACGCGTCTGCCTCTCCTGCATGTTTCCCTGCTCAACGCGTCTGCCTCTCCCGCATGTTTCCCTGCTCGACGCGTCTGCCTCTCCCGCATGTTTCCCTGCTCGACGCGTCTGCCTCTCCCGCATGCCGTGCCGGTTGCATTGCGTGTCTGAGATTTTGAGGCTTGACCCCCTGCCCCTTTTCTGCCTGCAGCCCATGGAGCACAAGCCAGTGCCCCTACAGACAGGAGAGGAGGCAGAATACATGCTGGCCCTGAAGCAGGAGCTGAGGGGAGCCATGAAGAGCCTGCCCTTTTATATCCGGCCAGCAGCACCCAAGAAAGGTCAGCCGAGTTCCTAGGGGGTGCTATTAGGAATAGGTATAAGTGCAACTAGGCTGAGCTTCCAATGAATGGTCTCTTGCTAATGTAGCCTAAGTCTCTATGCTTGTGATCAGAAGATTCCTGGTTCAAGCCCGGCCCCGCTACATCTGTGGCCCCTTGAGCAAGGCCTTTGACCCCCAGCTCCCTGGGCACTCCCCTTCGCAGCCAAACTTGCTCTTATGCAGATCAAGATCGGCGAGGTGAATAGAGATTTTCCCCATGGGGATCAATAATTATTATTATTTCTGGAGTAAGACCAATGTAACATCTTCAAAGAAGGCTGGAATATAATAAGACCGCTTAAGGTCTAGAAGTACAACAAAGGGCATTCAGAGAAACTGAAGAGGCATCAGGCTAGTAGAGGAATTCTTGGGACAGATGGGTGTTGAGGAATTTCATGAAGGTAGAGAGGGAGTCTGATGACCAGATGTGCTTCAGCAGCTCATTTCACCATCGGGGGACCATGGCAGGAGAACCGTCTGGAGTGACGCTTCTCTCATTGTGGAGGGACCTCCAAGCTACATTGGGAAATGTGCAGAAAGAGAACAAAGGCTGCACCCTCAGCCCTTTCAGGCAGGCCTGCTGGCTGCACCCTCACAGCCCTTTCAGGCAGGCCTGCTGGCTGCACCCTCACAGCCCTTTCAGGCAGGCCTGCTGTCTCACGGGCAGGTTCCCAGGAATGGGAGTTGCGTGTCACGGGGGCCCAGCCGCAATAATTTTGTCCTGGGAATTATTCTCGGCGGGCCTGCTTTCTGGGTTATCAGTATGCTGCGGCCCACAGCGTGTGAAGGAAGTGTCCCACTTGGCAGGGAGTAGGGCATGAAGCCTGGCTTAGGGCTGACTGGGGTGCTTGGGAGGGTGCACTGAGGACGCAGGGACAGGATTGAGTAAGTTGGGGTAGAAATGGACTTCATGTGCTGTCACCCCCAGATGTGGAGCGCTACTCCGACAAATACCAGAGTGCAGAACCAACAGACAACACCATCGAATGGGATCCAGGTGAGGTTTGGGGCGGTGTGATGATGTATGATAAATCTTATATTAAAGATATTAATACAGTGGTTCGTAATAACAAGCGCAGGTTGCGTGGTTTGTCAGCTTAAGGTCCAGTACAGCACTGTGTGTAGTTACTTTAATTATTACGGTATGATTATTATCATTGTTATGTATTGTATTATTGTTTACTTTATTTACTATTATTTACTGACTTACCTTCAAATTCAGAGTCAGACTTAGGGAACAGATGTCGTTCGTAACCTGGGGACTGCCTGTACTTGTAAGTCGGAACACAGCGGAGCCTTTACCGTATAAATAAGTAAATAATGATAGAAATGGTGACTGTGGCTGGCCAGCGAGGGGCGGCACACGTTTCTGCAGCATTCGCGGCCGTGCAGAGTGCGTGGCTCCTGATTCGTGTCCATCTCCCCAGACTGGAAGAGGCTGCCCCGCGAGCTGCGGATCCGCGTGAGGAAGCCCCCGAAAGACAGTGAGCTCCCTCGCCGCCTGCCGCCTCACTCTCGGGGGCATGGGAGGGGTCGTGCTGAGGAGAGATGTCTGCGAAATTTCGCGGAGGGCATTTGCAGATCTGTGTGGTTCTCTGAATAGCTCAGCCATATTTATGGAAATATATGGGAAGAACATTCTGGTCTTTTGAGGTGTAATTTGATTATTCTAGTAGACTTGGTTGATCTATATCGTATCGCCATACATGGATCTATGTCCAGACTCAGTCCTGTGGCATATCTATGAGGCATATCTATGTGGCATAGCTATGTGGCACATCTATGTGGCATATCTATGAGGCATATCTTTGTGGCATATCTATGTGGCATAGCTATGTGGCATATCTTTGTGGCATATCTTACTGGCACATCTATGTGTCATATCTATGTGTCA
>JAODKM010000126.1:14429782-14461457 GCA_026780845.1 Petrocephalus sullivani | reverse complement strand
TCTGAGACTGGTCCTACCGCACGCATCTGAGACTGGTCCAGCTAGACGCATCTGAGACTGGTCCTACCGCACGCATCTGAGACTGGTCCAGCTAGACGCATCTGAGACTGGTCCTGACGCACACGTCAGAGACTGGTCCTACCACACGCATCTGAGACTGGTCCTACCGCACGCATCTGAGACTGGTCCTACCGCACGCGACAGAGACTGGTCCTACCACACGCATCTGAGACTGGTCCTACCGCACGCATCTGAGACTGGTCCAGCTAGACGCATCTGAGACTGATCCTACTGCACACGTCAGAGACTGGTCCTACCACACGCATCTGAGACTGGTCCTACCGCACGCGACAGAGACTGGTCCTACCGCACGCATCTGAGACTGGTCCTACCGCACGCATCTGAGACTGGTCCAGCTAGACGCATCTGAGACTGGTCCTACCGCACGCATCTGAGACTGGTCCTACCGCACGCGACAGAGACTGGTCCTACCGCACGCATCTGAGACTGGTCCTACTGCACACGTCAGAGACTGGTCCTACCGCACGCATCTGAGACTGGTCCTACCGCACGCATCTGAGACTGGTCCTACCGCACACGTCTGAGACTGGTCCTACTGCACGCATCTGAGACTGGTCCTACTGCACACGTCAGAGACTGGTCCTATCGCACGCATCTGAGACTGGTCCTACCGCACGCGACAGAGACTCGTCCTACCGCACGCATCAGAGACTGGTCCTGCCCTCCTGACAGAGGAGCCACTTGCCCCGGCTTGCTGGCGATTTAGTGCCACCATGCACCTGTTACTGAGCTTGGCGCACCACAGCCACACTTATGCTTTGGTTCGTTTTAGCCCACTTTAGCTATTTGGCGAACAATGAATTGTGCATCTGATTTTCCCATTTATAGCTCGGCCAGGAGTGCCACTAGGGATTTATGAAAGGGGGGG
Organism: Petrocephalus sullivani; assembly: GCA_026780845.1. Classification (NCBI taxonomy): domain Eukaryota; kingdom Metazoa; phylum Chordata; class Actinopteri; order Osteoglossiformes; family Mormyridae; genus Petrocephalus; species Petrocephalus sullivani. Next base: position 14,460,508 of record JAODKM010000126.1, on the reverse strand, counting down.
GCAATGCCTTTACTAGGGGGGTCTGATCTTATGTAGTTCTGCGTCGGATGAGCATATATAGAAGATGGATGGAAGGAAGGATGATGATGGATGGATGGATGGATGAAAGGAAGGATGATGATGGATGGATGGATGGATGAGAGCACATTATGTAAGAACATATTTATGTGGAGGGAGGGGCAGTGAAGAACAGCCCTAGCAGTGCCCCTTGCATCTCACCCCCCCCCCCCCCTACAAAGCCTGCAGTTTTGTCAAACATTGACTCTACTGGGGTCATGGGACCTTTTGTCTATGCAGCTGAACTTCCCCAAGACTGGTATCAGAGTCCAGCATAGTGCAGATGTAGAGAAGTGCATAAACTGCACATGCAAAGCTGACCACCGCATTTATCCTGCACAGGGGCTCCAGTTTCACCTTTTTTGGGACTGCAGAGTGTGGTGGTAGGAGTCCTGAGCCGGCCGTGGGGGGCCAGCCGTGGGGGGGCACCTCCACACTCAGCAGCTACATCATGGCTAATTTTAACACCCTGATATCAATACTCTCCTGTTACTATAGTATCCCTTAGAACTGGAGCCACACTCTGTGCACATCTGTGTATGTTTGTGTCGGTGAAACAGAATTAGGTACATTTTCCAGGTCTGCAATGATATCAAAACAGACCCCAAATGATAAAAGAAACCCACAAAAGGGACATTTGTATGTTCTAATTACTGCTGACTGAATGAGAGAAAAATAGGCGTAGCAAATCAATGTTCATCTTTTTATAATCAGAAATTGTGCAATCTTGACGAGGATAAGTACAAATGACACACAAGATGTTGACCCTCTGTGAAAGCAACCGAAATAAAAGGCCTTCAGCTGAAACACAAAGCTTAGCAAGCATTTAAAAAGAAACCTTTCTCTGCCAAGACTGTGAGGCGAAATCCTATAATTAAAGTTGTTGTACAGATGTAGTAGTGATCTGTGCTGGGCAACAGCATAACAGACGAACACTTAAACCTTGTTTTTTTATTTACTGTGGTGCTGTTGTTAGTTTTCGTTTACATGAATTGTGGCATTGTCCGTCCCGTTAATGCTGTTTTGCTGACACTAATCTCCCATCTTCTCTGCTCCCTCTTGGTCTCTCTGCTCCATACCAGTCAGAGCTTATGGCTCCTATCAGCCTCGTCTATCTTTACTGCCCAGTAACATCACATCATGATGGAAGAGCAAGCTGATATCTGTGTGCAGTGCTGAAAGTGCTGAGTTTTCAGATTTCCAGCATGAGTCAAAGCAGTTGTCAGGAGCAGAGGCCGCGCTTACAGACCCATTTTTAGAAAACAAAGGAGAAGTTAGCCAGCACCATACTCATAAATAGTGCATGACTCCTAAACCATATGAAAGGACTGATGGAAAGTATGTATCAGCAACTGACTTGAGAGTGCATCCACCTCGCTGGAAGGTCAAATACAGGTGCCCTCAAGTTCCTGCCAGTTGGTGTATGTTTGTTTACTCGACTGGGAAGCAAAGTAGGGGAAGACCTAGGAGATTCACTGTTAGGGTGAGATTCTGGCCTGTAGGCCCTCATCTTGCCAAGCTGACAAGTGGTTTTGTGATTGTGGTATCTGGGCAGGTGAGTACAATGAGTTATGGGCTACTTCCAGTGTGGAGGAATAGGAGCAGGAGGCATGGAGCTGATGTGGGCTGAGCAGTATTATAACTCACTGGGGGTCTAACAGGACCCCCAGAAACACATCCATCCACATGATACAGCCATCCCACCAGTTATTTACTGCGAGGTCATGTGGATCCATGAAGCCCATCCCTAGCCCTGTCACCTGGGGGAGGGGTATGTTTTCCCGTATCCTGAAATGCCCTCTCCCCCCCAACCCCAGCTGGCAAAATCTACAGAGAGGGGTGCAGCCCACGCCTGCAGAATGTATCAAGGGGTGACATTTTTTAGCTACCCCCCTGCCTACCACAGGCAGCAAAGGAGCACCCCGGATGGGGTGCCAGTCAGGGGCAATGCCCATGCCCACACACACATGCACCTGCCAGGGTATCCAGAGGAAACCAGCTGTGCAGAGGGAAAACATCTGCGTGACAGGCTTACCCCCTGTGCCGCCCCCTGGGTGATACATACTGCACGTATTTATCGTCTGATTGTTGAAGTAACCCCTTCTCTCTTACTTTTTTTTCAGATCCTTGATATCCGGCTAACTCGTGACATTGTTAACATTGTTATCTTTGCAGCCCAGTAGGTTTCCTTCGCTGCGAAAGGTCAAGGCCGTTTGCCTCGGCACAGCTCGGCATCTGAGCCGCAGCATGAATGTCGCTGGAGTAATTTGCCAGATAAGGCCCTGCTACTTTGTAAGATTAAACTCTTCCTTTATTCGCCGACCCATCAGTCATTTCCTTTCTGCGGCACGCTGACGGAAGATTCATGGCGTCACGCATCAACTAAATGGCCGGGCGGCGTCCAAGAGCTGCGAATTAACGTAGCTAAGTTTAGGAAAAAAGACACTGATGCCATTTGCAGTACAGCTTGGACTACGGGGCGGGTATTTTCTGTCTTTCTACTCAAGTGTGAAAAAACGTGGGAATCTGAAGACTGAAGTGGAGGACATGTTGCGTTTTCCCTTCTATATGCACTGACAGGCCATAGCATTACAGGCCTGCTGAGTTGGGTCATAGAATAGGAATCTATGGGCAAGGGAATGAATCTTGGTGAGAGCATGGTGGTCGCACACCTCCAAGGCTGTTGGGTCAAAGCTAACCAGCGGTGCTACATCCGTGTTGTTTTATTTAATTCATATTTGTTTGTGTGCATGAGTGTTCCCTTAATGCTACCTGCAGGTCTGTGCTGGATAAGAAGTCCTGGGAAACAGACGGGTGTTAGACGGGTGTTAGTGTTTTTTGATACAGGTTGATGCATGATGTCATCGTGTTGCACCTGCCTTTAATCTTCTAGCCAGTAGATGTCCAGCTTTGAATCTGGGTACCTTCAGCCCATTCTAAATTATCATTGAATCATCCTTAGGCTTGTCTGTGCTGTTATTTGTTGTTGACTTTTTTTTAATTAGTGACACCTGTACTTATAGATCCTAATTGGACGAGGTCGAGGTGATGTGGCATTGCCCACCAATACACACCACTTCTACGTGACACTGGAACGATGCACCTTTGAGCATTTCTATAATGAGCAGCAGGTCAGACGAGGGGAGATCTTCAAGGTGATGCATCTTCAGAGCTGCAGACTGGCTGACATTTGGCAGGTGTTATCGCCATCAAGAAAAAAGAAAAATATTTTCCAATAATCTGGAAGTGAAATAAATAAATCCATGGCTTGCTGAGGAAGTTTGTCTCTTAAGAATGTCTCTTAGAGCATGAAAAGTCCTCTCTACTTCTCCGCTGTGACCCCCGACATTCATTGTTCAAGTTTTCCTGAAGCTGCGTATGTCACCTCGGGCCTACAGCTCTGACAGCCTGCCACTCAGCATTAAAGAACCCGTGTCGGGCCCTCGGGGAGCCAAACAACCTCCTTCCCCTGGCTCAGAAACAGAACGGCAGCGCAGACCCTAAATGTGGTTGTTCTGGGTGAACCTTCAAAGGCGAACCGTGACAGTTAAATAGACCCCTGGGAAAGAAATTCATAAAATTATTCCAACTGCCAAATTCTAACCTCACATCTAAGAAAAGAAAAACGTGTGTCTAAAAGCACAGTGTTCTTCCTTTTGACCGCTGATCACGGCTGACAGACTGAGATTCTGACTGATGATGCAATCTAGCTTTAAGTAAACGGGGGTGGTTCTCTCAAGCTTTTGTTTATAATATTTTCCTTTTTATAATATATTTATATTATTATTCATCCATCTATTTGGGTCTATTACTGGGTCTACGTAAGCCTGGACATGGCCATCATTATAATTGCATCATTATAATTTATGCTTTGTATTTACATTTTCAACACAGCATTTGCTGTACTTAAAGATGGACGACTTTTCAATAATGGCTAATATCCGGACAGTCGGTCCACAATTCGCTGGAGTTGACTTGGCCATCTCCCCAACTGTGGGAGCAGAAGCTCTGCGTTGCAGCAGCTGTAGAAAGCCTCATACTCATCGCCCTGAAGAGAAGGCAACATGACTGCCTTCTAACTCTACAAAGAAAGGTCTGCCACACAGAGTTGCTCCTGGCCCCTGGCATTCTGCCCATGACGCCCTCTGTAGGGAAGCCAGCTTTTTTCCCCTCTTATTGCCTTGTTTGCGAGAATGTTCTGCACTGATTGGCTAGCCAGAGTGATGGAGCTAATACTTGGCAATAAGAAAATGCATAAAATAGCAAAGTTAATCCTTTGTTTGGCATTCACACGACGATGATGGCCAGCTTCGGGCCTTTTGGGCCGCCGAACCTCCTTCGTGTTCTTAAATCCAACCCTTTTAAGCAGACAACACATTTGGCTCTGAAAAGTGTTTAAGTGGTGAAACAGATATCCTCCCCCAAGTCTCTGGAAGGGCCAAGGCCATCCTGATCTGTTTTTCTCATGCACTACTTCATTTTGTCTTGTGACACAAGTTAAACGCAGCAATGATCACTCTGTTACATTTCAGAGGCTTTTGACTTTATTTCCATTTTAAGCACCTAAACTTGTGAGCTGATGTTTTTTTAGCTTGGTGTCTATGTTAAAGTGCATACTGTAGCTACGACATTATGGGGAAATATTTGTCACACACACCTCTCTAAACAAACATCCAGTGTGTAAATCTTGTTTTTGTCTCCGTCTTCTTCTCCGCCAAATGTGCAGAAAGCTGTAATGCGGGGGGGCGTCGGCTTGCCCGGGTCACATGTCCGCATTGGTCATCGTGACTGTCCTTGACCTCTCGCTCTAGAATACAGTTTATAGTGAGCAGCAGTCAGCGGCGCGCCGAAGCTGCACTCCACCCACACCTGTCTTGCCAGATGAACTGGAACACGTTCCGTCGCTCGTTCGGCACGTAGCGCAGGAAAGCAAGTCTCCAGTGTGAAACATGGAAATAGGCCCCCGCCAATCAGGCCGGCAGAGATCAGATAAGCTCACAGTAAGGCCACCAAAGCGGAAGGCTGAATGGTCTGTCGCCAATCCTTTTTTTTTTTGCTTTGTGCGAAAATGTTCGTTTGGGGTTGAGATTAATATCAAGTTTTTTCATTTTTGTTTTTTTTTGTATTGGGTTGTGTGGTTGAGGAATTAGCAAATGGTATGATTTTAAAAACTGCAATCTGACTTGGTCCCAGTTGCACCAATATATTATTTTTACTTTGTAGTCGTTCTTACTAACTGTGAACGCTCGCGCCTCTTACCCAGAATCCCCTTCACCACCTTGACCTTCCCCTTAAGAATGTATGCGCTACCTGACTTTGTCCACAGTGTGTAACAGTATCACCAGGGACTGTTGACTAATTAGATGAAAGAACTTGATGTTATTCATATGTGAATTTTCCTCAGTCCATTCAATCTTTTTAATTATAACCAAATTAATCAAACCAACGGGCTCTTCATCAGACACTAATGGAGTCAAGATATTAGAAGTAATTTATTTTAAAAACAATTAAAAAAACAAGACAGTGCCTTCTGTCTGAGTTTATGGAGAGTAGCACATCTACAAATACAGCAAAGCTATGCACATGTAGAAATAGCCGTTGAGTGCGAAACAGAAAATGCCAGCGTGTGCAGGGATCAGTTAGATGGATGCAGACTGGACATCGGTGGTGGGGGGGCTGAGCGGGGCGGCTAATGGACTCTGATTGCTCTGTCCTTCCACGGGCAGTTTCCAGGGCCAATCGGCGGACGGACCCGGAGAGGGCAGGGAGGTGTGGGAGCCTTGTGGAGAGGGATCTCCGGAGACAGCTGCATGGCGCGTAAACAGCAGCATTGGGTTTCTGAAGGCCAGGAGAACATGCCGGGGGCCCACAGTCATCACTCCACCACGTTTGCACAGATTTTTCTTTAAACCTCCCCAAATTTTAACTTGTGTTACTTATGTTAAAATACCAGTTCTGTTAACTATGTATTTTCATCTATTTTCATATTATGTAATTTCATCTCCTAAATACCTAAGTATAAAATGTAGATGGATTTGAGTAATATATAATGTAATACTGATATAACCTATTTGTGTTATTATATTATATATCATTATTATCCATTCATGTCCCATAAACACTTAACCAGTGTGGATTGTTGTTGTTATAATTGTTGGTGTTTGTTTGTTTGTTGTTCTGTCTTGTTATTTTGTTGTAAATGATATCTGTAAAGGTGCTGCTCTCCACATCTTGGCCACACCACTGGTTTTGGGAACTGACCTGAATTTCCTGCCACGGCTATGAATCGTATCCTATTCACGCTATGAATAGAAGTCGCTTCTGAGAAGCTTGGCCACTGAAGAGCATGCTCAGAAATCCACAGCTGTGAAACAGCCAACCAGATCAGGGATCAGGTTATACCTTACATTCAGTATAAGGTGGATGCTCCTTGGCTGTGCTTTTGCATCCCCGGCTTGTGGGAGCTCCGAGGGGGCGAGTGGACCTGTGCAGTCCTGGGTCTGCTCCGACGCGTCCTGCGTGCGGCGTTTATGGGGGCTGACGGTGTACCTGCCCGCGGAGCAGGCGTCCTTAGCGCCATTCCACAGTGCTGCATGAGCATTCCATTCCCGCGCACACAGGGTGACGTAAGCAGGAGATGCTGGCAGCTCAGGCCTGCCTGTTTGTGGGCATGTTCACTGTACCCTGCCTTGGAAGGTCATTATGCCCAGACACCCCTCGGGGTACCGCCCCCTGCCCCCCAAACCCCATTATTAGGTAACTGGTAACTCATGGAATAACATCTGAGGGGAAATTGCCCCCCCCCCACACACCCCCCTTGGCATAACAACAGGTGCTTTGGGGCTTATTTTAGAAGGAGGATCTCACCCCTGCAAGCCCAACCTTTCACCTATTTCTTCTCCAAACCCTTCTCTGTTTTTCTCAGTCCTTCCACCTTTTTCTCTACCCTTCCTTCCTCTACCTTTCCTTCCCTTCTTTCAGGTTCTGGATTTTTCTGTCTGCCTTATCTAACTTCAGATGCAGTATTGTAGGCCATAACAAATGGTCAGTTCTGCATCCTGTCGGGTATCACTGAAAATTACATAAACGGCATATTAATATATCGTTCTGAAATGCGTCATGAATATGAAGTGTTTACTTTTGATAGAACATTATCATTGTACATAGTATACATTCTCACGTTATATATATTTACTTATACAGTATATTCACCACTATTCAACATGGAAAACAACAACATGAAGATTACTGCAGAATAAATATAATTTTATTGATTATTACATCAACTTGCGTGCAATAAATCTGTCCGACAGAAGCTCAGGATGAAAGACAGTAATGTCTACTATAAATGGAAAATACAGTTCCGATACGAGTCAAGAAGGCATGAAACAAGGCAACCTCACGAACTCGCTAATGTGATAAGAACACAACAAGAACTAGCTAAAAAAGCCAGCAAGAACCCAATGACAGTTCTAAAGAATCTGTATTCTGAAAACGAGACCAGTGATAAGAATCAAAAACATGCCTTCACAGAGTAATCAAAAGTCACAAATTACAGGTTGTCAGAGCCAAGCTGGACCGTAACAGTGGAAGCAATCACTACAGGTTAGAGATTATTGCATTGACAAAGGTATTAATACTTTGCCATTGTAACCACACCACTAGGTACAACTGGGAAGACTTTTAGAGCGCAAAGCACAGGGCATCCTGGAAGCACATCTTCTGGAGTCCATAACAGGCCTGGGAGCTGCCTGAAGATCCTGCTGTTCCAGCAGGACAATGACTCAGACAAACAGGTAGGGCCTGCAAGTGACTGTTCTGGAGTGACCCAGCCAAGACTTTGACCTCAGTCCTTTACTGGGGTGTAACTGATATCTGTCGCTCGCCAGCTGTAGTATAAACCTCATACCGCGACTCATAGCTGTAATCTCTGTCAGTGATTCCAAATATTTCCTTGAGGAATCAAATACTCATAGTATGAATTCTTTTTTTATTCATCATTTGTAATCTTCAGGAGGCTTGTTTGCTTTGACTTTGTTGTGTTGATCGACAGTGGGAACATCCAAGAATAGGATGTCACGATTCCATGTCGCAGCAGAATAAATAGTGGGACTGGTCCAGAGGGGTTTAGCACTTTTCATAGCCACTACACATGATGTTCCTGGTGCACATTCCGGGAGGGAGTGGGATGCAGGGCACTAATACGTTTCATTTCCACTCTGCAGGCCGCACCAATCCAGTCTCTCAGCAGCAAATGACTGCTCAAAGGCTCCTGGCAAGTCTCTGGTATAGCCGTCAGAACCTGCCAAGATGCCTTAATTCAGCCATATGATGGCTTCTGGTGGTGGCACAGCCATTGCATGATTTGTGCCACATTCAGTCAAAACATGAACTTAGCAAGGCCACATATCGTCAGTCTGTAAGAAAGATCTGAATTTCTGCTTTATTTAAGTTTCATTCAGTACATTTGGCCACAAATGCTCAGGCAAAGCTGGGGGGGGGGGCACAAGTGACTTAAAAACATAACTCAGTTACCAAGAACAAATATAGTACATACATGAAATGCATGAGCTGTTGTGACTAGCGAACGAGCGTGGGATCAGTACGTAGCTAACACCGTATCTGGTTTAATTAGTGCATTAAGTAAGCATGTACCAAGTAAAGTTTTACCAGGTGTCATTATGTGGACATCTTTGTAGCTGCCTTCTCCTCCGAAGACAGGAATACAGGACAGACTTCAGCACACGCATTTTCCGCTTACCATCAGAATAGAAAGCATGCCTTGGCATGTCGAGTGGGTTTTGGAGTTTCTAGAAAATTACATCAGGTTTTGGTTTTGTGTAGAAATCAGTATAAAGCCTCTGAAGCCACTGAAACGTGAACTGTGGCATGCGCGATTTTGTTCCTGTTGGAACAAGACAGAATATAGTGGGGGTTAGGGGTACAGGCCACCCCACAATTTGAAAAAACCACATAACATTTTTCGGCTCCTTTGGTCCAATGGAGAGCCAGGGGATGCTTTAAGCACAGTTTGGGGTGTTACGAGCCCCAAATCAGAAAACCAAAAGAGTCATATACCAAGAGTCAAACCAATAAGCAAAACAATCCAATACAATGAGCAGAGCTCCCCAGGGTCCTTTCCGTCCGGCTTTTCACCTTCGTCGAGCGGAAATGACGAGCGATCTTGCGGAGAGTCGTGGGAGGGGTCCGGACAGGTGGGCGGAGCTGAGTGGACCTGGCCGGGGGGCGGAGCTGAACAAACAGCGAGGCTAGGGGGGCCATATATAAAGACCCGTGATCCAAGGGATCACTGCGAAATCGTATTCTATTCTACTCCTGTCCACGTGAGAGGTCGCCGTAAACACGCGATCCTCCGAACCAGCGCTGCACGTATATCTCATGCATTTATGAGTTACCTCATTTTTGCATGTTGTCTGTGGCTCTAGCAAAAACCCCCCAAAAAATTCCCGTTTAATTTCTCATGCAGGCCCCGCGATATATCGAAACGGTGGAGGGGAAAACTGCACTACAGAAGGGTTGACTCTGCTCCACATTCCTCCCACAGTCCAAAATCATGCAGCTGGCGGGGGTCTCTGAATTACCAGTGTGTGACTGTGAATGCCTGTGCCCAGTGAAGGGCTGGCAGCCCATTCAGGAGGTCCCCTGCCTGGTGCCCCCTGCTTCCTGGCACTCACGCCAGGTTCACTGTGACTCTCTACAAATTAGCCAAATTACTGCAAGCAAGAATGACACCACAGCCAAGGCTACAGAAAAAAAAAGGTTTATTTATTATCATGTATAGAAAATCAACCCATGGGGTTTCATACAAAAATAACATTTTGTATTTATAAAATAAAAATTAAATTATGTCCCAGTACCGTTTATTTACCCAAATATGAGGGGAAAAAATACCGTCTTCTATGTTTGTCCCAAAACTGAAATCCCGTGGAATACAAATATCTGCTGCACATCTGACATTCCTAGATGCCAAATACATTAATCTCAAAGCAGCCATTTTCATTGTACGAAATTTTGACTGGCAATCTTCCCGTTCTGATGTAAATAAACACGGTGTTAGTCATTTTTGGGCTACAACTGTTGGGTTTATAACCGTAACATCATGTAACATCGCCGTCTAAATCAGTCCCCATCTCGGAAGACTAGTAATGTCCTTCGCAGATGGAGAAAACAGAAAGTGCATCGTGTTTTAAAAGTAACAATACCTGCTACACACAAGTTTACACCAAAGATGCATTGTAGTGTCTAAAAAAAAATCAACATGCGGCAAATTAACAAAAAACGTTACATTTTCACAAAATGTTTTTATGGCTTATTTTCTTAAACTGAACACTGTTTATGTCAAAATCCTGAACCTTGCCATAACGCAGGATTCACGTGGAATGACTGGATGAGAGCACTAACATGGGCAGGGAGGACAGAGCAGGCGTGGTTACAGTCTTCAGGCTTTGAGAAAATATTTTTAAAAATAAAATACTTTTCTGAATGAAAAAAAGCTTGAGGTATGTATATGGTAAAAAAATTGCTTATGGTATTCAGAGAAAGCCTTACACTGCAGCTTTTGCTATATATGCCAACTCTGTCTCTATGCACAGAACTGTTAAAGCCAAACAATATTTCAAACGAATGCATGGCTCTATCTGCAGCCTTTACAGGACGGTGACAGACATGATCATCCCAAGACCACTCGACCGATTCCATCAGCTTCCTCCTCTGTCCATCGCGGGTGACTCAAACCATTAGTACAACTCTCCCCACTCTTGCGGTTGTTACCAGCCCAGCCTCGTTTCTTCAGGTACAAGGATCATCCCAGACATTATGGAGTACAGCCGGACTTCCAGAAAGACGCAGCCCTTCAGCAGACTTGCAGCAGGCAGCCACCGGTGTGGCGGTCTTCATCAATCTATGGAAGGGGAAGCGTGGAAACCAAGTTAGGTCACGCATGAGGTTGGTTAATGGCGTACCTCTCAAAGAGCGAGTATTTGCGTACTGCACGTACCTCGGAGTAGGCGGGTGGAGGGGGTAAGTGGAGCCGGGGGGCGTGAATGAAGATCGGACTGTCACTGCCGTCGTAGTCGTCCAGCAGGGGAGTGAGGGGCGTGTCGAGCGCCTCCTCGCGGATGATGTCACTGTAGCTGGGAGGCAAGGAGGACATGGTGGAGGACCCCCCGCTTCTGGAGTGCGTGCTGCCCTCCTGGCTGCTCATGCTGCTGCTACGGCTGCTGAAGCCGCTGTAAGGGATGGTCCCGATGACCAGAGGTAACTCAAGGGACAGCTTGTCACTGCCGGGGATGTGGACATAGATCTGAGAAACAAAACCAGAGCGGCAATGTCAGACAGAACTCTAAGTCTAATCTAGTACAGAAAATATCTATATAGAAATTCTCCACACGGCTGTCAACAGGCATACTTCAAAGCCGTGGAATACGAGCTCACCATGAGGGCGTACTCCACTCGGATGATGTCACAGCCCAGGATGGAGGGCCTGATCTTGGGCACACGGATGTTCTTGCTTTCCCAGGCATCGCACATGCCGGAGATGATGTGGTCGCCTCGCACGGAGCAAAGCTTCTGTTGCCAGACCTTGGTGCGGCCGTTGGCCTGGAACATGTGCTTGGCGATGATGGCGGCCTTGGGGATTACGATGCGCGAGCATGTGTTCTCGAACTTGGCGCTGACGTTGATGTACTCGCCCTCGCAGAAGCCCCTGCGATCTATCTTGGCCTGAAGGGCGACCTGTCCATCTGGAATGAACATGCAAGTCACCTTCTTTTCCCTCATACCACCTACAGGAGACTGCAAGAAGGGAGAGAGGAACACGCGTCATACGATGTACCATGAACACACTGTTTCATGTCTGCCATAATCACTAAGGAAGTCATCCAATATCCAAGATACCAAAGATATGTACAATTTGTAATTCTCTACTGTATAATTTCAAAAGTATCTCACCGAGAGGTCAGGTGTGTTAATATCCAAGGGCTCTTCAACCTCAAATTCTTTTTTACACTCCAGGGAAGGCTGTGAGGGTCTCTCCATTACAGCCTTCACGTAATACTGAACATAACCGAACTTCCCCTTGTAGGATGAAACCAAACTCCTGTATGAACGAGACAGGAGGACACTGCATTCAGAAGTGACCCAAACCAAAAAAACAGTTCGGTTACAGCTCTTGGTCAGAATGATACCTACCCCTGCTGAGGGAGCTCGAATCCAAACATGTACTCATACTTGTTTCCTGGTCTGAGAGTAACAGATCCATCTTTATCTAGTGAGGGAGAGCAGAAGTATATTTTGCATGTTTTCTATTCAGCTTCGGTCCTGGTCCTGTTGCTAAGCCAAGGTCCCATGCAAAGGCAGGCCAAAGATGCACCTCCACCCGCTGCATTTACATGTGTACATGCCAGCAACTGCATGCATTCTGATGGCATCCCAAAGGGCTTACCTCTGGGCTGGCCGTCCAGGTAGAGGGTTTCTTCGTACTTAAGGTACTCAGCTTCCTCCCGGCAGCGGAGCTTTCCTTTGGAGTAGTCCACTTTGGCGCATCCGACGCCGAGGACCCTGAGTGCCGAGACCCGGGTCACCTCGCCCACCTCCACCGCGACCCTCCCGGCCACTTTGTCCCCGCTCGAATAGCAGGACTTGCTGGCGTCGCTGAAAACGATCTCGAAAGTCTTCACTTTCTTTGTCATAACGACCATGATTGCCTTCAGTCGAATGTGTGCGGATATCAAAGAATCTGAACTTCGGTTCTAGTTAATCTATGCCGGCCAGTCTACTGCTTTTGAATGGCGCTCTGGGGACTTTGTTTTGTTTTCCACACTGCCAAGTAAAACAAACACCGAAAGCGTTTGTAAATGCTTTCCCACCGCCACACGCGAGCTCGCTTTGCAGGCTGTAAACAGCAGCGGGCTTTATATGCGCGACCCGCGCCGGCGAACCGTGCACGTGCGCCTCCGAGCGCGCGGCGTGGCCGGCCGCATGCACAGCGCCGCCATTGGTCGGAAGGCGATGTTTGTGTCACTCGCGACCAATCGGTGGGCGCGGGCGCCGCGTGGACACCGCGTGCCCGCAAACAAGCAGGGGCTGGAATGTTACAATCAGGGGGGCGGGGGTGGAAAGTTAGCAAGGAGTAATAAATCACGGAGTACAGAGGACCACGTGGCGAATTCCCCCCCGTGATATGCTCTGGTTGGCAGTTTCCCAGATCCCCAAAAAAACAGCCTGTGCTTTCAGCAAGATCTTCTAAAGGAAGCGGGCGGGAGCCGGTTTGGAATTGTATAAGTGAGTTTGTAGATGCTGACTGCTGTATCAGAACTTGGTGTTTTAGAGCAGTCAAGAATATTTCGTGTTCTATTTATGATCTCACGACATCAGCGCTTGTGGTCAAAACAAGCATCATTTGTTTTCCAGGAACTGATACCAAAGATGTTCATGGAATAGTTCTGTGAAATAGCTTTTTAAGACACTCTTAAATGGACAGGAATTCAAATGAAATGTTTATCATTATTGTTTTGTTCTTTTGTTTTTTTTTTCTTAACAAAATTGTATCCCATTCTCCTTTTGAACAACGGCATTTCCCCCCGTGATTTTTAAGTGTTGTATATATTCACCTGTTCACGTTAGAGCATGACAATGCAAATGCAAAAAAAATGCAATTCCTTTGGGGGTCAAAATGAAATGTGTTAAGTCGGAAAAATAATGATACAGTAAATAATAATGATAATAATTAAATATTGATATTGCTATATAGTAATAAAAGTAACTATATACATATACAGTATATGTTTTCACGAGTGTCACAAAGCAGTGCGTTCGTTATCGTGTATTTAATCCGAATTTTTAATATAATATGCTTCAGGGCAGTCCATTCGTAAGTACGAGGTTTCCCTAAGTCGAACGTTCTTACACTGGGGACTTCCTGTATTTGCAGTAACGATAAGGAAATACCGCATACAGTAGAACAAGTCTTATAAAGATATGCTGTGAAAGTCGTTATGGGCTCTCGGGTGATTAAGCATTGGCATTGATACATGGGCCGGCAATGCGATCTGCCGTTGGCAGCTACAGTTTCACCGGTAGAGGTTTGTCGCATGTCTGCGGTGACGGATTTTTTTGTGAGGACGCCCTCTAGTGCTCGGTCTTGGAAGCCCACAAATTGAAAACCGATAATATCCGGTTCAGTGGTATATTTCTGAAGTTCATTACCGTGTCTTTGTACTTCTACTGTCAGCTCAAGATACGGAAAAGCAGCAACAGACAAAACACTCTGTATGTTCCCATTTATTAATAAACACACGTTACATATATCAAATCTGCTTTTGAATAAACTCATTTAAAGCTGATTTCTCCTTAGGTTTATATTATATTTATTCTCCAGAATAATATGGAAATATTCTCATCAGGTATCACCAGAGTTTATGAATTTATATAATCAAATTATATTTTATATATTTTGACATGGATGTTGACAACCCTGAAGTTTCAGTGAGCCACTGATTCAGATACAGTCATTTACTGCTTCTCACAGAGAGATTATGATCACACACGCATATACACATAAACCATATCAAAACGTTCCAATACAGGTTCAAAATGATCACACACAAGAGCCAGATTTATTCCTTATAATTCCTCACATTTGTATAAAATATCTTAAATACACACAGACACACATAAAAGAGGTTTGAGTCTGTCAAATGATACTTTACATACTTTATGCGTTTACACCATCAAACGCTGTATCCTTGACAACTCCTCACTACACTCAAGGCCGAGTAAATCTAGAAATAGGCCTTTTCAGTCCTTTGGCACTTAAAACAGCCGTTCGGTCAAAAGGCACAGAAATAACATGAGCACCTGTGCCCCAGCGTTACGATGGCTGAGCTGCTACACAGTATCACTCATACGATACGTACATCGCACAGGAACTACGTCCGAGACCTGGACTTTTCCAGCGACTTGGAGCAAACGCGTGTTCCCTCAGTGTCTCCTTTTGTTGCTGAAGCTGTTCCCAAAGGACTGCAGGCAAATCTGCAATTCTCAAGCTTTTCACCAGGACCAGACTAGGCTGATCCATCCACCTTCCAACTACTTATCTAGTACGAGGGGAGGCCGGAGCACATCCTTGGCAGTGTAGACCAGTGTAGCACTAAGCTGACTGTGAGTAATAATAATATTAATAAATAATAATAATAACAAAAAAAATAGCTATGATGGAATCTCTTGTTGGCAGAAGGTGGTGGAGGAAAAACGATCTTTTACGAAGTGAATTCTCTTTTTTGGGAGGTTATGTACAACATGTGGACAGCAGAGTTACTATACTCCCGATGAGAAGAGCCAGAGTGACAGTGAGTGAGAGGGGACGCGGGGGTCTGTCAGCCCCAGCGACAAGCAGATGCACCTTCTCCGGGTCTGAGATCATGCCGCGGGCATCCTCCAGTGCTGCCAGGGCAGCGGCACTCGCGTTAAGGTCACCAGTCACCAGCAGGTCAAACATGCAAGCCTGAAAGTATATATCCTGCTCGGGGAGGAGGGCGGCGCAGTGGGCGTGGGCAGCCCCGGGTGCCGGGAGGCGGGGGGGGGCCAGTCGCTGGGAGGCGGGACAGCCCCAGACGCACAGCTGCAGATCCTGCTCCGAGGTGAAGGAGTTTACGATGGCCAGCGGGGCGCGCACCGACAGACCCAGCGAGCGGCCGCTCTGCCTGACCACCAGGGTGGTCCCGATGTGGGCGGCCCAGATCTCGGCATGACGCCCGGGGTCCCGGCTGCGCACCTGCAGGCTGTAGTGACCCCGGCGCTCGCCGTCGCTCACTGAGCCGTCCACGAAGGCCTGCGGCACGTTGTCTAGCTCAGCCTGGTAGATCTGCTGCTCGATGCACTCGCGCCAGTTCTTGAAGATGATGGTGATCTGTTAGGGGGGTATTAGGCACAATGAAGGAATATTTAGTTCAAAATCATACATTATGTCCTACCTGTCTCTGCATTAGCTAAACTATTGTACAGATGTTAACACAAGAAAAGTCATTTCCACACATAAATGACGTGTGCAACACGTTTTATCGCGTGATAAGAAACAGGTATTTTCTACGTGACACGTATGCAGTGGTAGGATTCCTTGGATTGGCGGTGAAACTGGAATGCAAAAGAATAGTGACACTGGTTCACAATTTTTGTTGTACCTGTATGATGCCAGTAAAAAGTGTTAGAACATTAGCTGTAAAGTAGGATTTTTCTTGTTTAAGGTCATATATCAATGCTTGAAAATGAAAATACACTACCAAAAGAGTACTCAGAAAAAACTTCTTAATTTACTTAACAAACCCGTTAAAATCCCATGATGATGGGATTTGACATTGCAATCACAGGCAGAGTGTCCTAACCCACTGGGCCACACACTACCCCTCTCTCAGGCTTGAATTCTTGAAAATAACTGTCATTTGCCTTCAATGAAGCATTCATTTCAGAATTGTCAGCGGGAAATCACTCTCAAAGCATTCCCAGCTCGTCAGCAGCTGCACCCAGAGATGTAGGGCCCTTGTCAGATCCTCTTATGTCGAGTTCGTCCCTTACAAGGGAGACTGGTCATTAATGGCAGGTAGAGTTATTAGTCTGATTCTGCTTCACAATCCTTCTTCACTAGATAGTTCTTGAGTAATTTTGAGGTGTATTTTGGTAATTATCTTGCTAAAGAATAAAGACTGCTGTAATCCTGATGGAACGGCATGCTACGATAGTCATGCTGTATGAGACTGCATGAGATTTAGTAATTTATCTATCCATCCATCCGTCCCTTCCTCCATCCATCTTCAAAGAACACTTAATGAAAGCATAATGTGATCAGTGATGCCATCACCTCCAACCTTTTGTACCTAACCAGGACCACTTCTTAAGTTGTTCCATATTTAATATACTGACATTTGCAATGTATGTTTAATTCACTGCAGAGCCATGCAGAGACTTTTTGAAGGTGGGGACTCCACTGATGGGGGCAAGGGATCCCCCTTGGTAATTTTCGGCAACCCTGGGGTGAAATGTGTGAAATGGGCAGGTGTTCAGGCAGTCACCCCCCCCCAAGCACTTTAAGGACACACAGAAGGTACTACACACCTTAGTGAGCGCTGTGGCATACACATCCCCTGCCATGGGGGCACTGGTGGCCTGGACATACAGGAACTCGTTATCAATCAAGGGCCAGGCGCCTTGCACTGCGCAGGTCTGGAAGTCATCCAGGAAGGTGCGTACGTGCGGGTCCCCAAAGACCCCGCAGTGCAGGTACTCGGGGGCGCGGCCTTCCCGCTGCCGGAAGGTCCTCTCGTAGAAGCAGGCGTCGCCGGACAGCGGCGCCTGGGGCGGGGGGCGGGGCTGAGCGGTGGGGCCGGTCCTGGGGCAGTCGTGCTGCATGAGGAGGTCCTCGATGCCCTGCACGGCCGAGTGGTAGGCCAGGTCGCCCCGGCACGCCCCCGCTGTCCGCCGGGTGCACAGGGCGTAGGAGCGCAGGGCGCTGCAGTAGCCCACGCTGCCCCCCTCCCGGCCCCCGTCGGGCCCCAGAGCCGCTACAAACTCGGAGTTGCACCTCAGGATTCGACACTGGGCACCGGCTGGGAAAAAGACAGCGGGCTGGTCATCTTAAATGAAGTCACTCCTCATTTCTCAGAAACACAGCGACGGGACTGGATGAGGCGTAGGGGAAGCGGGCATGAGGAGGCCTGCCTGGCACGAGGAGGCCCGCCTGGCACGAGGAGGCCCAGGCAAAGTCATGGAAAAATATATATTATATATTAATATATATGTATTATTTATAAATAAGAATAATCACATAAAAACAAAATATATATTATATGTTCATATATATGTATTATTTATGAATAAGAATAATCACATAAAAACAAAATATATATTATATGTTCATATATATGTATTATTTATAAATAAGAATAATCACATAAAAACTTAAAAAAAATATACATCAAATTAAAACTATGTGCAGGCAGAAAAAAGATACAGTGGATTCTTGGCACAGTGATCAGGATCCACTTACATTTATATTCCTCAATTCATCTTTCCTAGTTAACCGTGGTTAATGCGAATATGACAGGAACTGTGTATTCAGTTCCGGTCATACGATTTCTAATGTTTACCTTGTGAACAGCACACCTGGTCAAGCAGGAGTGTTCCAATGACCAGCCACCTCCATGACAGCTGTGTGTCCCTATCACGAGCAGCAGGCCTCCCCATACCCATCCATACAGATCCAGCCTGAGAGGGTCACTGTCTCTCACAGAAGGAAGCCTGCAAAGTTGGTGCAAAAGTCTATGAGCCAATAGTCCACAAGGGGGAGACAAACCCAGATGGAAACAAGGCTGAACTTTGCTCATGTTACCTAATACCATTTCACGATATTGTTTTTCAGAAGTATTTATGCATTTCTGATCAAACGGGTTAGTTTATTCATTAACTATTGTGATGTTTATCGATGATAAAGGCCTTCGAAACAGCAATGGATAAATTGTTTCTTAAATAATGGAATACGGGGTCTTACCGTTAATGTGTGGGGGAGTTTAGCAGTCGTTAACAGGACCCAGGCGCCGTGTCTTCATCCTCTTCACAGAGGAGAGGGCAGGCAGGAAGGCAGAGTGCAAACACACGGTCAGTGGGACACCAATTCCTGCATTTTGTTTCCAAACAAAGTTTCCATGCAAAAAAAAATATGAAGCTAGATTAGCCATCAGCTATGGACTATTAAATATGTTATCCGTTGTAAAAACTTCACCCATGGGTCATATTAGCTAACTTAGTAATTACAGTACAAAACTATGTGCAGGTTTACCAAATGAACAATAAATTGTAAAAATTTATTATAAAAGAGGATTTAGCATATAGAGCTGTTTTGGTGCAAAAACTATAATTGGGAAATCCACATCATAACTGGTATTTAAAAGCATTGGCGGCTAGGCGTTTTTAACCAGTGAGTCATATGCAATTTGCCTGTGAATCTCTTTTCAATCTGAAGGCCAGGTTTGTTGTCACAAGGAAACCAGGAAGCCTGAAAAAACCCCACCTCAACAACAGCATATAAACTATACCTCAGCAACCCGCTCCCGGGTTCCCCAAACCACGGAGGACGGCAGCTGTCTCCATATTTCTTCAGGAATCAGCAATACAGGGTGAGTGAATTACCAGCAGAGCAGATGGAGTTCGGGAAGGGAGAGTGATTTTGTAATTTGGACTCTCTCCCTGTCTGTTTGCTGAGCTGCAGAATGCAAACGAAAGGCCGAAAGCGAGCGCACGACTCCACTCTGCCGCTCAGCGGCGTCCTTCTTTGTTTTCCCTGAACTGCTTTGCAAAAGTCAAAATTGAATAGCAAAAAAAAAAACTCCTGTAATACAGACTATTTAGATTTCAATAAGTTGTGTGGAAGAGGTACAGACAGGTCTTGCGGAGCCCTCAGAATCCTACAAAAAAAAATAACGAATTCGAACATGAAACACTCGAGCAGTGTGCAGATAATCCGTTCTTTCGGTGACAGCGGCTACAGAGACAGACGGCCACACACTGCTGAATTGACAGAAATGCCAGTGAGCCTTGAATCGACAGCAGCATCCGGCGGGGGTTGCCCTTATGTCCTGCGTGTTTACATACGACCCGTATTCCACTTTTCAGAAACTAAGCCCATGCATTAGCAAAAGCTACCGTTGGTAGCAGAGTTGCAGGGCAGAACTAGCGCACTCTAAATATATTCCTTCAGCCAGACACCCCCCAGGCCAGCCCAGCCCCGCCCCTCCCCACCATGTGCTCTGGTCTGAAATACTTTCTACTCGTGTGGCAGAGAGATGAATTTCGGGGTTAGGGAGCCAACCAGACGATGAAGTATCGGTATGCACGGGGACATCCTTAGAGTGTCATTTTTCGATTGATCAGTTAAAGATCCTCAGAATCACTCCTTAATGGTTTCCTCCGGCATATGAAACATCACCCAGCTGGAAGGTATCTGTGTGTCACTGGTTCAGGAGGGAGTTTGATTTTGGAGGGGGGGGGGGGGGATACAACTTAACTTTAACTTTAATGAAGGGATGAAAAGCCAAATTAAATATTGGAGGGTACACATTCCCCCCAGATCATAGCCATGCCATACAGCTGGTGCAGCCACTGTTTGCAGGCATGTGCAGTGGCCTGTGATGTGCAGAATGTGGGTGTAACAGCACCTTTGACCGAGGCATACATTTGTAACCTTTGGTACTGCTCACAAAAACAGGTGAGACCTCCCAACCATTTCAGACAATATGGAACCCCCGACACTGACTGCTGTGTCACTCGGCAAAGGCTGACAATAATAAAACTCTGATAACATGCAACTGTCCTTGCAGAACCTCTACACTCAGACCGGCGCCCCCAGGACCCCCCAAACGAAGCCACACCCACTGCCATCAATCAGCCGTGCTTAGCCAGACTTGCCGACACGCGTCTGAGTTAGGATATGCGGTGACATTACACAGGACATGCGTAAGACAGTGATCCATTTGATTGTCTGTCTCCCATGTCCAAGTCCTGTCTGCAAGCTACAGAACAGAATAAAAATGCCTGTCTCATTGGACAAGCCAATTTGCTATTCTCTCTGCAACCAAAATGAATTAATTAGTAATCAAAACTATTTTTCCGGACTTCCAGGACAGTACTCTCCACAGTGAATAATATTTTGGAAAATATAAACTGATTAAATGTATATTCAATACCCCCCATCCTCTACATTCTATTTAGTCCATATCATAAATCACCATTTGCATCTAATTCATGCATTCGTTTTTTGACATGGGAAAATTACTTTAAATTTAAAATAAAATTTATGCTAATAATTTAATCTAGAGCAGGCAAACAAGACTCATCCCACAAATAGTAATAGTCAGGGCCCAAGATATCAAATGGTGTTTATAAAAGAATATTTTGTGTTCCTCCAGGCAAGGTTCTGTATACCCAGGAACAAACGGAGGGCCTCTAGTCAAATCAGTCCATCATATATACAGAAATATCCTTCTATTGGCACAGACAACTTACCTTCTCCTATGTGTAAATTAAGATTAATCTTCATTTATGATATAACTGGATTAGTTATATAGTGCACAAACCATATACATTTCATAAAATGACTATTCTGAATATGAAACAACAAACTTTAGCTTATGGATAACGGCAAGTGATTATATGAACTACGAATGCTGTTCTGGCATGTCTGTCCGTGTATCTCAGCACTTACATGGCTCACGAAAAATAACACTGTCTGCTTCCTTGGGTAAAAATCAGCCATTGACTGGAAACTGCTCCAATCCGTAAAGAAAGTGTTCGTACCTGAAATGGGCAGGAGATTATTTATATATATATATATATATATATATATATATATATACACCCACACACACATATAAAGAGGTAGCAGAAGAGAACCTAACTTTAGAATGTTTGTTCTGGTAGTAAAAATGTTAATTCTACACTAATACAATTTGCCGCGGTTAAATTAACTGTTAGCCTTTCACTATAAAAATATTACATCATCAGTACTTGAACTATATTGCGGGCAACAACCAAGTAAGCAATAGGCCTATATAGATATAAATGGAAAAGGGAAGAATTCAGAGAGTATTAGTCCCTCTGTGAACTAGAGATACTTAAAAAGCTATGCAGGTACTCGGGTGGCAAGTTCAGGTTGCCGTAATGACATGTTTCTAAAATAAACACGGAGAAGATATCGGAGAGGTTTTATAACATACCTTTTCGAGACATGTACAAAACCTGTCATAACTGCATTAAACGTGAGCTTTTCATCGTAGCCGATCACGGCCGATCTCGGAGGCAGAGAACGGAATCGGAGCTGCGTCACGTGACACCCGCAACAGCGCAATAATCGGGCTTTTTCTCGCCTACTTTCTCTTAGTTAAATCTAGGGATTAAATGCAAAGTACACACGTCGCTGATATTTTGCGCTTACCTCGATAGAGAAACGGATCCTATGGGGAGTCTGCAGGAGCGCGCTGCTCGTTTGTTTACGGGCGCAAAATGACAAAATTCCAAGGGCGAGCTGTGCAGCCCATCGGAACAGGCAGGCGCGCCCCACGCCAGGCGGCCGGCGATTGTTCGGCTGATAGCACAGGTGTCAGGCACAAATTGCACTGTTTCACCAGCCGTTTTCTTCCCCCCCCTCTCGACACCGGCTCTCAAATGACTGAGATTTTTGACAGAGTACTTCTACGAGGGCTATAAATCAACCTCAGTGGACACCTGCTGCTCGGGCAACAACTGTTCACTTGGGCGCACACATTCGCGAAGAGGAGCTATTTTAAACTGTCAAACCCTGTTCTATTTGCACCCCTTGTCGCTAGTATATTTTCTTTTATATATATATATATATATATAAAGAAAATATACTAGCAACAATAACTGAAATTTTTGAAAGAGATCTTCAAAGTAAAACAGTTGACAATCTGTATTATTTTTTGGTGTCAAAAGCCTACAGAACAAGCAAACCGTCATATTCATGTTACTAATTCCCCGTCGTGCCTTTTGGGCTTCTCTGTGCATGCAAATGAGGAAATCAGAAGGGGCAGGAACGCGCAGGCAAACTGTGTTTGCTCTGTTATAAGTACGGGTGCTAATTGGGATTGTCAGAAAGACTACAGAAACGCGTGTAGTTCGTCCTTTGATATGTCGATGTCAGTGTGGTGATAGTTTTATCTGTTTAAAGCCGAAATTCCTTCAGTAAAAAAGCAATGTGGACGTTGCTTAAATTCGTATAATTAAATGGCAAGTATTAATAAAATTATATTACTAATAAGGGGTACACATGTCAATAACTTAAACAACAACAATAATAATAACAATAATTCACGATTAATTTTAATAGTTATTAAAATTACTTTTAAAAATGCATAATTATTTAGCAAAAATGTATTATTTAGCAGGCAACACTTTAATTTAAGACTGAATGGCCATATTGATATTAAGTGTCCACCAGTATCTACTGTTACGAAAAGTTTCTTCAAAATCATTTTTTGGTGGAGATTCGAACAGTTCCTTCACAGCCCATATAGACTACTGACGCGCTTTCACGTGAAGAATGTTTACGACTGAATTTTGAATTTGCTGTCTCATTTATACTGAGGCCATTAATGAGATTTAAAGTGTATGTGAAACCTGTAGACCAGCAGTTCTCAAAGTTCGATCCACGATTCTTGTCACTAGATCCAGATTAATTTGCTGATATCTGGAATTATATATACGACAACTGGTGTTATCATAAACTGCGATTTTTTCCCTCACTGAATATTACCTTCCCCGTTACCTGTAATTACTAAAACATTAGCCTTGAGTGAATGTTTAAAGCAGTAACCAAAACGCCTATTATGTTTGGAAATATACATTTCAATTTGAGAGTTTTTTGTGTGCGTGTGTGTGGTCATGTTTATATTACGTTGTGGGGACCCAATGTCCCCACAGTGTGATAAAACCTGTTACTTTCTACCTTGTGGGGACACTTTTTTGGTCCCCATAAGGATAACCTCAATTTTATAAAAAATCTGTGTCTGCAATCAAAAAACTAAAAATGCCAAAAGTCTCATATTTTGTTTGGTTACTTATGGTTAAGGTTAGGACTGGGTAGGGGTTAAGGGTGTCATAGTTGGGATCAGGGTTATGCCCATAGGAATGAATGGAGTGTCCCCATAATGACAGAAATACATGGTATGTGTGTGTGTGTGTGTGAGAGAGAGAGAGAGAGAGAGAGCGTGTGTTTCATGGTAAAACTTTTGTTGATTGCTGGTGTGGTCGAAATTTCTCAGAGTCTGACAAACTCTTATTGCAATTACCACAAAGCTTTGGGGGGGACAGTCACACAACAATCATGCTTGTCAGGTACTGCCCCCCGAACAACCATCTGCATACATCTTTTATAGGCAAAAACGCGTCAGTTCACAGACAGTTCAAGGAGGGGTCAGATATCTATGGCCAACAGTTACTTCTGCAAATGGGGCCCTCTTATCATTTTTTAGACAGAACAGCTGAATCTGACCACCTCTCATAGTTTCAGGACATTTCACCTCCCCATTAGTTCCTTTGTTCACTATCCACAGAAACCTTTATCCAATAATATACATGCACTCTATAATACCTTTGCAACAGCGTAAGTCTCGTGTCATGACTTTGTCTTGACCCGGGCCCTTGCAGAGTGAGCATTTTCATAGCAAAATATGTTAGTTCCCTTATTGAAAATAGAAATCCATTAGTTAAGCAAACTTGAATTAATACATTGTACTTTGTTATTTGTTGTAATCATTATGGGTAAATCAACAGTATTCTCAAAGTTTTAGCTTTTGATTATTGCTCATACATATTTGTAATACATTTGCATAGCGATATATGATTTTTCTATCACACTGGTCAGCGCCGGGGCCCAAATGACAAATAACGCCCTATAATTACAATGCTCAGGTGCCTGTAATTCGCCACGGCAACGATAGATGGACCTAAAACTTTATCAAAAGTCCGGAGAACAATTTCATACTGAAAAGTCCAACAAATGACAAGTTGCTTATCATTCTCGAAAACAATTCATATTCGCAACTACTACATCGTCACCCTTCACAGTATTTTATTCACGCTAATGCCCGCTAACGCCCCCCACTTATGCCTTCCTAATGCTGATCTACAGTATTGAATGTCCTAAAAAAACTCGCGTGCTCGCGAGATGACGTCAAAAATGGAATGCAGGGGCGCTATTGTCTTCATTTAAGGAGATGCACTTGTTTGGGTGGAAATAAAAATAATTCCGCGTAGAAGTATTTAATTGGCACGTCGCAAGTGGGTTCGGTGTGACGGAGGACGAATGATGTTTCCATGTTATTGCACGTGTATTGTGGCATATGAAGGGCGGGAAATGCCCCGGGAATCATGGCCCTTTTAAGAGGGGCACCGTGCATGCATCACTAAGCATTACATTGTGGCCTTTGTTTATTGTGGCAGCGGAGGCGGGGCCCACCGCCGACCAAGCAGAAGCTATTCAGGACGAGGGCTCTATTGTGAGGAAGATTTGGGAAAAGCGAGGAACCCTGTGTCCTCTGTGCTGCAGATTGCCTTACTGGTCTTGTGCGAGTGCTGTGGTGTGGCAGGACGAGTGTGCTGTGGAGGGACGCAGACTGATAACGCCCGATTTTTTTTCGGCTGGGCAATTTAGGGGCAGATTGCAAAGTTCACGCATCTCTCTCTCTTTTTTTTTACATCTTATATTGCACTTGAGTATTACACGCGCAACGTGTAGCTGTGCTCATAAACGGACGGTAGCGGATGGGTAATTAGTGTAAGGTAAGTGCTAAATAACTGCATAATAAACTTTTCCAGTCAATGGCTGCTAAATGAATAGCGAACTGTATGGGAGCCTGGCCGAAGCACGCGCGCGCCAGATTAATATCAGATTAATATATGGGGCATGCTGAAGAATTCTACTGAAGACGATGCTGTCTGTTTAATAATTTGTAGTTTGCACTTTGGCGGTGTTTTTATCCGCTGCAAAGTTGAGAATTTTCTTCAGAGAATTCTCTTGTCCTGCTCAACAGATTACTGGTGTCGCTAGGAGACCGTCTCCGTAGAAACAGTTTAATGTCGCTGAGTTATTCATTAGCCGGCACGTTTGTTCTGAGTGAGGAATACGAAGGGGTCCGACACCACCAGAAAGCGTTTTAATATAATGCATGCCTCTCTGGAAATATGAAAAATAATAATAGTAATAAACAAAAAACGATTGTTATATTGAGATGGATCAGAAGTATATATCTGAATATAAATACGTGAATATGTAAAGTGTGTACTGTAAAATAAGATTCTTGTTGTTTTTGACTGCAGGTACCAGTTGAGCCTTCATGGTTTCTTATTAAGCAAATTCTCGTTGTGACCCATGTGCTGTGATCTGTCTTCCCTAGCAGTGGCTTTGCCTTGGGAATCACGGGAAGGATGGCGTCTGGCTCTTTCGGGATGCTTCCCTGGCCCTGTCTGCTCTAGCCTCCCAGGGCCAGGCAGGTGCGGGACGCAGTGCATTGTTGTTCCATCTCCTCCCAATATTGCACTCGTCCCGGCCTCCCAGACCTTTGGGAAACCCCTTCACCCCTGCAGGGGTGAAGAAGGGCAACTTTTTATTTTTTTTAAGAAGTTTCCTGGGACACCTGCTATGGAACAAATGGTTCAATAAACAGAACTAAGGAATAATTAAGTTTATATGGGAGCACAGATGCTTCAGTTCTGTAAACTAGTGTACTGAATCAGATGTATCAGAACTTTTACAGTTTAATAATCTAATTTTGACATAGTTTGGACAGTAAGCCTGGCATGGTTTTAAATTCAGGATCTGTTTATCAGTTACAGTATGAAGTGGTTCTCAGTTACACATCACTTCTTTATTGACATGCTAAATAAGCAGGTAACAAGATGGGGAAAACTATGCATAAAGGAAAAAAACTATATTCATCATGATTAAAGTGTGGACAGTATTCAGCTTGGTTTAGTAAATGTACCAAAGGAAATCACTGAGACTATTTTTGTCTCGTTGAAGATGGATTATTATCGGGAAGTCAATGCAAACAGTATGGTAAACATGTTTTTAAATGCATTAGAATGACCATATCTCTTAGGAAGCTGGCTCCATTATCTGAGAAACTAATGCTGTCCAGTTCAAGCGTTCCACAAAGCAACAGGTATTTCTTTCATTGTGACCCTACACTGTTGTGGACGGGCACTGTCTGGCTAGTCCAGCAAACTCATCAATAACTGTGGGCCATTTGCACCGACTCCCACTGTCCCTGTCTGACCGCTGGTTGGCAAACTGCCACAGCTGTGGGCCTCTGCCAGCTCCACCAGAGCCCTTCTCTGTGGCCTTCAAACCCTAGATGTGGTGGCCGGGCTTTACGGGGAACTGCGTAGTCATCCTGGACAACAAGGTGCCTTTTAAGGTCTTAGCCCTAATAATCTCCAATGAGAAATACAAATATGTCATAAATACATTTCTCTGCTATTACAAGAAACAGATTCTTTACCTGGTAGGTTTCGTTCTATAAACAACCTGGAGAGGAATTTCCTAATCCTGTCTGGGGGAGCTACTAAAAATACAGATTTTTTCTTTCAAAAAGCAGTCATTTATCTTTAAAAACAGTGTAAATAAAATTTGACCTTGGTGTCACTTTTGATTGACTATGGGATTGTGATACGTCTGTTTCTGCCAACTATATTTCTTAAAACCCAATCTGGCTAATTTTTACCCCTCAAATTAGCAGAAACAGAAATTAATATGCAGCCTAAGTATGGTCAGCTGCACTGTGACATTTTTTGATCAAACATAATTAATCGCTTGTTTTCAAAACAAAACAGTATAGTATTTAAAATGAAGAATAACACAAAAGAGGTAATGTCAACAGTACAAGATGGATCCTGGGGTTCAGAATGAAGGAAGCCCAGATTCAGACGACATAGAGCAAGTCAGCTGTGGAACACAATTCAGATCAGATATGACGGTTGTGTGGTATTTTGCAGACGTTTTTTTTCTCTTTTTTTCTATAAGTACTTGTGTCTGTAAAGTTCCACTTCTCACTGTGTATTAGCTAGAAACTTGATTTCAAACTTGCAATTAATTATTGTGATTATCATCCTGGTTGCATCTGAATTAGAAGAATCTGGAAAACAATCCCTGCTATGAACTTTTTGTCAACGGCATCCCATTTGTATTATGAGCATAGTGGCACATCCCAATTTTACATTAAAAACTTGAATTCTGAAACATTTCTACTGGTTATTGGGGCTTTATTTCATATGTGATTATTAGCTGATGACTCACAAGCTTAGCATGTATACAGAATGCATGTGCACCGAAATTCATAAAACAAAGATATCAAACTGCGGCAATAGAGGGGATCAACTAGGACACTGGGTTGTGTATTTGTCTGTTCTATCTCGACTTTTAAAACAACGGCATATTTTAAAGCACTTCTTTATGTAATATTCAACTACTCAACATTTTTACATAGCAATTACTGAAGTTCTTTTAGAACCCTTAGTGGAACCACACTCTCCATTTCCAGAAACATGATGCTAGCTTATGTCTTTGCATTTATTTTTTTATTTCTTTGCAGATCTGAGATGAAAGCGACACCCTGACTGGGAGTTAAACCCAAATAAGTTACTTTGTTTTATTGGCGTCCGAATGACAGCATCCCATTATCTGTACGGCCACAGTGAACTATGCGTGTGCACGAACCATACCCACCCGCCCAGATTCCCAGAAACAGACAAACATTCAACAAATGTGCTGCTAATCGAGGATGTGTACAGTGTTACCTTCACATCATGGGTACACAGCCCGAGGAAATGCCTGTGACTTTCCTGTCATTCTGTTCATTTTCCATACTACATTCAGTATGGTGAGCCTGAAGTCTATCTTATAAAATAAGGCTAAGGAACGCCCTGGACAGGAGGCCAGTACATCACAGGGCACACTTTATGTACATCATTTTCAATTTAATCCAGCTGCTACCGTTTAGAACAACAGGTGAGTCTGCTTACAAAGGGGCTGGTTTCCCTCCCAAGTGACACACGCACACACACAAACGTGCACAGTAGTTGGCAGAGACACTAGTTGTGCTGCGGTCTCTGGGTCAACACTCTCGTCTTCTGACTCGCGCTCCTCACACCATGAGGTTCATCTGGACTTGGTGGCGGTAGTGGTTGAAGTCGCCTGGCAGAGTGTCTGGCAAAAAAAGGCAGGTTTCAGAGTCTCCAGTTAGATCGGGATTAGCGGACCAGCAGGTTAAGTGCGGGAGCAGCAGGATGACGCGTGAGGTCGCATTTACCGTTGCAGCGATAATTCAGGTTGGACCAGATGACGTTCTCCTGGGAGAAGCAGAACACGCCCAGACGTCCTCCCCTCATGGAGGTATCAAAGACCACATCAGAGTCTGCGACCAGGACTGGGCCTTCATACAACTTCACCCTGTGGAGCATCAGCAGTACAGACTTTAAGATGTTACACAGCCAGTAATGCGAGATTTCACTGCTTTCACCATCAGATGCAGATACTCGCCAGGATGGTCAGGCGGTCACCCAATCAAACATAACAGGCTTCGACATTCAGCATGGCTGTCCACGGGAACAGCGACTCCTACTAGCTGTGTTTGGATGAGAGTGCCCAGGGGCAGCGCGGGCCCAGGGGCAGCGCGGGCCCAGGGGCAGCGTGGGCCGCACTCGGAAAACACCGCTCTGCGGTGACGCAATGCTAGGGAGGGGGCGGTGCCGTGCTGGCTGGAGCCCCACTGCTCCTATTCACCCCTCTGTACGGAATACAAAGCAGGTGCCTTTCTGTGGCAGTCTCAAAGGGCCCCGACAAAGGCCTGGCTCACAGCTCCATCGCCCCAGCGGGGACCCCCCCTCTTTCTCTACATGCTAATGCGAAGAACATCGAAGAGGCTCTGCTCAGGAAAAAAGGAACAGCTCACCGTGTTCAAGTAAAAAGAAGCAGTTCTGGAAATCTGACGGGCAGCCCTGCCTTTAGCTCCGCCCCGTAGCCGCAAAATGCAGGTTTCTTTCGTGATTGGCTGTTGTGTTTCTCTCCATCCAGCGTCCATCTGTCCTGGAATTGTTTATCCTCTCTGTCTTGGACAGATAAACTTCTTAGGATTTGCGCTGGCTATAAGGACAGCCCTCCTGGGGTATGTCTCAGCCTACAGAAGCCTTTCCTGTTGATCTTCAGTTTCCTGGTGTTTTTTTTTTCATACTGCCTGCCTTTCTTACTTACAGATGCTCCTTCTCCATCTTCCCTGCTCTTGATCTCACCCCCCCCTTCATTTTCCTCTCCCTCTCAGACCCCCCACTCTGCAGTAGTTTCCTCTGGATCTGCATATGAACGGGTGCCCAGAAAATTCCTGCCAAGGATCTGGTCGACATAGCAACAAGGACAATAGGCGATCGGGGGGCCAGGCGTCTGTAAAGTCACAGAGGTTTGATCTATCCCCCCCCCCCCCAAAAAATTAAATATTTGGAGTAGTTCCTGCATACAATTATTCCGTTTCGCCACCTAATATCCTTGATTGCATCAATTTATCTGACCATGAATTTAGCCAAACATGGGCTAGCAAATGTCAACAAAAAATTTTTGCGTGCTTCACGATGCAGTTTTCCATTTCGCCATGAACAGTGACTGCTGCCGCAGGCAAGACCGCAGCGCAGCCTACAGTGTGCTCACATTGTTCCCTGTGAAGAAGAAAGGCCCCAGATATTCCGGGAAGGACTCTCAAGCAAAGGAACCTGAACACGACAAAGCGTGACCGCAGCGCAGCCTACAGCCTACAGTGTGCTCACATTGTTCCCTGTGAAGAAGAAAGGCCCCAGATATTCCGGGAAGGACTCTCAAGCAAAGGAACCTGAACACGACAAAGCGTGACCGCAGCGCAGCCTACAGCCTACAGCCTACAGTGTGCTCACATTGTTCCCTGTGAAGAAGAAAGGCCCCAGTTATTCCAGGAAGGACTCTCAAGCAAAGGAACCTGAACACGACAATGCGTGACCGCAGCGCAGCCTACAGCCTACAGTGTGCTCACATTGTTCCCTGTGAAGAAGAAAGGCCCCAGATATTCC
>JAODKM010000126.1:14414556-14429682 GCA_026780845.1 Petrocephalus sullivani | reverse complement strand
TCCCTGTGAAGAAGAAAGGCCCCAGATATTCCGGGAAGGACTCTCAAGCAAAGGAACCTGAACACGACAAAGCGTGAAAAGGCATTCTTACGTCCTGAATGAATGAAGTGACGAATTTATACAAAACTTATTTCCAGTTTGATCTTATTATCCAAAATCAAAGAATTCCAACCGAAAGGAGAATAGTTCACTTCCAATATCCGGACTCAGGTGGGACTTGCTTACCGGATGTATCCCACCTGGGGGCGGTGGCTGAGGTGCCAGCGATAGGAAGTCTTGTCCTTCCAGCCCACGTTTCGGGGGTCCTTCCACAGCAGCTTGACCTCGCCCACCGTGTCCCCAGTGTTCCACAGGGCATTGCGCAGGAACTCCCCCGGGCCAGTCCGGGACTTCACCGCCTGGGTCAGGGTGGTCATACACACCATCAAACAGCTGTCTAAGTGACCTGCTTTCATGCATTCCCTCCGAAGCCACCTGCATCCAATTAAAAGTAAGAGCAGGTGTACGGCTGGCCACAGGCAATATCAGTTTCACGTGTGAAAACTGAATCTACACACCCGGACAGCAGGTGGACAGGTACAAAATGACAGCTAAAAAAGCTATAAAGAAAATAACAGTTCGGGGTAAACCCGAATGGGCCCACTGAGTAGCAGAAAGAGCATTAGTGCGAGGGTTTGACCTGCCTATATTGGAGACCTAGATATGTCAATCTCAAGTTTCATAGACGTTCCTAAGAATTCTGTTAATGCTAAATCGAGTAACTGCTCTCATACTTTGCAGAAGTGCAGTGCTTTACTTAGAGTCAACGTTTATTATGGGCATGGCGGAGTAGAGGTTTTACGATAAGGGATACTGGCTAACAGGTGGCCACCTTGAGCTGCAGTCCTGGCTCCGCAGTGGCCTTGAAGGGCACCGACTGCCAGTAGACTTGCTCTGTCTGCTTCCACATGACCACGTAGAAGCTGGAGGAGTCCTGGTAGCCGAAGATGAAGCCGGCATAGTCATCGTCTGTCACCGTGTTGATGTGGAAGGTGCCCTCGAAATCCACCCCGTTGAAGGCAGTGTAGCCTGGACAGAGAAAGAAGAAGGAGAGATTAATCTGGGTGAATGGAGAGCCAGTCCAGGACCGAAGGATGATGTAAGCTATGAGAAACTGACAAAGACTTACCCACAGCCAAACCAGGGTCACTGTTCATGGTCTGCACAATCTCCATACCCTAGGACCAAGAGTGGACATCTAGTAATAAGGCATGCTGATACATCTGCTCTGCCCTCTTTAAAAGCATAAAAGGATGTGAGGTACAGAACTAGAAGTGGGGACCTCTCACCTGGTTGAGCACCACCCAGTTGGGGTCAATTTGGGCATCCCCTTCGGGGTCCAGGATGACCGTCTGATAAGCTCTGAAGTCGGTCAGCGTAACCTCCGCACTCTCCGGGCACACGTCGACGAGATCCATCACAGTGTCGTTGTCAAAGTCGTTCTCACATACATCCCCCACCCCATTACCTGGTGAGATGAGCAGTTACCACCCAGACTGTCCATGTATAATATTAACTGAACTATTCATATAACACCTACACTATAGTCATGTCTGTAACATCGACCTGGCAGTAATACCACCTAAAGAATATACAGTCTTTATTTATAGCATATAGTTTATTATTATTAGTTTATTACTTTTTTATTAGCTTTATTTCAGTCAGTACAATATTCTGTAATATAATATAATATAATATAATACAGTATATATATTTTTTTATCATTAATGATTCTGCTGCTTTTGAAAACATCACGTAAATCTGTCTGCAAGAAGCATAACCAGGCATTTCATATGCCAATATGGAGGGTTACCATCCGAATCCTTCTGATTGGGATTGGGGATAAGCCGGCAATTGTCTGGTCCAGGACCCTTGAAGTCCGGGATGCCATCATTGTCATCGTCGTCGTCACAATCGTCGCCGATGCCATCATTGTCGGAGTCCAGCTGTGACCCGTTGGGGATCTCTGGACAGTTATCCCGTGAGTCTTGGTGACCATCCCCATCTCTATATCGGCAGAGACACGTCAATGACAATACGGCTACCATGTGACCACATTCTCACGTAGCCATGGCAGCAGGTTTCAAACAGGGTCCAAAGCTCTGCACAAGCAACTTTAAAATGTTTTTATTGAAACAAACCTGCAATCTGGACTATATTATAGTTTAGGCTTTACCTGGGATGGACTGTCTACGTGTCTCCTGGAAATATTTTGGGAAAATACTGAAAGCCACACAAGTTCGATAAAAATTCAGGGGCTATAAAGTGCTCAGTTCTGTGTAACAGAACCTGTGAGCAGTCCAGCTGACCACCTGTTGGGAAGCAGTGTGTGTGTGTGTGTCTGTGGATTATGTTTATTTTACATTGTGGGGACCAAATGTCCACCACAGTTTGACAAAAACCTGATATTTTGACATTGTTGGGATTCTTTTTCAGGTCCCCACAAAGATCTGTGAAGGCAACTTATGGTTTGGTAACTTATGGTTAAGGTTAGGGCTGGGTAGAGGTTAAGGTCGTCATGTTGGGAGTTTTCCCCCTAGAAATTAATGGAGTGTCCCCACAAAGATATAATTACAAAAGTGTGTGTGTGTCAGGCCGCACAGTCAGCTGGGATAAAAGTGACAGGTGTGAGGGCTGCCATGTGGCACACAGACTCACGTGTCCTGGTTGGTGTCACAGACGTCTCCCACCAAGTCATTGTCTACATCCGTCTGAGGAGAGAGGCGCCAGACAATGTTAAAACCGGGGCCCTTAAATTCCTGCCATGAGAAACCCATCCCATCTTTGTATCGCTTCACTATTAAGTAAACAAGTGTTACCAATACTGAACATTATACTCCATTGTTTAGGTAAAATACGATTTGTTACTTCCTAACATTAAACTATACTCTGTTTTTGTGCTGTATTTCTGTAGAGGCTGAGAAAGGACCCCTTTCAGGACATAAATCTGTGTGATAGGCCAGTGAGACGTATAATACAAACAACCGTAAATGAGCTAAAGAAAACTTATCTATATATAGTTCTGTAGTCCCTAATGTAAGTTCACATCTAGTTAATACATCTGGTAAATAGCCCTGTTCAGGCAATGCAAAAGGGGAATCCATCTCCATGGATTTAGTAGACTTTAGTAGTATCTGCACACCGCACAGTCTGTTCTCAGCTGAAGTGTTTGCAGTGCCCCCTAGCCACTCCCCCCTGACCTGCATGGGGTTGCTGATTTCGGGGCAGCTGTCACAGGCATCGCCCACCCCATCACCATCCCGATCCGTCTGCATGGGGTTAGGGACCTTGGGGCAGTTGTCCAGCACGTTGGGGATGCCTTACAGAGAAGGGCAAAGAGGGGTGAAGACTCATTGAAAGGTTCCCGGGGGGGGGGGCTAGGGTTTGACGGGAGAACTGAAAAAGCAGGACACTCTTACCATCTCCATCAATGTCATTGTCACAGGCGTCACCCTCGCCGCTGTTGTCCGTGTCCTTCTGGTCGATGTTGGGAACGTTGGGACAGTTATCGCAGGCGTCGCCGAAAGAGTCCGTGTCAGAGTTCTGCTGGTCCTTGTTGGCCACAAGTCGGCAGTTATCCTGAAAAGACAGAGACATCCAGTTACAAGGGAACCGGACGAGATGCGTACAACGTGCTGCAACCCAACAGCCTGGCCGTTAAGCGGAATGGCCGCTAAGTGAAGATCACGGTAACCGAGGCGTGACCGCGACCGTGCTCACGGCCTTACTACAGCCTTCCATATTCAGTTTCTATCATCCTTCATGAAGTGGACATTTTAAAAAACATTTTGTACATTCTGCTGCAGAGATCCCTCTCTGGCATGTGTTGTTGTTAGGTGCATGGAATTGGTCGTCGATTTGTTGGAAAATTCATTTTTTATTCCCATAGTATTTTTGAATGGACACTAACCGAGGTAGTCATTAAATGAGTAGTTGTTGCATTCAATAGGTTTTTGCACTATAGGTTAAAGATCGCTATGAGGACAGACTAATAAGGTGAAGAATAAGAATCTCTCTTTTGTCGCTGTACATATACAATAAAGCTCTGGGTCATAAGGGCCACAGACACACCTCCACGTTCTTGATGCCATCGCCATCGGCATCGTCGTCACACTGGTCCCCAATGCCATCATTGTCTGCGTCCTCCTGCCCAGAGTTGGGCGTGTAAACACAGTTGTCCTGTTAGGGGAACAGGAGGCGTGTTATCGGGGTGATGAACAGGTCCCTCACACCGCGCTATGAGGACGGGTGGGCTTCACCCACTGCTTTGCAGTGCTTGTCGTTGTCTATGCAGGGCAGATTCTCGTCCGGGTAGCCGTCGATGTCGATGTCGGGGCCGCAGGTGTAGCCGTTCCCAGCCCAGCCCACGTTGCACTGAATGAGGGATGAAGAAGTTGCATTCATCACCAGCGTGTTGCTGACCGTGCGGCTGAAAGGGCACCACCACGCCACACAGGCGGAGCCCTGCCAGCTACATGCCAGTGCCAGACCACTCTGGTCCCTGGTGTTGGCCCTGTTGATGCTACGTCCTCCCCCACCCTGCGGCTCATCACCGGCTTGCTTTAAATAGCACAGTGCCCTCCATCCCCAGCCCACTCACCGCACAGAACACCTCCCCATTCCTCTCAATGATGCAATGAGCATTGACGTCGCAGGGGTTGAAACTCAGTGTGGCGCAAGACCTCCGAGGGAGGCAGCCGGCCGTCTGGTTACCCACGAAGCCCGCTTTGCAGTGTCCACACTTAAAAGAACCCTTGGGCGTGAACAGGAATATAGAAAGGCAGACAGAGTAAGAGGAAGACAACGAGCAAAGCATCTGGCATAGCAGGGCCACCCTCCCTAATTCCACCACATATCGTTATAAACCACACAAGCTGCAGAAACAAAAACCCAGAAACTTGAGCCACCTTTGATTTATAGAATTGTGTAGCGAGAACTCACCACTGTGTTGGTGCACACAGAGTTGGGCACACAAGCGTTGTCCACCTCAACACACTCATCG
This sequence comes from Petrocephalus sullivani, assembly GCA_026780845.1. Taxonomy (NCBI): domain Eukaryota; kingdom Metazoa; phylum Chordata; class Actinopteri; order Osteoglossiformes; family Mormyridae; genus Petrocephalus; species Petrocephalus sullivani. The sequence continues at coordinate 14,424,641 of JAODKM010000126.1, read as the reverse complement.
ATGTCTCTACACTCCTACAGCAATCCGAAGGCACAACGTCACAGACCGGCCGGTTTTTCATGGTTTATAAGTCTGTGTCGAGACGCCATCTATCTATAGGTGAACACGTACTGCATGTCTGCTACTAAGCCAGTGTGAATGTGATTAAACAGATGTGTTAAAGAGGGATCTCGTGAGTGTGAGCGATCCTGCACACATGCTTCTTACTTGCTTTTTACTTTTGGCGTACTCCACCCCCACTCCGCTCAGAGGTGGTCCACCAAACCCAGGGGGGCAGGGTTCACAGGAGAAACCTTTGACTGTGTTGACACACCCCGAGGCCAGAAAGCACGGCTGTGCAAGAGCACACTGTGGGAGGGACAAGCGTGACAGCTTGAGCTGACCTGATGTTCGGGGCACAACCGCGTGTCAGTCATAGTGGCCACGTGCATATACACCCCCCCAGAAGGAAGTGCTGGAACTGCAGTGGACCAGAATAGAACGAGCTCGCCCTATGGGACAGGTGAAGATGGTACCTCGTCAATGTCCTGGCAGTGAGTTCCGTTGCCAGTCATGCCCTCAGGACAGGGCCCACAGCGGTAGCCTGGAAACTGCGTGGTCTCCATGCAGGACACGCCCTTGTAGCACGGGTTGGGTGAGCAGCGGGAACGTGGCTCGTGGAAGCCTGAAGATGACCCAGATGTCACTCCACACACAGGCTGTCTACAGGCTTATGTCTGCTGTTTCTGTGTCGCTTAGACAAGGCACTTTCAATGGGTGTCAAAGGAGGGCGAAGAAACTGCTCACCACACACTTGACACTCCAGTATGGTGTTCCTGATCAAAGACATCTCCTTCACCTACACAGAAGCACAGAGGTCAAGGAGGGTCACACAGATCTATGTGGACACACACAGACACACACATTTGTATTCCTGTATTAGTGAGGACTGTCCGTACATTTCTCTACCCAAGTAACCAAATACGAGACTTTTGGCATTTTTACTTTTTGATTGCGTCCACTGCTTTTCATGAAATAAAGTCTGAAGTAGAGAGGACCGAGTACAGCAAAACCTGAACACACACTCATTAGAACTGAGAAACGCACACACCCTGTAAAACCCTCACTTAGACCATCAAACACCTTCTACCACCCGCATGCTCCACAAGGCTTTCAGCACACCTCTCCACACTGTCACCCTCTGTTCCCAGCCTCCTGCTCCTTTACCTGTTCTCTAATGTCCTGCCGTAACTCCCCCAGAATCTGGTTGAAGATAATCAGCTGCCCAATCAGAGCCTTTGTGTGGTCACCTGACAGGGTGGCCAGGCGACATATCACACAATTAATTTGTACGCAGAACACACAGTGTTAGAAAAAGAGGGCACTTTTAATAAGCAAAATTGTGTCTTTCTAGCATAAGAAATAAATTCAAGGAACCACAAAGAGGAGAAGCTACTCACCAAGAACAGAATTCACCTCTCCTGTCACTGAAATAGGATTGAGGCATATTCTTAGCAGGGCAGCTTTATGACTAATATGAACATAAATACATGCCTTTTATACATCACAAAAATAACATCATATTAATTGTTAGTTAAGCTGTATATACAGGGGTTAATTTGTTTTATAACAATTGTTTTATAACAAAAGCCGATTGACAAGTAATGTTTAACATATCTGCAGAGTGAGCAGGGCCCAAACACAAAACAATGACTAAATGAACACGAATCATAACTAAAATATTAGATTACTAATTGCTTTGCAGTTCAGGCAAGTTTTTACTAGTTTTAACCACAACATTTACAACAGTTTAAATTACCTGCGACAATTTGCCAGGGCGACACTGGGAAATTTGGTACCTCTCCGATCAGTAGATACACATACATGCTATATTACCATATCACCACAAGATGGTGGTATTGGACAGTACATCGAGAGGGATATAAGCCCTTCTTGTGCTGACCACAGAAAATGTCCTTATCTGTGAAAACTATATCTTACCCCTTTTATATTTGTAGATATTTATTATATATCAATGCATAGACTCAACATTATTTAATTTTAGCCAATACACTATGTTTAGGTAACTGGCCAAGTTTGTTTTACACATGTAAAACTTTATTCAGTGTGGCATACTGATTTCCAATTAGTTAATACCAATAAAGAGCCTTGTAAATTATTTTGTTGTGTGACTCTATATGGTTCACCTGATTTTATGTACCATGGGTGAATGTTGACATTAGTGACATTAAAGAGGGTACAGACCCTAAATATGGCTAATTACCTGTGTTGTGCAAAGATGAGGAATCACCCTGGAAGGGGCAGTCAGTCAGAATGCCGGCTTTGGCTACAGATCCCCCTACAGCCAATTTCAGAGACTCTACGGAACCCTGAAACATCATACAGTTACGTCTGATAAGAAACACATTGATGCTTCAAAAAATAGATTGTTAATTTGCAGTAAGGTGGTACAGTACAGTTTAAGCAAAGGAGAGTGATGTATATTTTCGCTACAAAACTGGGACGTTCTAATGAAATAATACAAACAATACACTTTACGACAAGGATACTTCAAGCCACAATTATTATCTATTAAGAATGGACATACAAAGCAAATTCTAGCTGGCTGAGCGTGCATCACCTGCAGCCTAGCATATGCCTTGTGACCATTACGAATGTCCACAAGCTCTGGGTCGGCCGGCAACTGGACCAATGGGGGGAGACCCTGGCTGGAATCGGCCAATCGGCAGTTGACGTAGAGCTCTAACTGGAGGTTGTCCCGGCGGAGTCCCGCTACGCGCAGTATGATGGACTGCGTCCGCCCGTCTGCCAGGTTGGCGTTCTGGAGGTTGACGGTGTGGAGTTTCCCGTCCTCCCGCACATACCGCACAAGAACTGGAAGACAAAAGGAGGAAGATAAGGGAGAGAAGGAAGAGGGAAGCCTCCAGGGAATGGGGGTGAAGATCAACATATCTAAAGAAAAGGGTTCTTTGAGTGTTCTTCTGTAGCTCTTCTGCTCATTGAATAGTCCTATCAGGTTCATGCTTTATTAGAACGTGTTGTGTATCTCCTAATCCAGGACAGCTTACTCTTGTACCTGGACGTTCATTGCTCATAGTCCAAGTCCCAAACACGCCCTGAGTCTGGAATGCCGCCCGAGTCCCAAACATGGCCTTAGTCCTGAACGAGTTCCAAACACAGCCTAATCGTGCGTTCCATCATCCTCGAAACTCGGGATCTGAGTCGGATTCTGGGTTTCGAAACCGGAAGTGACGACATGCGCGCTCCCGTTTCTCCAAAAATCCGGGAGAAAGCTCAGGGCAGCCCAGAGTGCCCCAAGTTTCAGATTCAAGATGGCTGCCCAGTGCAAAGACTGTAGGTGGTGCTGTGATATTTTACATTTTTAAGCACTTTAGTGTTGTTTGCGTGATCTTCGTAAGCTGTGTACAACGTACAGCGTTATTGTAGTTGATAGATGTGTTGCTACGGTGAACGGCATATGCTTGGAGCCGTTCGTACTCTGAAAGAGCTAGCGCAAGGGCCACTTTCTTGGAGGCTTCCATCTTGGATCCGAGTTCGGCAAGTGGAATGCATCCGATTCGGTTTTCCCCGAGTTTTTAGCGGATGTGACGTTATTCTGAGTTCCGAGCTCCGACCTCCGAGGGTAATGGAACGCACGATTAGTCCCGAACGTGGCTTGAGTCTGAAACATGGCCTGAGTCCCAAACGTGGCCCAAGTCCCAAACACAGCCTGAGTCCGAAATGCCGCACGAGTCCCAAACATGGCCTGAGTCCTGAACGCAGCCCGAGTCCCAAACATGGCCTGAGTCGTGAACGAGGGCCAAGTCCCAAACTCGGCCTGAGTCCTGAACGCCACCCGAGTCCCAAACACGGTCTGAGTCCCAAACGTGGCCCGAGTCCCAAACACAGCTTGTGTCCGAAATGCCGCCCTAGTCCCAAACACGGGCTGAGTCCGGAAGGCAACCCAAATCCTGAACACGGCCCGAGTCGGAAATGAGGGCCAGGTAAAGCCTGAATCCCAAACACGGCCTGAGTCCCAAACATGGCCTGAGTCCCAAACGTGGCCCAAGTCCCAAACATAGCCTGAGTCCGAAATGCCGCCCGAGTCCAAAATATGGCCTGAGTCCTGAACGCTGCCTGAGTCCCAAACATGGCCTGAGTTGTGAACGAGAGCCGAGTAAAGCCTGAATCCCAATCACGGCCGGAGTCCTAAACGTGGCCCGAGTCCCAAACACAGCCTGTGTCCGGAATGCCGCCCGAGTCCCAAACATAGCCTGAGTCCTGAACGCTGCCTGAGTCCCAAACATGGCCTGAGTCCCGAACGTCACCCAAGTCCCAAACATGGCCTGAGTCCCGAACGCCGGCCAAGTCCCAAACACAGTCTAAGTCTGGAACGCAACCCTAGTCCCGAACACGGCCCAAGTTGCAAACGAGGGCCGAATAAAGCCTGAATCCCAAACACGGCTGGAGTCCCGGACATGGCCCGAGTCTTGAACGCAGCCCGAGTCCTGAAGAGGGCCCCAGTTCCGCACCTTTGTTGATCTTGCCCATGACGGCCAGCTCCAGGTATTTCTTGTTGTCCTGCTTGTTGTAGAGCCCCAGCAGGACGCCTCCCAGTTTCGGCGGGAGGCGGAAGGTGGAGGTGACGTACATGTCGCTGACCGTGCCGAGGGCTGCGGCCACTTTCTCCACCGCTGCCGTGGTCTGCTTGGCATCTTGCAGTGTCAGCACGTCGATCACTGTGGGAGAAGGGAGAAGGATGAGAGCGGATGCCAAAGGCAGACAAGGCAGAAATGAGAGCAGCGTTGGAACAAGGTGCTGCAGTGTGGCTCAGGCTCAGTGTGGCGCCATTCTGTGCCTGTGATCCGAAGGTCACCAGGTCAAAGCCCCGGCTTAGCAGAGTGATGTCACTGTTGGGCCCTAGAGCAAGGCCCCAGACCCCCAACTGCTCTGGGGACTGGCTGACCTGCTTACTCAGTTATACGCTGCTTTGGGTAAAAGTGTCTGCCATAGAAATTTAATAGCCAGGATAGGAATAACTGAGCATTTATGAAAAAACAATGTAAATTAAGAAATGGAGTGAAAGAGTCCCACGAACGAAACAGTTTTAACCCAAATTTTAGCAATAATGTGGCTAATGGACAATGGGGTAAATGCAGAGTGAATCCGCCAATCAAAGTTTCTCCTATTAGAACCGAAGGATTTAAATAAAAAAAAATAATAATAATCCCAAACGCAGCCCAAATGAAACAAAGACATACTGTCAAATATTGCTTCCTCTGTTGGAGGTCACAGTTTCACACACAAAAATGATTTGCACATTAATTGCACAATCTAGTGTTTAAAAATTCCAGACACTTTGTCTTAGGCTATGTGAGGCAGCTTTTGTGATTTTTGGTTACTTAACTCCCCATGTGCCAAACTGCCGCATGTGACTGGACAAGGGAAGGAAAAAAAACGCACCACCAGCCAATTACAGTGTTTTCCTACCGCGTTGTTTTTGCATGCTCAATAAACCTAAACCATAAGTTTTCCTTCAAGAATATTGTTCCACATCCAAGTGAATGGAAAGGTTTCCAACACGTAAATTAGGTCCCGGTGTGCAAATGAAGCCAAACTATTCGCGGCACTCTCAGGCACTTATAAAAAATGACCAATGGCATATGTGAGATTAATGCATCCGCACTTCACCTGGAAGTGTCTGTAAGGAGGCAGGTCACAATGTACACAAGGACACTCTCAAAAAAACCCTGATATAACACAGGGCTGCTTCCACAGTAGCAAATGGTTTATAACTGCATGATCATTACTGAATTCTAAAACTATCAAATGTTTTATTAGAACATCAAACACTAGTCCAAAATGTATTTATTACTACCATTTGTAGCTGTGTTACTCTGTTAAATAAAAATATGAACTGCGGTTTAACTGCAGTTTTGAATAATACCATTCATACTGTAAACTGGACAGGTAATAGTCCATCATTTTCTACTAGAAAACAGCAACAAAAAATCACTTTGACTGAACCGCATGAATCTTTGGAGATTACTCACCTTTTACTCTAAGATAAAGTTTTTATTAGTTGTTTCTGTGGTTATGACCAGCTGCAAATAAAGTACCTCTTTTCAGGGGACATAGTTTCCTATAACAAGCACTGACCGCGAAGTAACTGAATTACCTTCTCAAATGATTGCATTCACTTTTTTTTTTACTCAAAAAACAACCAATAACTGCCATCCTTCATCAGTCCCACATGCTCTTTGCTCTCAGTTCCCTTCCTCATTTGTGTGTTATGCCTCACTTTAAATCCTTCCTCCGCTGGACCGTGAGCATCCACTCCCACATCCCTGCTCATTCATAAGTTCCTAACTCCCACACTAGCACAGGCAGTAAGTCACCCTGACAGAAGCTGGAGATTCAAAGGTTCCCCACAAGTAAGGACAAAGAATGAGTGAAGTCCCAGGGCACTCTGTGGCATTCCAGCCCATGGTAATGAGGCCACCGGGCCTGAACTTTCCTCTCCAACCGTTTCCCAATCCAGTCCTCGGGGACCCACAGACAGTCCATGTTTTTGCTCCCTCCCAGGGGACTGTCTGGCGGGGAGCTGGTAGGGAGCGAAAATGTGGACTGTCTGGTAGGGAGCTCAGAGGGAGCAAAAATTTAGCCCGACTTTGTGTCCCACGAGGACCGGACTGGGAAACACTGCCCTACAGTGTTGGCTGTCATTCTGCGCGCCATAAACTTCTGGTTGCATTAAGGAGACCTACCATGGTACAGCAAGGAGAAGGGGAGAAGGAAAAAGACAATGAAGCTAGATGTCGGGTTCTGGTGGAAGTCAGGCCAAGGGCTATGAGTAGCTGATACACCAACAGCTTGCAAATGATAACTCATTTATGGTATACAAGAAAACCTGAAAGAACTGGGGATCTCCTTAGCTTGATATGCAAAAATCACATTGGGGTTTCTGGTTGAATAACATCAAAGTCAGCCATATCTCAAAACCCCGTTAAAGTAATATGGAAGAAAGTGACCACTATTAATTCAGGAATAAAAATACCCATCATACCATTTCGCGGGTACCAATAAAGCAGACCCAGCACCCTGCACTAGCCAGCAGCGACAGATGTGTTTGGTGAGTGTTACCGCACCCGGATTTGCAGGAGATTAAAAAGGCTCATGCCCCCAGCCCCTGAAGAGGCGTTTGGAGAGTTTAGACACATTACCAGATGGAATCACTCACGCTCGGCTACAGGCGGCCCTAAAACAGCCCCTCCGCTCTGTTGTACACATGCAAGGGATGTTGAGGCTGTGGGTAAAAACCCGCGGCTCTAATGTTATCACACGTCACGCGGAAAAGTCACGAAAAGGATGCTCCACCCTTTAGATATTATTGCCCTCTGGTGTATAATAAAATAATATATATCATCTATCTCTATGACCATTTAAGATTCAGGAGACTGCACCATCCTATTGAAATAAGTTACGTTAGTGTTTGTTTTGGAAAGGATAAGGTATTACGATTCTTTCACGAAGTGTTTAAAATGTTGTACATTTTGTCAAGTCAAGCTTATCGCTAAGGATGCCCAGACTTGTGTACCCTCAGATCCGGTGTATCTTGTGTAATGCACATTAATTGCGTCGTCGCAGCCGCTTAGATCACTTCATTCGCGCAGTAAGTGTGATTTAGATGCCAATACAGCCAAGCTGATAGGGAAAGATCACTGAACCGCGCAGCGCACGAGAAAGGCATGCTTAAAAGCTTTACAGCGCATCCCGTTTCAGGAGGCCGACTGCATTGTGGCAGAAGTTAATTCTTAACCGTGTGTACAATGCTGTGCTTTGTAGTTTTACAGCACAGCACGTTCAGACGCTGAGTGGGCACCCTTTAGAAAGGTGCTTTTCTCAGCTCATAAGCTCATGTCTTTAATTCCATAACAATTTATTGCAATTTATTATTTACTGAAACTTGTACAAGGTACTGTTTACTAAACTACCTAACATTTTTTGAAATCCAAATGTGCTAAATTAAATGCAATTTATATTTTTGCTTCAAACATTTATTCATAGAGGAGAATAGATGTCATATGTTAAAATACATTAGTTCACAATAGATGTATTTCATATTACCTTGCATCTCCTGAAAAGTGGACGACTCGGAAAAGCCGGTATACACCAAGGCAGAGAGCGTAAATAAGACAGCCGATATTCGCTTAGAACCCATGTTCCAGAAAGCGGTGCGCGCACGTCTGCCAGGAACACTGCTCTTCAGATACTAAGGGATGGAGAAAATCCCGTGGTGCCTGCGGCTCTCAGATCCCAAACGTGGCTGTCAAGCAGCTTTGCAGAGTCTGAAGTGGCGCTCTGACCCGGGTTCAAGAGACAACGGGGACCAGTGGTGCTCGGCCAGCACGCATCCGAGGAATGCTTCCTCTCTCCCTGGGAGCGGCGGAGCGAGCGAAGCGAGGGAGGCCACTTATCTCACAGGGAACACACTCACTTTCACATGGAAAATACGGCGCAAAACACACCGACCTGCTTTATAACCCCCCAACATATGTGCTTGCGGCGCGGACTAAAGGGGAAGGAATTCTCAACAACTTCTCGCTACAAACCGGCGCTAAATTACACCATTAAAGAAAAACAAATTTACTTTAATGCACCGTCGTTCCCAGCGAGAGGATTTGGCCTCAGCGACAAAAATCATGGGCTACATTTTTGTGGGATGTCTGCACGTCACTTTGAGAGAATGCGTTAATTATTCAGAGCTCATTAAAAGCATCATCCTCAGATGAATTTGGTGGCGTTTCGACTATTACAGCTCCAGTTAACGCTATTAAAATTAATACAACCATGAACCCGACATTAATCTGGAACCATACACGCAGAATAATGTTAAAATTGTTTTGAAAGAGTAAAAAAAAAAGTGTCTGCCGTTAGTTATATGGAAAATTAAAGTCAGGGCTCATAAAATCGACTACTCAGATACGTGAACATAATTTCTGTTAAAAGACTGAAAAATACAGATGACCTCAGCACGGAAAACTGCGGTGACCAGAGTCTGATCCACAGTGAAATCTGAGCCCTTAAACTTAGCTGCACCATTTCCTCCTCTTGAGAAGTCATGTCTATTTTTCAAATACCGACATAAAACGGGTCAGAGCAACGCACAGTAACCGTGTAATATTATCAAGAACAAGGGCCACGGTTAGATATGAGCTTCCTTTACAATGACAGCTTCAATTTTGTACGTGGTCTCCTGGCAGTAATATGCAACAATAGAGCAAATAATGAGGACAAACATACTAGTACTTTTATGTTCGTATTTTCCTGTCAGAAAAGGGCATGTTTATAAAGGAATTGAGCAGTGTTAACGTTTTCATCCTACCTAATAGTTCCGTTTTTGTGTCCATTTTTCGGTTTTTGGCTACATAAAAAAATCAATGTTCATAATTTATTTCAGGAAAGTATGAACAAACTGCATGAACAAAGCCAGATTCTCATTCTGGTCTCCGTCTGTTTTTTATTACATAAAATAAATAGTTCCTTACTTATTAGTCTCTTTCAGGAAGCATACCCCATTGTACAGTATGCCTCTGAATGTGCCTACTCTGTATGGAAAATGTGGGGAAATCTCAGTAAAGGATTTTTCTCTCAAACAGAAATTCTTGTAAGATCATTTTCGGGGTCATTAAACCAGGGCCCCTAGAGACCCCATTGATGTTGCATTTACTCACCATGCAGCCGCAGAAGCTGTGAAGCGCAACTTTTCACGGTTTGTAGCAACAGTGAAACACTACAACAAAACAAAAGGAAGAGTCCAGTCATGGGAAGCCACTGCTGACTATTATTATTATTTATGGTAATAACGGAATCTCCTGCTGGACTGGGGTCCAGTGGAGACAATGTGATGCAGTGCTCTATGAGGGGTCGGTACATGTGTTAGGATGTGGGGAATTGTCCTAATGGATGCCCTTCCAGTGGAGACAATGTGATGCAGTGCTCTATGAGGGGTCGGTACATGTGTTAGGATGTGGGGAATTGTCCTAATGGATGCCCTTCCAGTGGAGACAATGTGATGCAGTGCT
>JAODKM010000126.1:14402316-14414456 GCA_026780845.1 Petrocephalus sullivani | reverse complement strand
GGGTCGGTACATGTGTTAGGATGTGGGGAATTGTCCTAATGGATGCCCTTCCAGTGGAGACAATGTGATGCAGTGCTGTATAGGGTGTCTGTACATGTGTTAGGATGTGGGGAATTGTCCTAATGGATGCCCTTCCAGGGGATAAAATGTGATGCAGTGCTCTATAAGGGGTCTGACCATGTGTGAGGATGTGGGGAATTGTCCTAATGGATGCCCTTCCAGTGGAGACAATGTGATGTAATGCATTCATATAAGGTGCCCTTCTACGTGAGAAAACATCATTACAAGTGCCCTCTGCAATTGGTGCCCTTCCAGGGAAGACAATGAGATGTGGTGCCCCACTATGAGATAAATATTACTGTGCCATACATAGCTTACCATTGACTAGCTGGGGGTGGGGGGGGCACTCCTCATCAAATAGCCAGATTCCTCAGCTGCCGAGGTGCCACCAAAGTGGAAGCATTAAAAAGGTGGGGGTGATAAACTCAAAGTCAGGTTCCAGCTTGGATTAATATGAAAACTGCTGTCTGAAATAAAGATCCCCTACCATAGCATAAACCATGTCCCAAAATCGCCATTTGTGCGCTTTCAATTTCAGCTGGTTCTAGACACCAATACTATGAGAACTGTAAATATTTCCCCAAGACGCATTTGTTTCCAGTACTTATCCTTTGCTGTTTTTCCCCACAATGTCTTTCTATATAATCAGTTCAAATGAAAACTGGCCACAAAATGTGCAAACCTTACATTTTGAAATCATTGCCTTTAACAGAAATAATTCCCAGAGACTGGTGCGGTAAAGGAGGTCTATGGAATCACCACTTTTAATGTCCTGTGAAGCAGATATATTCAGTTACAGTATCATTGCCATTGATGATTATGTCTTAGTGAGTACACCTTTAGGAAGACTTCTCCAGTAAGTCATTCTGCCACTTTTTATCATCTTCCAGAAAAAACATTTTCTCCCAGAAAAACTGAAACAATGGTGGATGATTGATGTTTATTTAGAAAAAGTATCTATATTCAATCAAACCAAACAAGTGACTCTCGCTGTATGTGAGGTCAGCGAATTCGGGAGATGCTGCAAGAGAAACCAGTTTGGTTTGATTGCAAAGCAAGTTAGTCTTCCGAATTTTCAGAACTACGCAACATGCAGTTACCTTTATGAAATACACTTCAGGCTTTGAAGAAAGCATTCAGGTTTGTGTACACAGTATACAACAATCCTGATGTCTATTCCAATACAAACGGTGATGAATAATCTTCCTTTTGAAAATGATTTCATGGCACAGATTACAAAAGTAATGACTATATTTTAATTATATTTTGATAAACTGTGCAAGATAAGTCAGGCTGAATTAGACCAGATTTTCGGCCTGCAGTATTTACATGCAGGGCTCAGTCATAGTAAACACTTGGATTTGTGCATTTAAACATCTCATTACACTAGGTCACTTTTCCATTTCAAAATGAAACATCTGTAATTTAGCACAATAGAATGATGTTTTTTGTTTTTTTTTGGGGGTGGGGTGGGTTTACTTGTCACTTGGCAACGCATAGCTCAAGTGCATTCAAGTCACTGCATCCAGACACATTCCTGCAGGTGTTATCAGGGGGAGTTTCTGGGTAAGCAGTGCCTCCATAGCAACAGGTCCATGACAACTCCCTTAGAAATGCACATTTTTGGTTTTATAGAATGATGCAAAACTTTCCTTTATTTCTGTAATTAATATAAAAAAAAGAACTGGGTGACCAGGACCTCAGGCCCTGCACTTCCTAAGCCTCGCATTGGAAGATAAATGGATGAACAAAATTACTAAATTAAAGTTTAAGAATGCTGCTTACAAATAAACACTATTACAAGTATTGGTTTTTAGGGCAATCAGACACAATTTATGTGGTATTTGTGTTGACAAGTGGGATTTTAGTTTACGGTTGTGACTCAAATTCACCAAAGACACCCGCAGGGTCTGTAGCACAATTACTAGTGTGAAGTAGTCATGTACGGTTTGACCTCATGCGAGGATAAGACCACCAAGAATACATGGATATTTGTTTATAGTACTTGGAATTATATATTATTACATTGTATGCTTTTGAACTAATAAAATCCACTAGAGGTCGACAAGCAGCAAAAAGGCCTGCAGCAGCGGTGGGCTGTGTGAGGCTTCAGGCAGCATAGCATCCAGCAGCGTATAGAGCAACTGGTCAAGTACTGGTGACAAGTACTCGAGACACGGGGGTGGGGCATGACCCACGTTCCTAAAGGGGAAACCCAGGAGCATCTGATGACGCACATCATACCTATCTCATCACTACCGTCATCACTCTATGGAGTGCAAGATGACAGTATGCCTCCAAGAGACTGAGAGCCTTGGGTTCCAACTGAAGAGTAACTATTTTATGTGAAGAAGTCAACTCAGTACAAGTGAAAAATGTATAGAGAGAAGTGCTTCTAGTTTTTACTTTTTGTTTTTTTTTTTACTCCAGTTAAATATTTACCACGTAGCAGTCCGGCCACATTATATCATAATCAGTGAGTAGGGAATCAAAGGGAGCGGAACACATCTTTATGTAAAAAAATTAATTGTCTGATACTATTGCACGCTGCTGACATAAAATGCAGAGGCAGGTCAGATACTGCTTTGATATCAAATTGGAAAAAAAGTAAGAATTACAAAGATAATCTTTTTAAACTACTCAGGTCGCTCCCATTTTAGACTTATGTTTGACATACTGTTGGCCAACAAAACACGAAAAGCCAACGTGAAAACGCAAGTGTACGACACATGGTGTTGTTTTGTTTTTAATAACCTGAAACCCACATACTTGTTCCCTCGTGAACACTAGCAAAGCTCATGAGGCTTAAAAACAAGACCCGAAGACAGAAGGCTTACACATCAGTTTATAATGAGATCACCCAGATGGCTTGTGACTGAGGTACGCGTTTGCTTTACAGAAAGGTTAGCCTCCATTTAAAAAAAAGCCCCAAAAAAACTTGCCGGCAATGGGAGAATCAACGATGGCCAATGCCTTGATCCAGTTAGGATTACTGTGCATTGAAGTTCCAACAAGACTTCACTAGCTGAGGGGGAAAGACAATAAAATGCGAACGTCCTTCAAGTTCTTGAATCTATCAGGCACAAGCTAATGCACGACATCTCCTGGTGCTCATTTCACGAGCCCCCATCTTCACGTGGTCCCGAGAGCCTAGTGCCAGTTTTGACCTCCAACACATTCGGAACTCCCTCTTAATCGTCTTCCTCCTCCTGGTGTCTGCCCACCCCAGGTCCCTCAGAGCTGTCCAGCGCCCCCTGCGGCCGCACATGCTGGATGGAGAGGATGCCCGTCAGCAGTGCGTAGCTCAGCATGGCACCCAGGGCCACCAACACCGACAGCACTTGGTTGCGCCTCTTGTTGGGTTCGTGGTCCAAGTCGCTGCTGTCCGGCTGGCTGGAGAACTTGCAACCCGGAGCATCTGCCATAACCGCCAGAGTTACAAAGGGTGTCAGAGATCACAGCAGCAGGAGAGATTTTCATGTATTGGCAGGGCTACTAATATAATCATTATCATAGTTATCTATCCAATCCCTCCATGCTGAAACTGCTTATCCAGTGGAGGGTCATGTAGAGTGACCTTACTCCAGGCAGCACAGCACACAGGGCAGGGGACACCCTGGACAGAAGGCCAGTCCAGCACAGGACACATGCACTCAAGAGTGCTGAGATCTCTACATTACTCACCTTGATTATGATAACAACCCACTAAAAACTCCCTGTATCTTCACATAGGTTAGCTCTCTATGAGAGCTGGGTCACTCACCTCGCCCCTCGTTGGGAAAATAGAGGGCCATGATGTTGGAGCAAAAGCTAGTGAGGTTGTCCATTGACTTGAGGTGCTGCTGCAGCTTAGCGTTGGGCAGCTTAATCCTGAGCAGTGGTGCCAAGTGACTGAACACATATGCATCCAGAGAGGAGGGGCTAGAGGTAGGACACAGAAAATGAAACAAAAAAACCCAACATATTCCATGAAGTATTTACATGAAACCACCTTGTGGTATTACACTATTGTATACAATCATAGACAAATTTCAATGGTGTGGTTTTGAGAGTTCAGACAGACTGGAATTTGGGTATGATAAGGCATGATGGTGAGTGATGTCTGATCGGTTTGCCTGACTTACGAATCCCCAAAGAAAAACTTCTGCGAAGCCAAGCGCTGAGAGAGGAGATTCATACATTCCAGGGCATCACGATAAAGCTGGGGAAACACGGAGAGCCGTTTCAGACACACTCACACACTGTATTCCTATCTACAGGGACCCTCCATTCATTTCAATGGGCATAACCCTAATTTGGGTTTGGAACCCTAACTATGACACCCTTAACCCATCCAGCCCTAACCATAACCATAACCATAAATAACGAAGACAAAATACAAGAAAAAACTTTTGGCATTTTTAGTTATATGATTGCAGTCACAGATTTTTAGAAAATTGACGTTATTTATGACGTTTAGTTATATTTTTATTGTGTGTACCATAAAAATGTCCCCACAAGGTAAAAGGTAGCAGGTTTTTATTATACTGTGGGAACATTGGGTCCCCACACTGTAATAATTACAAATTCACATGCACACAAACACATGACTCGCGTACCTATCTAAATGGGGCACTCCATTTATTCCTATGGGAAAAACCCTAATCCCAATCATGACACCCTTAACCCCAACCCAGCCCTAACCTTAACCATAACTAACCAAGCGGAATACAAGACTTTAGGTATTTTTACTTTTTTGATTGTATTCACAGATTCTTAGGAAATTGAGGTTATCCAATGGGGACCTGAAAAGATGTCCCCAAAAGTAGGGAAATTTCAGGTTTTACCACACTTTACGGACATTTTGGTCCTCAAATGTGATCTATGCAAACCCACCCACCCACACACACACACACACACACACACACGTGCTTCTGTTTACTGCTTATGCTGTTCCCCTGGGTAATGCACCCTTTGTTTATTACAGTACTAACAAAATTCTGCAGCACAACAGAAATACTTGTCAAATATGCACCAATTAAATCCCTTCAAAGTCACTCAAGTCATCTCCACACTTCACGCCCTGAGGCATGTTCTTATATAAAGTCTTGGGAATGCATACATTGGACCCCTTCAAGCTGGTAGGGGGCCACATGCGGTGGATGTATTTAATGTATTGTTAAAATCCAAGACTATCTGAAAACAACATTCTGGTGACTGATAATCCACAGCACGTCTTACACAAGAGAAACACTATTAAGCAACTACAGTGCTGTCTTGAGTACTTCTTCCTAGAGTTACTCAATGAGCTGAGAATTTTCTGGAAAAATGGTGACCTCTCTAAGGGTGTAACCATCCTCGACAACAATGAGAATTTGAGTTTCTCCAGATCTTTGGAGCGCAGTCGTTACTGTCACTGGTAGCGCTTGAGGACCCTGAAGGATCAACATCGCTAAATGCCATCACTAAACAGCACTTCTGAGAATCCCTTAACATGATCCCCATTAAACATCTGGCAGGAACATCCACTGTCAAGGCAGCAAAGCCAAATGGCCGTCTGCCCACTGATACCTCAGAGAGCATAGCTGCCCCTGAACTGCCCTCACCTCTTTCTCGGTCTCGTCCCCGGGTTCCAATCTCAAGTCGCCCGTCATTAGCCGAAGCCGGTCTAGCTGCCTGCTCTGTATGCGGCCGGGCAGGAAGAAGTTCAGCGGGAAGGGAATATTCTCTCCATGCCACCGCCGGGTAACATCCACATAGTTCTTGGGGTCCACCCACAGAGTGTAGATCTGAGTACAAAGGGCGGGGGCAGTTTGGGAATGCAACGCACGGGGAGACAATGTTTACCTTGCACCATCGCCACTGACTTTCACATTTGAGAAAGCCTGAATTTGTCACTTCATCCAACTTCAGAGCTGGTTTCCGTTTTAGAAAGGACTATTGCACCATACTGTTATGAAGGTTCAAGCATCCTTTATCATCATGTGTACACTGCCAGTCAAGAGCGTTTGAACATCCTATATTTTAGCATTTTTGAGCTTCAGAAAATGAGCTCATTGCAAATACGCTGTGAGGACTTTTTGAAGAAGATTGAAGATGAAGTTTTGACACGTATAACGTGATGACACGGTCGGCACAATCGCCGCTGAAGAATTTGCCTCCTCAACAATATGTTACACTATTACTGTCTGTCTGTTTTCTTAGGAAACTCATGGAGATCCTCCGGAAGCTGCCGCTACATTGGCTTTTGTTGGTGGAGCAACAAATTTCATCACCTCTTTTCTGATGACTTATTTGAAGAAAAAAAAAACACTGAGACAGAGGAACTGCTAGATCCTTCCAAAAAACTTCTAAACCTTTTGCGTTATCTCCATGTTATGCCACCCACATGCCCATCGAATATAACTTCCCACCCCACTTCGAACCACCCCAATGTTCTCTCACTGTCAATCTCCATCTCACCAATGCTGGCAGGAGCTTCTCCTCCAACAGGGAGATGAAGGCCAGAGCGTCAGCCCCTTCTTTGGCGGATAAGTCGTAGTCTGCATTGTATTTCTGAAAAAACACATAAGAAGCCAATCAGAATCCATCCAGAAGCACGACACAGCAGCTCAGGCTTCCCAAGCTGAAAAATTATACATATAAATGCATAGTGTTCCCCTGCCCTTACGTCTAATGATTTCACTAATAATTTCCAAATGGAAGGCTCATTAGGAATCCAAGAAGTACCGCCAAGCGGTTTCTAGCCATAAGGGACATCAGCCATCTAACAGCGAGGAAATCTGTACGCTTCCATATAAGTGGGCCCACCAGTGTATAAGATAACAGAGGCTATCTGCTGTCAAGCGGTCGATCAGAACAAACCCCGAGTGTTTTGAAAAGGATCCAGATTGCCTGTACTCTAAACCGGGCCAGGAAGCACCAGCCCCTCCGAGGGAAAGACCCCAACCACAATCACACCGAGGAATTTCATGGAAATTCTGCTGCTTAGGGACTGGAAGGTCTGGAACCCTAAGTGGAAATGCCGCGTCTTGCCGACCCCCATCCCCCGCCTCGGGGCTGCTTCAGAGGGTCTTTTCTCCATTGCGCCCTCATCTGCTTCGACGGACTCCCTTCCAAAGCAATTATGAGTCCGCGCTGTGGTTTGAAGCTCCCCCCCAACCCCATAGCCTCCGTCCTTGGCTGAGACGGGTGCACTAACTATCTGTGCTGATGGCTTCCATCTGGGCATTAGCTGTCATGCATTTATTTCTAGAGAAAGGGGTAAACTGAGAAGTGAAGAGTGAGAAAAGGAACATCGACACACCCGGCCCGGCGGCCCATTTGCCCGTTCTTGTGTTACAGAGCACGTTTGAGCAAAGAATGGCTTCCCCAGGGACCCCGGCGCGTGGGCCGCCCGGCTGGCACCCTTAACCTTCAAGAGGGGTTCGGATATAACGTGTCACTCAGGCAGGAGGGTGGACCAGTCACCTGCTTCTTCAGGTGGATGATGATCTTGCCCGGCTGGGACAGGTTTCCTTCCTCTTGGGTTTTCAAAGCAGGCAACGAACCTGTCAGAGAGACGCAGCGATACATGACAGGGCCCACAGCCGAACACCGTCTTTATACCACATGACAGGGCCCACAGCCGAACACCGTCTTTACACCACATGACAGGGCCCACAGCCGCACACCATCTTTACACCACATGACAGGGCCCACAGCCGCACACCATCTTTACACCACATGACAGGGCCCACAGCAGAACACCATCTTTACACCACATGACAGGGCCCACATCAGAACACCGTCTTTACACCACATGACAGGGCCCACATCAGAACACCGTCTTTACACTACATGACAGGGCCCACATCAGAACACCGTCTTTACACTGCGAATCATCCTCAGCGACACATGGCCGGAGAGGATGATGCGTTAAATAACAGAGGAGGGATTTAGTCTGATGTGAAACACTGGTGTTACCGGTAGGGCTTCTCCAGGGGTTGGCGATCTTGTGGACTTTGACAGGAGCACCGGCAAACTTGGCATAGGCCTAGAATGAAGGCATTTGACACTCACTTAACAGCAGGAGAAATCAGACATCCCAGCAGTACATACAGACGCCTAACCTGTTTTGGCTTGTCAATAAAGTAGTCTGCCAATAAAAAAGCAGCATAAAAAAGGC
Source organism: Petrocephalus sullivani (assembly GCA_026780845.1). Taxonomy (NCBI): domain Eukaryota; kingdom Metazoa; phylum Chordata; class Actinopteri; order Osteoglossiformes; family Mormyridae; genus Petrocephalus; species Petrocephalus sullivani. Next base: position 14,406,250 of record JAODKM010000126.1, on the reverse strand, counting down.
ATTATTCTACAGCATTGTTTTTTTTTGTTGTCAAATTTCATATTCGCTAGAATAGTGTGTGACTGGTAATGCACAGGCCTGTCCTTGGCGCCCCCTATCTGCTGGAGTAGGCAGGGTCACTGCAAGCAAATGCATGAGCTGTTTACTGAAGATGGTCGGAAAGACGCAATGTCACCAGGAGAAAAACACTGATATTAAAAAGTAAATTTAGGGTGACTGCAAGGAAAATGTTACATTTATGGGATTGATGCGAGCAGCTGCTTGACGATAACGGCAGCACGCTGAGAGTGAGTAGTACAGTGGGGTTTGGGGGGTGGGGGGGCTGGTGGTGACAGAGTACAGGTGTGCAGTTGTCCTACTCTGAGCACTGAAAGTGCAGTGACCGCGCCGCGGCACTGCACACGTGGAGCGTGGCACACAGGCTCCTGCAGACTCATTAGAAACAGACAGAACTGCCCGGGAATCGTCCGCAAGGTGCCAGGAATGTTTTCCCAGGAACACCTCAATTACAACAGACTGCTGGGGGGGGGACCGCAAGTGTGTAAAGGCAGTAATGAGAAACAGATAAGGCAAAGCCCCCATTGACGTGGGAATGGAAGCGGCCATGGGGAAGACGCGCGTACGATTTTCCGATCGGCAGAAATTCCGGAAGGCAGTCTGGGTTATAAAGCATCGGCGACAGTGCCAAGCTCGCATTTCCCGCTCTCCCTCCTTCCCGCCACAGTCTGTCCACAGCAGCCTGGACGCCCCAAATGGGTCAGAAAGGAGGTGGGAACTCCGGCTAAGATAGAGACGGTGCTGGGGGGGGATATCTCGTTAAAAGATTCTTAACGTAGGCTTGGAAATTCAAGCAAACGTCCAGCATACAACTAAAGTGTTTGGATAAATGTGAGTCTGCGTCTTTGGCAGGAGAGTCCATTCAGTTTCCCGCAGATAAACAAAAGCTTTTCTTCCCCTGGCGAGTTTTACCCACCAGAATGAAATGAGACCCGACGTCACCTTAATCCCGCCAAGCGATTGATGTGACGCGAAGCAGTGACGTTTGCCGAACACAGGAGAGACAGGGAGAGATCCTCCCCACCCCGAAGGCCATTCAGCGAGCAGGTCGACAGAAAGCCGACAATTCTGGCGGGCAGCCTTCATTTCTGCTTGATTTAAACACTCCGCCATTGGGCCCAGGCAGTTGCATCGATGTGAGAACACATGCGTTCTATTTTACTACATTTCCAACAGAGCCTGAGAGCGGGGCGGGGCTCACTGGGCCGCCTGGCGGGGCTCACTGGGCCGCCTGGCGGGCCAAATTTAACAGGTTTAGCCATTTCCAATTTTTAGGTGTGATCAGGGTGCGTGAATGCCCGGGGTTGTAAAAAAAGGCATTACTCGAAAAATATATAAGTAGACAAAGCCTTCCAATATTTGAATTTTATGCCCTTAATATTGCGATATTTTTAAAATAAAATTGCAGATACTCAAAATAAACTAAAACCAAGCAGCCCTTATTACCATCGACCAAGAGAGTGTGTCAGTGTTGCCGTGAGTGCCGAGACATTAGGCAGCGGTGGCAAACGCAACGGAATTACTGGCCGATGACAAAAGTAAGACGATATATCATGCAGCCCTAGCCAAGTTGCAAAGGAAGGAATTTTAAATGATTTTTGTTCAATACATTGGATTATTATCTCAGTTAATTAATTCAATTAATTTTTGATTCAATTCCATCCATTCACTTCCTGTAAAAGCTTGTCCTACTCAGGGTCGTGGAGGCTTTTGTGGAAGTGTAGGTCGTCCCCGAGCAAACAGATGCACACCAGCATCCACAGAGACAAACATAGATCCATGACACAAACGTACAGCAGGCAACAGAAAGCAGAAGTCGTCTGCCCAGGAGAAGGTTCACACCACGCCCAGAAAGGTGCCAGCTGGCACAGCAAACCTCCTGTGAGCCAGGATACGGTGGGGGTATGCCGGCGAGCCAGGGCAGGAATGAATGGAGTGTTGTGTGACGCAAATCTCAGGAGACAGAAAAAGTGACTCAGCTGAACGGATGGTCCTACCTTTCAGTGGCTAAGACAAGGAACATGTGAAAAATGAACCAGAAGGTCCAAACCATTGAAGGAAAAAAAAATACAGATGAAAATGAAGTGAGTTGCCAGTTAACAGATGATCTGATTCTTCGTGATCCTGTCAAGGTGGAGATGCGACTTACGTACGGTATGTATGTCGTCTGGGTTGTGTCTGTCAACTTTGCACTACTGAAATTTACACAGACTGCTGCATTTATCACATACCTTGAATTTATTCTTCCCTGCTGTGCATCTCCGTCTTCTATTAATTCTCTGACTGTGTTACGCCCTAATTGTTAGCAGTCTCTTTTCACTGTGTGCCCAAAAACAGAATGCTGCGTCAGCAAATATTTCCACCTGCCTCGGTCGTTTGGCGATAAGGATTCCGATTCTGATCCTAAAGCTGTTTGCACTTGTATAGTCATGCGGGCTCCTGGGGTAATACCACACCAAACTCCAAGGAGGTGGCAGGACAATCACCGGTGAGAAGCCGTCGGTCCCTAACAAAATGTGCCGGCCTTCGCCGGAGCAGAAGGCGGGAAAAGCTGCTATGCATTCATGGAACATAAGAGATCATTCCTTCCAGAATGTTCACCCACAGCCCTCCGCACACAGACGACGAGGTGCCGCGAGGAACCGAGAACATCGAGCCATCGAAGGCACCCTGTAAAGCTTGGCAAAAGTTTTCACAAAGGAGAGTAATGGAACTTTACTAATGGAGTAAAGTTACGCCACTTGTCCCGTGAAGTAGAGCCCTGTAGATTCTGTGACGCGGAAAACGTGGACAGAATCACAGAATCGAGGCAAGAAAGTGGTATGCACTTATAAACGCGGATTACTGCGGAATTTGTGGCTATTTCGTCGATCGTCGATGATAGTTACATGCAAATGCGAGGAAAAGAGGAGCAAAAATTAGAGGAGCAAAAACAGAGCGGATGGAATTAGAGTCGCATCTCAATTACACTTACGCTCATCAGCCCTGGTGATTATTGCACATGTGCAATTTAACTGCAATGTGATGTCATGCAAACCTAGTCTGCGGGGGAAAACCAGAGAAGCCAGAGGAGACCCCATGACGACACGGGGAGAGCATGCAAACTGCACACACAGAGAACCAGGGGTTGCAAGACCAGTGAGGCAACTGTGCTGAGCACAGCCTTAAGCTATATGAATAGCTATATGAACAGAACACACAATCAATTTAGAGGCACCAATTAGACTAATTTTGTTTATATGGACTGAGGAAGGAGACTGAATTACCCAAAGGAAAACCACACAACAGGGGGAGAAACATGCAAAGGGCACACAGCAGAGGCGAATTCGACCCCCAACCCTGTGCAGTTTCTCAATGTGAAACGCTGAGCCACAGCGCCATTTCTGAGTATTATAGGGCAAATTTTACAAAGTGCAAAAGTAACCCATTCGTATGCATGCCAACGGAAATGAAGAAACTCCATGATTTATGCAAGATAAACATCAGTCTGCTCTGGAGAAAAGGCGAACCTCTTCCAAACGAGGTGGAAACAAGCAAGCTGAAATGTTTCATAAACAGCACTTACTAGTCTGTTGTTTTTATTGCCACTTCACAAATATTTTGCTGTTACAGTATTTCTACAGAAACAATCAATTTTCTTTGGTTAGCCACAACATCTCAGGTGTAGCTGTAATATTAAATAACTACCTCTCCCTGTTAGTTATTTTACACTTATTTTCCACTGCAATAACATTTAAACAACTATTTTAGGCATTAAAATAATCACTGTATGCAGGGCACTTGATTAAATGCAATCATTTCACTGGTCAACAGTGAAAAAAAGGTCTAACTTTTTATAGCTGATCTAGGATAATTTTAATGCGCTAAATCCAAAAAT
>JAODKM010000126.1:14375171-14386270 GCA_026780845.1 Petrocephalus sullivani | reverse complement strand
GGTTTTGGATGGCTGCTGGAAATAATGCAGTGACTTTAAGAGAGGTTTTGGATGGCTGCTGGAAATAATGCAGTGGCAAGCTGACAAATTTTCACAGACATAATAGCAAAGTTTTACACTAGCATGAATATAATTTAAATATTATTTTCTATGACTACCTAAGATATTTTCAAATTACTGTATTTGTGGGGATTCGCTGAGAAATATGATCAATAAATATGCGGAATATCTATAAGTAAGCTCCGTACACAGCTCTCATTTAAAAGCCTCTGGAATCATTGCTACACTCAGCGGATTTCATCATCCTGATCCATCTCTCATCAACAGAATATCTCTCCATGCCTTCATCATCATGCTGTTTGGTCCTCAGTTAAAGGCCAACACAACCTGATCACACAAATTTAGATAACGATATGCTGTTGATGCCTGCTGTTTGGACCTCTGAAAAAATCCTGAGAAGCAATACAAAGTTTTTGATATTCGTATCTCGTTTCCATGTCTTTGGTCAATAAATACATCTTCCTTTTTCCCAGATGTTGAAGAGCCGAACGCATAGTTATGGCGCCTCACAGCAAGAGAGCAGAAATGCACCCCCCCCCCCCACACACACACACACACACACACATACATATGGGAGCCTGCACCTGCACTGAGGCAATCGCTAAGACAGCCACAAGGCCAAATCCTTTTCATGTGTATTTTTCATATGTATTCATGTGTATCCTTTTCCCCAATGTTACATTTAATATACACCCAAAAAAGTCCTCCCATCCCATCCATGTAAATCCAATGGAGCCATTCTGTAATATCCAACATCGGGTCACACATGACTGACTGGTACCATTAAAGCTGAAACCAGTGCTGACTGACAAATCAACATGTATTCGTGGAGCTTGGCTGTCACTGCCAAAGCCGTGCATTTAATATTTATTTTGCTGCCAGTGAGTGTAAGACCCACATACTTCCTGGTCAGGAAGCGAATGTTCAGTAAATGGCATAGCTTACAGTACCAATGTAAATATACTTCAACATGGAATATAATTTATGAATTGTAAATTGAAGCAATTTTACACTTATTACAGTCATGGTGCACGTCTATATTTTCATTATTTTTTCATAGTTTAAGTAATTGTAAACATAATTAGCTTTTATCTATGTACAAAGTGAATGGTAATTCACCCCTAAAATATTGTAATTGTTGTCCACTATGTACAGCTGTTAATTTTCTAATTGTTCACTCAAAGCATTTAATCACAAATATGGTGCCTTTAAAGCAAGATCCTTTTTTGTCTATATTGATACATCATTTGGAATCTAAAATAAAGCAATGTAATTTTTAACTTTTAACTGGCTCATAAGTTTGTGAAAATCTTACCAGGGCAAAGCAACTTTGAAGAGGGGCTAGTTAGCGGAGAAAGGCGCCCCTGGGTACCAGGCGCTCTTGTTCGTGGTTTGTTTCGTTTTGTGTTTTGTATATAGTGGTTCTGTCTGCCTCAAGCGCAGTGCAGGCCTCAGTATTTCCAAGGTTAGCAACGGGGAGGCTGGAGTTGTACTAGAGCTGTGAAGCACTGTGAATGCTTATAGTGCCACAGTCATGCCACTCCAGCTCAGATTGTTCATATCCAAACTACCATCTTAAAATTCATCCTGAACTTGGCACCATCTTGAGTCTTATTGGATGGTAACTCTGATTAGTGGGGTGACTTGAGGAGAGATTTTGAAATGACTAAGCTTGACCCACTTCTACAGAAATGAAATCATAGGTTTCCTCCTGCATGTGACTCTGCATGGACCACACCCTCTCATAACTTTCACACTGTCCACCCCCTCTGATTGCGTGGCTGAGCTTTTGGGCGGCTGGTAACCACAAAAGGAGGAAGCTGGCCACTCAGTGCCACCCAGTTCTTGCTGCACTTCATCATACGCATGCATGTCTTCCTAACAACATGTTTCTATTTAACAATGTTGAATAAAGAAGGACTTTATAGATATCATGACTTTGCACCGTAACATAACAGCAAAACGCTGTTTGTCTGGATATGTGAAGATGCCAATGGGAAACACGGGGAAGCACTTAACTGGCGCTACAAGACAAATACTTCTCTCTACAGGCAAACAGAAAGGTTGTCATTGTCCGTATGCCAGGCAACTGTCATTAATGTTGCCTGGACATCCACCCGGCAGCCCAAAAGTCCTGTCTTTCATTCGTCTTACCAGTGTAAATTCAAATAGTGTCCAAGGCAACCCGCACACTGAAGCACCAGGATGCAGCTTCCCACATTTGCCGGGACCACGCCTCTGTGGTCTTAACAATCGATCTGTGCCTGATGGGAATCTGTCCATATCTCAGGTTTATACCAACAGTAAAGCCTCCTTTCAGATTAAGCTGGACGCAGATCTGTACCGGCTGGTAGGACAGAAATGCAGTGTACAGTGTGCAGTGTACAGTGAGTTCCGCTCAGTGCAACGTGCAGTTCATGCATGTCTATTTGAATTTGTAGTGTTTTCTATAGCTTGTTCACGTTCTTTGACTTTTTAATGTTGCTCCTTTAGTTGAAATTGTTTAAATTCAATTTACAAAGCATGTAAAAGCAATAAAATGAGGGGCAAATTAATTTATTTGACCATTAATTTTATTTAACTAGCTGTTATACTTTCCCCAAGGCAGGGCGGGGCCCTAATGTTTTCTGGGGCTCTACGCTATAGCCTAGCGTAGCAATTAGCAGCAGTATTAATCCACCACCAATGAACATGACCAAAGGAGTATTCGACAATGATCACCTCAACAAAGCAACAGACATAAGAAATATACTTTTATTTCAGATTAAACGACTGAATTGAAATGATTCAGATTGAATTATTCTGAATCTGAAACAACTCAGATTGAATGGGTTGTATTATTATGAGTACTGTATTATTAATATTAGTTAAGGCTCATTTTTGTTAGTCATTAAGGGACAGCCAGACTTTTATCAGCTAGGTATTAGCTAAGACAAACAGTTCTCATTTGCAAATGGAGTAACCAAACTACATTCAGTCAAGGTTCATACGCAACGAATTCACCAGGACACGGTATGTTAAACAAATAAGCAGTTGATTAGTCAAGATGCCCTTTGCTTCTGTAATATCACAAAAATACGTGAGATATAGGAGGTTCACGCAAACAAACACATGCCGAATGAATGTGTCACATTTCCGGAGCTCTTCAGCCAGATAATGGATTTAGTCACCCCATGTGTTATTTAGAAGGTGAATTTCAGGTTCCTAAAGAACTGAAGAACATTAGAAGAAAATTAAATTACATATAGTATTATAGGAGTAACACGTACAGAGAATAGATTTAACCGGCCGGGTAGAGTTTTAAAAAAAAAAACACATTACTTAAGTTATGAAGTTTTATACCGTATGTTTTTAAAGTTCATTGCCATCAATAACTCTTGAACACTTTATTTGCACAATTATAAATTTCATGTTGACATAAACTTGGAAAAAAAAGATATAATACATGTACATGGTTTTATATGCTAATTTTACAACTGATTAATTTAAGTATTGGAGAATTTTACCACCCCATATCAGAAGTCCTGCTGATTTCTTAAGATGCTGTTATATTCAAACTCTGGATTAAAGAAACCACGGTCCAATGTGGCCAATTCACTTCATCACAAAACCCACAGAAGTCAGTGTTTGGACGAACACAATGAGTAGTTCTTCTCCGTAAAATTATTTGGCGACAATTAGGATATTCTTTACATAGTTTTATATATATAGCTTGTGCTTATATAAAATTTCCATAAAATAATTCCATATATAGTCATAACAGTGAGATCTATGTTATACATACATATATGCAGACATGCCATGCAGTGAAAATAAAATCTGCCCGTATAAACAACAAACTGTATGTATACTATGTAAACTATGTATACTTGGGTAGCATATTGTGTTTGATTGTGTAGGCTGTTATATGTGGGTTTTATGCAAATATATACATAGATATATTAATTCCCTGCGCAGTTACTGGTGTAATATTGCATTAATATGCAGCAGCATCACTGGCATTGACAATGCATCATTTAACCTGGGCCACAGCACAGCATACTTGTTACACACCACAAAGGCCAGTCTGTCCATAAGCTTCCACTGTAACGGCTTGTAAGGGCGACCTTACCCTCTTCTCCAAGAAAAGCAACTCACTGCCTGCTGTCAGACTTCAATCGTCCACCTTCCTCCCTTATTTACCGATCATTTGCACACGCCCTACATGCTGTTGAGGGCAGTGGAGCCAGTGAAACATGCAAACGCAGCATTTAAACTGCGGCCCACGGTGCCAGGATGCCACACCGCTACTCCACACTGCCGGCGGCTGACACTGCCATCTAGTGCTTACTTGTAGAAATATATGCAAAAATACGAGTGATTCAGTAGCGAGGTGAAGGGCTCCGGGGTGCTGCAGTGGTTAGCACTGTCGCCTAATACCTCTGGGACCTGGGTTTGAGTCACCGCCAGGGATCTGTGTGCCTGGAACTTGCATGTTCTCCCCATGTTGTCACAGGGGTTTCTTCTGGGTGCTCTGGTTCCCCCCCAGCCCAAAAACATGCGGAGGTTGATCAGAGACACTAAACTGTACATGTGTGCCCTGTGATGGGTTGGTGCCCTATCCTGAGCTCTTCCCTGCCTTGTGCATGTAGACTCTGGGAAAGGCTCTGGACCCTGTCATGCCCATGCTGCCACCATTGTCTGCCTGTTCGGCTATGTCAGCTTAGGTCGCCTACGCTGTCTACCTGCCCACCAATGTCATCTGGCTGCCCATCTAGGCGGTCTGTCTGCTTGCCTACACGTCACTCGCCTACTTATGTTATCTGCCTTGCGTCTGAAGCTTCCAGGATAGGCTCCAGACCCCCTGCGACCTTGAATAAAACAAAGAAGACAAAGAAGTCAGTAGAACATGCCTTCAGGCCTGTTTTTGAATTGTCCGGCAGTTGTATTCAGTACCCTAGGAAATGCCCAGCCCTGGAGATGTGAGGCAACTGCGCTACACACCGCACTGCTATGCAACTATTTTATCTGGGAATGTTCCCTATTCAATTTTTTGATTATCTAATCAAAAGCAGATAAAACCAAATATTTATTTTTTTTATTCTGTGTGCTTAACGAAATATTTTTTCATGTTATCTTGTTGTACATTCTGTACCCAGAGTTACTCAGAAAGAAAATATCCGTGTATCTACCATAGCCTATTATCCAGTACAGGGCTATAGTTAGACTGCAGCCTGGAGTCTACCCCATATACAGGGCAGAAGGCACAGGACACTCTGGATGACAGATCAATGCATTATTCTGTGCTCTTCGTATAAGGAAGAAACTTATAATACATGCCGTCATAAATATATGCATATGCACACAAACTGTAAAAAAAGCATAATATTTAAGGAGGGTGTCTCTGCTAGTGATGGCAAAATGAAGCTTCATGAACCATTTGCTGTATTTGCTGACTCCACTAGATAGTGCTCTCTGTTCAAAAAAGAGCTCAAAGCATGCCCCAAAGAAAAGCAAGACTGCCACCTAGTGGGGCTCATAAAATACAGCAAATGGTTCATGAAGCTTTATTTAGCCATCACTACTCTCTGCTAACCCCTCTGTGACCCTATCAAAGAAGCATGAAAACGAATAGTGGGCCTTGGGCAGTGGTCCAGGACAAAGGGTAAGCAGTCAAGCATTCCTGACATTTTAATAGGGGACCCACAGTCCCAACAACCACGTTAGGAAGGGAGGATTCCATTTAAAGCTTGAGGCCAAATCACAAACAATAATTACTGAAACACAAATTCCAACCCAAAGTGACTTCATGTAACCAAAAGAGACGTTCGTGTATTTTATACCCTATGTATACAGCACACATCCATATATAGTATGAGACATCAAAGAACAGAAATTATGCCTGTTCTGGTAGAGCGGAACAACTTTATTAAAATGGAAGAAATTTATATAAAAGGGAGATTAAAGAAAACTTCCTTTAGGTAAAGGAATGAGCTCATTGCATGATTTTGCCTTACGATGTGAAATTCATACACACAACATTACTTCCCCTGAATAAGCCTAATAAAAAAGCAGAGGTCGAATTAACTGACACAAACCACTTGTTATGCTACTTTCCTGTCCTTTTTTAATTTAAAAACTTCTGCTGCTTCATTAAAGTTACAGTCAACCCAGGACCACCTGCAGGTTCCAAAGTCTGCCGGATGTTCAAGTCCCTTATATAAAATGGCAATGCATTTGCATAATAACTTCACACATCCTCCATTTACTTCAAATCATCTCTAGATTACTTATAATTACTCATAATACAAGGTAAATGCTATGTAAATAGTCAAGATAGATACTTTATTTATTTTGAGGGAAATTTAGGAAAAGGTGAGCCAAGCCAGCCAGGCGTCGAATCTAGAATCTTCTGATCTGTAGTCAGACGCGTTATTCATTAGGCACCACTAGCCCACATGGAGAAGCTTACTGTGTTGTTTAGAGAATAATGACAAAAATAATTAAAAGTCTGTACACGCTTGCTACAAATGCAACCATCTTAGAACGTACATAAAACATAATTATGAATAGAGAAAAGTCTCACTTTATTTGTGTCAATTTTTTTTATGTCAATTTGGTAACTCCGGGAGGTGTGGGAGAACTGGAGCACCTGGAGGAAACCCCACAGACAGTACCTGCAAACTCCACACACTCTGAGCCAAGGTGGAGACAAACCCTGGACCCAGAGCTGTGAGGAAACGGCGCTAACCACCGCACCACCCCATTCTGGGACTCTGGATGCAGAACACACAAATAAGAAGAGCCAGCTATATATTAGCTTTTCTTATTAGAATTCAGACCCTCAAATCAGAGGCATATTCTTCATCTTTGTTAAAACTCCCAATAAAAATTACATGAGGCTTTCTACATTAAATTTTGTGTACTGTAAAGGATCCAATGCCAAAATGAAGTCTTTGATGCTCTGGTGCTGATGTTAGAGGCTACACTGTGGAAGGTGTAGTACCGTAGGCACAGGTCATGGATGACTTTTCATCTCCTTGCCTCCAGTGTTTTCAGCCACAGCTCCAGAGCAAACTTGGTCCCAGTGCTGACCCGCTCCACGTCTTCCCCGGCCGCCGGTGCCCGATTGCATAGGACGGACACTGGAAGGCCAGAGGCGCAAAGCCTGCCTTCTGGAGACACCTCCCACATGCTGAAATGGAGAGAAATTAACTTTGGTGCAGACAATTAGAATGTTGTGTTGGGATGCAGCACAATCAATTTTACACACAATTTTGTGTTACAGAATACGCTAATTTAGCAAGAAAGGAACGAGGCAGGAAGGTAAGCACAATCATTTTCGCAATAAATTTTCTGTCCATCTCAGTACAGCAGAGAAATAAATTATTAACTATTTATATTTTGAACATAACTTACATTTTTATAACAAAAGCTGTGGACTGTGGCAATCGAGAGAGAAACATTCAGCAAAATGTCTTGAGGGCTGTACTCAACAACTGAGTCACTGGGCTGATACCACTATTTTAAGAAATACAAAAAAAATGTCCACCCTAAAAAATGTAAACTAGAATACTGAGGTTGACAATTACCCCACAGTTTGTGGCAGACTTTCTGGCAGCTTCCCAGCATCCTCTTCTCCGTCCACCGCGGACACGATGCCCTTGACAATCTCAGCATCCAGCCACAGACAGCCACTGACCTCTGCAGGTTCAGGTCGCAAAGCAGCCTGAGGGAGGAGGACAGAGACATTGAGATACACGTTAAAACTGAACACCAAGCATGTGGCCGCACACTCCCCAACTGTCAACAATTCCTAAAACTGTAATGCAGCCTATTTGGACAAATACATTACGCACGCAGCAAATATTCACTTACAAAACACACAAAAACACGCAGCATACCTGAAGCTGCTGGTGTGTCAGTGAGGTGTGTAATAGAATATAAGTGACAATATGATGTCTTCGTGGTAATCCTCTTGACAACATGGGAGGGTACGCTGACTGAGGAAACACAATGAGATTAAATGTACAGATCTGATTTCCAGTGTATATGATTAAGTGTCCTTACAAAGAGATTAGTAACAGTAACAATAACCAGTAACAATAAAAACTAGTGGGTAATCTACTGTCTACTGTCAGTTAAGCAAGGATCCATCTTACCATAATAGGTATGTTCTTACTAATTACCTTATCCCAATCCATGTACTGTGGGGAATCTGGGGTACCTTTAGAAGGCAGTGGTTTAACAGCACATTTCTGAAGGACAGCCTGTCATTCACACACCTCCCAAAGCCCAAGTAATTGAGACGAGATCTCCTCATGGTCTATCTTGAGCCCAGTCTCTTCCTGAAGCTCCCTCAGTCCTGCGTCCAGCAACTGGTGCACAGAAAGCAGGCATGCAAACAACTCACCGAGGAGCAGAGATAAGCATCTGCTGGATATGTATGAGCGCTTGCTAATCAAACATACTTCCTGGCAACCACACATTAACTAAACCGATTAGCAGCAAAGCTCTCGCTTGTATAAAGGTGTTCTTTCATACACTGAAAAGTTTTTTTTTTTTGTCCAGACTATACCTTTTCATCAAATTCAATATGGCCACCTGGGGGAGACAAAAACGCAAATTCACTCTAAGCCTGGAGGTATTTAGTCAACAAGCAGGTCAATGCACAGAAGCGCCATACCTGGTGGGACCCACACGTTGGGGAAGATGCTCAGGCTAGCAGCCCGACGGGTCAACAGCAGCTTCTGATTGGCTGACTGCAGCAGGACAGCGACCCCCACATCCACCCCACGGCTCTGGACGCTTGCTGGGAGAGCTGCAGCCTCCGATTTGGACATGTGCTTGAAAGGGCAGAAGGAAGCCCTCTTGGGAGAAATGAGGGGTATAATATACTTTTTGGTTAATAGCTTCCTGTTACGGGGAGAAAATGAATAAACTGTCTCAGTTCTTTTCCCATGGTTTCACCTTCAGCGGTACTGCAGGTCTTCTCCTCCCACCATCCTGCCCATATAATACAAAGCGATTGTTCTCCAGGGAGCAGCTCACTTCCACCAAGTCGGTCTCGGAATCCGCGAAATGTCCCGTTATACTCTAGGAGGCAGCAGTAAATTCATTAGAGGTCACACATGTGGGCAGAGGCATGACCACACAGAACGAGCTGGCACCGGTAATAATAAGTGTCACGGCTAGTGATCCCACGTAACTAACCTGGACGAATCGCGCACACTCAGGGACGGAGCTCTCCTTGGCCATGGAGACTAGGATTCTCCTCACCTTTTCCATGCTTTTCACTGCCTTCTCCCGTCAAACAGAAATACTTACAAGCGCTGCACCTATGTAGTTGCCTTCATAAATAACACGGTTTTGCAATTTAAGTTGCACACGCAAAATATAATGTAATAATAATATAATAAAGCTTCAGATAGCCCATTACAAGCTAGTAAAAGATCGTGTCATATTCACTGAAACGGGCTAACTTAGCGGAAGCTTCGCTAGCTAATGGCGCGTCGTCAAAGTAATTGTCAGTGCACTTTTACATTTATTGTATAATAAACCGTTTAGGCAGCATGTAAGTGTAAGTGGGTTAGGCAATAAGCAACCATTTTTATAGATTTTTTACTTTCACTTTAGCAAATCGGTTTGTTAATTTGTATTGGATAGACAGGGCCACGTGATTGTGTGCGTAATCACAGAGTAAGTAAGGCTTAAAAAAACTTAAGAAGCCTATGTTTTTCTGCAAATGATTTTCAATCAAATTAGGGTTATGCTGTCGACAAATCTTTTTTGACTGTGATTATTTTAGTGCATTTTTATTTTCATATGTATTTCAATCGATAGTGGTTACAAATCACATCTTCTTAAGAATGTTCAAAAGCGTAAAGCAATGTATAAAAATTGTTTTAATATTGAGGTGCGATGCTTCTTGTGGTAACATACGTTGGAACAAAGTTTTACGCAGTTTTTGTCCATTGGGCCGAAAATTGTGAACTTTCACAAGTTGTGGATTTTTATTTTTCTGTCCAATTTCATGTCTTGCTTTATATTAGCAGCATGCCGCCTCATAATAAATTGTTGTTTAATTTAACTGACGCACTAGTCTTGCTGTATTCATTAGTGCAATATCATCCTACTGCACAACACTAACTTCAGGGTTGAACCACTGGGTGAATACAGTCTTCCAGATTGGTTTGGTAGTCCTTAGCAGTGATGTGCCTATCTAGAACAAGTAGTAGGCCTAGGGAATGCCATGATATTGCAGCCCAAACCATCACTGATCCACCACCTGTGCTGCACTCTAAGTACACAACAGTCCGAATGGTAAGCCGATCTTTGGGGCTTCTCAACACCATAACTCTCGTGGATGTGGAAAAGGCAGTGAAGGTGGACTCATCAGATGTCTCATCAATGTTTCACATTGTCCAGTGGCACCATTGGGATTGACGTTTGGCACTGGCAGGAGTGATCACATGAATATTTACCTGTGGAGCGCCCCATAAACAGTTTTGGTGGAAACCGGAGAGACAAGGTGTGCATTTAACACCGCAGTGAGTAACCATGGCAGGTGTGGTTTTATGTTTTTTTTATACAATCTGGGTTAGTACCCAGGCATCCATTTCAGACAGCTTCATGCTGGATGTGGTCTGTCCTTCGTGGTGGTATGCCAACATGACCCTAGCTACTGTGGCTTTCAGTACACCACAAAGACTTGCTTTCCTAATCACAGATGTGCCAGCGAGTCAAGCACTAATTTGTCCTTTTGAATTGATAAGGCCAAATCTCTATGTGACTTAGGTCTCATTTTAGTACATAAATCAAAACTTGGTCATAAGCCATCTCCACATGGAAGAAGATGTTGAGATGGGGCGTGAGAGGTAAATAATGTTCTGAGATTAAGAAAGGATTGTCAGTATTTCTATGAACAAGGTCTGGCTTACCCTATGTGCTAATGTATGTATCTGATGTGCACATTACATGCCTGAGGGAGAAGGGTACCAAAGTGCCAGCGCAGAACACACAATACTGGTCTTGTCAACTAATTGCAATTTGCAGTGCCC
>JAODKM010000126.1:14350252-14365210 GCA_026780845.1 Petrocephalus sullivani | reverse complement strand
TCATCTCTTTTAACACTATAGGTAAGATGCCATCAGGGCCCTGTGATTTATTTATTTTAAGCTTAGCTAGGCTTTGCAAAACATTAACATCATAGTATCTGAGTATGGGAGTTTCGGTAGGCATTGTTTTCAGGTTGTTGCACGCACACTGTTCTTCATCCTCCCGCTGCCAGGAAACTTTATGCAATAGCTCACAGAGTTGTATCATATTTGTGACATATTCGGAATCAACTTTGCTAGGTATGTGACCATTCCCAGAAATCACTCCATATCTTTCTGTGGGCATCTTTGGGCATCTTTTTTACCGCCTCTATTTTGCTCTGATCTGGCTTTAGACCACCTTTTGAGAAGATGTGACCAAGATATTTCTTCCAGCCCGATTTTGCTTTTTTCTGTGTTGAGCTTGGAATGTTTTGCCCTTGCTCTCTCACACCTGTCTCAGTCTGTGATCACGCTGCTCTTTTGTCTCGCCCCAGATTAGAAGATTATCTATGTATGTCTCCATACCTTCAATTCCTTCAAAGAGCTGTCTGACCGTTCTATGAAACACTTCAGAGGCTGAATTAACCCCATATGGAAGTCGGAGGAATCTGTAGCAGCCAAAAGGGGTGTTAAACCTAGAGTTGCCACAATCCTGAACTCCAACACCGTGAAATATTTCCTCTACAATGTTCTCTCATTACTGCTTTATTGAGATCACGGGGGTCTAAACAGATTCTTAGCTTCCCATTTGACTTTTCAACAACTACAATAGGGATGACCCACTGAGTTGGTTCTTCAATCCTACTTATTACTTTTATTTTTTCCATTTATATAGTTCTGCTTTTAGTTTTTCTCTCAAGGTGACTGGAATTTTTCTAGGTGGGTGTACCTTCGGAGTCACACTCTTGTCAATTCTAATTGTGTGCTCCCCTTCTAAGCAACCTATACCCTCAAACACATCAGTATACTCCTTGAGGACATCCATTTTGTCACTTTTGCTTAGTGTCATGACTCGCTGTACCCGCTCCATTTATTCACAAGCATGAACTCCTAACCCTTCGAGCCCGACGAACGCATTTTGCGTTCAGTTTTGAAATAACTTCACGAATAAATGAAGCTCATGCAAAAAACGCAAATCGCTGAACTCTAGAATACTTATCCGATCGCGTCATAGAGGTCGTAGAGGTTTTATTTGGTTTATTCTGTGTGTAAAACCAATTGAAAACGAGAGAGATTTCGAGAGAGAGATCGCGCTCTGCGCTTGGATAAAGCGGCTTTCCTGCGTAAAAGCGCATTGGCAAGCGGCTGCGGAGAAGCGATCACTCTACTGTAGAATATTGATCGAGAATAGGGACATTTTATTTCAATCATGCCGGCCAAAAAGTATGCAGGCAATGCGAGAAAGAGGGCACTTCATGGCAATATGCAAGCTGTGATGTGCCACTCTGTGGATCAGCCTACAGGGATTGCTTCAACAAATGGCACACCGTTGAATCATCCAATATAAGCCAATTTAAAAAATGGGGTGAAAATGGCCCAAAATGGCTTAGGCTCTAAAGGCTAATATTGGTCTCACATTTGAGTTTACTACAATAAATTCCAAAACATATTTTGCTCTTGTGTTTCACTGTCCAGTGGCACTTTCCTTTTACAGGTTTCTGGTCTCCAGTGTATGTAGACAGTTTCACATTTATGGATCTGAGTTTGTTCTTTTCCCCAAGTCTTTGCAGCAGGCTGTAAGGTATTACATTGGCTTGTGCTCCAATTTTACATTTTCACGTTCCAATTTTATTTCAGCTGTCCATTCTACTGTCTGGCTCTGCATTTGCTCTACACCAACAAGCAGACTCCGTCTTTGATGTGTGACGTCATCGTCCTCAACTGCGTGAACTTTCTTTGACCTGCACATTTTAGCAAAGTGGTTCATTTTTCTGCAGTTCTTGCACTGTTTGCCATATGCAGTGCATTTGCGTGAGGCGTGCTCTGTGGCACATCTTTTGCAATTAAACGTGCCTGTTTTAGCCTTTTCACTTGCTATACTTTCATGTCATCGCTCTCTTTTGTGTGTCTGCTTCTGTTTCACTGCATCTACTTGCTTGCCTTCATGTGCTGAGATTTGAGCATTACTGTCCTCATCATGCATTAGTTTAATTTGTACTTTTGTTGTTCCTGACGGGATGCACAACTGGATTGCTTTATAAAGAGTAATGTCCACTTCTCTTAGCAGCCTTTTTCTCATTGCATTCAAAGTGATACCACAAACATTTCTGATAAGGGATTCTTGCAATTGGCCAAACTCACATGACTTAGCTCTCAGCTTTAGCTCGGTGCTATACTGGCTTATGTACATCCCTTACGGTTTTATCATGGTTTCACTGCAATTACCATGCAGTGCTATAAGTAAACCATAGTAGTACCACAGTTACCATTAAGTGCTATAAGTAAACCATGATAATACTATGGGTAGGAGCTTAGTAATCATAATTACTATGAGGTACCATAGTAAAACCATAGTTACTGTAAAAACCCCATACCCAAAACCCAAAAACCTGTAGGAAACCATCGTAAATTTCCATAAGGGATGTTCCCTTGGATGCACGTGAAGAACTTATATCTCTCATAGGTTATGTTCATTTTTGTGTTACAGTACTCTTCACATTTCTCCATTATTTTTGGCACTGTGTCTGTCACCATCCCCTTCAAATGTGAAGGTATTATTTACTTCTACACCGGCTGCACAAAGAATCAGAGAGGACTGTACCTTGGCAGGCTTGCTCGCTCCCCCGGTCGCGTTGAGGTACTGTACAGCTCAAATCTTTGCCGGAACCTCCTTGCAGAAAATCCATTTCAGCAGACAGCTTGATCCCTTCCATACTCACAATATCTGTCAACGTTTGTAAGATCTATTACTGCACTTCTGACACTGTGTTTTGATATTGCTTGATGAACAGACATGAGAGCGTCGTGTCAGCCATCTTTATTCCCCTTAGCTCACCCCGACATTCCCATCATACATCTGTGCATCAGGATGACTATAGATTCATTATTTACATATTATGACAGTGCCTTTGACCTCCAAATTCCTATTGAAAATGTGGCTTATTCAAATTAATTGCTCAACATGCCATGTTGCCAGCTGTTTTTCAGGCACAAACCTGTTCTGGGCCAGGCCTTCCTTACAGTGACATACCTACTCTGTATGATACATCTCATATTTGCCTGGCCCGAAATGAATTAGCCCCCCAAATTATCATTGAAAATGTAGCTTTTTATTCAAATCCACTTGCTCACCGTGTCCTGCTGCTATTTTACTGTTACAAAAGAAAAGTTGCATCAAGCCTGTGTAATTTTACCCTTATCTTTTGTAACTTGTGAAAATCATATATGCGACATATACAGGTGCCTCAGCTTAAATGGTTTTTTTTCATACATTGCTATTGCATTATCTTGTATTTTAAAAATGTCTTTATCATAAACTGCACAGCATGTTCTGCTGCAAGCAGGCCCCTGCAAAGGAACTGAACAAGAAGCCTGTAAGCTGGGCAGAAAATGCATGGTTTGTACAGTACGTCGTAATGCTAGAGTGCCAATTCCAGAGGGCAAACTGGAAAATGTACGGTGAAATATCATCAAATAATAGCAATGGTGATATTAATAATAATATATGTGAAATCAAACATTGCATACAACTCTTTCCGAATTTAATACTTTTTTATATAAAATAACAGTTTAATTTCAGTTCGTCTTACCAAACAGATTTGATTTGGTAAAGTGAAACGCTGAAAACATTCTTGGAGCCTTTAGCATAAACAGTACAGCACCGAAACGGCACCCCCTATTTAAGGTGGCACCGAAACGGCACCCCCTATTTAAGGTGGCACGGATTCTGCGAATTAGAAGCTGACGATTAAGGAGCCAACTTCAGCCTCGTCCAAAGCACAGTCCTTTAGTCTAGTGTGATTGCTCCGTTACTACTCTTGTTTCGGCGCTGGAGAACTTTATTGGGAAACCAAAATGTTCCCAAGCCACCGTTAATGACTGACTGTAACTAACCAACCAACTCACAGTCGCGTGTTTCCCGTGTTGAACATCTACTTGTAAATTTAGGTTCTGACCGTCTCAATAAACGTAGACCAGTTTATTAGCTTCACCGGACCGCCCTAATATTTAGCCAAAATAACATACTAAAATTATGTATAGCTGCAAACAATGAAATGAAAATAATACAATGATTTAATAGCTTATCATTATCTAGGCAAGTTCCCACCCCCGCCTCCCAGTCCTTGCACGTCCCCGTGGAGGGTGGAGTCCGCTGCGGCCGCACCCGGCCGGTACACCGCCCTAACGACGGCTCTGAGCGTAACAAAGGATTGGGGGGTTGTGAGGCAAACAGAACAGCGATGAAGTCCGTTTTAAGATGAAAAACTACTCAAATCTCGGTAAACTAATTATAGATACACATAAAATTGTCTTTGATAAAAACCTCTCACCATAGACCTCCAGCACCCTCCCCTGTCCCAGATCCACTCAGCAGGCTGATTAGCTGAAACTGGCAAAATCCAATCATTTGTCGCTGCCCAGGTGTTACAAGAAACAAGAGACAGAAGTATGTCAAAAGACAAAGGATTTCAAAATATATATGAGTCAGAATATAAACAATATGACAGGCAGTAGAAATTTTGCCCAACTTTCCACAGCTGAATGCATGTATGTTGGTACAGGCATTTTAAACATCGACTATGGCTGTAGTACCACATTCTGGACATTAAACGTTGTGCACTGACAAGGAAAGCATGCAAAACAATATTACTAATGAAAATTAAAGAGTTTATGCCTGAAAATGTCTCATGAAAAAATTAGAAACATTTCATTAGTTGCTTCATTTTATCTCAAAGCGGCTTTGATGGCGCAATGCTGTGGTGACCACGGGTCATTCCAGGGGTCTGTTGATATCCAAGGCCAATTTGTTGTCAGTATTTCAGCCACAGTGTTATCACCTCTGCTTGGCTGCCGGTGGTCTGCAAGGTCCCCTGCAGAAAGTTACCTTACAGATACTTGCATTCTTTCGTGGGTGGGGGAAGGGAGGGTCGAATACCTGTGGCAGATAGTGTTACGGGGGGGATCTCCATTTTCTTCTTTTGCTAAGATAGTAACTTTGAAAAGAGTCTGTTCCTTTTTAGCAGATAAATTGCAGCTTCTGCAATAAGTTGATTCTGTAATAAGCTGATGGGTTTGTGGATGCCTTTTTTCGGGTCATGCATGTTTCAGCTCCCTGAAGTGTTTTGGAAGAGATCAGATGGTGAGACGTGTTATTACTTCCTCAATAGGAAGCTAGCTTTAATCATTTGCGTCGAAATACAGAGCCTGGCAAAATTCAGCTCGACTTTACAGTGAAGTGTAGCGAATTTAATGTATAGCTATGTTATAAAAGTAAAACTGGATACCATTATATTACCAGTATCCATTTCTGATAGAAAAGAAAGACAAAAGACCAGATACTAAACCCCACCCACAATACAAAGATTATCATCTATTATATATAGACACAACTCTCCATATTAACGACTTTCCATAACATTATGTGACTCAACGGGCAAATATTCGTGCAACAATTTAAGTCTCCATGTGAAACACCATCCATAAGAAAAAATCCTTGTATGTGAATGTCAATCTGCTTGTCAAATAAATATGATTATGATTATGAATATATGTAAATATAGATTGTTACTCTCTACTGACTATTATCACCTAGATATTTACATAGATATTATATTGGTTCATTGACAGGGGCCAATTACATTTGCTCATTCTTAAAAGGCTTTAAAAAAGTAACCCTTAGGCAAAGGAATTACTTACCTATGCTGGAAACCTGAAGTTTAAATTCCCAGTCATATACAACATTCCAGTGACATTTCTGTGTTTGAATGCCCAATTATCACAAACAATTTTCGTAGTACAAGTAACCTTATATATTCTGAAATGAAATATGTGCATGACAAAGTAATGACTATGGTACTTTGTCTTTCCAAAACCCACATTCAGGGTCATCACACCATGCAGAGTTGGTGTAAAGCCCTATATTGTGGAAAGAAGCACAAAGATGTTTGCCTAACAAAAGAGAAAATGTAAACACATCCGACTGATAGTATCACTAGTACAGGCATGTCCTAATTTCCACCGAGTAGCTGAGGAGCAGCGGATATAGGCTCGTTTTTTTCTTTTTTGAAGAAAAATGACTCCCTGTTGAAATGGCACTGACGTCCAGAGGCATTACGTTAAAAATCAGAGGAAACTGCACCCACAAAAGGGACATAAACCAAAAACAAAGGAGCTAAATCAAAGAAGCTTGCTTGATGCTCTGAAATGTCGCTGTTTAACAGCCTACTATGTCCTGCAGTGTGCCCTGTGCTTCCTGGGATAAACTCCACACGCACCGTGACTCTGTAAGGGATAAGTGGTTATGAAAAGCTGGTTGTGTGTGTGTGTGTGTGTGTCATGTACTGTATACCAAATGTCCCCACAATGTGATGTTGTTTTGACATTGTGGGGACCACCTTTTCAGTCTCCACAAGGGGAAACTAGATTTTATAAAAATCTATGACTGCAATAAAAAAACCTAAGGATACAGCTGGGTAGGGGTTAAGGATGTCATAGTTAGGATTAGGGTTTTGCCCGTGAAAATAGTTTATAGAGTTATTGAGTGAATAATGGAGTAAACACTTTATTCTAGTCGCTATTATGGGCAATTCATGCTTTTCATTTACAGTAAACAGTCAACCCTATTAACACTTGGAATGCATAACATATTCAGAATTTCGAAATAAAACGTATTATAAAGTTTTATTTCGAAATATCCTTATTGTATATTGGAACCAAATTAAATAAATTATGAACAAAGTGTCCGATATCTACCTGTATTATTTTAATTTGAATAATTATGTTACGTTTTCGATGCAAATAGAATCGTCCTGTATTTCCTGTTCCCCCTGTCAGTTTGGTTTTAGTCCACTCTCGGTGTGTGTCTGCCTGGGTGGTTCACTTTTGTCTCGTCTATACATTCAACCAATGAGCTAGGGCTTTCGACTAGGGGAGGGGGAACGTCGCGACATCACGGGCATAACAGACGGTTTATAGTGCCTTAAATATGTTTACTTTGGAGCTTTCACAATTTGTTTGCTGGGTCTGCTGAAAAGGTAAGGGCTTTTCATTACATCTTCCTTCGTTTTTTATTAAAATTAAACGTCCACTGTCCTAGTTGCTTAGTTGCTTTTCTAAATAAACATTTACGAAGACGCATTAAGAAGGCAATGAGGAAATTGATATAAAATAGTAGGTGAATCCAAAATTCAGCGAATAATCTGAAGTTGCGTTTCACATTGTTCGTTTAAATTTGATTTTTAAATGTTATCTTAATTGGTTAAATGAATGTAGTTGAATGCAGTTGCGACTATTCGACAGTTTTGCGCTGTGTGCTTCGTGTATCGCAATAGTTAATCTCTTTTTACTGTAGATCGATGTACGTGTCCTTATTCTAAAGCGACATGTAAGACCGTGAGAAGCAAAGATCAGCGGTTTCCGCAGTCTGTGGTCAGCCTCAACTGGTGCACTTCTCATGCTCATTTCTGCATTTTTAAGAGGACGCGTCTATAGTGTAAAGCTTGTGAAGCTTATTTCTCTGTTTTGAGATGTTTTTGTTTGTCTTTGTCTAAAATTAGAAAGTGAGAAGATCCATAAACAGACTAAAAGGAGAATTATCCACTTTGCGCTTTTGAGCCCGCTGCAATGCTTACATCCTCGTCCCCACTTCGGAACTTATGTAAAAAAGGATCTTTATTTTTAATTACTATCTTTTGCAGATAGTCATAATGAAGGTGGCATCCTTTAACGTGCAAAGATTTGGGGAAAACAAAGTGGCGGATAAAAACACCCTCTCCACTTTAATAAAGGTGAGTAGGAACAGTAATGATATACGCGTGGGTCTATAATATATATATATCAATGCATCAGAACATTTTCATTAAATATCAAGAACATTTATATTTGGCGATGTGTCGGTTATGGTATCGGTTACCACACACGTGATATTTCGGTAACTTTGAGTTTCCTGTCTCCTGTCCTTTGTCGCCCAGATTGTGTCGCGATATGACATCATCGTTATTCTTGAGGTGGTCGACACCAAAGGAAAGGCCATGAAGAAATTCCTGGAAGAACTCAATAAGTAAACAATTCTGTCTGAATGTCTGGGGGGGGGAATTCACTATCGTGTTCACTACATTGGCATTCGTTTTAGCTTTGCAATTCAGTTTACCGTCCTATTAATGATCTTCATATTCAGTCTACTGTGACGGTTAAAGTAGCCTAAATTGCATGCAGTTAATCATTAACGTAGCTTGCTTTAGTTTTCCTGCGTTGTTTTTGTTTTGATACATCACTTATGAAATTCACGTTAATCTGATTCCCTGTGATTTCTATGGAGAGTAAAATATAACTTTTATTTTTTTTTCTGTGTATCACAGTTTCATGCATTTCACAATGGGCAGTGTGTATGACCTGTAAAGTATTATAGAAATGTGGATTTCCTAAATAGTTGTTTTAGGATATAAAGTCAGATTAATCTTTTTCTCCACAAAGCATTTTAGAGGGTCCCAAGTATGCGTCGTAAAGCAGATCTTTTCCTGGTTCAGTAAAGATGAGAAACATTTCCTCTTGAAGTGCTGTTCTCACTAATTGCCATCAGATGGCCGGTGTTCCTCACAGGCGGGTTTAATTCGCCAGTTACAAGCACATTCCCATTACAACTTAACGATGTTCTTCACATACTTAAGCGGTATTGGTTAAGTCAAATATTATCCCAAATTATTTCACATGTTCTTTAACGTTAATTAATTGTAGGCTTGAGCACAATAAGGTGGCACTCAAATACGTTGTTTTCAATATTAATGAAAAACTTAATTCGAGTGTAGTAAGGAGTGCGTGTAAAATATATAAATAATGTCGTTACATCACAATTGTGCCGTGCACAAAACAAACATAGGCTACTGTAACATTCAGTAACGCTTTAGAATCTATTTGCAACTGTATAAAAAATAACAATAATAACTATTATTATTATTTGCACCTATATGCTCCGTTCTGTCTACATTATTAATAAATGCTAACACGTTATTATCTTAATCTACTTATACATAAATTGTTCTACATGGTTATTTGCTAGTTACAGCTGCGTTTTAAACGGTCGACTTTATTGAAGGATCCGAAGTTTATCAGCCTCTACTTAACGACATTATGTGCTGTACTGCTGGGGCGTTAATATGATCAAAGGACATCTGGGGCTGATCCAGAGGCGTTTCGATGGAGTTTCGATGCCCCCCCCCAACTCCCCCTCCCGGCATGGTAAAATTTATTACCCTTATATAACTGTGAAGCGTAAATAACACAAACGGAGAGAATTTAATAAACACAAGACCTTCATTTTCGCTTGTGTGTGAAAAACGGAATACACAAATTTATACACAGATCTGTTGCTGCAAAGTATTATGTAATCGGTCACCCCCGGGGGCCCCTTCCCAGCTCGGGGCCCCAGGCCATTGCCTTTACATTTACAGCGTCTGGCAGACGCCCGTAGCCAGAGGGTAAGGCTAGCCATTGGCTGCCTGCCTGTCATGTCGCTGCTCCTCTGGGCTTATGCTGCGTTCCGCTCACCTTGGCGGTCGGAAGTCGGAGCCCCCCGGCATTGCTAACTGGCTTTTCCGACTTGCTGTACTGGAAAAGCGGGTAACCCCGGTGTGGCACCATTCTCAGCTCCAACTTCCGTCTTCGAGGTAAATGGAAAGGTACCTAATCTGGCCGAGGGTTCGAAAAATGAAAGCGTGGTCGCTGAAACATCTGAGCTAAACAAATTATTAGGGGCTTGTTCGGAATCATTCGGAGCTCGTTCGGAGTCATTCGGAGCTCGTTCGGAGTCTTTCGGAGCTCGTTCGGAGTCATTCGGAGCTTCAGGCTGGTGACCCGCCTGCTGTACGACTGTGAATTTGCTCATCTTCCTCCCCATATTGCAATTTATATTTATCAAGCTGCCCCCTGATTGTTGGCTTATTCTTGCATTGCACTGTGTTGTACTGCACTGCTGTTTGCCTTGCCCCCCGCACTTAACTGTCCTTTCCTCTGCAACTCGCACAAGCGTTTCATTGCGGTCCTCCGAAGACAAAACGCCGAAACTCGCACTGAAATAGCCTTACGATATGGGCGCGGCACATCGTTCGGTAATTACACGCATTAAACAATGAGCTGTCTATCGTCTTGCGTTTCTTATTGCAGTTTTTTCTGCTGTGCTTGTAGGGCGAATCCGGCAAAGCCGTACACTATGACGGTCAGCGTGAGACTGGGACGCAGCTCCTACAAGGAGCAGTACATGTTCCTCTACAGGTACTCATTTCACTTTGTTTCATTACAAATTATAAATGGATGTGTTATTATTGTTATTATTGCTACTACTACAACTTTTACTACTAATACAATGACACTGTTAATCATAATATTATTAGTAATAAACTCTCCAGGGATGATACATGACCTGGAGCCTCACACCAGGGCTTGAGTCTGTGCCATGGCTCCATTCCTGTGGGTTCTCCAGGTCACCACCCCCCACCCCCCAGTCCAAAAACATGCTAAGGTGAATGGGTGTGGCCCGCAATGGGTGGCACCCCATCCTGGGTCATTCACTGTAGCCTCCAGAATAGCTGTTAAATCCCTACAACCCTGAACAGGACCAGTGGCTACAGAAAACGGACTGAATCGATCCATTTTCTATTCCTGCTTGTAAACCTAAGAGGAACTTATTATTAATATTATCATTATTGCCATAGCTTTACTGGCGGGAATGTTAAATGGTGCTTTGTTTTTAATAGAGAGGACATGGTGAAGGTGATCAACACCTACCAATATGAGGACAACCAGGTGGGAGACGAGGACGCCTTCGCCAGGGAGCCGTACATACTGCGCTTCAGCTGCCCGAAAACAAGTAATTAAGATGCTGAGAGGCTAGACGGCGGGCGTCCTGCATCGCTTACGGCGCGGGAAATCCACCAATCTGCCCGCCCTGATGTCCTAACCAGTTTCTGTGTGCCTCCTGTGCAGAACTGAAGGACCTGGTTCTCATCCCGGTGCACACAAAGCCAGAAGACACGTTTAAGGAGCTAGATGAGCTGTATGACGTCACCACGGCTGTTAGGGAAAAGTGGAAGACTGATGTAAGTGTGACTCATAGCCCAGAAGATACTTAATGAAGCTACTTCGCTTCTTCCATTTTCATACTGATTGAAAAGTTGCTGTGTTATCATTTCCTGTTTTAAAAATGCAATCACGATCTCCCTGGGAAGGCAACTGAAGCTGGTTCATTCTGTATAGAGTTGCAATGCTTGACATTATTTGTATATTTCGGTTTTATCAGAGCACGGAAGTGCTTTTCATGTAGATATATAATCCTTGGAGGTGTGGCCATGTGCTTTCGGGTCGGTATTTTCATATCAGCGCCTTTTTCAGAACATCATGATCCTCGGGGACTTCAACGCAGACGGTGCCTACCTCTCTAAGTCGAAGATGAAAAAGATCCGAATCCGCACTGATGAGAACTTCAGCTGGTTGATTGGAGACGACGTGGATACCACCGCTAACACGGGAAATGACAACACCTATGACAGGTGGCTGAATGTCTGGCACAATAGTATTGGATCACATAGTAGTATAATGACGTAAATTACTATAAACCTATAAAAAAATCAAGTACAGACTTTGTTAAATGTGTGAGAGCAGCTGTGATGGCACCTGTCTTTCATGGCCGCCTTATTCCTCCACTTGTCATTTATGAGCTAATATACAAGGGGAAAGCATTGTTTATAAACTGTGCTGGTCTCCATTCCGTCCAGGATCGTGGTTTATGGAAAAAAGGTGCTGGACTCCATAGTGCCAAATTCAGCCAAGCCCTTCAACTTTCAGGAAGCATTTGGCCTGACCACAGAAATGGTAAGCTTCCTGTGAGAACGCTGCAACCCCGAATCCCGAAATCCCACACCCTGCTCTCAAACCTTTATTTTAATCCACGTCAAACAAATACTTTGATGTTACAACCAATGTCCTCTGTCATCTAGGCCTTGAACGTGAGCGACCACTACCCCGTGGAGGTGGAACTGAAGAATGCATAGAGAGTCACGTGGGAGAAAAGGGGAAGAGGCACAAGGCCGTGTGCCTGTAGATGTGTGACCTTCTCAAGATGCCTAATGTGCCCTCAGGACATTTCTGGTGCATTCATATTACAGAAGTACAGGATGTTTGCCATAAGTACAAAATCTACTGTGATTCTCTGCTCAGGATAAACGATTAAAAAATCTTTTGGTAACACTTTACTTAAAGCAGGCATTATACTGCATTACACATACCTTCATAATGCATGCTATGCATTATGCCTTTTTATAAATATTTATAGCCATGATGAATATGTTACAATGAATAATAGGAATTAGGCTTCATGAATATGGGCTTCATAGAAAGTGTTCACTTTTTTTTAATAACGGCATGGACTTATAAGTAAGTCTTTAAAACTATATATTTAAAAATGTTTCTGATGAAAAAACACTGCAGAAGAAATAAAGATCCTTTATTCGTATGTCGTGAGCATGATGGCGTCATTAAGAACAAAGGCGGCACAGCCATGGTTTGTCACAGCAACTCCTTTTTAATTACCAGAAACACGAACTTTAGTAGGCAATAAAAAAAAAATCCTCATTCTCACAAACGCACCAGCGGTAATTCCTATCCAGCCAGCAGGGGGCGGCGCTAGAGAGTTTGGGCCCCATGAAAGCACATAATACCCAGACCAATTCAATTATGCTCCACATTATTTAGGGCCTGTCAGCCATCACCACCCCTCCAAACTATTTCCTATTTATAGCTATTTCAACCATTAATCACTGCTGATTAAACCAATGAGGTTATAAGGAAGACAGCAGCAAGATTTCAGATGGGAATTTAGCACAAATTTGACACACTATGCATATCAGAAATCTTCCAAGATGAATTTACATATATTAAAGTGTAGCAGGATTTAAAAGGGGAATGTAATATGCAGTCACAGAATTACCCTGATTAAAGTGCCAATAAGCCACGGGAAATAAGTTTGCTTTATCACATGGTGCCATTAACTGTTTAGAAGTAGTGGATTTGTTTTTACACACATGCTTCATGTTCAGGCATAGCATTCAATTAAAATGTGAAGTGATATAAATTGTTCATTCTATGATCAAAGTGCTTAGTTTCTACCAGATTTTCTGTAAAAATCTCAAATTCAGGCGGTGCAATTCTTCAGCATTTGCAATGTGTATTGCCACCAGTACAGCAGTAAACATCCAACTGAAGCATAATTTATAGACTAGACAGTTGCCATGACAACAAAGTAAATATAGTATGCCCCGTCACCTTGGAGTGTCACAGGGAAGTGTTTGACGTTTCGGCCATTCCAGACTTTTTCCCCCTATACACTGTAAGTTTCTTTGTATTATAATAAGTTAAAACTTAGCATCAGCACAATTTGTTACTACTGTCAGAGAAAGAAGCAAGTTAGTTCTAGTAGTTTGGATAATACTGTATAAAAATACCTTTAAAGGGAATCTTTTTATCCGTCCTCATGATCGATATATACATACGGATAAGTGTCAAAAGTAATTATTCAGAATCCTGTACAGAAAATGTTGTGTCCTCTTCAGAAAAGGAATTTTCTCTGGCATGAGACACCTTAAATTAATACAGGAAAATCTCCCAGAGGTTCATGACTTCACATGAGGTTTGTGAGTTTTTCCTCCCCCAAAATTTTCACAGGCCCTTCTAAGATCTACACTCGGGTCTGCTGTCTGTCCTTACATAGATAATACACAACATTCACAAACCCTCCTGTTCACATTTCAGCGGTATGTGTTAAGAAAGTGTATTCTTTACGAGTTGTTGTAAAGCACTTAATCTCCCCACAAATGGAAAAGCTCTAATGTGAAATGTGGTCATAGTTTCTGAACTGCATCTTACAGAAATGAGGTGCAAAGGATTATGGGGCTTTAAATATCCATGTGCAATTTGCGGATTAGGAAGCAGGAAAAGGCTCTACCCACTCTCACCTGAAAAGGAGCACACTCTGATCTCTCCTTACAGCCTTCATATCAGTCCTACGCAGAGCCAACCACAGTATTGAGGTCCCCAAACCATCCATGGTGGGTTCCAAACTACTAGAGCTGTTCCTATCACAAGCATGCGGCAGTTTAACGGGGCTCTTTCTTAATCTGAACATTGCTTTACACATGGATCCAAGTTCAAGTTTTCTAAATCCAGTCAAGGCTGCATAAATCTGATCCCTACCACTCCCGAAATCCAGTAGACCTCCTTCCAAATGGAGTCCAGGCTAAGAGTCTTCATATTAGGGAGGAAGACATTAGGCAAAAAAAACAACAAATTGTAGCTGAAACTGGAGGGAGTTAATTGGCGAGGTTCTGAGCAGTCCCGGACCATCTCTGTGCGGCTCTCTCACAGTACTAGTGCAAACGGTGCCAAAGGGCCCAGGATCCAGAATTCCCAGCATGCCTTGGTTCTCTCCTTGTTAAACAGGTGGAGGTGGGTGAGATTTAACAGGCTGTGAGGTCCGGGTCGGAGGAAGTGGGGGGCGCCTAGACGAGGAAGACACAAGAAATCGTAACTGTAACTCACTGTAACATGCTGTGGCACTGTCTGAGACACTACCATGCTCTAACATACTCTACTCTAACATGCTGTGGCACTGTCTGAGACACTAACATGCTCTAACACACTCTACTCTAACATGCTGTGGCACTGTCTGAGACACTAACATGCTCTAACACACTGTACTCTAACATGCTGTGGCACTGTCTGAGACACTAACATGCTCTAACACACTCTAACATGCTGTGGCACTGTCTGAGA
>JAODKM010000126.1:14305521-14325866 GCA_026780845.1 Petrocephalus sullivani | reverse complement strand
GGCTGGAGAGGCGCACCTGAAGCCCGGGTCCCGATCGGCGGCGGAACTCCGCGCTGCCCGCAGCCTTCGGGGCGGCGATCCAGCCTCTCCCCACGACGCTGCCTAGGCGGGATTTCCTCTGACGTTTAGCGCTCGCCTTCCCGCGGTGTTTTGGTGCATGTTACATTATAACATGTATAATATGCACGTATGTCACGGGCAGTATAACCCTGCGCTGAAGCCAATGTAGCGGCATTGCTATTCTGTAATGCATTATGGCTGAGAAACGTTTTCTTACTAAAAATAAAGCTGAATTTCACTTCCTCAAAGGAAATAATGGTAGAATATTTAGGGACCACTAAGAGCGATACACAAGTTTCAGAACTGCAGAATTTAAGTGTTTTATTGAGTTCTCGATATTAAACAGCTCTTTACGATAGTGTAATTTTTGCTGCGCGTTTGTTATTAAATGCTTTGAATGTACCTTGTAATAAGTTCTTCCTACATTTATACTTCGTTCAAGATGACATAACTGTACCGTACGTACTGGCCATGAAGTAATTAAAATGAAAAAAATAAAATAAAATGCTTGCAGCGCGCATCCAGCAGAGAATTAATTATTAATCAGACAGGATCCTACACGAGTAATTAAAAGGTGGACATGTATTTAATAATGTACAACACACATTTAATGGTAACTTCTACTAACAGCATATTCTGTCATTTAGCAAATCTGACAGCCCTGGATTCCTACCGCGTGTGTCATATTATCTCTCATGTATTTTATGCACTACCAAATCATTTATATCCCCATATCCCTGTTTCCGTTTCTAAACGTAAGTGGAGTTTTAGGCCGACCTCCGGGCCTTTGTGAATCCACTTCCCAGTCTGTGTTCTTCTTATGTCTGGGGCACACTGGCGTTGTGGTAACCCTAACCCTAACCCGTTTTCCCTTTTCTCACTCCGCATAACTGCGGGTGTCGTCCGGCACCTCGGCCCCAAAGTGCGTGTACGGGATGCAGGCGAAGCAGAGCCGGCCGAGGTCCTTCCAGCACTGGGGGCAGTAGACGGCTCCGCAGGCCGACGCGGGGCAGCGCACAGCCTCGCTCCCTCCCTGGCGATCCCCGCAGACACAGCAGCCCTGGAGCTTCACACCCAGCTTCTCAAACATGAAGCACAGTGCTGAGAAGGCCTGCTCAAGGGGAGAGGAAGAGCAGCGTCAGCAGGTAACGAGGAGGCGGCCATCTTCATCCATCCATCCTTTATCCTGGGCTAGCTAGAGGACTTAACCCGTTATTCCTTATACTAAAAGGCTTAAAACAAAGTACTATTCCTACTCAGATAATTGATACCACTGGGTCATAGACAATGCAATGCGATCAAAATAATGAGGATGGGGTCCAAATGGGATAATGTATTTATATTTGATTATTTAAATTTATTTTTATTTAAGTAATAGGACAGTTGTAACACATACTTACTACATGGCAGTTAGGCACCGTCTATTAAAAGATCATTATTGGTGGATAGTTCAGGTCCAAAAACTAAATAAAAATCCAAGATTTTGTTTCAACCAACCAGCTAAGTATTCTGTGACGGTGACACTTTACACTGAACTGGCTGGCTGGAACAATATCTTAGTGCAGGTTTTTACTTTCTGGACTTGAATTATCTACCTCTGACGATGCTTCAGGGTTACAGTAGCCTGGAATATGAGCCGGTGGGCAGGAAAAGCTGCTTGACATCACAGATTATAGCAGGCAGCTGCAAATGAACGGGGTGCTTGCATGCCATGTGCTGGTATTAAACAGCACTGCCAGGGGACAGGGGCTCTGCAGTGGCTGGGAGCAAATTTGGCCTCTTCTGTTTGACCATTAAGAAGCAGCTAAACTTAAACCTTGTAATAAATACTAAGTGACTGAAAGACCGCAAGAGGTACATTTGCACAGTAGTTATCCCCCCGCGTAGATGGAACAAGTAGTAAGCTGTGCACTGCGGTAAGCTGCTGAGCTCATAGATAATGCAATTAAAATGAGCTTTGGGAGGCTGCATGTGGCTCAGCAGGTTAGGGCTTAGTGCCTGTGACCGGAAGGTTGCTGGTCAAATCCCAAGGCTGGCAAACTGATCCTACTGTTGAGCCCATGAGCAAGGACCCTAACCCCAAATTGCTCCGGGGGCGGGGGGGGGGCTGCATGCTGGCTGACCCTGGCTGTGACTCCCAAGCTTGCTGCCATCTGTATGTGTGTCTCTTTGGGAGCAAGGGACAGGCAAGAGGACAGTTTTCCCAGGGGGATCAATGAAGTATCACTAGTCTGTTCAATATGTATATTATCTAGGCAGCCAACAAGCAGAAAGGACCCATGGGATCTATGCGGAATGTAGCATTACGGGGGGAATATGGGGTATGCCGTATTCTGGCGAGGGGAACGCTGGGCGGAGCCTCACTGTCCGGCGCGGCTTCCCTCTCCTCATGAGCCGGATGCGCTGAGTATCGATGTAGGCGATGCGCCTCTGGATCTGCAGGTTGTAGAGGAACAGGGCCCGCTTCTTCTCTCTCTAGGAGGAGGAGAAGGAGAGGAACGGGGGAGGTGCTGTGCAGGCTTTAAATGACAATACAGATGAATAGTGACAGTGTGTGTGTAGCACCACAGAATGCCAAGCATTCCTCCCCTTTATTTGGGTGCTGGTATTAAACAGCACTGATGTTACTGTATGTGGTGTATTTGCCCATTACTCTTAGTACCTCTGCTTCTAAAAAGCACACACTCTATGAAGACCCATATTGTCACCTCAGATAATTCACTGTGATGCACAGATGTGTATGTTGGCACTAACAAGTGCTATTATAGCCATCCTGGATGTTGAATTAATTTATTTTGATTTAATATCCCTTCTAAATGGAATGTGGAGCGACTGATGTCTCTTCAAATATACTTGAAGGATTCTGAAATAATTGAAAACACAGATTTTCATTAAATTCTAAGCCCTCTGTGATGGAAAGGATCCTTCAATATTGCAACTTTTCTAGCCCACGGCAAGAAACCACGAGTAAAGAAAAGCTGCTATCCTCCTAGACATGGGGGCACTGGCAACATGGGAGGCTCTCTCTGAGCAGGTGTGTCCACCAGCAGTAACTGCTCTTGGCACTTACACTACGCCGACTGAGGGGAGAGAGTGCTGCCAGAACTCTCACGAAGAACTATACT
Organism: Petrocephalus sullivani; assembly: GCA_026780845.1. NCBI lineage: Eukaryota > Metazoa > Chordata > Actinopteri > Osteoglossiformes > Mormyridae > Petrocephalus > Petrocephalus sullivani. The sequence continues at coordinate 14,322,681 of JAODKM010000126.1, read as the reverse complement.
CCACCCAATGAGGCCCATACCCCCCCCCCCCAGCACCACCACAATTGTGACATGCAACACAGTGCTCATACGTGCAGCTTTATGTTCTATTACCCTGTCTCTTGTCCTGCTTATAAATACTGCGGCATGTGCTGAAATCCCCACATCACATCATTCTCTTTGATAAACTGATTTTCTTTCTTATTTTCGCAGGAGTCCTGGTCTCCAGTAGTAGTAGTGCGCACGTGAACATAATTGTACATAACTGTAAACATGTACTACGTACAGACCATATATGGATGCAGAAGACAGAACCCCCAAGAAGTAGGGAAAAGCAGTAGAGAGACCGTCTGTTATTTAATGGGAAAAGCCACATAACCCCAACCACAGCTAAGATTAAAGTATGGTGTGATCTGCACAGAGACGCCACAGCTTTGAGGCCGCTGGGAATGGGAAGGGTGGATGTAGGAATACAGTATATGGGCAAAAGTGTCGGGACGCCTGGCCATTACACCTGCAGGAACTTATATGACATCCCTTTCTAAATCCATAGGCATCAATGTGGACCTGGTCCCCCCCTTTGCAGCCATAACAGCTGCCACTCTTCTGGGAAGGCTTTCCACAAGTTTACGGAGTGTGTCTGTGGGAATTTTTGCCCATTCATACAGAAGAGCATTTGTGAGGTCAGGCACTGATGTAGGATGTGAAGGCCTGGCTCACTATCTCCATTCCAGTTCATCCCCAAGGGTGTTCGATGCGGTTAAGATCAGGGCTCTATGCTGGCCAGTCAAATTCTTCCATACTAAACTCACCCAACCATGTCTTGATGGACCTTGCTTTGTGTACTGGGGCACAGTCGTGCTGGAACAGAAACGGACCTTCCCCAAAATGTTCCCAAAAAGACCGAAGCATAGAATTGTCCAAAATGTCTTGGTATGCTGAAGCATTTAAAGTTTGCTTCACAGGAACTAAGGGGCCAAGGCGAACCCGTGACAAACGACTGAATACCATTATCCCTCCTCCACCAAACTTTACAGTTGGCAGAACACGGTGAGGCAGATAACGTTCTCCTGACGTCTGCCAAACCCGGACACGTTGGAGACTTTTACACACCATGTGTGCACTTGACACCCCATTACTTTACGTGGAGTTCCTGTCATTCCTAAACACTTCCACTTTGCAATAATATGACCATGGAATATCTAGCAGGGCAGAAGTTTCCCAAGCTGAACCACCCATTCTTTCACAAATGTTAGTAAACCTGACTGCATGGCTAGGTGCTTGATTTTGAATGGGGCTGAATGAAACACCTGAATTCAATGATTAAGAGGTATGTCCCAATACTTTTTTTCTGTCTAGTGTAACTTCCTCACCTTTGGGAAGTAGAACGCGGCGATGACCCGGCGCAAGCGATTGCTGTAGACTTGCGAGCAACACATGGCAGCCATCATCAGGAGAGGCAAGAAGATCCACAGATATTGCTCCCAGCTTAGAGCAGTGGGCTGCGGCAGGCAGTCTGCAAGGGTGGTGGAAACCAGAAATCACATGCTGTGTTTCCCAACCCAGTCCTTGGGAATCCCCAGATAATCCATGGGTTTGATGCCTCCCAGCTCCCTGCCAGACAATGGGCTGTCTGGGGATTGGGAAACAGTCCTAGGGGAACGAAATCCTGAGCCATATCTAGCCCGGACAACCAACCGTTTACGCTATAGTAACAAACCCTACAATCTTGACATAATTTAATTCATGCATGCCATTTCATTAGACCATAGACTCTAGACAGCCAGTTTAAACCAAGAGTCAAAAAATGAGAGTCTAAGAAAACACATCTCCAGTTGTCACAAGGAATTGTCATTTGGGGGCGGTTGCTTCTAAACATATGCAAATGTCTCCTGTCACGATCATCACATCATGAAAAGGGCTGTTTGGACAGAGGTCGAAGCACAAGTGGCCCTTCAGTCATGAACCAAGCTCGAATTCGCCAAATACCAAAGCCAGGCAAAGGCATTAGGCGGACAGACGTAACTGACAAGCATATACTCCATCTCCAGCGAACACTCAAGTAAAACAAATTCTCAGGCCAATGTCTTTTACAGCATTGTAATCATCTTTAAATTTGTGGCACATGTCAAATTTAATGTCAACTCTCCTAAAAGATTTGAGGTACAGATCTAACTTTAGATAAATGCAAAGCTGATCTTAAAGTCCAGCTTGGTTGCTCTGTGAGTTAGAAGGGTGTTTAATTTTACGAACATAAATAACAAATAGACTTCCTACAGTAAGTCTAGTATTCTGGCATCCTTGATAGTAATCTAGTATTGTATCGAACTCTAAAAAACAGTTTTGAGAATCCTTTAATTAATCAGCTTCCATGGGTTTAACTTTTTCGAGCTGTGATACAGGACACATAAATCCAAGGTATCTTTTCTTAAAGTTGATTCCCTTTAACTTATTTCCTAAATATCTAAACTGGCCAGGTACAATTTGTGTAGCTTGTGAGACTTGTTTATGGGAAACAATTCTTACGTTTGTTGCTGGACTTTACATCCATGGTTGAAGAGGTGTTGAAGGCATGAACGGTTTTCCGTAAGAGATTTGCAAGCATGGAGCGTCCTCCAACGTTGAATTCAATATGATGGCTGCCTGTGATGCCAGGGAGGTCATCTGAATGTCTCCAAATGTTTATAATACAATCACAAACTACGAAATGATTACTAATGTACTTCAGTTGCTATTTATGTCTGGAAGATCATTCCATTTTTTTTATATTATGCCACTCCCATATATAAGATGAGATGGTACATTACTCATCCCACGTGGGAAGTCGGGAATAAATGACTGGATGTTGGATGAATCTGACGTGCATCCCTGCTGTGATTTTTAAAAAGTGTTAATTATCACCGTGTGACTAATTGTGACTGGATTGTGACTCTGAGCCCATCGGAGTTGTTTGTGACATTCGTGAGTCACTATCACTTTCACTCACTGTGGACGAGGAACTCTGTGAGGGTGTGGCTGCGGACAATGTCAAAAATGCTATAGAGGACCCAGTCGGTGACCAGCAATAATACTATACAGATGCCTAGAGAGACAACCTGCAACAAACCCAGAATCTGTGGAAGAAACAATGCTTTCAAAATGGGATCAAGAACTCATTATATCGTTCAATATTACTACTACACATTCATTTGGGGTGGCTTCTTTCAGTGGAAAGCAATCGAATGAACTGAAAAAGTAAGAGTGCACACTCCTAGGCAGAAAAAACGATGGACCAAACCTGAAATTGCTAAATATGAAGTTTGAATGCCCTTAACAACAAATCATGGGTCAGATAATTAGCAAGACTTAAAAAAATGCCTCCCCCCCCACCAGCTGCTCCAGGCATGACTCTCCCTTTACAGGCCAATTATTATTTTTTTTGCCTAGGAGTGTACGTGTGAAATTGTAGACAGAGAAAAAAAACAAGCACGTACCAAACACTTTAGCTCACATGGATGTATGTAGAGACTCCATGGGTTTATAAAATATGGCTGTTCTGCCTTCTTCAGCGGCAAGAGGTGCCGCTTGCCCTGAAAAGTTTGAGGTGTGAAATCTGTGTTTTTTCTAGTTTACCTTTGTGTAAAGAGATCACAGAAAATGAGGCTTCCTTTCTCAATGTGCCTTACGGCCTTCCTCCTGCGGGCGTCGATCTGTCTGAAGTAAGTGGTTATGTACATATTGTCGAAGCAAATGTCGCGGTTGTACTGCCTGACGTAGCCAAATGCCCTACACAGATAAACAGATAAACCACTCATTAGTAGCAGATTAGTCCTCTTAATTAAATACCAACGAGGACAAAGCGCAAGATTCAAATTACGTTTCAACTCATTTTTTCCCAATTACAGTCCTTCCGTTTCAAGGTCAATACCTGGCAGAGATGTTTCAGGCCATAAAAAAACAATGATTTCAGTCTCACAGTGAAAACGTCAGATTAATATGTGATAGCACCTACCTGACCCCATCATGACTTAAAAGCACCACTATGAAAATTCCAGGTAGGAAACAGACTTACGAGATAAAGATGAGAATGAAGGTACAGGAGAGAAGGACATGGAACACATCCATTATCTGCTCTAAAACCACCATCTTCTGGTCAAATTCTCTGCTTAGCTTCTCCGTGAATTCTTCTTGTGAGAAGAATAACTCTGGATCTGTCTCCTACAGAGAGAATAGCATCATTTGTCAAATACTGGGGGATACAGCAGGATTCAGTTGCACGTCTTCCCTTGGTGGTTAATATCTTTATTTTTACCTTGCATTTCACATGTTAATTTTGTATCCATTGGCCGCATAAATTTATATTGGGGCTCAACAATATTACTGTCAATGGTCCTGTGTTTCTATAAATTTCTAGAGCAAAATATAGCAAAAACCACAGAAGCAGAGATGCCTGGTGTGGCTAAAGAAACGAATTCTACCTTGTAGACCATGCTGGCATTGAAATCACCTCTCAGTCTGTCAATGGAGTCACTTAGCTTGTCATATACATTCCCGAAATTCTCATCCACTGGAATTTCCTGTCTGCACCATGGAATCATAACTGTAAGGATGGAATCCCAGACTTTAACACAAACATGTGACCTCAAGATACCCTTCCCATAATACCTCAGTGTTTAAATTCTACTTTTTCCTACCCTGCCCTGCTCTCCTAGAGACACAGGTGAGAGTGAGGCAGGTGATCATAGCAAAGGTTTGACCAGTGTTTCCCAACCCAGTCCTCGGGGAATACCGGACAGTCCACATTTTTGCTTCCTCTCAGCTCCCAGCACACCTGTACGAGGTATTCGGTGTTCCTGATTGGCTGGGAGCTGGGAGGGACTGTCTGGTCTTCCCCGAGGACTGGGTTGGGAGACACTGGGTTTAACTATCTATGCCGCCCATGGAATACAATATCCTACAATATCCACACATACAACGCGACTACACGGTCGCCTCCCAAATGGGACGCTTTGGAGTTGCTACCTTTCATGAAGTCGCATAAAAAGGAGGCCTGCACCGGTGAACACAGGATGTTGTTGACCACAGGGACTTGGATCTCTCTCATGCAATCCTCCCACGTGGAGGAGAACGACTGCCGACAGTGATCCATCCCCTCCTCCACCACAGCTGGCACAACGAGCACATGCATGCGATGAGGAGCTGCATCAAGTCAGATACCTCCTACCACATGAACTTCTCACAACATTCTTACAAGCAGGCCAACAGTTAATACAATTACTAGAACAATGGTCTATTACTTTATATCCGATAGTTTAGGGCAGTGTTTCCCAACCTGGTCTTCAGGGACCCAGAGACGACACATTTTTGCTCCCTGCCAGACAGTCCACATTTTTGGTAAGGAGCTTGGAGGGAGCAAAAACTTAGGGCCGGATTGGAAAACACTGGCTTAGGGTATTTAGAAATAGAAATAGAAAGATACTTTATTATGATGACATTTATTTGATGACATTGTTCTTTACATCACGATTAAGGCACCATACTGATCTTAAATGGGTTTTTAAATGAATAGCCTAATTAGCTACTTAATTAGTTTTTTTTTTTAAGTGTCCAACTGAACTTGATGCTCACCGTCACATTGCATCATTGTCCTGGCAGCAAACCGTTCCTGGGTGCTGTTCCCTGTTCCGGCAGGAGTTTGATCCAGGGTTTCATACCCATATTCCCCCAGTATCTCCTCTGTTATGTTCTGGAACATCCAGCTCACGTTCCTGGCTTCAGCTTGGAGAACTTCGTTGTGGTCCTGTCACAGAGGACTCTGGCACTTTTACTAAAGCTACAAAACGATATCACCTCCACCGGGCAAGGAGGGCCAGGTCAAGGCATACTGACCACGATGTTCTGCACCGCAGTCACGAACGGATCGAGCAGAGCCTTCCACATGAGTTTGCTGTGCTCGACCTGAAGGTCCAGGTTGCACCCCATAGAGAAAGCCACATCCTGCACATTGCGGTGGATGTTGGAAACAGGACCTTAGGGAATACAGGCCTTTATGAGTTCTAGTTGAGTGAGACGAAGAAATTAAGGACTGAGGGTTTAGGTTCATGCCAGCAATATACCTTGGTAGACAGCGTACAGGACAAAAAGCATGATGTAGGCTCTGCCGCGGGAGCTGAGCATGCAAGGAAACATCAGGAGGACGGAACACCGGAAAGCGGAGGAGCTTACCGCCCCGATAATGCCGAGACCTAAAACATCCACAGACAAAGACATATAACAGCGGTAACAATAGTGAGAAAGAAATGCTTTATTACAATGTCAACTTATTTTATTGTCATATTTTACACATTTCTGACCCAATGCAGAGAAGGACCTACCCACGAAAACGTATCCTGAAATCCATCTGGGCACGGCGGACATGGGGATGTTGTGTGTTAGCCTGATGAATAATCCTACAAACAATGTCAAGGATTACACCATATTGTGTGGACGTGTGTGTGTGTGTGTGTGTGTGTGTGTGTGTGTGTGAGAGAGAGAGAGAGAGAGAATGTAGTCTAAAGTGACCGCATTTCTGTCTTACCCAGCCCACTGAAAAGCCCAAACGCCACTCCAGCAGCGAGCCGGGCGACAGGGAACTGGTCAGGATGACTGAAGAGGAACCTGTGTGCAAAGACGGGGAGGGTCCGCTCGCTGAGCACCTCCAGCCCTGTGCGGCCCAGAGTCAGACTCAGTGGTGTGCCTCGGGTGGTATTCCTCACTACTATAATACTCTACTACATAATAATCTATAGTGCAATACCCACACAGTACTGAAAAACTAATCCATAAGAAACTTAAAATCCTGATTTATTATGAACGTCTATCTTAGCGGTCGGAGGATTTGCGGGCGCACTTACTTGTATGCGGCGTTTTTCGGCGGATGGGTCCATTAGTCTCAGTCATAACTTACTGTTGCTTAGTTATTCATCACTATAAATGGATGATTTGACGATGCAACGACCATGAGTCACTATTAAGCTGCCCTCCGCATTGCACGAAGTGATTCTCTGCTTTGCAGAAATTAAGATTACATTATTTTAGAGAACAGGCAAGGAGCTCTAATGAGCTACGTAGTAGTACTACTAAAAAAGAAGCCGTTAAATGTTCGTTGCCAGAAGTATGCGACACGCAAGCTTCAAATTTTGAAAATTCAAACAGAATCTTTTTAAGATTCTGTTTGAAGATTCTGCACCGGGTGCAGCCGGTGACATGGACGTGGATGCGTGTCAGTCACCATTAGTGACAGGCGATCGCACATTGAATCAGTGAGTTGGGTCTGAGTTGCGGACGCGGATGGATCCCTCGGACAGCGACTCGTCGGACAGCGCCGCTTACGCCGCCGGGTGGAGGCGCAGACGCCGCCGGGCGGCTCCGTCGTACCTTAAGCAGTCATTGCGAAGCCTGGGCGGCTTTACGTTCGGCTTGTTTCTGGCCTCGGTATACGGATGCAGCACATTCGTCCTGCAGAACCAGTGGCACTGGCACTCTGTGGGCTCCACAGTAGCCATCGCCGGCCTGTGCGCCTTCGGCATGGGGCTGTCTGTCCGTGTGCGGGCCGTGGTGCTGCTGATGCTGCCCACGCTGTGCTCCTGTGAGTGTCCCTCGGCATCGCATACTGGGATGCATTCGTTTTTTAGCGATATACGGGTAACATATTCTCTATATGTGTTGCTTTGACGGTGCAGCCACCACGAGTCACTATTAGCCCCTATTAGTAACGCTCATTAACCATATACAGTACTCGAGTACATTCTCGAGTATACACGAATATACCAGGCATTATTTGTGACTGTTAGTCACTATTATCAGTTCATATATATGCGCCATGAATAGGAAGTATATTCTCTACTTCTCGAGAAATTTTTAATTCAGACCACAACTTAATTATATCTTCTAATGCCCGCATAGGTTATTCTGCATTTCTTCCACAAATGAAGTATCCTGCAGACAGTGATAACTCTGATTTCTCTGATCTGCGTGCCCACGCTTTCTTCTAGCCCGTGGGAAGAACTTACTTCTGTTCCTGATATTCTCTCTGGTGACCCAGGGACCGCTGGGCAACACGCTGGAGAATTTCGACCGCGCCGCGCGAAGCCTGGCCTGCGGGGCCGAAATGGCGATGAACCAGACCCGGCAGCTGGTGGAGCGGGCCTCGGCCCCCCTGCAGCGTGAGTGGCTGCTCCAGGCGTGACTCCATCTCCCGATCCACAGTCCCGTTAAGCCGGAGTCGTGGGCTTGTTATGGAAAAGACTGAGTCACTATGTTACTAGTGCATATAATTTGTCAGTCCTTCTGGCTGAATGTTAAAAGCTAAATTTGCCTGAGACTGTTTCAGTGTTCTTTGTGACAGATAAAGGATTTTTTGAAAAGTATAACAGACTAATACCCTCATCACCTCCAGTGCAGTGAATGTTTATAGGATTTACGTGAGGAGCAGAGTAATAGTCAGATACAGTGACTAGTCTTGATAAGACAGAAGGAGGTAAAGAATCCAAATAGTGGGGATCCTGTTACTATTACATATTACAAAGAAGCAGCTATTATCCTTTTAGTCTTTGTACAAAGTCAAAAGATCCATAATGAACAAATGTGACAGGAGGTACCGTTTGCTGCCTGTGTGCGTGATCGGGTGACGTGTCTCCTGGCTACCCAGCCAGGGATCCCAGGTCCTGGGACACAGCTGACCTCAGTGTGTTTGATTCCACACCACAGCTGTGCTTGGTAAGATAAAGCAGATTACGGAGGATGCGTATGCGGTGGCTGGGAGGGTGCAGAGCTTCATACGCATCTTGACATCATCCGTCATGCACATCGGTGAGTCAGTCAGGCGTCGAAGCATCGGGCTTATCACTGTATCAGAGGTACCCAAGCCCGTCCTGCGGTCCAGCAAGGGAATTTTTACAGTTTGTTTGATTATGGCATTAATACAGCTACAAGGAATTGAAGCGGTTGCATTGTGAAATAAACACAATTAACGAAAAAAGAATGGTGCCCCCATTGGAGAATAGCTAACAGCTAGCTATAGCCGTGTGTTTTTTATGTACAACACCCACGTCCTCAAACGCACACACATCATTGTCATCCTTACCTCTACTGCTCATCTTTAGCTAATGTCCTGGAAAACATCCTACACTTCCTGATCAGAATGGGCGACGTGTGTGAGGATAAGATGAGCGCCCCCTACAGGAAGTGTATGACGGCCTTTGATGATGCTCGCAGAGACTGCTCTGAAGCACTGAACACCAGTATCTGCAATGTGGGGGTCGACTTCCAGGCTCTGTGCGAAATCACAAAAGGTCAGTGTCGTACTTCATCCAGCCCTGCATCCACATGATCAGCGAAACAGACCACGCCCCCAGGTCCACGCCATTGGTCCAGTTTTTAATCAATCACCTTTCACTTAAAAAAATGACAAATATTTTTGAGAAAGCTGGGATACCTTGGACTAACTCTTGGCCTTCTTCAGGGCCCAACAGTGAAACCACGGTATTAACTTGGTAATCTCAACCAGCAACCTTCCGATAACAACACAGCACCTTAACCGCTGAGCCACTCACCACCCCAGCGTTGTTGCTATTTAATATCTGCAGCTAGTTTCGCTTAGGCAATTAGTGTTCTGAACCTGTGTTTCCTTGCAGCTACCCAGGCATTTTGTATTATCCCCAAATATGTTATGACCCAAATGAAGACCAGGCTGGCTGCTCGTGAGTACTCTTGACGTTATTTAAATCAATGCTTTAAATTCAGCCAGATTACCAGGCACAAAAACAAGGATAGATGTTGTGTTTCGAATGTCCAAGGCTTTAATGATATAGTTTCCAGTTTCTTTAACTGCATTATAATTTAATAAAGCAGGATATTGACTGGGGGTGGCATGGTGGTGCAGTGGTTAGCACTGTTGCTTCATGTGTCTGGGACCATGTTCCCCCTGTGGCATTGTGCCCCCCCCCCCAATCCAAAACACATGCTGAGGTTAATTGGAGTTACCAAATTGCCTATGAGTCTCTGGTGAGTGAGTGTTGCCCTGCAATGGGCAGGTCCCCCCTTTCTGGGTTGTTCCAGGATAGGCTCCATATTCCCTGTGACCCAGAAGGATGAGCAGTTTCAGAAAATGGACTGTTGGATATTGATTGTAGCACTCTGCTTAACCGAAGCACCTTAAGTTAACTTTGAAAATGTTTTTTTTTTATTTTTGTTCTTACATGTAGAATTCTGACTTGTGTTCTGTCTGGATCGTACAGATATGATAAAGGTTTATAATCTGGCACATTGCTTCATACACTGTCACCTCTCACCCAAGCCACCGTGGCGGCTCTGGAAAAAATGAAGCAGCAGTTTGAGTTCAACATCTCCGTCTCGGCGCACCTTGACATGCACGTAGACAGCAGCCTCTCGGCACAGCAGGTGTCTCAGGAGATCATGGGCAATGTCACCGTGGAGGTGTCCCGCTGGCAGAATTACATGGGGCTGCTCCCGTACGTGGGGCTCGTCTTCCTGGCTCTCATGTGCTTGCAGTGAGTATTTGACGAGATCTCCCATAATGCCCTTCACCAAACAGCATGGCGGTTCAGGAAATCCATACGAGACTTTTCTTTTTGGTTCCTGGAAGAGCTATCTTGTATAAGAGGAAGTACCTTACCCAGGATGACTTTGACAACATCTATATCACGGACAAATTTGTGAGAATGGACCGCAGGAGGACAGAAGACGGCAGGAACCCGTTACTGCCACTGACCCGGAGAGAGGCCCTTACCTACATCACGCCTTGTGAGTGAAGATGAAAGTAAGACAAACAGGATGAATGGATGTCTGGGAGGAAGCCGGGGTCTGACCGGAAGTGCTTCCTGTAAAAGGAATTCAAATAGACTGAACCACGTGTGATGATTGGAGCGAGAGAATGAATGAAGAAATACTGAACATGCTTAAGCTGGCCAGCATTTATCTAAGTGTACCTTTCCTCTCAGGGTCCCCGTACCTCATGGAAGAAGAGAGACGTGCCATGGCACTCAACACCGTCTCCGTCCTCCGGCACATGGCTGTCGGAGGCCTGCTGATGGCTCTTAATGTGGTGGTCTTCTGGATGTTTGACGCCGTGCACAAGTTGGCTCAGGGCGACATCGTGGTCAGGGGTGAGACAGTGTAGGGGCTTCACTCCTTGGCTGGGAAACATTGTGACTGTGTATGTTGCTCTTATAGTACGGTTGGCCCTTGGTATCCGCAATAAATTGGTTTCAGGACCCCCATGGATACCAAAATCTCTGGAGCCTCTAGTTCCTTATGTAAAATGGTTTAGTATTAACACAGGGTTAAAGCGACCAACTCTCAAAACTACACATCACTTAATTTGCATGGATTCAGCATAGCATTTTGTAACTTTCTAGATTTTTTTCCCAAGTATTTTTGATACGGAGGACTGACCGTAACGCTAATCCCTACCTGGGTGAAGCAGGAGGTAATTTAACAGATTTCTGCATAGCAAATTACTATATCATGGCATTTTAACTATACACTTCAACACACCTTTTTTATTTGCAGGTTACTGTCTATATGTGTTTACTTGTACTATTTGCACTGTCGTTTACTTGTACTGTTTGCTGCTGTTGTTTACTGTTGTGTATTGTTTTATTTTTATTTTTTTAATTCCCGTAATTTATTGCTCAGTCTTCATTGTCCCACTGTTCTTTGTTCTAGCTGCCCGGTGCTCTGAAGAATCACTGTTTTGTTTCATGTGTGTGAAGTCACAATAAAATGACCTGACTTGAATATGTAGTCATTCCATATAATATAATACTTTATTTATCCAGTGGATGATATTTAAAAATATATATATATATATCTTAGCGATAAGAAAAAGCCATGAAATATCATAAATGGAGTAGATATCAATGATAAGAAGTGGCATCTAATTTATGTTTATGAATTTACAAGGCATGTTACTGACGTGGTGCATTTCCCATCCTGATAACTCACAGCTCCTGTCATGCTGGCCGTGCAGGTGAATGGGTCCAGCTATACCTCAGATATGTTCAGGGATATTGTGGCGGCCTTTGGCATTCTGCAGAAGGGCAACATCACCGTCCTTAGCAAGAAGTGCCTGATAGCGCCATCAGAGCCGAACTACTATGGGTACATATCAATAGGTAAGGCCAGGACAAGTTGTTGCTGTGACTTCTTGGCTAGTTCAGGTCATTAGCCAGTAGTACTGATGAGGTAACACTGGCATCTAGTGGACAGAAAGTGTATTTTTTTTTCTAAATTTGCCTTTGTATAACAGATATATATCTCACTTCCATAACCACTAGGCCAGTACACAGTCATGGTGAGTCAATGTCAGGAAACTAAGGGTGCAAGTCAGGGGACACCTTAGATGAGACACTAAAGTCAATCTAGAGAGATGCAGTACTATGCAAAAGTCTTTGGCAGTCCAAGAGAATGATTTTTAAATAACCTTTATGTCGGTATAAAACTGTGCCTGTTAGCTTTGATAGTATTAATTTATTTGCATAATCCAATGTAAAATTGTGTTTTTAATGAGCATAGCTTTAAACATTTTCTGTGACTGCACAGTACTGTAAACTCACCAGTTTTGAACTGTAGGAAGGAACCAGAGTATGTGGAGTAATCCTGCACATGCACAGAGAGACCATGCAAACAAGCACACAGAGACCATGCAAACAAGCACACAGAGACCAGAGACCATGCAAACAAGCACACAGACACCATGCAAACAAGCGCACAGAGACCAGAGACCATGCAAACAAGCACACAGAGACCAGAGACCATGCAAACAAGCACACAGACGCCATACAAACAAGCGCACAGAGACCATGCAAACAAGAACACAGAGACCATGCAAACAAGTGCACAGAGACCATGCAAACAAAAACACAGAGACCATGCAAACAAGTGCACAGAGACCATGCAAACAAAAACACAGAGGCCATGCAAACAAGTGCACAGAGACCATGTAAACAAGCACACAGAAACCAAGCTAACAAGAACACAGAGACCATGCTAACAAGTACACAGAGACCATGATAACAAGCGCACAGAGACCAAGCAAACAAGAATACAGAGACCAGGCAAACAAGCGCAGATCTAGGGGCAGAATTCGAAACTCATAGCTGGAGGTGTGAGGCAAGTGCAAAGTCTGTCTAGCAGGAAAGCTGAAATGGGTATGTTCTGTGCCACAGCGCTCCTTTATGGCTGTTCGTTGTTCATTGTGGTTGCCGGTAGCTACATCAAGCGTCTCCGGAGGTTTGTCTGTGCTAGCTACTACCCCAAAAGGGAACGGGTAAGTTCTTCAGATATTGTATCTATCAAGAAGAAGTCAGTTGCAGTTTACTACTGTGGTATTATAACATATAACCCAAGATTTATTTTTTTAACTGCAATACACAATGACAATGAAAAAAGAACTAGATGCATGCGTCCATCCTTCCATCCATACAAACATCTTATCCAATAAGGAGTGCTGGGGGGCGGGGCCTATGTCTTCCAGCACAGGGCATAAGGCATGGGTACTTCCTGGATGGGAGGATAGTTTGTCACAGGGCAAGATCACAGATAGACTGGGCTTGTATGAAGTTATTACTTTGTTGAAAACCTCATTACTTCACTTAAAAAGATTGACTAAATCACTTTTTGGGCAGGAGAGAGTCCAGTTCCTGTACAACCACATTCTCAGCCAACGGGCATCCCTTCAGAAGGTAATGCTGAGGTTTGTGGCCAGGAGGAGGGCAGATGGGGAACCCAGCAGCCTAATCAGGGCAATAGCAGCCTAGTAAGAAATTGTTTTTCTTTTTCAGTTTTGCTATAAGGCAGCCCCATAATGACCCAGTGTATCCTGCTGTAAGGCAGCGCCATAAAGACCCAGAGTGTCCTGCTATATGGCAGCCCTATAATGACCCAGAGTGTCCTGCTGTAAGGCAGCACCATAATGACCCAGTATGTTCTGCTGTAAGGCAGCCCCATAATGACCCTGTGTGTCCTGCTGTAAGGCAGCCCCATAATGACCCAGAGTGTCCTGCTGTAAGGCAGCTCCATAATGACCCAGAGTGTCCTGCTGTAAGGCAGCCCCATAATGACCCAGAATGTCCTGCTGTAAGGCAGCACCATAATGACCCGGTATGTTCACAGCTTCCCTGGAGGGTCCTGCTTAGCAGACTTCTTTGGGGCCCCTGAGGTTTGCTGCATGGCCTGTCACAAAGAGGCAAAAACGAGAAATGATCCCACTATGTTTGCCTGCTCTACTCCAGAATGCACAGGTGCTCGAGATTTACTGTGATTTATTTTAACTCATTGGACAATCATACTTCATTGCCATTTATATATGTCAGTTTTAATCGGTATAACTGATGGACTTAACATTACCTAGAGGTAAAGGTCAACAGTATGAGTTATGGCGTATTTAAGGTGAATCCGTTGTTTTCATGTTTAATGAATTAGCTTTGAAGAAATGCATTGGATTTAGTTGTGTAATAGACTGATTTTCCAAGTCCCACACTCTCTGGTGTCTGTGTCCCATATGCCATGCAGGCCTGTTGTGCCTCCAGTGCCATTACAGCCTGGGCCAAATTTGTCCCATATGCATGGGGCCGTTGATCTTTCAGGAAGACTCTGAGGAAGAGATGTGAGTATGAACCAATGGGGTGAGTAACGCACCTACATGGTGAAGTGAATGCTGAGGCCATTGGGCAGAGCCTTTGGAAAGGTGGGGCTTGTAGACGAGCATGGGGAGAGGCACATTAATGTTAGAGGGAGGTCGATCGCATGGTTCAGTCCAAATCAAGTTAAATTTTGGTCTGAACACAAATTTGGGGCATATTGGGAAATGGCATTATATCATTTTATATTTATATTTTGTATAGGCCAGACAATCCCATAAAATATGGGATGGGTAGCAACCCTAGGCTTACAGTTTCAGTCCTCTATTTGTCGGGGGCCCCTGTGCTTCGGCCTGGGTAAGCCTGTGCATTAATGCCCCCTAGAAAAGGGAAGAGATGGGTAATCCAGGTCCAAAGAATAAAAATGCAGACCAAGATTTTGTTTCAATCAACTAGTTGAGCACTCTGTGACTGAGACTCTTAATGCTCAACCGGTTGGTTGAAACAAAATCCTGGTTTTTACTCTTTGGACCTGGGTTACCCACCTCTGGAAAAGGGTAATATCTTTGAATTTGCACGCTGATTGGTAAAGTCCACTATGAATATGGGCCATGCAGCATCCAGACTTCCCCGGTGTGCCCCTTTGTATACCCGCCCCCCCACCTTCAGAGACTCCAGCGATGACCAGCAGGTGGGGCTGTGGACAGCCGCCTTGACATCGATGACACGTCACTGCCATGGGAAGGACACGAGGCAGCTGATGAAGCTGAGAATAAGAGCCAGCTTAAGGAGGAAGCCAGCTGCTGCTGAAGCCACAAATTCAGACACCAACAGCTGGGGCCCGAGGCAGCAGGACTCGGCACGAGACAGTGACACTAACAGTGACATCAGTGTCCAAAGCAGCATCAGGTACTTAGGAATGGCCTCTTTGTGAAGCATTCCTTAAAACGGTTACTGCTAACATTCCATTTGCACAGTTTTGAGTTAAATTACCCAGCATTGCATATGGATATAAGGGACACCTCATGAAAGTGCCAGATGCTGCCTGAATAAGGACAGCTGACTGCTTTTCCGACAGCGAGCCGGACATGGCCTACCAGGAGCAGGCCGTGTGGAACAATTCCGACTCCAGCGACCACGATCCGGGGCCCTTCCTTGCTGCCTGTGTGAGCTGCGAGGACAAGATGCAGGCTGTCTGCACTGATTCCTCCAGCTCCCATGATGAAGGCATGTTCTCTGAAAGTGGACAGCTGCATGAGGTCATGGTGGACAGCTCATTGAAGCCAAAGTCCTTAGAAGAAACAGAGGAGGTCCCTGCAGCTCCGGCTGCAGGACTTACTGATTGATGAGCAAACCTCAAGAAGTAATATGTAACACGTTTGGGGCAGTATTATGTAACACTACTAAGGTGGTCAAATGTAATTATTAATAAGTAGTAATATGTAACAGTTTTAAAGTAGTAATGTGACACTTTCAAAGTAGTGATGTAACACCATAAGGTATTAATTTCTAATTTTTATAGCAGTAATATGTAACACTTTTTAAGGTGCATTGGATTATTTCAGAATCTTTACTGCCAACTATGATTTTTGCTTGAGCCAGTCCAAAATGCTTCCTTAGAGCTGAAACTGAAGCCATTATATAACAAAGTATCATCCATAACAGTAAACTTTAATATCAGAATCCCAATGGTAGAGTTATTTACTGTCATCATTGTCTATGTGATTTTGCAATACAGCAGGACATGCTGGGCCATTTACTGGAAAACAAATTTTACTTTAAAATAAATTCTAGTAAGTTGTTTAACACCTTCTGTTTGTTTTTTTTTTTCCCCCTTTTTTCCAGTTCAAGCATGTACAGTGTGTGTGTGTGGGGGGGGTGTTGCCTGAACACCTGTCCCTTTTGCTCACACTATTTCAAGTGCTTCCCTTTAAGAGTCCTGAGTGCCCCTGTAATGTATGTCTCTAAGGCTTTGAGTACTTGCCCCTGATTGGGCTCTGCACAGTACTGCAGCAACTGTTTTGCACATTTTTTTCTACATGACATGAAAGCAACAAGACGGTTTTACATAAGATATGTATCTCTTTTCACGCAATCATAATGTGGTGGTTTCCCTTTTTCAGCCAAACACACACACACATATATATTATATGTATATATAAAAGCAAAACATATTATGATGCTAAATTTAGATAGTTTCCTTACATGGTTACAAGGTATGCTACGCACGACTGCCCCATTTAATGTCATACACCATAGTGATATACTACAGGGCTAACATAGAATGTAAATAGACGCTTATATGGCTGCACCATGCAATAGCAAACGGCATGCATTCTCTAAAGGGTTACATCTCCTTAGCATTGTTCTACAACATCCCTTCCCTAAATGTTATATAGTTTTTGTATTCCATATAATACTCCATAAATAACAGCATCAATGACTTTAGCTAACTAAGCTAAAATCCCTGAAATGCAGCGTCAAGGTAAATTCAGGTAAGAAATAGTTGGCAACGCTGCATTTCAGGGATTTTGAGTCATTCTGCGCTGCAGATGGGGTA
>JAODKM010000126.1:14293953-14305421 GCA_026780845.1 Petrocephalus sullivani | reverse complement strand
TTTGTTCTCCAATAATTTATGCAGATTTCACGTTTCTAAATTTAGTTCATTACAACAATAAAAACATTTTTCATTTTACTAAAAACGTATTAATTAAATGTGTCACAAAATCATTTGGTGGTTATGAAAATTAATTCAGATTTAGCATATTGATGATGCATTAATTGCTGTCCCCTACATAGTACATAAGCCGCTTCTGTAAATAAAAAGTATTGGTATCGATGATATTGGCTCTGTGTTTACTTGGTATCGGATCGATACCAAATTTAGCAGTATCGCACACCACTAGTTTTCAGTGGTGTAACTGGTTTAACTTAAAAAGAGGGTATGATCCGTAGTCCAATGAGCTGTGACGGCTGTATGCAGAGATTGGATTTATTTTACGCTCAAACTACCCGTCGATTACAGCAAACTCTTCCTTTAACACATCAACTAAACAACCCGTTTGCTTTACATTTTTTATTTTAAGAAACGAACCTGCAAACGGATGCATCTCGTATTCTGAACGGGTACATTCTGCGGAGTGACCTTGCAGTGCATGACTGGGTGGGCAGAAAGGGCCGTATTGTGTACGCGAGTTCACGCTACACAGTAACAAACTTTAAGCAGTACAGCGGAGCACACTGGGCCGTTGTCGCGCCGCATCACAGCAGTAAGACTCGGGGGGTATACCCGTGAGGACGATCATTTATCGCTTCCGAAACAAACTACGTAATTGTGTAGCGTGGAAGTGTACTGATCGGTGATGACATCCGCCAGATGATGGGACTGCGTCGCACCGAGCCTTGGGCCGGGGAGGGACCTTCCGGGTCCCCTCGCCTGCGCATGAGGCGCTCTTCCTGTCCAGGAGCTGGAGGACCGGGTGGCGGCGAGCGATCAACCTGCCCCCCGATAAAAACTTCCGTGCGCCTGGCTGCAGTCGCGCGCGGCGTGTGCTTATAAAGCCCGTCGGCGACCCCCCCGCTGTCACGCGCAGAACGCTATGCTTTGTGTAATGCGGCTTTTGACGTATTACGTGCTATGCTGCACCTAGGGAAGATGGATATTAATTTGCTGATTAAAGCCAGCAGGATGGGTGAAAACGCTGCTCTGATTTAAAATATATTAAAATTGTAATTCTTACAATGTATTTTTAAGTAGCTTGGGAGGACAGCGGCAGTCAATCTGTTATTGTACAAAGGATCTGTTCTAAGGATACATGCAGAAGTAAGTGCTGTTTATTCCTTTGTTTTGCAGTAATCTAATCGCAGTGTGTAGCGCTATAGTCCGTATTGTTCTATTGTGCGCCGACTGTCTGTGTTCTCGCTCTTCTGCCTCCAAAGTGGAGCCAGGCGGGACCGAAGCGCTGTCCCCCGGGACGGGCGCAGCACCCGGGCCCGGCTCGCTCGGATACTGCGGCGCATGTGGCGCTCTGCTCGGGCCTGACAGAAGTCCGCAGCTCCTTCCCTGCTTGCACTCCCTGTGCCAAGGGTGCACACCGCCGCAGGGAGCCAGGGCCAGCAGGAGAGGTGCGGGACGCGGGGGCGAGGAGGGGCGGCGTCGCCCACTGTTAAATTACTACAAGCTGTAACAGATCCTATACATAGTTTTTATCCCAGCCGAATATACTACTTCTGAAGCTTTGATCTGTGATATGAACGTAACTTTTTGAGATTATTTTTTATCAAGATATTCATTTTTTGCTCGATATTTGTAGCATTCTGTTCTAGTTATAAATCCTAGTTACGATATATCTCTATTCTCCCAATGCATGGTTTGACCCATGGATCAAGTTTACAGGGTAGAGCGCAAATAAGAGCCTATAAGCTTGGTCCACAGTGTGTCTGGGAGGGGAATTATTATGTCTGAATCAGCCAATAAGATTGATGAGCTCTTTAGGCTCCACATTTATTGTGTAGATAGTGTTGAGTACCCTTTGTGTAAGCTTACCCTGTGCAGCTGAAAACCCCCAAACCTTTGTTTGGTGATGAGAGCGTTGGCCAAGCATAATGAATGCACAGCATGACTATATTACTGTATATTAATGTTGACCGGATGAATATGTGGAATGTTGGCCTCTGTCTCCCTAGAGTGTCCTGTGTGTGATCGGTCGTATACGTCACTAGAGGTCACCGCTAACCGGTTTCTGAAAGGTCCGGCAGCGCAGTCAAGCCCTCATGAAGTCAGCAAGGTGAGTCTGTATACAGCCTGCCTTAAACGCTCAAGATCCTGTCCCTGCTACGAGTGCTAAAATCGCCTTGTCTTCTGGTCTTGTGGACCACGCGCTTCTGCAAAGCTATTAATCCTAGCCTGGTATGGGTTCTTCTTTCATTCTGCCAAATCAGAATAAGCATTAAGCACGTACATTTTAATAAAAAGTCATTGGACAGGCTAATGGACAGGGTTGTCATCACAATTGTAATGGTACTTGGATGAACCAATGAAATCCCGGCTGATGTCTGTCTTGTTCAGTGTGCTGGCTGTGAGGATTTCGCGGTCAGCGGCTGGTGCGTGGAGTGCGGGGAGGCCCTGTGTGCGGTCTGCGTGTCAGCCCATCAGAGAGTGAGGGTTACTCGCGACCACACAGTCCTTCAGCAGAAGCTACCTACAGGTGTGTTTGATGATGCTATGTAAGCTAATGCTAACTGTTACAGTCATCTGTAAGCATCACGCAGGAAATTCCTGATTTGTTTGTTTATTTATTGTTTTAATTATTGTTATTATTCCTTTGCTGGTTTCGTTACATTGGCCCAGTGAGCAGTACTGTTGCCTCACACCTCTGGGGTTGTGGGTTTGAATCCTGTCTGCTGCAATCCTGTAATAAATTTAGTTAAGTTGTCTATAATACAAACCCAATGCGACCTTAAATAATATTAATATCTTGCTGATTGTCATTCCACTGTCAATATCATGAATGTCATTGCAACTAGTGCAACTATGTAAAGTGTGTGAAATCTCTCCTTAGACTCCGCCCCAACAGTGTTTTGCTCCACCCACAAAGAGGAAGTGGTGAAGCTCTTCTGTATGTCCTGCAACCAGCTGACTTGCCGAGACTGCCAGCTGACCTATCACAGGAACCACAGGTAAAGGAGGGGCAGTGATCTGCATCTGTCAGCCAATGGCGGTCACTCTAAACCAAACCGGTGCTTTCGGCTTCCATCTCGTTCATGTGGCCGAACACAGTTCTTTCATGTTCCTGTCTGTTTCCCTGTGTGATGCCAGATATCAGTTTCTCCATGAGGCTGTAACGACTCAGAGGGACCAGATTGAGTCCCTGGTGATGAGAGTCAGGCAGCAAAGAGAGATGGTGAACCAGAGTCTCCAGGACCTGGATGGCAGGTACAGAGTGTTCACTGTGGGGATTTTAATAAAGGCTGCACCTGACTGTGCCTTCATCAGGGTTGGGGCAGTTCCTGCCCAGAGCTGCAAGCAGGCATGTATGACGTTTGTGAAATGGTGTGTAAATGATCTGTAGCGAAAGGTGAATTTTGGCCAGTGGCGAGTTTCCCGTTTTCAGTAACCGGCTGAAATGCAAAAGCTTAGTTGACCTTATTTCCCAGGAAAAGTTCAGGGCAAGTTCCAAGTACCCGAGGTTTTGATTCCTGATTCATGGTGAAGTTTTCCCTGCTCCCCCTTTGTACTCTGACCCCTGGTGTCTCCTGCCCTCAGGCTACAGGACTTGACGGGTCTGAAGTCCAAACTAAAGGATGAGATGCAGGAAGCCCTCGTTCGCATGCGCTACATCCTCATGAAGAGATCGGTGAAGCTCTTCAAAGACGTGGAGGTACCACACCGTAGGGATCTGTCATACCACACCTGGTCCCTGGCCCAATTCCGTCCCCTGTGTCTTTGGCTGATGCAGTTTTAAGTTACCCCAAATTAATATGTAATACATTAAGCTTGTTAGTATAACCCACATGTTCTATTAGATTATTAATGTATATTTAGCTATGTTTTATCTTTTATAACTATGTATTTAGCTCTATAAGAATTGTTTCACTGTTTTATTACAAAATGTATGTTTAGCTCAATAACATGTTTTATTGGTTATTACAGTGTGTAGTATATTTTTTTGAATTTTTAAAAAAGGCATGTTATCATTAATTATAAAAATATCATTTACATTTACGACCAACATGTTCATGATGGTTTAACCGGCGTGTTTTATTGCATTATGAATGTATTTTCAGCTTGATAGCAGTGTGTGTGTGTGTGTGTGTGTGTTATTATTATAACCATGTATTTAGCTGATTTAGAATTGTTAGACTATTTTATTACATTAATGTATATTTAGCTCCTTAGTGACATGATATATTAATTTGATCTCATTTAGCGTCAGAGCAACATATGTTTGCTTGACCAGCATGATTATAATAATTATTACTTTGATATATCAACAATATTGGGATTGTGCTTCACTGATATGCATTTAATTCCAGGCCTAATTATATTACTGGTAATCTTACACACCTCTGGTTCGTAAATGTATTTTATGTGTGGTAATAACCAATAAAACGCGTCACTAGCAAGCTAAATGTACCAAATTAATCGAATGAAATGATTACTAGTCTAAACATACGGTTATAAATGTGCAAATGTGATACTATCAAGCGAAATTAAACAATTTTTTAAAACGATAATTAAAAAAAAAAACGTCCGTAAATGTATTTTATTGCCGGGAATACTTGTTGCCGTGGTAAGGGTGAACTTAAGTTTACGGGGTAACTTAAAACTGCATAATCAACCAAAAAGTTGAGCAGCTGAGCAACATGTCACAGGGTGAAGGAATTTGGACGGGGGGAGGGATTTGACAGGACAGCTGTCCTCCTCTTGCCATCCATGTCATTAAAGGGCCTTCTTTGGAGGTGCAGCTGGACGTGCTCTTTCCATAGACATGGTTTTTATGTTATTTTTTTTTTTAAAGTAAATGAAAGATGTAGTGTTTGACCCTTTGATTTTGATTATTAAGGGTTTTGTTTAGCCAGCTATCTTGGCTAGATAAACAAAGACGTTAAGTTGTGTAGTTTTTCCTGTATCCGTTTTGCGTTATGCACTAACACTCGTTTTCTAGTGAGGTTATATTTGTCCTAGGTAGGTCGTGTCCCAGATGCTCAGGGTATCACGGTTTGGTCTTGGTAGAGTAACTGGATGGATGCATGCTGTTGAACAGATTTGCAAATTACAGCAGTGCTTAAATTTTACCCACCACTCCACTGAGTTCAGATTTTATTTTACCCTGAAACGTGACCCCTGAAAGGGTCACTGCAAGGTCAGAGGTAGCAACCTGGGAGACGGCACATACTACTTGCATTTCAGCACTAGGATAGATTGAGACGCTTTCTCTTCAGGGACTGTTGCAGGCTTGTGTGTAGGTCTACACGATTGCTCTGCTCAACCAGGGCCTCTGTGGGAGTGAGGTGGAGAGAGTCACAGAGAGACAAGCCACACTGAAGAAGCTGAAGACGAGACTGAATTACGTTCTGGCCTTCACAGTCAATGCCCTGGAGACTGGAAACCACATTGCTCTTCTCTCCAACAAGAGACAGGTGAGAACCACAGGATGTGGTGCGATGCAGGGCCGCAGTGGTGGTGGTCATCTGACCACTGCTTATTGGTGCTCAGTCAGCCCCTCTGATCTCCCCCTCTGTCATTGCAGATCCAGGTGGAGCTGGAGGGCATATTATCCCAGAATGCTTTGCCTGCCACTTCTATGATGGATGTGATGTTCCACTGTGACCAGGAAATCTGCAGTCGGATCACTAAGTTTGGTGTGTCATTCACTCTGAGGATGTTGTTCTGTGATATATGTTTGTGATAAGTGCCTTTTTGTTACTTTTTCAGTATTTATCTGTCAAAGCTGATAACTGATTCTTCTTAGACTCTATCTCACCAAGTGACTAGCTGTAATGAAGCATATGTCATTGCTTCAGGAGCTTTGCCGTGTAAGGTGTCGTTTGCTCTTAAATGATTTTATTTACTTTTTCTTTTTATCCTTAGGGAAAATAATAACCAAGGAGGTCCCATTTGCCCGTCTAAGCTTCAGCTCCATTCCAAACAAGGCTCCGGATCAGACCCTCCACGCCCGCGGCTTCGTCCCCCCCCAGTCCTCCGCCTCTTATACCTCCTCCCGTTCTTTCTCTTCAGCCAATTCCTGCACGGTGGCCCCTGTCTCTCTTCCCTCCCCCCAGCCCCCTCCCACTGCCGCGCCTCGGGCTACTTTCACTTCGAGTGCACCGTCAGTTCCTCCCATCTCTTCTCACTTTGTCCAGTCGGCCCAGTCTAGAGTGCCCTCGCCCTCTGTCAGATATCACGCTTCTCCTTACCAGTTTCAGAACTCCAAGAAGACCTGGTCGTTCCACACCTATCAGCCCAAAAAGCCCAAACTTGCTTCTGACCCAAGTTCTGCCCCCCTCGATCCCTCTCAGTGTTTCAGCTTTGGCTCCCAGCCACCCAGCATGTCCCTCTCTGTCCCCCCGTTGACTCTCTCTTCACCCGCGGTGGTCCTCCCTGTCACCTCCTCTCCTATTATAGTCTCTGTCTCTCCTGCCACCGACATCCTGGACGTAAACTCAGATGTCAAAAAGACACGCCCCTTCCAAGCCTCAGCACCTGTCCACCTCCAAACCCCATCGGAACTGTGGAACATGGGCTTCTCCATCCAGTCTGTTAAGTCCTTGAGTGACAATTCTTCCAGCAAAGATGAGACGCCTTTTAAGAATCCACCATGCCTCTTGCCGGTGAAAGCTATAGCTGATTCCCCATGTGAAAGGGCTCCCCCTGCTGGCTGTGGGAAGGAGTCTGGCGCAGACGAACGGACCCAAGCCGCAGAGAATGAGCCTACGTCTACCGTGACGGAGGCTGAGGGCGTGTTTCTGGTCGATGCAGTGGATGTAGAGGAAAGCGATCAGTGTGAGGATCAATCCCTACGTTCAAGAAAAATGCCGAAAGAAGGCAGCACGTCCAGTCCCAGCAACATTGAAGGAAACACACCCAGCGGGCCAGAGTTGCCCGGAGGAAGTCGGCCTGCCATGGAACCCCATCAGAAATTAAATGGCAAGAGTGCCTGGACCCCGTCTAGTTTTCGGGAGTTGCTAGAATGGCCAGTGAGCCCCAGTCCAGATAAAACGGCATTCTTAAAACTCCAGCAGTCGACCAGTTTATGGGATTTACTGGCGGCAGACAAGCAGGCCGCCTCCCAGTCTAGCTCATCTGACTCTGTGAGCAAACGGGATGCCTCAGAAGAGATGGGCGACTCAAGGAAAGTCACCTCGTTACGGCCGTTAGAGCTCATGCCACGTCTGTCGCCCATTTCGCCGCAGTGGGAGAAGACGGTGGATGGTGACGGAGGGGACGCCCACAGTGAGGCTGAATTCATCTTTATCGTTGCCTTCTTTGAGCAAATTGAAAAAAATAGTCACAGCACATAGTGTAGTAAATATGATTGATCGCACCTCATTGGGTCAAATATTCCATTCTTTGCAAGGAAAGCTTGCCACTGTACAGTAAATTGTTGCCTTGGCAACATGAATTCTTGCATGTCTGAATGTCATTGTGATGGCTTGTCATAATGAAATGTTTTTTTGCCGTTTGCCCCATGTGCCTCAGGTGTGTCGGCTGTTTCGGGGGCTGCGGGCCTCGCAGAAGCTCTTGGCAGGTATGCATGCCCGGCCTGGCCGCATATCCTCCGTCAGCAGTTGCCGCTGGCCTCTGCCTTGGCTTTGACGTGGCACTCGCTCTCCCCAGGGCCCAGCTTCCCCAGGTCTCCCTGTGGCGGCTGCCTGTCTCCCTCCCCCCCGCCGGAAGCCCCCTACCCCAGTTTCGCCTGCTCCCTGGCTCCACCGAAAACAAGGTCCTGCTTCAGGTTATCGACGAGGACCAGCAGGTAGCTACAGTGACAGCTGGGTTCTTAGTCTCTCCAGCTGTTCCTGATTCTAATTTTCTTATGTAAGATGTTCTCAGTTTTCTGTGCACTGACCTCCTTGCTTTTGAGTGCTTCCTCTCTGTCTGCATCACTGCTGCCTCTCCTTGGGTCGCACCACTTGACTCCCCAACCCTGGAGTCTGTCTTTGCCCGCTAAGGTTCAGATCCACAGTGTAGGTTCAGTGTACCCATTTGGGGGCAGAGTGTGGCTCAGCAGGCCATGAGCAAGGCCCTTAACCCCCAGGTCCCTGGGCACCGCACAAGTGGCTGCCCTTCACGGCCAAGCTTACTCTCATGGAGAGCAAAGGTTGGGGGAGGTGAAAATTCAATTTCCCCACGGGGATCAATAAAGTATAATTCTATAATTCTTCTATTTCTGTCCTCTTCCTCCTCCAGCTCATATCTGTGAGCACCCCCTATACCCAAGGCCACCCCGACCTCCCCGAGATGGACTGCGCTGCTTGCCGAACCGCGGGGCGGCTGTGGCTATGTGTGGAATGTGGGAGGGGCTTCCACAGGGACTGCCACATCCCACCAATCAGCTCCACCACCTGGTAGGTGATTGGCCCTAGCTGTCTGTTTCTCCTCTTCTCTATGGAGGAGAGGTTACCGGTGGCAACCGTATGGTTTCAGACCCTTCTGTTTTTGCTTTTGTTGACTGTTGATACTCCGGTTTGACCTACTTAACCTCCATGTCACGCTCTCTCCAGGGGCCAGTGGAAGTGTTTGTTGTGTCAAGACCTTTCTGATGACCAGGACCCATACAGCGAGGACAGGGAGAGGAGGCCCACACTGAGCCTAGTAGATCAAAAGGTATGGATGTTAATCCAGATTCCATCTTTCTCAGCTGCATTGTTCAATGGGGGAAGATGAGTTGTGGTCACCCAGGCCCATCATGTGGTCTTCGCTGTCTTAAGAAGCATCACTCCACATCTCTCTCCCTGCTGACAGAAATGCGAGTACCTCTTACTGACCTTGTTGTGCCAGAAAGATGCCGACGTCTTGGACCGCGCGGCGCAGGTGTGTGCTCGGCCTTGACGTGGAGGGATGAAATCCGCTTTGCATCACTTTAATGAAATGACCGCCTAGTCTTCTCTTTATCTACTCAGCTCTCCTCAAATTACATCGACGTCTCTCTCATTCGCGGACGGCTGCTTCGGAAGCTATCTCCTTCCTACCGAACCCCCTCCGAATTTGTCTCTGACGTCTGGGTCCTCTTGGACACCCTATTGGATGTTTCCGAGGTATAAAACTGTGGCGCGTTTTTGTTGTTCTCTCATTTTTTTTTTTTTGGTACGCTTTCATTTCACCACTGAGTGCTTGCATTTGTAAAGTCACCAGACTTCTTACAGAGCTTTATCTGCTTCTGGGTTTTAATCAGAGCTAACCTTGATTACGTTCCTCTTAGGAAACCAGCTCTGCTGAGAAGCTGCACAGATGCTTCCAGGAAAACCTAAATGGAACCTTCAGTAAGACGCTGCACTCCTCCCTCCTGAGGCTCCCTGATGACAAGGTGCCAGAGAGTCAGGTGGGCACAGAGGTCGAGGAGTCAAGAGAGACCCTGAAGATGACGGAGGAGTCACTGATGGCCGCCCAGGACGTGCCTGAGAAGAAATGTCGTCTGGATGATGGTGGGGAGAGAGAAGTTGAGTAATGTATTTGTGTGTGTGTGTGTGTGTGTGTGAGTGAGTTGTTATATACGATATAAAGTGTACCTTTTGATTTAAATGGTTTCTCATTCATATCCCAGGAGGGGATTTGCAGTTGTACTGTTGAGAAACCTTAAGTTTAAACTGTAAATATTTATGCTTTATAAATGTATAAAGTTTATAAACTTAATTTATCAAATGAGCCGTCTACTATACATAACTGGCCGGTCGATAATGAATCAACAGCAATTTTATACAAACTGGAACAGTCTTTTTCTTTTGGCTTGACTGTAGAATTTGCCTTGCTACTTTTAAAGCGGTTTCCCCCAATCTGGTCCTCAGGGACCCACAGACAGTCCACGTTATTGTGCCCTTCCAGCTCATGGCAGCAAAAATGTGGACTGTCTGGCAGGGGGCTCAGAGGGAGCAGAAACATGGGCCGACTGTGGGTGCCCGACCACTAAATTGGGGAAATGCTGCTATACAATTGTTTCGTGATATTTTGAAAGTAACTACCAGAAAGGAGAATCCTTCAGTACTAATGACCTCACTTAACCTTAGAATGGCATAACGACATTATTTAAGGACTCATTATTTAAGTGTATTGCACTTTGCGTTTTAGTGCTAGTGAAAGCCTAGTCTTGCTCCATTGAGCTTAATGCAGGAGTTTGTCTCATTATAGACCTTTATAGAATCCTTAATGTTTGTTAATGCAAAACCTATTGAAGTTTATTATAATTTTTTTTATCTGTGTACAAATGTATAAAACTGGAATATACAATTTATACTGTCCAAAGCATGTTCCTATTTAAGTGGTAACTGAAATGAACAGGCTTGATAAATCGTATTCACTTAAATACTTTACGATGAAATATGAAAGTTTCTTTTCACAGCTGCAGCGTTTTCTAATCTGTGTTTGTGTACCTTGGCCTGCCACCATAATCACTTACTATGCAACGTTTTCAAGTTTTGATTGAATGGAACAAAAGATCATGTCAGAAAATCATTTTTATCATTATTTTAAGTCCAATAGATCAAATGATGCTACTGAATTTGCATTGTTAGTTACATCCAGTTTTTTATATTAATGCAGAAATAGTTTTGTTAAATTTAGAGCTGGAAACTAAAAAAATGTTTGTCCACATATACAGACTATTTGTATGTATTGAGTCCAAGAATTAAGCTCCAATGTATTTTTAAATTTTTTTTCATATATAATTGTGCCAAGAACATTGTCAACTACAGAAAAAATTGGTTTAGTGACACTGTCTACAGCATTCACTGTATTCCCTGCCATGACAGTATATGCATTTGAATTTGGGGATTAAATAAGCAATACATTGCCAATAAATTATTTCCTGTGTCAGTTTAACACAATGTTTGATATGAAATATGGCTTGTATGCAAGTAGTGTGTAAGATGAGCTCTGTAAATACCACTGGTGTCAGATTGTTTTGCTTACTGAGGTTTGGTCTATATTAGCTATATTATTTTCCGTAATAAGTACATAGAGGTTGCGTTAAGAAAATCTAAGTTCAAAGATGTGCACTGCCACTGTCATTCTGATGTGTTCTCGAATTTAGCAGTTTTGGTGCAATCAGACATTGCAATAACTGTAGCATATTGCATTGCCAATAAAAAATACCTACGACGATGTTTTGTATAATAGTGTGAATTTTGTTAAAGTAAATCGTCATTACACCAACCTTTTCAATAGTGCCTACAGTATTCTCTCAGCAGATCATTTGGAAACAAACACACAAAAAATGTCATCCACACGATGGCGCCGTTTTGTAACTTTCGAATACTCCGTGTTGCTGAACCGTACTAATCATTCCTCTAAAGCACTGATCATCAACTGGCGGCCCGCTGAGCCGTTCAATCCGGCCCGCGACTGGATTCCAAAATTGTGAGGATCAA
>JAODKM010000126.1:14230725-14246846 GCA_026780845.1 Petrocephalus sullivani | reverse complement strand
TGGTCATGGAATGAGGGCTGGGGTGTTCCTCCAGTGGGGAAATTATGTGGGAAACCAAGAAGTAGATGGTGTTGCAGATATGAGGACTGGCAAAGACTTTCAGCAGCGAAGCCCACTGAACCACAGCTAAATGGCTTGCTTTTGATTGGGCAAAGGAGATAAGGGACTTTGACAGACCACCCCTAGGTGGCGATAATCGTTACTTAACTGACTGACAGTGCCACCCCCACCAGCACTGCGCTTTAGCGACACATAAGTATTGCACCTCCCTTCGACTTACTGACAGAAGGCCCGGCAGAGATGGGGTAGTCGGATCTCTTGTGGTGTCACCTACCTGCCCCAGAATCCACATTACCAGCAACGGTATCCCCTGGTCTAATTTTTAAATGGGCCGTGAATCCTTTGTGCCATTATCCGCTATCTTTCCCGGCAGGCCGCTCCTCGTTCGCATGGCACTCTGTGTGACTGTGTCTCTGCATAATACTTCACACACCTGTCTGCTCCCATACAGCTCTACAGAAATAGGCATGTACACCGTGCACCCACATACAGGCAGGGCTGCAACACTGCAGTGTGGTTCAGGCTCTGCCCCCCGCCTCCCTCCCTGCCTCCCTCCCTGTTTGCACAGACATTTCTGCTGCTGCCAAATGTCACCATGGTAACGTGTGGCGGGGAGGGGGGCGGGGGTGGCCGAGCGCTAATGCCAAACTTAACAGAGCGACTGGGAGTAGGATGCCCTGTCGAGAGAGAGATAGAGCGAGCGAGTGAGTGAGCCAACCAGCTGACGTCATCCTGCTTTGAGTGTGAGTGTGTGTGTGTGTGTGTGTGTGTGTGTGTGCGAAGGCGGGTTAGGGCGTGTGACACCATATGTTTGTGCTTGGATCTTGCTTAGCTGGACACGTTCGCCCTGCGACTGTTTGACTTAGCGATCGCTCGGATTCCACCATGCCCCTGGGTGACTATGAACACTGCATGTACGCAGGCAAAACAGACTGATGCAATTCAAAGATTACGGGTTACTCTCCTTTACTCCACACACCCTCGCCGTTCTGCCTCACTAATCCATCACCGCAACATTTTAAACATGCAGTGCACTGGTGTAAAGCCTCATGAGGAGTACACCCACTGCAAACAGTCCCTCATATTTGCATGACTCGGCTATCGCTGTATGATTATGCCTCTAACTAGCAGTTCAATCACAAGACAAAGTTACCGCGTTATGCATGGTTACATGCATAAGCTAAAAAAAGCCACACCGATTTTAAAAATAACGTTAAATACATGTCAAATATATGCATGGGGCAGTGATGGCGTGATGGTTAGGGATGTGACTATGTAATCTAAAAGATCGCCAGTTTGAGTCCCCAACCTGCAAGTACCGCTGAGGTACCCTGAGCAAGGTACTGTCCCCAAGCACTGCTCCCCGGGCGCTGAAATAGCTGCCTACTGCTGTGTCACGTTGGGTAAATGCAGAGGACACATTTCATTGTTGTGTGCTGTGGTGTGGCAGCAATGGTAGTTAATTACCTTTCCATGTTCATGCTTTGGTGTCAGTCAGTATACTCAGTATCATAGTGATCCTATACCGGATAATAAAATGATGTTGGTGAATGGACCCTGAATAGGAAGAGCGGTTTCAGGAAAAGGATGGATAGATGGGAGGATATTTAATAAAAATTATAGAATTTTACATGTAATTAATTCTTTTTAAGGAGAAATTGTTTAAGGAGAAAATTCTGTGGATAAACAATTCCTCTATCTCACATGCATTGGCTGCAAATGTCACAGAATCTGAAATTAGCTAAAGCTGAAATTTAAGTTGTACATAAATAGACACAGTGCAAGTTTGCTTTGTACCTTTGTATAACCTTTTTTTAGTTTTCTGAATGTTCCTGGAATCCCTCGTGACTCAGACATATCGAATCACATGAAATCACCAATTCAAAATGCTGCTGAAAGCGGTGATAAATGATAAGTGATGTGCGTCATCGCCCCGAAACGGGTGGCGCTGTCTCTGCCCCATTCCTCAGCCCCGTTTTCTCACGGCTGGCACTCGTGTCTCACAGCCTGCTGTCTGCCAGAAGGCAGAGGCCGCCTGATCCAATGCGCCCCTAATCCCAGCCAGTCAGCTTTCCCGTCACCCCTGCGATTCCCATGGTGCCGTGCGGCACGGCTCAGCTGTGATTGGAGGAGCAGTGTGGTCCCACGCCGTGGGCTCAACAGCTGAGTAACCACATCGCCACGGAGATAAATGAAACTCTGACACCTCAAAGCAAAACTTCACACACCCACCAGCTAGTGAAACCAAACCTCCAAGGTTGTGTCGTTTTTTTTTTTTTGGTTGGTCATTTTTAACACCCAAATAACAAACATCTGAAATCTGTGGGACTCAAGCAATTCAGAGGCGCAGAATTCATTTTGGGTGCGCATTAAAATGCAAATGTAAACTGTCGATTATCAACCGAAATCTACTAAAAACACAATAATTCATGCCTACCTCACCTGTCAATCGATTATTCTTATCACTATACAGACTCCCATCATGTATGAGCACTTGGCAAGAATGAGATCTTGTAAAACAGCGCGACTGCCTGCCTTACAGGACTGAACGTTAAAAGGAGACGTGTCTGTACCAAGCAGGGCGTGAGACCGTTAGCTGCTGTGCTGACCCACCAAGCAGGAGGGGCCCTGAAGCAGGGCCTGGGAGAGTAACACATGCTGGCTGCTTTGTGACGCATCACTCACATGTGATGCAAGGGCTATGATACAGTTTATAGATTATAATATTCTGCATTTAGATAATCCGGATTGGTTTGAGATGCATTCTTTTGCATAATGAATTTGCAGAAAGTAAACTGGATATCTATACTGTGTTTGCTGTATTTTTGTTTTTAACGTATTTCATTTTTTCCTTTATTTTTATAATATACAGCATTGGTGGGAAAGCATGCTAAATGACAAATACTTCACATTTTGGTAAGTAGAACCGACCAGAAGGTGCCCACTGTACACTCACTCAGTTCTAGAAAGGGAACCTTATCATTTAGACAGAAACACATACCCACATCCTCTAAGCTCTGACAACGCTTCCTTGGGCTGGATCACATGCCATTAGCATTGGGCTCCGATCCTTATTTCACTGTAAATGTTTGGCCAACAGGGAAACTTGGTGGGTGCAGAACTAGCCCCGTCCACGTTTGCTATGGAAATGGCCGAAGTGCGGGTGTCCATCTCGGGATGCGAGCACTGTTCAGTCCTGAAGTGACCTTCTTCCTGTCCTTGACGCTGATTTCTGACAGAAGAGCTAAGGCCTCATCTGACCCATCCTGCTGAAGCCACTTCCTGTCCACAATCCCACCCACCGCCGACTGCGATACCAGATTTTGACACACTGCTGATTCACACGGCTCCCTGGCAAATGCCCGTACACTTGGAAAGTCACCTATTGGTCTCTCACAGTTATAGTCCTGGCAGAAGCAAAGTGCCCAAAGCTTAACCAAGGGTGGCATCCTGCTGTTATATATAGAACACAGCGCAGCTAAGTACCGGCGCTTGATGCGGTTTGATTGGTTGATACTTTTGACTGACACTGCTCTTTGGCCAATCCCTGCTCCTGCTTCGGTTCATAGTTTTCATAGTTCCAGAGTCCCCAATGTTTACCATTCTAATCTTACTGGCAGGACAGCCTGCCGCTATTGATCCCAAGGACTGGCGCAGTCAGGGCAAGAGACTGAATGTGAATGTTTATTTTGTACCAACATTTGAAATTTGGATGCAGACTGCAGGACCAAAGTGTGCCTAGACTTTCCTGTGAAATACAAGGGGTGTCTAGTGTAGAGCTGCTTCTGGCTGGGAGAACCAACAAAAATCCTATTGCCATAAGAGCTCAGAATCGGCAAATGACATCATATGATCTGAGCTGCCAACGTTACGGAGGAACGCCACAGCCACGTCATTCACATTTTACTTTATAATCAAAGCAAGTCAGCAGTTTTACATTTCCTAACCTCCTCTTACCCCTTGGATATTTATTGCAGCACTCAAGACTGTCCAACTTGATTGCCGTTATATTAACACCAGGCATATGTATAATTATAACCTAGAGTGGTTTTGACTAAATTCCAAATCTATAACAGTGTACACATACAACCACCAGTCAAATGTCAAAGGATAAAACGTCAGCGAGGTTTCCTCAGCAACGTGGCGAACATTTATATATGGAATGTTACAGTATTATAATATCCTATTACAAATCAGGAATGAGCTTCAAGAGGACGTCATTACCGTCCTGCGTGTTAATTATTGATGCCTGATCTCCCACCTTAAACGAGACGTCCATCATCACCCAGACGGGACGTCACAGGAGACACGGCTGCCTTATTGCGGACTTCTCCCATCTCTCTGTGACATCGCTGTGTCCGAGCATGCGTCACCATGGCGACATGAAGACCCCCCCCCCCCCATACCCCATGGCTTACTGTTAAGGCTCAGGGCCATCCACATCCTCCAGCCTCCTTTCACAAACCCCGGACTGTGTTTCCCATTGAGCTCACAATGTGCATCAGTATGGGGACCACAGACTGCCAAGACTTCAAAGTGCACCGTTTCCACACATCAAAGCAGCTTTGGTATTAACACGCCTTAGAAAGGAGTGTTTGTTCCTCCGATATAGTCACAGGTGTCCCCATTTTATCCCGAGACACCTTGCCTGCGCCTTGCTTTTGTGATTTTCCACTGAAAAAGCGTTTGTTGTCAGTGGCACTGAAGTCTTTCACACCGCAGACTGAAGCCAATTATGTCAACAATCCATAAGGAAGAGAGTGCGGCTACAGAGTGTGAGGAACCCCATGGCATTGCACTGTACAGTCAGTCACGGGGGCTTTCAAAGAGCACAGTGAGAGACAGCAGGCATCTGTACTGGTGGCAGCTTTCTGCTGATAATGCTGAGAGGGGGCTTCCAGTAGGACCAGGACAGAAGTAGTAATATTACAACAAGGCCTCTATTTTAGCCCTGGCATTGATCAAAGCATCTTTATGGATGCAGATCACAATGGCTCCTGCTGACCACTCTCAAATGGACCACCCTGGTACACTGAAAAGTGTGTGTGTGTGTGTGTGCGTGTGTGTGTTTGTGTGCGGCTCTCTGCTGAAGCCGGTAAGCACCAGCTGAGCTCTCCTCGGAGCTGTGCGTCCATCCATCTGCCATATCGACAGTCTGTGTCTCACAGCGCATCTGTGTCTACGCGAAGGTGGCCATCAGTGCATCAACAGAAGTATAATCTCTAGCACTACCCCAGGGGGCCGTATGTCACACACACACACACACACACACACACTCGCATTTCTCTGTCAGCTAGCTTCCTTACACAGCTCTCAGGCCGCCCGCGCGTCACTCCGCTGCCCCCTGCTGGCCGGCACATCTCCTACCTGTATGTTCCTCTTGCAGATCTGCTGGGTGAGCTGCACGCGCCCAGTGCTGGGGTCCACGCCGGACAGGGGCACCACGGCCTCGCCGATGACATCATCACGGGAGAAACGGTCGAAGCTGAGCACCAGGAAGTGCAGCACCAGCTCGGACAGGCCGCTGTAGGGGACGCCGTAGAAGGTGAAGGTCTCGTCGAAGACAGGATCCAGGGTCTTGCGCAGCACGCGGGTCTTGACGCGGTGCTTCTTCTCGGGCAGGATGGTCATCTTGACGTAGGGGTCGGCGCTGCCCGCCTGCTCGTCCACCGGGGGGAGCCCACGCGCCTCTTGGATGGTGACCACCAGCGCCTTCTTAGGGAAGTTATAGTCCACGACCAGACTGAGCGTGCCCAGTTTGGGCTCCTCCGCGGGCGTGAAGGGCGTGGCCGTCTTACTGCTGGCCGAGCTGCTGCTGGCAGAGCTGCTGCTGTCCAGGCTGCAGTAGTCGGCCCGGATGGGCAGCTCCCTCTCCAGCCGGGGCTGTTCACTGGGGACCAGCCGGTTCATCTGCAGGGCGGCGCCGTCGAGCAGGCCGCCCTCAGCCGCGTCCACCAGGAGCACGTTACTGTTGCCTCCGGGCCTCCCCCACTCCCCGGCCCTCTCGCCCCGGCCCCCGGGGCGCCGGCCCACCCTCACTATTTTCTTGCTGTTGCTAAGCGACTCCGGGTAGATGCTGATTCCCTTCAGCATGTGGATGAACTTGTAGGGGGGGTCGGCGGCGGCGTCCGAGGGGCTGCCGTGCATCTTATAGCTGCCGCTCAGACGCCGGTGACGGCGCTGGCAGAAGGTCCAGAGGAAGATGGCGCCGGCCACCACTGCCACCAGGACACCGGCCCCGATGAAGCCCGCCAACACGGGGGACACATCTGAGGGGGGAGGGACAGACAGCTAATGAGAAGCAGGGAAACGGCAGTGGAAACTCATCACCTGTGATGTCACTCTCCCACTTACATATAACCTATTTAACAGACGCTTTAACCCAAAGCGACCAGCATTAATTTTTTTTGAGAAAGCAGGATCAGACACATCCTGGAGCAACTGGGGCTTGAGGGCCTCGCTCTGGGGTCCAACAGCGAACTCACTTTCCGTCTCTGTGATTCAAAGCAGCGACACCCCGATGACAGGCACGTTGTCCCGCCCCATGGAGCAACACATCACCCTCGGTCCTCTGTCACTATAATGAAAATTTCATTTTGTTCTATCCTACAGCTTACCCAGTACTCACCTCTATAGGGAGATCATCTTATTTCTAATTTAAAGTCATAAATCTGCACCCCTGTACTGGATACATTTATGCAGACCAGAAGGATGGATGGATCTGGGTATCAGATTGCAGACGACCGGAGGGGCTTGATGAAACATACGTAAATCACATAATGTTTTTCTGAATACTAGGTGAACATTGACTTTTAAGATTGCAAAGTGAATAATGACTTCTTTAATGAATTAAATGAATTTACGTCAATGGAAATAATGACGTGTATTTATTAGCCCTTCTCAGGCATTAATGATGTAAGGCGGGGTATGACTATATACCGAAAAGAAACTCGATTGACTCTGACACGATGTCATTGTATGATATGATATAACTCGTCACGATACAATTTCCTGTGCAGGGGACGGACTGCCCAGTGTTAAATAAAATAGCTGGTTTACTGTCAGACGCGCTGCAGGCAGAACCTGGGGAGGAACTTTTTTTCTGGGTGCCTGTTTGCCAGAAGGCCTGGGCTCCGTCTTTTAACACTGACAGTGTTTTAAGGGCAGAGTGTTGCCACCTCTGACCTGACCAAAGAGTCCAAAACATTTAAGTGGCCTATTTTTCAAAGGACTTTCTCATGCTTGTCCTGATCTTTGGGTTGGCAGAGATCAGAGATCAGTCACCTGTGAGCACAGATCAGCGCCTTTCTTTATCCCATGGAGCCTAAGCCAAGTGGCAGGGGGGTGAGGACAAAGGAGAGGACGGGAAGCGGGGCAAAGGAGAGGACGGGAGGCGGGGCAAAGGAGAGGATGGGAGGCGGGGCAAAGGAGAGGATGGGAGGCGGGGAGAGGATGGGAGGCGGGGAGAGGACGGGAGGCAAAGGAGAGGACGGGAGGCGGGGCAGAGGAGAGGATGGGAGGCGGGACAAAGGAGAGGACGGGAGGTGGGGCAAAGGAGAGGACGGGAGGCGAGGCAAAGGAGGGCTGGACAAGGCCCGTCCCATGGGTGCCTGCTGAAGGAGATGCAGCCCATGAGGGGGGGACACTCTCAGGCAGGAGACTTAAGTGGGAAGCGGAACACCGGAAAGGAGAGGATTAGGGGCCGCGGTGAGCCTGGGGAGGGAGAGAGCGCACGCCTCGGCACGGGGGCACTGGCGAAAAGCCTCACGCCCCCTGGGGGACCGCACTGTCCCTCCTTTAAGGTCCTGGTACCATTTCAGCTCAGTGCTACCTCAGAGCAGTGTTCCTGAGCCCCCGGTCCATATCTCCCTCGCAGCTTGCCTGGTTCAGGTGTGCTGGGGGGCTGGGAGGGAGAAAACCTGTCAGGGGGGGTCCCCGAGGACCAAGGGGCATATCAAGGATTTCCGGGCCCTAAAACATTTTCTGGGCCCCCTGCTACATTCTGTAAAAATGAGGCCCCAGTTCCCCCCCAGTTCCCTTCTAGCTCCAGGCCTGAGAAAAACACACAAAGCCCTGCCAAGGACTGGGTTGAGAAACACTGGCTTAGAGTCTCCTCTGACAGAGGAGACCTTTACCTGTGAGCCTGTGAACACGGGTGACATTTACCGCTTTGTGGAGGTTGGGCTTAATCACTTTGAAATAGACATGGTGTCTCATTACAGCCCGGCCCGGGTTTCGCAGTACTTACGGAAGAGCAGGACCGGGCCCTGTCCTGCAGGGGGGGGGGGGGTCTTTGTGTGCCTATCTGGTATCACATTCTCCCTCTACAGCATCTCCTTGTAATCACATTATAACAGAACCCTACCTTCTACTACTTTCCACTCAGCCAGCAAAGGTTCTCTGGACTTTAAATTCACAAGTGGGCACCAGGCTCACCAGCACGCCACGTCCGGCAACGTCACCGAACTCACTGTCAGTGATGAATCGCACAATAAACACACTATAAATGAACAAACTGAAAAAAGATAAGTATCGCCTGAAATCTGCCATCTGCATCGATCCAGGCTAGTTGCTATATTTTTACCTGTAGGAAAGCATAAATCAATTTATGAGATGCGTCATATAACCGCACCCCCCAGGATGAGGTCTGCGCCAGGCTCGGGACGGCGGTCATTTGGGAGTCCTCTGTGCCTCTGTGTTTACAAATGGGACACAGGCATCAGCCATTTCCACGTCCTGCTCACACTGCAAGGGGAACATTCTGATCCCACAAGGGAACAAAGCGACCAAGACGAACAAAACAAGGGGTGAGAGGCCCAGGCTGCAAGTGGGGGGGGGAAGTGTGGGGGGCAGCAGATTCCCGAGATTGAGCCATCCCAGAATAAGCTGTCCTAGGAGATTGAGCCATCCCAGAATAAGCCGTCCCGGAGAGACTGCAGCCACGGCCCCTGCTCCGGCTCTGGGGTCGATCTGCAGGAAACCGCCCGAGGGTCAGGGGGGCGGTCTGCTCCGCGGCTTTTTGACTCGCTATCGGGGGGGTCGCTGGGCTCGATTCTCTGTGTGATTCCGTGACTAATGATGGATTACGTTTGTGATGAGAGCTCATTAAGCAGATTACATGCAGCTCTGTGTGGCCACGGCACTCGGACAGGCACTGGGTTCACGCACAAGTGACAGCACGAGACACACAAACTGCTTTTTGTAGCAATTTAACAGGCAACAATAAAGTCTGAAATCTAGTAGTTAAATGTAATTATGTATGTACAATATCATCAATCAATCAACCAATCAAATCCATCTATCTATCTATCTATCTATCTATATATATACATATATAGACCAGCTTTCCCCACTCAGTACACAGACCGCCTGGGCAGCACAGAAGACAAACCCAGCAGGCGGGTGGTCAGGGTGGCCTCTCCCTCAGGATCAGGACCACCCCTAAAGGAATCCGACCAATGAGAGGTCAGGAGGGATGTCGAGATGCAGTCTAATGCAGAACTACGCTGGTGGGGGGGGGGGGTCCATGGGATTACCGGTCAGGCTGGCGTAACCCACTAGAGACCACCAGCGGGAGAAGCATTAGAAGAGGGGGAGCAGACGGGGAGGAGTTAGCGAGCGTAGCGGGACGTGAAGGCCTCTGTGAGATGCCGTTATCCATCCTAAGGATATTTCACAGCTCGAGATCCTCTATGATCCCACCTCAGTCCGCCCCCCCCCCACGCTCTTATCCCTCTCCCTTTATTCCCCTGTTTGCCTTTCTCTCTGCACACAAAGCCCCCACCCTGCCATTCTCTCATTGGCTGCCGGCACCCCCGCTGCTCATTCCCATCCTCTGATGTCACGCTTTGGAACGGAGCCCAAGTGAGCGGCTGCATTTAGCTCTGGACGTCCCGAGGGGCCCCGGGGGGCGGCCATTACTCGCCGCCTTTTCTCGCCCCCGTGCGAGCCCAGCCCCCGGCCCCCCCTTCCCCATCACGGCTTTTGCTGCCAGCAAAGTGCAATGAATAAAATTGACGAGAAAAAGTAAATAATGGAGGATATACTGGAAAGTCTTGTTTACTGGCATGAAGACTCAGATAATGACACAAAACTGCTCTCAGCTGTACTGGTCGGGGAAGCAATCCTCAGGACAGAGGGGTCAAAGAGCCAAATGGGGCTGGTTTTATCGGCACCCCTGGGATCCGCCAGCTTAAACAAACTGACCTGGTCAGCCACCAAGTCTGGGCCATTACGCCCAGTCTCCCTCTCTGCTCACCCAAACACACAGCCAGCGACTTTATACCGGCGAACACTGGATGCAGGCATGCAGAGAGGCATCCACACCCTCCCAGTGTCCTAGTGCACTTAGCTATAAAACACCCACAGTAAAACGCTGCAAGGTATTCAAGCAATTCCCACCTTTAGCGATGACGACAGCAGGACACGTTGTTATCCCAACTGCTCTTAAATAAATCTAATCTAATCTAATCATATCTATCCATCTATCGATCTATCTATCAAATAACAGAAATTTACAATTGAGGCCAATACTGATTAATGAATGCATATAATTATTCATAATTTCCTAAAAGTTACTAAAATGCGTGCAGTCTAAAGGCCATTTAGCTATTGTCTGCCTGTCATCTACAGCGAGACACCTGCCCAAGGAGAGGCTCGTTTCAGGCTCACAGATACCAGGCTTTATGAATCAGCGGCATCCTGTAGCATGGCGTACAGGGAACACATCAGTCGCTGAGGCTGGGCATTCTGCTAAGAGGCCCTGCTTTGGGGGGGGGGGGCATCGTCTACAGGGACATCCGGGAAGCATTTCCAAGGCGCCAACAAAGGCGACCTCTTCAGATTCCCATCAGCCGCCGCCCCCCCCCACCCACCTCGGGGACAATGAGATGAAGGTGTGTCGTAGGGGGGGACGTGGGCTATACCAATTACGCAGATGCATGGATGCGAGACAGGGGACCCTCTTTGGAAATGGACTGGTGCTGGATAACGAGCTGGATAAGGGGGGCGCAGGGGTGTAGGGGCTCCCTGGGCGTCCTTCAAATCGGGGGGGGGGGATCAGACAGCGGTGCACCAATGCCATGTGGATGAAGAATACCAGGTGCCAGAGTGCACAGGTATGGAGGGGATAAGGACGGAGGCTCATCTGTGCAAAGGCTTGCTGAGTTACCGCCGAATATCAATCTACGCCCGGGCCCCCAAACATGGCTGCAGCGGGGCCACAACGATAATGCTGAATGGGGGGGCAATCCACATTCAACCTAAATTATAAACAGCTACGGCCAACTCCCAGTTCATTGCAAATAATTCTTTCCAAAGCTGTAGTAACATACAGACATAAAAACGCTTATTACATTGTTCATGTTCATGTCACATACTGGAAAGCCAGTGAAATTTTTCTGGAGCACCAGTAAGGACAGTCAACACTGCTAACAGAACCAGTTGCCGCAGAAAGATGTGTTGTTTTGCTGGAACTGTACTAAGACAGCTACATAGTTGAGTATTATTAAAAAAGAATTATAACTGCAATGCCAATTTTCACTACAATTAATACACCCTCTTTATAACACATACAACCGAAAGGCTGACAGATTTTTAACCGCTTGTGAATAAAAAAGAATCACTTCGTTAGCCAGATGCATGCCGAGTTCTGCTAATAGCATGTTTATGGGTCAGTTTTATAGACCAGTAATTAGTACTTGTTGTAATACAGAGAAAACATGGTTGAACATGTGCTTTTCGCCTCCTGAGCACACAGCACAAGTTTCCATTTTTTTTTTTTTTTTAGTTATTTTTGTCATTTTTCAGTCAAGTACATGTTCAGCTCCCACGCCATGCCAGGGAATGACGCACATCCTTGTGACGGTGGTTCTGTTTGAACGCGAGTGGAAAGCTGATGGGCTCAGTAAAGACGAACATAGCATCAACAAACCCGTCAAATTCTCCTGTCAATCAGTCATGCCGTATTTCCCATAATGCAACAAGTAATCACAAAGTAGCTCACCTTCCGGAAAGAGTCAGAAGCCATAAAATCCACAGCTAGCGTGGGAAAATCCCTTCGCAACCAGCTGAAAGGAAGGCCACTGCTAGAATATAATGTTTATCGCTTCATATTTTCATCAACAAAATGAATATCAACTTTAGACGTCATTCGTATCTTGCATATAGAAATGTTATCGTTATATTCATAATCATTCTAGGGTTTATTATGTGGCTTTATGAATAATAATTACAGCAAAACAAAAAATGCTAATCACAGACGGCACCCCTGTGTCCTAATAAGCTGAGAAAGCTGTTTACGGTTTTAAGGAGACCCTCTCTACTTTTTCCGGCCCCTTTTCTGATGGTGATTTCTGCGTGCGGCCTCAGCAGAGAGCTCTGTTTACAAGATACCATGGACATGAAGGGCTGTCTGAGGACACTGCGTTATGAGGCCAGCCTGCCGCCGTATAACCAGTCATTACTGCAGTGTGTCCAGGAAAAAGCCCCCCAGGTATGGGTCGGGTCAGCTGCTAGCCCGAGGCTCCCCGAGATTAATGGTCTTTCCAGGCCTGAACAAAAAATCCATTAAACCAGAGCCTACTGCCCTGCTCGCTGTCCCTGTGAAACCCCTCTCCATGCCCTATTGCCAGCCACAATACAGGCTAATGACCTTTAATGCCACAGCTTAACCAAAATAACTGGCTATGATTTACAGTTCACATTAAGGATATAACATAATACCAAAGTCAGCTTTTCACTATCTAACCAGACTAAAAGGCCGTACAGATTCGCAGAGTTTGCGACTGGATGGCAGCGACCAACCATGACGGCGCTCTTCCGACATCGATTCGACAGCCTAGTCAAGCCCAACATCCCCCAAAAATGATTCACCAGACAGCCGTCTTCAGATA
This sequence comes from Petrocephalus sullivani, assembly GCA_026780845.1. Lineage (NCBI taxonomy): Eukaryota > Metazoa > Chordata > Actinopteri > Osteoglossiformes > Mormyridae > Petrocephalus > Petrocephalus sullivani. Next base: position 14,233,893 of record JAODKM010000126.1, on the reverse strand, counting down.
CATTTTCTTGCTAAAAGCGTGTTTTTGGATAAGGAGCTCGGGAGCCATGACAGGGAACGGCAGAGCCTGAACGCTCCCTCCTGCCCGTCCACCAGACACCACCCACACTGCAAGCGTTTCTGACCCAAACAGCTGCCCGGGGAGTTTTTTTCTCTCTGCATCTGTTATATGAAGCATATCAATTAAACACAGACCAACTCAAATACAGGGTTGCAGGGAGCCTGGAACATTCCCTAGGAAGCCAAGGACACGAGGGCGGAAAACACCAAGGCAGGAGACACCAGCAGAATACTACTGTGCACCCTCTCTACAAAGCAGTCTGATCCAGAATGTTTCAGAGAATAGAATAGAATAGAATGCACACCACAGGTACAAAGAAAATCAATCTACAATCATTACACAGTACTTAATATCATTTATTAAATAAATAATATGCTAATTGCTGGAGGGTGGCACAGTGGGTATCTGACTTTGATAAACTGGCGCCTCTCCGTTAGCGAAGGCGCATGATCGCGCATGTAAGTGTGCCCTGCGAGGGGCCGGCTTCCCCTGCGGGGAGGTCCCCTGCCTGATGCCGATCGCCGTGCCCTCTTCTAGATAAGCAGCTGCCGGATAGATAATTAGCAGAGTAATTGATAGGACTGGTATAAACCACACCCTTATCTCCCAACTGCATATCGAAATGAAGAAAATGGGGGGCATATCGCAGTCCAGCGTGCTTAGGATATCGGGGTGTATAAAGAGCCTCACTGACACCTGAAACAAGGTGTGGTCATTCATTCTCCACGCAAGCATCTTCATTCATTGCGGTAGGTATAGTACCCTAATAGCACAGGTAAGACCAGGATATATTCTGATTACAGTCCATGTTATAAAAGGCTTCTAGAAAGCAGAGAATCCAGGAATTATGTACAGCAGTGTTAACATCAGCGGGCACTTAAAGCGTTTCTTCCTGAAATGTTAAACGCGCTGAACATCTCTGCTAAAACGCCTCCTGACTGCCGGCTTGCGCGATTTGCCCAGTACCGTAAAACACCACATCACTTCGTAAAAACACTGTAGTATTACTCCATTTTGTTATCAGTGCGCTCGGCCACTTACACCACAATATTAAGCGGCTAGAAGGGAACCATACGTACATAAATCGACCTGAGACAGATGCATATTTAAGGGGAAAAATATGCGAATGTACGAGGTTTCTGTGTCTTAACAAAAAACACAATAGATACGCGGAGATAGGCGATGCCCGCCCAGGAATAGACATAACGTCATTCTAAGCCCAAGCACCGGCACTGGGGGGCCACAGACTACAGCATACACGTCTTCCCGGCTTGGGACCCGAATCGCTCAAATAAAGGCATTAGCCAACTTAATTAGTCAAAATCTAAAAGGCATCCTATTGCGCTCAGCACCCCCCCACCCCCCACGAACGGGCAAATACGTCAATATTTTCTCCCACACCCTCCGAGGGCGCAAATGACGAAGCAAGTGACCGCGACCTGACGCAAGAAAACGCCAGAAAATAGGCAAAATACATATAGTCAGTATTTGACTATTAAAATATTTCCGAAATATTTTAAGATGTAACACAGATCATTTGGCAGGAGTCACTGTCAGGATGGCCCGCGACAGATTATAAGCGGGTATAAACAAGCAAATCGAATGTTACTGTAACATTCGTGATTTTAGCATCGACTCGATTATTAATGCATTCACTGTGGTTTATAAACGAGCCAAACTGGCCAAGCCGTGATTTTCTACATTCGGTTTTTTTAGTCTGATGACACCGACCCAAATGTTTTATTGTGAGTTTGCATCGTATCATATTAAACGGGGACGGAAAAGCCACGAACTTAAAATCCCAGAGCCGATCACGGACATATTATACGCTCGCTGGGTATTTTGATAAAGCCGTTGGAAATACATAATGTAAATCACATCATGTGGCTTGCAGTTTTTATGTGTCTTTCCTGCTCGAAATGCCAAGGGAATAGCTAAACGATTTACCGATCGTTCGCACGCCATATTACGCATTATACAGAGCCGATTTAGAGACGACATTAGTGGAATAGCGCACTACTTACCATACGTCGGTCTCAAATTGGTTATCTCAGCCATTTTGAGATTGCGAATGTTGTGATGCTGTCAGAAATTAAATAAAAATGTACGTATTTATTTCATCTTTAAATAAAAAAAAATCGTTATGTAGATCTGAGGACCCGTGTGAATGAAGCTGCTCCAAGAGGCTTCTGGTGCCTATGTGCCTTTCTCCGAGCTGAGAGGCGCCGGTGACGGTCCTGGGGCTCGGACGGATGCGATGGTGCTCCCTCTAGCTCTCAACCAGGGATGCTTAATCTGGGATGCGGCTGCAGCGCGACACTGGTACAGGGGAGGGAGTCAGGCTCCGCCCACTTGCTCATTAGTATGCTGTGACACGCCCAAAGAGCCGGGAGCGCGCTCGGTAAATAAGCGCGGCCACGCCCCCTCTCGGAAGCCGAGCCCGTCAATCAGTGCGGCAGGGCCGACCTTCAGTTGGGTTATCGCAAAGGCGGCGCCCACGCCCTCCAAGGGCGCCATGCACGGTCCCAGACCACGCCCTGAGGACCGGGCCGACCTGGGCATCGCGGCTCAAGCCGAAAAGGAGCAGTCATGGAAATTTTGTTCAGATTATGCGTTTTACTCGTTGAACATAAACGAATATGATAAGCTTAAAAGCCAAGAAGCCTGGCAGGCAATGTCCCTTTGGCTGCCTTGCTGTCTTAGATATTTATTTGTATATTGACAGACTTCTTTTTAATTCTCTTTAACAATTGGCATATACTTTGGTATCTTAATTATTGTCTTGCCCATTAACGTTTGCATCCCAGAAAAATAATTTATCAATGGGCAAAGAAGGATGCAGTAATCTTATTTTATACTGAGGTCATGGAGAGAGTGGAGATCAGGATGCCCATGGAACAGAGGGAGCGGAGATGCCAGTCCATCACTGGAAACAAAAATACCCCCACAGACACTATCACTGCACACAGAAATCATCCAAGTCTTTGGCCTGTCGGAACTGAAACCAGCACACAACCCACCAAACCACCTATAAATGAATGGTATGGTTTGAATTACACTTTGTTTCTCAATATACAATGAAATGCTTGATAATTCAGTCACTCTAGT
>JAODKM010000126.1:14216061-14230625 GCA_026780845.1 Petrocephalus sullivani | reverse complement strand
TAAATGAATGGTATGGTTTGAATTACACTTTGTTTCTCAATATACAATGAAATGCTTGATAATTCAGTCACTCTAGTGACTTGATGTAGGGCAAGTTTTTGACTTTTTGGGAAAATGTTGTGTGTCACATGAAAATAATCTTAATTTAAAGCAGTAAAGGTCAATTTTGTTTATAGAAAACACAAGGTAAAATTTCCATCTGACTTTTATGTAGCAATATTAGAGTTGCAACTGGTTTGAAAAAATTCTGATCCATATTCAAGTAAGGATAAAAAAAGCATTTACGCACACACCGCACACACACATACACCGCACACACCGCACACACACATACACCGCACACACCGCACACACACATACACCGCACACACACATACACCGCACACACCGCACACACACATACACAAAGCGAACATTCAATTCCCTTTTCAGGAGTAGCGAAATCAGATCATTACAGATTATATCAAAAGTTTTTCCTAGTATTTTTAATTGACTTTGGTGTACAGTAAACACTAAGAGCAGCATTTTTACAATATTTAACTATAACAATAATAACAATTAAAAAAAAAATCTTAAAGCCAAATTGAACTGATTCACACTTGATTATAGATTGTTATATATTTTCCAAAGAAACTGAAACAGGCTTAGACAGAAAAGCCATATATGTAACTTTCAAGATGAGCGAGTCTCACTTGTATATCGCAAAGCATTTCAATGAAATAATACTCTTATTGTTGTAAATTTTAAAACCAAGTACTACAATAAAAAAATACATTTCAGATTAGCTACCGTGGCATGACAGCATCAAATTCAGAAGGGAACTGATGGTATCCTACTGTGGCAAACAGTTATTCACAATAAATAAAACACTTTTTAATATAACACACAACTGCATACTATGGTGTAGGGTTATCTCATCTTTTTTCTTTACAATGTTTTGGGGCACAATTTACCGCAGTAATTAAATGCACATAATCTGTATCTGAGTACCAACCACACCTAATTTTAAGCCACTATTAAAAATAAAAATATATTCAAAAAAAAAAAAGAGAAAAAAAACATACATTTTAGTATGCATGTCTGCACAAGCTGTTAGCAATGTAACATAGTGTTTATGTTTTACCAGAATCTATTGTAATGCTGAATAAAAACAAAAATACTCAAAATATATAGAATCTGTGGCTGCACTTTGAAGATCCACAAGCTGTTAATCATACTACACATACTGGTACTGTAGTCCATTACTGCATGAGCCTATTCGGCAAATTGTTTGCACATACATAAAACTTTCTGTACATTTCCCATTTACTAACTATACAGTCTGCAGGTTGCTTCCACAAAATAGTCAGTGCAATACATTTAAAAACAGGGAAAAGACGGTATACATTTCCTAATGTAGTGAGGGGCTCAAAATAAAGAAATTTGTACTTCACGGTAAAGGCACAAACCTATTACAGATTAAAAAAAAATAATTATTAAAATAAAAAAAATAAAAAATAAAAACTCAGACAATCCGCAGCTGATGGCGACCTTTCAAGTCACCGGTTTCTTGGATTAAGGTTCACTGATCGTCTCTCACCTGAGACCGCATCCACTCGGGCGACCTGTGCTAGCTGGCGTCTGGAAACGGCACAACCGGACAAGCAGGGCCGGCCGACGGCTTGCGGTTCGCGGACACAGACCTACCGCGTGACTCAGAATGGAATCGCAGGGCTGATCTTCCTCTGGGGGTCCGCTCAAATATTATTGCGCTGTTGGTCATATTGGTTTCAATGCGCCCGCCAGACCGGTAACAGGACCCGCGGACCCAAAGTGGCTCTAAAATCAGAGCCTCCGGGTTCAGTAGCGGCACATTTTAATTTTAACGAAAAAGATCGGCGAGAGCTGCAATGCAACGGGGGCGTTACAACTCCTTCATAGCCAGGCACGAAAAACAGATCTGTACAAACTGTTACTCAGGACCAACAGTTAGCTCTCACATTCATGTGTAAGCAAGTTTTAACCATTATTTGCACTGTACATATATCATTTTTCCTTTAAGCAGTCGTCCCTATTCAGGGGCATAGAAAATGAAATTTACTGATTTATGCATCTGAATTTCTATTGAATTCCCACTGGAGGAACTCAAGAGGTAACGCACTGAAGAAGTGTGCAAGAGACCAGCCTTTCTTCAAAGAAGACCAAGGGTTTAACAGACCAGGAACAAGAGACAATTTATACACCATTCATCTGTGGTTTCTGGATTAAAAAGCAGCGGTTTGAACTTGGTCTGAGGTACTGTATCTTGACTTTGGTGAGTTACGCTGTTTTGGCAAGTGGTTAAAAACCGTAAAGTACAATCACTAATACCTATATCACTAACGTTTTCTTTTTTTTTTTTTTGGCTTTCACTTTTGGTAAGGTTTGGTGCATTTTGGTGCATTTCGTAAGAGGAAGAAAATGTTAGCTTGAGAAAGAAGAATCCCAGGAAATAAAGCTAGTTTCGATATGTGATGTTTACACTCAAAGCAATAACAGCGAGACACGGAATAGTGTGACAGCTCAACCAGAAGTGCTGGCCTGGTTAGTTGGTATGAATTTTGGTGCTATAACCCATCCCTTGGTTTTGGTTGTTGAGATTCTTATAAGCTGGGAGCAGATGATGTTTTGGGAGCGTCACTGAGCATCAGTCCCAGCGATCAAGAGTTTATTTCATAGCCTCCAGCTGTAGCGGGGAAAAGGAGGACTGTGGTGCTTTTGTATTCAGCATCTGATCACACGGTGGATGTAGGTCACCATGTTGGTTCTGAGACAAAGAGGGGTCGGGGGGGGGGGTCTTCCTGTGGAACGCCGGTGGGTTACCGATCCTCATCGCGAGCGGTCCTGTCCTGCGAGCGTGCGCGATGTGCCCCTCAGTTGGCGGGCCCCGGGTCAGCCAGCGGCATGGTGTGCAGCACCTCATCCAGCAGCTGCAGGGCCCGGTGCAGGTGCACCTCCACCCAGCAGGGGGTGTGCTTGATGCTCTGCCGCGGGTAGTCGGGACCCCAGCCCTTCACAAAGCTCAGGCGCAGGATGCAGAGCCGGCGCAGGTCGTCCACCCCGATGCCCGCTGCCGCGGACAGACCTGCGGGAGAGGAGAAGGTGGGGCTTTTAAGGCACGTCGGCAGAACAAAGTGTCTTATTGTCAGCTTCATATATATGATGTATGGAGACATACACTGAGCAGAACGAGAGCTCAGAATAAGTAATATATGCAATATAAATATGTTTGTCTTATTTTCATATATTATTATTATTATTATTATTTTATAGACATGAGAGAGAAAAAGACTACCGAAACGCAGGTCGTACAGTGTCCTGGTGTTCCACCCGCCCCGTCTTTGTGAAAAAGGCTGCCATGAAACCTGAGACCAGTCCTGCTATCCCTCCCCACGGGACACGGGCCTGACTCATGCGGCCTTCTGTCCCCCCCCCCTATGCGTGAGCGGGGGCACGCAGGCTGACAGACAGAAGGGCGGCTCCGCCTGCGTGTTACTCACTGACGGCGGGGGCGATGCCCCCCACGCTCCCCGGCCCGGGGATGTTGCCGGCCACCGCGGCCGCCTGAGCTGCCGCCGCCGCCTGGGCCGTGGCGGCCTGCTGGTGCATCTGCCTGTGGCACTGCCTGAGGTCAAACACCTGCACAGGGGAGAGAGGGGCTCTCAGCGTCGCCTGCTCACCGCCATTTCATGTGCCCCACCTCCCACACGCGCCGCTAGTCCCCAGCAGGGGGCCACAGTTCACTCCCCTGGCCTTTAAGCATGAGGGGATCAAAGCCTGAGGTAAGCAGAGCAATGCCACCCATGAAAAAGTAATACAATTACATTTGGTTTTCATCTTCATGAAAACCTCAGAAATAGGTTTTCAGAAATATACTTACTTTAGTCATGACTTCATTAAGACTAACATTTAGCCCCTTCTTATGTCAGAGGGGGGTCAATTTCCACATGATTTTTGGCTTGGAGCCGAAAACCAAAAGGCGCTGCGACGTGCCGGAATTGCCACTAGATGGCACCAGATGAGACGCCTGCTCTATCTGCCATGCTGCAGCTCAGCTGCGGCTTCCTGGGAGAAGCCCTGGTTGCAGGCTTCTCTTAAAACACCAAATGCCATCAAAAATATTATGTAGTGTTAAATGAGGTTCCAAAAGCATTTAAATCTACAGCTACTGAACCAAATAAAGTATGTCAAGTACAGACAAAATGCCCTAGTTACATAAAATCACAACACCTTTTAACAATCTTTCCTTTGAACTGTAGATCATAGAGGATAAAAAGGGATTTAAAAAAACCTTAGTAAATACACTGAAGGAAAAAAGTACCTGATAAACACATACTTTTAATCCAGTGCCTGCTTTCAGTCACTAAGCACTCTAAGACTGAAGGGTTTCGTTGTCTGATGACATTTTCAGACTGAGCACATTCTTCTTACATCTTAAAAATCCTCTCCATGGCAGAAATGACTTTGTAGATTATTAGCAGAAGATCAGCAGAAGCCCTTTGGATTGCTTTAGCAGAAGCTATAACTAAATAAGGGATTTTTAGTTCTACAGACTTGAACCTCCCCCCGCCAGCAGCTCTGACCTTGATGTAAGCCCCGGGGTAGATCTTGTGCACGGCGTCCCCCGGCGCCCTCCCTGCCTCGCGGTCCAGGTAGTAACTCTGCACGAAGACGGCGTGGTCGCTCAGGCAGCGCATCCACACATCCCCCTCCCCACGGCATTCCAGCTGCACCCCCTTCCCGATGTGCAGCCTGCATGGGGGAGGGGCGCAGGGTCATTAGGGAAACAAACAACAATATTAATTATATTAAGATAATTACAGTTTTACGAGTCAGGAAAAGACAGAGACCCTTCAAAATGAACCTGCACAGGCAGGGCCTAACATTCCCAACCCAGCCCCAGGCTCAACAGCCAGCCAATACTGACTCATATCATATACATATATATATACATACCTACTCACATGCGCGTTTCCTAGCAGTGGAAATATGGCATGCAGATAGTGGATTGGCTGAGGACTGGGTTAAGAAAGACGTGGTTATTCTCACAATATAACGTGCCATGCCGGTGAAACACAGACCTGGCCCTCTCGCTGGCATCAGTGCGATGCACGTTGCTCAGCTGTCCCAAGCAGAAGCGGTCACCTCCAGAGGGGTCCACGTAGCCATCCACGGTCACCACCGGGCAGCTGGCCAGAACCTTGAACATCTCCCCGACCTGCACATCCATCTCAAAGTAGGAGATGGAGCACCAGAACTCTGGGCCTAGACAAGAGAGATACCACGCTGAGAGCACCGTGATGTCACGATTCACCACGCAGAGTCACGAGAATTACCTGGATGGTTGGAAACAGGTGGAGGAAAGGAGGCTGAATTTTGATGCTGAGACCCTATTTGGGGAGAGGATCAAAATTAAACTTTATCATATACACATAGGCAAAAGGATTTCATTGGTTGAAGCCAGGTGATTTCACAGGCGTACAGAAGTGGGTGGGGTGGTGGAGAGGAGGCTGCTGGTGGCTACGCCCATTCTGCTGGGGTCCTACGGGGGTGTAGGAGGCTGTGCTGCTGCCCGTCCAGGTAGCTGCAAGTTTAAAGAAAAACACAAGAGATAGATATTTAATGCTTTGATAGAGAGCACAAAAAAGACAGAAGTGCCATCAGGACACTCACTGCGAAAGGCACCCTGGCCCTGGGCGTGTTTGGGGCCGCTGTAGCCGTTCTGGGCCTGCGGAGGCGGCGGGGGCCCGTGTGTGGGTGTTGTGGGGGGTGGTGTTGGGGCCATGCCTTGGCCCTGAGGGGAGGCAATCTGCAAAAGGCCCTCACCACGGCCCCCCTGCATGGGCAACATGGAGCTGGTAGCTGCAGAGGACGGGTGGAGGTGGGCAGAGGGGGAGAGGAGAGAAGGGGGTGCACGGGCAAATTAGGAATTCAGAAATGAAAAGTTGGTAAAGGACAAAAATCTTTGGTCTAAGAATCAAGGGGAGTCAGAGCAATTCTGTAAAAGAGGTGGGGATATTACAGGCAGCAAAGCATGATCATAGTGTAACATCATTTTACGAAGGCAAAGCCAAACAATGACAGCTGAATGTTACTGAAGGCAGATAAATCAGTCAATTCCAAGGAGCCACTGACTTCCTGCTAATAAATGCCCCTCGGTATTATTATACACAACGTACACAGGTATACAGCCAGTGTATTTACCCAGCAGAAGAGCCCATAGCCAAGCCACACTGTTACAAGGATGCCGTCTGCATGTCCTTTCGGGATAGGAAAAGCTAAAGGCACTCACTGGGAGGGGACATGGGGATGCTGGGATACAGGGTGACTGGTGGGGGTGCGTGGGGTGGCTCTGGGGGTAGTTGCAGCGGTGGGAGGGGCTGGCTGTAGTGTTCAGGTGGATGCAGCTTTAATGCCCCCTGGTGGTCAGGCTGTGAGGGCATTCGGGGAGGGACTTCCATCTGTACGCAGTCGTGAACAAACTCTTCTTTGATCACGCGGCCTGAGGAGGTGAGGGGGTGGGGGTCAATAGCAACACAAGCTTAACTTCACTGAGGCCCTACAGCTTGCTGGTGTGTGGACACATAAGTATACTGCTCCCTCTGTGTACATTTACAGTGCGTTACAATTCACCTACTGATCTGCAATGTGCTGGCAAAACTCAGCCCTGATGCCTATACCATGGGTTTCGTTCCAGTTCCACTCCTAATTAAAAAGCTTTAATTGAGCTGTTCCACAATCACATAAATCACATTAAGCTGAACACTCTGGCGGCAGGCTCTTTATAAACTCCATTTATAATCACATTGGTAAACCACCAGTAATCCCCACTGGTGAAAATAACATTAAATTGTTACAAGTTGCTCATAAAATCCAGTCAGTTCCATTTACACTTTGTGAAATATAGATGTGATCTAAGCTTCATCAATTATTGTAATTAAAAGCTTCGACCAAAACAATCAATAGTACAGCCTTTTCTGGTTTTAGTGTCACTATTACAGGTCTCCCCCACCTACAAGTATAACAAAAGGTAAACAAATTAACCAAGTACAGTAGTACCCCGGTATGTGTCATTCTGGCATTTGGCAAACTCTACTTTATGGCGCTAGTCTGTAGTCATTTAAATTATTTTAAGTAAATAATGAACAGAATTTAACATGGATTGATATACACAATAGCAGACGGCTGGAGGGGCTTGACGAAACTTGCGTAAATTGAGTAATTTATTTTAATGAAATACAGTAATTTAATCTAGTCATTTTCATTATAGTACTATTTTGTTTTCTGAGTACTAGGTAAACACCAACATTTAGGATTGCAAAGTGAACACTGACTTTTATAATGAATTAAAGGTGCATTTACGTCAATGGAAATCACTACGTCTATTTATTAGCCCTTCTCAGCCATTTTTAAGGCATTATTTTTGGGTTACATCAAAAATCAGCTTACGTTGGGGTGCTCGGAACCAATTAATGACGTAAGACGGGGCATGACTGTAATTAAAATCAGCAAGATGCCACCAAGCCAGGCCTGAGCACAGCTGCGCTTGTCTGAATCTGAATATTTAAGAGCCATTCTGGGGGTCACCTGTTCATTTTGCTTGAGTACATTTCATGGATGAGCCGTTTACTGATAACTACATATTTTTTTTCCTTGTTCTGCTTGATCAGTTGTCAGGACAACCAACGCCACCTTCTGTCAGCACACTGAAGTGAATGGAGGTCATTGGATTATGGCAGGCTATACCAGTACTGGTCCTAGCCGATGTGGTGCCCTAGGTGAGCTTCACTGCCCCAGTCCGAGGCAAAGTGAAACTGGCTGGCAAACTGGCGCCCCCTCAGACGCTGGCGCCCTAGGCAGCTGCTTATGTTGCCAATAAGATTGACCGGCCCTGGGCCGTACATAATTACAAATGGATGAGAGTCTGTGTATTAAAATTGTTTAGACGAGTCTTACCTGTGTTCTGAATACTAAGGCCCACTTGAAAAAGAGAGAAACAGACAGAAAAATGTGTCAGAATTTTGTAACATCCCATAATATTCCATCTTGAACAATTGAAACTTTGTGAACAAAATGTTGCCGGTTCAACTCCTGTGTTTGGCAGAGGCTCCAGGGACTGGCCAAGCATGCCGCCTCAATCGCGCTGCTCTGGAGAAACATCTGCTACACATTTATAAATGTAAATGTGACACTACCTTTTTATGATGGCTCACAACCATTACACCATATTTCAGTTCTGAAAGTATTATTCATGTCCGTGCTCTCGGTTTCATTAAATCAATAAATAAAATCGGTTTGCAGGCAATAATCTGTTTCAGCTGTTAAGAGGCCCTACAACCTTAAAGATGAAGCCCCACCCTGAAAACCCTACCCCTAAACATTGGACAATGGGTGGGGTATCTTGCAGGACTGGAGCATGACTGCCAAAGGGTTCTTTCAGATAGTTATCGAGAGCATCGGCCAGACTAATGCATTTTAATTATTCAGTAACTAAACACAGGATTTAAATGATATTTGGCACTAAGAGAAACACAGTTTTAGACAGCCACAGGGACGTACCGATGCCAGGAGACACCACTCTCTCGTAATGGTAGGGGTTGACGCAAACATTGTCGTACTTGAGGTCAAAGGCGAACTGGCAGAACTTGACGTGCTTGAGCTCATTCTTGTGCAGGTCTGGCCAGCGCCACAAGCGGGCATAGATGACGTGGGGGAAGCCTTTTCGCCCCGCGACCTAGGAGGACAACAGGGGCGTGAGGAGAGGAGGCTGACAAGGGAGGACAAGGATGGTGTTGGCGAGAGAACTGGGTTAAACTAGCCAGGGAGACGGGCCAAATGGGAGGGGGGGGACGAGGCGGGAATACAGATGGAGAGGGGAGATGGGGGGAGCATCCCAGGAGGAGGACATGTCAGCGGGATCGGGAAGTCTCATTATGTATTAGCTTCACAGACATCCATATCCAAGGTGACATTGGACACAGAAAGAGCACAACAAGTACCAACAAATGAAAAAGACAGGCAGCGAAAGAAGACAAAATAAAGATGTGTGAGCAAAGCAGGGCTTAATCTGTGCCGGAGGACCTCTGGCTCAGAGCAGTCTGCACTCTGCCTGCTAAAATGCTGCACCCAACATAATAACACTTAAAATGAATCTGAGTTAAACATCGGAATGCAAAATGAACTAAAGAAATGTCTGTTTTTCAAAATTGGTTCCATTGTATGGTTTTTTGCCATACATTCTGCCTGAATTCATGTTTTCACTTATCCGACTTTTGATTTAAAAAGGAAAAAAATGGCAACAAGTATGAGAAGAAAAATCCACTTTTTGGCTTCTATAACAGGTGAGGTTACAGCAAAGAAGTAATTACAATTAATTTACATGGGAAAATGCTTTGAATTTAAAATTCTTAAAATTAGCTAACAAATCATACCAAATAATACACAAAATTTAAAGTAACACTAACATATGGGAAATGCAGGAGATGCGTGATAAATACACAATCTATATAAAGCAGAAATAATGCATGTAGTGTAGTTTCACATACCAGAAACAATACAGTTATTGCCACTTAATGACAGGGACACTTTCTGAGAAATGAGTCATTATCCAATTTCTCCTTTGTGAGAACATCATAGAGGGTACTTACACTAACCTAGATGGTATAGCCTACTACACATCTAGGCTATATAGTATAGCCTAAAAAATTATTAAAAGTACAGAACAGTAAATACATAAACCAGTAAGAGTAGTTTATCATTATCAAGTATTATGTACTGTACATAACTGGATGTCCTATACTTTTATATGAATGATAGTGCACTAGGTTTGTTTACACCGGCATCACCACAAACACGAGTTATGCGTCACACTATGGCGTTACGACGTCACTAGGCAATAGGAATTTTTCAGCTCCAAAGAGAGCAGCAGCATTTGTGGGTGCTAGTGCTAATAGGGAGTGCAAAAAGGAGCAAGAAAAGTGCAACATAGATGACAAGTGTGATTGTAACAAACAGGGGTCAAATAAAAATATCGGACCGTTAAATGTGTGCTACATATGTGTATGATGTCATTGTGGTCTTTACAAGTTCATGCCCCTCACAGTTTACAAATTAAGCACTGGAGGAAAGTGCAGTGAAACCAGTCAGTTCCACAGTTGCAGGGCCTTCAGAGTTTCTAAAGAAATCTTATCTATAAAACAAGAAATTAAAAAGAGGAAGGTAAATGGCATGTCTGTCTGGATTTGTGTCTGTGTCTGTGTACCTGTCTGACTATATGACCTGTAACTATAGATGTTATATGTTGTATATAGTGAGAATACACCCGCCCGTGTGCTTGTGTGGGTGAGAATACACCCGCCAGTGAGTTTGTGGGTGACAATATACCCGCCCGTGTGCTTGTGTGGGTGAGAATATACCCGCCCGTGTGCTTGTGTGGGTGAGAATACACCCGCCCGTGTGCTTGTGTGGGTGAGAATACACCCGCCCGTGTGCTTGTGTGGGTGAGAATAAACTCGCTGCTGTGCTTATGTGGCTGAAAATACACCACCCATGTGTTTCTGTGTGTGAGAATATACCCACCCATGTGTTTCTGTGGGTGACAATACAGCCAGCAGTGCATTTATATGGATAAGAATATACCCACCTGTGTGCTTGTGGGTGACAATACATCCACCCGTGTGCTTAAGTGGGTGAGAATATACTCACCCATGTAAATTTTGATCACAGTATTTTTCACTTTTTGGATGGTGCCAGTATTGTATCACGTATATCATGTGCAAAATAACACAAAATAACACAAAATCTTGAATTAATGTAATTTAAATTTGCTGTCATTCAGGGGTGGAGGTTTCATACTAACATTTAGGGGATGGGTATATGGGGGTCAGAGGTGTGACATCACATCAAATTTAGAGCAATTCTGTAGTCGCCATGTTTTATTCATAGACTATTGCTGTTACAGTTACAATATATAAAATGAAATCTTTCCATTTTTGCCATTATTCATCGTCACTAATATATAAGTATATAAGTAGTTTAAGTGCATCAATGTCTCATTATGTACGCTGAACTTGCAGGAATTTTAAAATCATGCACAAATCATGAGATTCCGCTGCAAATGTCAGGCCCTATACCGTGGAAAAATGACCTCACCTCAGGGTCCACCATGATGCCCATATCACTCTCCTGTGCCCCGTCTACCCTCACAAACACCTAACTTTCCGGAAAGAATCACTAGTACAAACACAACACACATAAAATAGTGACTAGGGGATGTAGCTTCTCCAACAGACCCGCAGAAGTAAATATAGGGGATTTATTGAATCTCTTAGTAATGAAAGACTTTCTGCCGGCATCGTTTATGAACTAACTAAGTTTCTGGTAAATGAGTGAGTTTGGCCCCATTTTTTGATGGACTTCTTACTCATTCTTATGCCCTGAAGCAAACACAAAGGGATGCAAATTGTGACTGACACAAATGCTACTTACTGCTGCGTTATCAGCGTGGCTATTCATGCTATGCCGTTAACTAACCAAGCTAGTTGCAGTTTGTACAATCAAATAAGATTATCTTTATGAAAACTGATCAACATGAGACAATCTTTTATTGATTAACCTTTGGCCATTATATAGGGTCTTCTATGATTTAAGTTTACGTAAAAAGCCATGCAGTGCTTTTCTACTCGCCTGTTCTCTCTTTACTCGCAAGTCTGTAAGTGAGTGTCTGCCAGCTGGGGGCATGTTTCCCAACTTTGTTTTTGGGAAACGCACCCCAGAGCTGAGGTTTAGAGTGAACCATTTTAACGGAGGGTAGGGGTTCTCTTGGTGAAATCTGTCAGAAGTAAAATTTTAAAATTATGTGATCAATGATATGTAACATACGCATTTTATTTTTTGTAAACAAAGAATTATATTTGATATTACTGAGAGGGATAGTCCCCCCACCCCCGAATCTACACCCACGGCTATCAGGACACAGCGTCAAAGTGTGTTTAATAGAAAATTCACACAACACATATAAAACTGTTACATAAACTATATAAGGACAAGTACTCAGACTACAACTGAAGCTTTGAGGAAAATAAAATGCTTAATTTTTTTGTAAATAGGCTGTTGACTTCTCGTAGTGTTAACAGTACAGTGCAGTCCATGTCGCGGTGCACAATCACACCGGTAATGACTCTGACACCGGTGTACCGCCCAGCCCTAATACGACTCTGACACCGGTGTACCGCCCAGCCCTAATACGACTCTGACACCGGTGTACCGCCCACCCCTAATACGACTCTGACACCGGTGTACCGCCCACCCCTAATACGACTCTGACACCGGTGTACCGCCCAGCCCTAATACCCATCCAAGGGTTTCTGTGGATGAGGATATACCCGCATCCCAATGCTTACATTAATCCTCACAAACCACATGAGGCTCTTTCAGTCATTTCTGAGATTCTGATGGAAACTTGTGGTAACATTTATTAAAGCTCATGAGATTTCACTGTATTTTAAAGATACAAATCTGTTCATTTTGCTTATAGTCGTTCAATATTACTGTGATTAAATCTATAGCTACAGCCCTTGCAGGTGTAATGCTGACTGGAAACTAGATCACCGATTCTCTGCACATCACTTAAGGGACTGGAGAAACACCGCTGAACTGGAACGCGTTAGGAGTGAAGAGAAAAGCAGCAGGCAGGAAATATAAGTGGTACAAAGAGAGAGGCGGGGGGGTGAGTAGATTGGAGGTTTAATTCAATCCATTCAGCCAGAATGGAGCCGGGCTGCTGAGTTAAGACATCATGTCTCACCTTCCCTGACCTTCCAGAGAGAGGGTGAGGAGAGAGAGAAATGGGGGAAGGAGCAGTGGATGAAGATACGAAATGATGAGGTGAAGTTCTGAACCTTCCCAGGACACACAAGGCACAATCTGGCTTTCCCTCAGAGTAGGGCAGGAAAGATCATCTAGTAGATTACCTATTTTCTATCCCATTTCCCTGAGTCCGACAGGCAGAGGGGGCTGGATCCAGATCGGACCCCACACTCACGCAGAACATGCTGCTGGACAGCCCATGTCACCCGAGCAGCACGATGCAATACTCCGTCATAGAAAATGCGCGTGGAGCCACAATACAGCAGCACATATGTCCATAAAGCTGACAGCAGATCATGTGCATTCACTAAAATGCAGAAACCTGCACAGAGTCACACATTAACTGAGGTGGCTATATCCCATGTGTAACTGGAAATGAGTATGAAGTCAAATAAAAACTACCAGAAACATTATAATACATACACAGTAAACTGCAATATATATACTCCCATAGAAACTCCCAGAAACACTGTAATTCACACACACAGTATCACAGCGACTCCCAGAAACGTTGTAATTAGTGGTATAATGGTTTTGAAACCAAGACTGAAACCACGATACAAATGTTCACAATCTTGTGCCTTGGCTCCTGAAGATGAGGTCGCAATATTCAACCCCAACCCCAACCCACAGCTACAGGTGCAGCCTGTTGAGCTCTTAGTTACGTTACTATTGCTACAAAACTCATCATTCATTTCACAATTAACAGTATAGCACACGTAAATCACAAAATTCTGATTCTATTTAAAATTAGGGTAAAGTTTATATTTTGTGCAGTTTACACATTACACCCATTTTATTTTCTTCCAAATGCATGTGTGATGTGACTATTTTGGTCTAACCATTGATCAAGTGATTATGACTGCGGTAAAAGCTAGGCTAGTTTCATTAGCTCAAGATGGATAATAAGCCTGAGACTGTAGGGCACCCGGCCATATTTAAGTCGGTGGAGTCGGTAAATGTATTTTTGTTTAGGTACTTATTTTATGATAAGTTAATCTACTATGCTCTTTTGTGTTCTCCTATTTAGTGTTCCAAATTGTTGGCGATTAATAGTAATAAATTGTTTCCCCATTCTTTTCTTATCTCCCCCCCTGCCCACCCCCAAAAAAAAAAACAGGTATGACCCAAACCATAGATTTGGAGAATTGGTACACTGCAGTGCATACATAGAAAAGCTGTAATACACACTCTCACAGAAACTCCTCAAAGCACTGATTGACAGACACACACAAACTACACATGGTCTCTCTCTCTCTCTCATACACACACACACACACACACACACACACACACAGAGACAGGCTTAACTTAACCCTGCCCCCTTTCCTGTGTCTCAGACAAAACAACCGTCGCTGGCCCTCCACCCCTCCCCCTGTCTCTTTCTCTGTTTCAGGGAGGGGGAGGGCAGGGAAGTCCCTGTTTCTCCTTCTCTCCTCACTCAGCCCGAGCACCACCAGGCAGCCCAGATGACGCTCAGGTTTCGTCTTTCTCCCCCAACACCACGGTGACCGGCCCAGTCTCCGAGGGGCCAGAATGCTCACAGCCGAGCGACACCAAAAAGAGTCCGACGTCAGCTTATTTCGTCCATTAAACACTGTCTGTTCTTATCATTCAGCAGCTGGGGGGGGGGGGGGGGGGCCCCCCCCACCTTTGGTCCCCCGGAGGGAGGAGCACCC
>JAODKM010000126.1:14193421-14215961 GCA_026780845.1 Petrocephalus sullivani | reverse complement strand
CGGCGCTGGCTTAGGTTGTGCTGTGCGGGTCGGCCTAGTCGTTGGGGGGGGGGGGGGGGGGGGGGGGGGGGGGGGGGGGGGGGGCGTCTCACACGCTTGTTGCCCGTGTTTGCGAAACAAGCCTTACCAGGCAAGGGCTTCCCCAATAATACTGCCGGCTGGACTTCCTTACCCGCCATTCAGCTGGGGAGGGGGGGGTTGGGGGTGCACATGCAAGACAGTTTCACTGACGGTGTGCACTGCAGGGCTCCGTGCCGGCCCTTCTGCAGCCCTGATGGCTGAATGCGTGCTGGCGGCATGCTGGACTGCGTCCATGACTGTCATTCGAAACCTCCAATGACTCCGTCTGTCTGTCTGTCTGTCCGTCCGTCCGTCCTTAAACCAGCCAAGCAACTTTCAGCTTCTCAGAGTCTCTTCCTTCCTTATATGACTAATATCATGAGCTTTTGGTTGATTCCTATATATAGTAGTTCATCTTATACATCGACTGCCTATACAAACATACTTATATAGACATGTGCATTTACGCTGGTTCATCACAGAACCCACACACTCACACACTATTCAAATACATCAGTACATTTAACTGGATGTCTTTGGACTGTGGGAGGAAACCTATGCAACACAGCACCCTCGCACATACGCAGAGCGGAGGCGTACTAAAGGCTGACTGAAACAAACGCACATTGTTAAAGCTGCGTTGTGTGATGCCTCATCCGTGTGAGCATCACGGGGTTCCGGTCCACACCCGGCCGTACCTGCAGCCGGCCGTCCAGGGTCCTCTGGATGGTGACGCACTTGCTGGGGTGCACACCGTTCGTGGTGATGGCCGTGATCAGGGAGTCCAGCTCATCCTTCTTTTCCTTAAGCTTCTTGACCAGGCTCTCAATGGCACGCTTGGCAAAGCCCTCATTCTCACCGCCCTGCCGGTGGCACATGAGGCTGTGGACGATGCTCAGGCAGGCATCGCTGCTGCTGGGAGGGTTTGCGGACATCCTCCTAGGGGAGGGAGGAGGGGAAAATGTGAGAAGTTGTGGGAAAGCAGAAGGTTTCTGGAGCTGAGATGGAGAGCAGGGAAGGACTTAATCCTAGATGGGGTGGTTTGTGTAGGGGAACAGAGAGAGGGAGAGAGACAGTGAGAGAAGGAGGCAGAGCGTGTGGGAGAATAAGTTCCACATGTAACGAAGGTCAGATTGTTCTGGGGTTCGGGCTTGTCGACAGTACTGGCTGCTAGTGCCGGAAGGAGCCACACAAGTCCACTCGACACGACCCCGCATCCCAGGAGAGGTGCAGGCAGCCCTTTCCGCTATTCCCCCAAAACACTGCCACAAGTTTCGGTAGGACGCCAAAAAAATAAATAAAAAAATAAAAATAAACCAGCGTTAATCGCTCTGACAAAACTGCATGAGGCCTCCTGGCGAAAGGAAAATAAATGGGGTCGTTTCAAGTTACCGACGACAGCAAGTCACAGTGAAACGATTCGTTTAGGCTTCAAGAGGCCGTCTGGAATGGCTGCCTTACGTCACACGACAATAAATGCAAAGGGCTGATAAACCTTGCACACTGTCAGAATCGCGTCTGTGCATGAACTTTTATGTCTTCAAGTTAGCTTGTAAGAGAGAAACAAAGACCAAGGTGACTCCGGCTAGTAACTGTACGAAGGTAGGCACACCATGAGGATGGTGTCGAACAACAGCACCACAACAAGACCCTCAGATGAGGTCCGTCCCTCTGCCTGAACCTGCCTTTCCAGCTGAACCATAGCTGAGACTGGTGGCCTAGCTTTACAATACACATTCCTGCACTTAAAGACTGCCTGCCAGCACAGAGATTCATAAACACCATCTGAATTTCCTTACTACACACTGCCCTATAGCTACACTCAGTACTTTAACATTTATATTTAAATAACTTCTCTATTCCTGTGGCTATACCTGATTTCGAAATGGCGCCAATTATCCCGAACCACATTAAGATACATGTCCATGTACAATATTACCGTGGCTGACATTTTATCTGTAACTCGCTCACATGAAAAAAGAAACACCTCGCACGGTTATTTCTAGGTTACGGCATTCTGAGATACTTATATGCGCCTTTTATTAAACGGGACGTGCGGTTTTGGAAATTGCCGTCTAATTAGTAAGAGAAATGCTATAACTTCGGCTTAAGTGCAAGTGGCGAGCAGATGCCGCCGTCTGTTATAGGCAATAATGTTACAGTGTTAATATTAATATTATAAGCGATGTCCAAGAAAATGAGAGGCGCGTTTTGACGATGGTCGTGACCTGAAATCCGGTAAAAATCGGATGTAAATAGAGTAGGGGACGGACTCGGCGCAGTAATGATTTATTAGGGCCGTAGGGCTCTCACGGCCGGGAAGCAGGAGCTGGGTGCCGGAGGTGCCCCCTGGAAAACTACAGACCCCTTACAGCCGGGCAGACTTGGGAATCATTGCTGATTATTGCCGTACACACATATGCGGCAGTGATGGACGGGCTGCCGGCGATCCCCCCGAAGTACACAGGGCTGATCCCGCATTCGTGGCGCATCGAAAGCCGCCGGTCGGGCTTCGTGATGGGAAGCCAGACGGAAAAAACAGCGTGTATATGTGTATGGAGAGGCGGGTAAGTGTACTTACGCGTGAAGCGGAGAAGTGGCGACTAGGGGCGAGCGCAGCACACGGGTCCCTGGGGCGAGCTGGCCGCCCTCCGCGCCTGGTCACCGCGTCCGTCTGCGTCCGTCGCGGCCGCTATCAGTCCGTCAGCCGCTCCGACTCCGCGCGCACATCCTGCCGCTCGCGAAGCCTCGGCTCGCGCTCACTACAATAACAGAAAGGAGGGAGGGAGGGAGGGAGGGAGGGAGCGGGGGCGGGCGGGCGGCGCGCGGCGGCGGCGGCGGGCGGGCGAGACGTGCGCGCGAGCGTCTCGCCCGCTCCGGCCAATGGCGACGCTCGAGACATCGGGGAGCGCGGACGCCAGCCAACAATGACGCGGCTCTCAGCGCTAGCCGCGGGGCTGAGGTCTGTCTGGGTCGCATGGAGATTGACAGGTCGGCGCGGCTGTTTTTTCAAGGTGGCGCCGCCAAGATTACTCCGCCCCCTATTCCCCCCCCCCAGTCTGTCCTCCTCTTGTTCCACTGTTGACCGAAAAAAAGTGACGACAGCTCGGGCTGGGGGGATCCTTCTGTGCCCCTCAATTTAACCATTTCCTCTCTCAGTATGTCACGGCAGAATAAAACTTACCCACCTTTCAGGCAAAAATATAGTAATGTTATTAAAAAATAGTAAAATAGAGTCAAAATACATTAATAGTAGTAAAGTAATAGTATCCGATATTTAAAAATGATTTAGGAAGCGAATAGTGCACATAAATGTTATTTTTGGGAGTCATAAGAAAACTTTTCCTTTTTTTTTTCAATCACGACATTGCCTTACAATATATACAATAATGCACTAACACCACATTTTTAATTATTAAATTCAGCTAATCCTTAATGCTAAACTGGCAAAATGGAGAAATTAGCAGTAGATCCTGTTTTAAGTGAGGCTTTGTTAATGAAGGGAGCCACTGGTATAGAGGAAAACGACTGATTTTGCAAATTTAGTTATTTCCTAAGTACATAAATGTCTTATCTTTGACTATCAAAGAATAACTCATATCAGTCTTGCCGTTGTTTACTGCTGTCACGCAATAAAAACGCAATTCCAAGACATACCACAAACTACACCAACCAAAGTCACCCTCTGCCCAATCAGCATGAAAATCTAATTCGAGCAGAATACCATTTGCCCTGATTAACATGAAGCACTGAACTGCGAAGATGTGTCAGGCTTTGGGAACCAGTCTCAACACTTGAACCTGACTCTCATCAGCCTTCCACATCTTACTTAAGTCTAATCCCACAGGAGTGTGGGGTTACACAGAAGATTCATGTCAATGCAGGCAGAGAGTGCCAAAATGTAATGCTTAAAAGATATGCCTAGGAGTTAACTGCTAGGAGTTAACACACAGAGACTGGCGTACCTATCAAAATGGGGACCTTACCTTAATTTCTATGGGAAAAACCCTAATCCCAGTCATGACACCCTTAACCCCTGCCCAGCCCTAACCTTAACCGTAAGTAAAAACTCAAATACAAAACTTTTTTTTTTTTTTTTTAGCATTTTTAGTTTTTTGATCGCATTCACAGATTTTTATAAAATTGAGGTTATCCAAATGGGGACCTGAAAATATGTCCCCAAAAGTAGGGAAATTTCAGGTTTTACCACACTTGGGGACATTTTGATCCTTAAACGTGACCTATGCCAACCCACCCACACACAAACATATAAATATATGCCCATATCCATCTACAACATAATAAGCTGATGCAATCATCTCATGGTATTTTTTCTATATCAGCAAATAAATAAATATAAATTCAATTAAGTATTTAGGCAGCTCGTCTTATATTTTATTATTGATTTTAATGTGGCATTTGCTTTTACGTCAAACGACACATCTTCCACCGCAAAATATCTAGACTTTGCACACTCTCTAGAATGTGCTGCAATACCACAATATACAAGCACATTTTCATCTTGAGTAATAAAAGATATATGCAGGATATATCATATAATGCACCAAATACTTCCATATAGGACAAAATTGTGCCAAAATGACTATTGGACAGAATAGCCACTCCCACACAGAAAAGTTTGTACATTTGTACGTTATAAAAGTCTTTAGGTAAGTATAGAGAGAGCGCAGTATTAAATATAACTAATATTAGCATATGCAAAGGCTAAAATACACTAGACTCAGACCAAGTCAGCCTTGCTCGTGGTTTTAACCAAAAAGAGGAATGGCCCCGCCATGTGGCCAAATATAGAAATTGCAGACCTTGTGAATTATGAATCTATGTATTTGACATGGTATACATAATACTTATTTGAATACATTCTGATTTACGACAATATTAAATTCTGTATTGGAAACTCATACATGGGTACCACTGTAATTTGATGTCACCTTTATCCATGGTTACTGAAGAGCATTAATGCAAAGATGCATGAATTCAATATGAAAGTTTACAATTCAAATCCATTCTGTTACGTTGGACCCATCCACTGTCAAGTACTGTACGCATGTGTGCAGTGTATTTAGGGGCAGTGTTCCACTGCTCATTGTGGAAGGTGGAGTCCTGCCTAAACATGGCTGCTTTAGTACACCTGTAGGAATGCAGCAGTGCACCTTTGCGTGTGAAGCCCCCATCATCAGCACCACTGCCGCGTTCCTAGCAGTGTGCATTTCATTGGTATGATCCCGACTCAGTGCAATGCTTGGAGAGTGGATGCGCCAGATGTCTCCAGTACGGCCTTTCTACGTGCTGTCTCCATGACAACATTATAGCCTTGCTAGAGACATTCTTTAACTAGAGTGAGAAGTGGAATGCATATAAAATGCACTATAAAACATTACATTTTCATCAAGCCCATTATTAATTTTACTTGGCCAAAAAAACGTTTCTCCCAGCCATAGGTGTTGTATTCTTATCCATTACAAATTTTAATCACAGATTTTCCACTGTTCATGCAATCATTTGAATGTCCTATTTTTTCTGTGCTTAGTCAATTTGCTGATGTCTAAATAAGATTTAATATTATGTCACAAATTTAGTTTGATAACTTCTAATTAACTTTCCTTTCACTTTGATCACTGACAACTCGGCACGAGCACAGATGTTAAAGGGCGTGTGATGTGGAAAGGGGTGTTTTTAATGCTTTGTTTACCCCTCCTCATAAGATATTTACTTAGTTTAATGTTTGAAGCATGAACAGAATGAAGTTCTGCCAATGGGACTCTGCCATTATGGCTGGCAGCCTATGAAAAAGCAGGAAATGCATTCCTTTGGTTCCAAACAAGCATGTTGATTGGTTCGTAACTGATTTATAGCAACCTTACTAGAGCATAATTAAAAAAACAATTTGCTGGCTAAAAGCTCCTTAACACAGATTTCAGTCATATTTTTGTAGAAATTGTTAAAGATTTTCTATGTGCATTGATGAAGCTGAAATCTTAAAAATAGTTAATTTTCCCCAATTGTCAGGTCTGGTTCCTAATTCTCTCAAAGGGCTGTGATCAAATATCCACTAAGAAGCTAGTCTTAAGCCTGTAAATATATACTTAATTAAGGGCTTATTTTTTGTCTCCCTTTTCCTTAAAAAAAGGACAAAACAGTAGCCCCCTGGGATGGGAGGTGGCCACCATGTGTCCCAAGGGAGATTTAGGTGACTGGGTTTATACAAACTGATCAGTTCCACCTGCCCCTCATTTTCCACTATACATATACGTCTGTGTGTCCTGTTCTGTTCTGCCTCTAGTAACCTGAAACTGCAGGCTCATTCCTGTCCCAAGACCCCTAATCTCCACATGTAAGTTTGATTTCCTGGTCGGCCCCAAAACACCAGTCCTATGTTTTTCTATTCTGTTGTTATGGTTAACCCTGCTCCTGGATTTTATGTTTTGGGTCACCTCTCATGTTGGCTCTATTTCCACCCCACCCCCAGAAAGGGACAACTTTATAATAAGTCTGTTACTTGCTACCAAGTCCCCATGCTGAGGGGTTTTGTTTGCGGTCCTTTCCCAGGAAATTCTTACACCGGCCCCGCTCAATGGGGGGCCTGGCCCACCCGATCACCAGCTTGACCCATCAAAGCTGGGGAAAAAGACAAGCATCCACAGAATTTTTTTAAAAATATTTGAAAGAGGTAGGCAGAAAGCCAAAAACAGACTATGTGAATTTTGTGGAACACCCTAACAGCCTGCAGCAGCCTTTCCGGAGGAATCTATGGCCCGCCCTACACCAGGCATGTTGTCACATTTCCCAGCCGCAAATTTAATTTTAGTTAAAATCAGGACTGGTCATAAACCTATGCGGCACACTAGGTTAACATCACCGTGGGTGTCCCCCCTCCCGTTTAAGAGAAGATGGCTCCCTAGGCGCCTGCCTATGTGACCGACTGACCCCGGTTATAATATGCTTTTAAAAAATCCAGTCTGGTCTATGTCCCATCCACACCATAAAATCTGCTGAGTTTTATCCTCTGTATTGCCCCTGACGGTGCAGATATCTCCGTTAGTACTTATACTACTGCCAGCCATTCCCTCCTGTTACTCGGATAGTCCCCAACATCCGCAGTACTTCCGGGATGCCACGTCACACTCTCGCGAGGTTTGACGCGGCACTATTTATACCATTCATTCCACCCATATTGTACCTTTCCTTGACCACCATTTCGTTTCGCGGGAGGTCGCGCGCGATAAGTTGTCGAGATAACCGCGTACGCGCGTTTATGCGTTAGGTAAGGGAGGCCTGCCTGGGGACGCGGCTAAGGGTATAAGCATTAGGGTTTCAAGGCGGGTCGCCTGCGGCGTAGAAAGCGGTAAGTAGCGCAGGGAGGCTCGCTGAGGGGCCGGCCGGCTGCAGGGGGGGCTACATGCTGCTGTAATGTAAGCCGTGCGGCCATTGTGCTATGGCACCCCCGGTGGGGGCTAGGCGTGGGTCTGTCCGCGGAATGGACGGCTAACCGAGAAGGGGTCACAGTCACAAATCTCCTTTTACCCTTTAAGCCGTAAGATGTAGCCCCTCTTTTGGGCAGTGCGGCTTTTGTTAGCCAAAGCGTATTCTTCAAATGTTAGCGTGCTTCGTTTGGCTCACTTGTGATTAAGTTTATTACTTTTCAACTTAACTTTGTCGATTACTTGCTTCGTGTACTGGCTGGGGTGTGCTTATTGTGTGAACACTTGCTGTACTAACCTTGGTCTCCATGGTTACCGCGACTCAAGGTCCTACCCTCTGTGACTCTGTCCTAGGAGAGTGCCACACACAGAAGACGGAATGAGTGCCCCCTCCTCCCAGAAAGTGGTTCTGAAAAGCACCACCAAGCTGTCCCTGAATGAGCGGTGAGGCCCGGTGGCGGGGTGGGTGAAGAGCTTGCATGTGGGTGGGGGTGAGAGAAGACTGGGGGTTGGAATCACAAAGTCGGCAAAATGGACCTCGGGTCTGGAGCAGTTTTGTAGACAGGCATGATTGATAATGGGAGGGGATGTTAGCAAGTGCAGTCCCCCCGCCACACACCCTGAATGGTGTCAGATCCGGCCAGGAGGCTGGAATGAACTCGGGGGGGGGGGCCCCCCCCCCCAGCCACCTGTTTTCCTTCCTGTGTCTGCATCATCTGCAAACAGTCCTGACCTGGACGTGCCCTCCCCGCCATCTCCGGGTCAGCGCCTTTCCCCTTGACACAGGTGCCGTCTGGGCTGTAAGAGGCTGGGCAGCTGGATGTATTTTAAGCCCTGGGCCACCTCCCCTCAAGTTGTTTTTTGGAGAGCCTGCCTAGGGGTGTAGGGGGAACAGGTGGCCTGTAAGTGGCGCTTACTCGCTCCCCTTGTCGTTATTTCTCTGTCTCATCTCGCCATCACTCTGCTCCTTCGCCATGTCCCTCCTGCTTCTTCCCTCCATCTCTTCTCTGCCTAGCCATTATCTACTTCACTTCCTTGTCACAATGATCATCAGTTGTGTATATTAGGGGAGGATTCAATACTATGGGGATGGCTTGGTGTTTTCTGCCCGCTGGGTGCCTGGGGGCGTGTGGTGTGTTTGGACGATTTGCCATGAAAGCTCCTTCCTGCTACCTGTCCTCCTTTCCCCTTCCCCCCCACCCCCATCTCTGTTCCCTAAGCTTCACTAACATGCTGAGCAGCAAGCAGCCCACGACGGTCAGCCTGAGAGCCGGCGTGCAGCAGCAGCATGCCGCCAGCGCCCGAAACCGCCGGCTGGCCCAGCAGATGGAGAACAGGCCCTCGGTCCAGGCAGCCCTGCAGCACAAACAGGTGTGGGCACAAATGCAGGCTCGTGCATGTTACACTCGGGGCTTTTATTTGTCACGTGAAGGGCATAGAGTAATACTGTATTCTGCGGTGAAATGCAAGGTGGTCATCTCCACCATAATAAACATACTCTAAGGTTATAAGACAAAGGTAACAGTGTAATGATGTATCAAAGAACAGAGTTATACTGGAAAATGGCCCAGAGATGTACAACACGGTACAAATAAATTGCGGGGTGTGGAAATAAAGAGCAAATTTTATTAGTTAAGTGATTAATAATCTGCTAATGGCCTGAGGGTAGAAGCTCCTTCCGAGCCTCTTGGTTCTCACTCCACAGAAGTGCTTATCAGACCTCAGCCTGCTAGAGAGGTAGTTATTTGGGTGGGTTGTGTCCCTGCTAATTTTGGCAGCTTATCGTCTGAGGTAAATGTCCTGCAGGGGGGGCAGATCAGCTCTTTGTTTGTCCCCTTTGAGAGGTGCTGTTCTGGGGTATTGAGTGTTGAGTCTGGTTCTTGTCAGTCGTGCCCAAATTGAGTCAATATTTAGAGTCTTTGTGTTCAAACTCCATTTATCTCAATGCAGCTGGAGGGTATGGTGTCCGTCTCGTATCAGCTTGAGCGAATGACTGGTCTGGGCTACAGACATAACAGAAGGGCCTCGAATGAGCTTTGAGATGTTGACCCTCTTTCTCTCTGTGCACTGCAGAGCCTTAAGCAGCGTCTGGGGAAGAGCAACATCCAGGCTCGGCTGGGGAGGCCCGCGGGGGCGCTGAGGGGCGTCCCGGGCGCACGAGGATTTGCGCTGGTGGGGCTGCGAGGGGTGACCCGAGGAGGACTGCGCGGCCGGGGAGCCGGTGGGGCGAGCTTTCGGGGTGCCCTGTCCCTGAGAGGTGTGTGTGGGACCTGCAGCACGGCTATGTGTTTTTGTTTCTCCATAAGTTAGTTATTTTTACAATAGTGATCAGGGCTACTTCAATGCAGGGGTCTATCTGGGCATTCCACCAAAAAGGGGCCTCAGCTGTTGCTGGTTGACAATGTTTACTGTCCCATACCCCCCAGTATTCGGAAGGATAGGGGGGCGGGGGGGTCTCTGACCCTTAACATGGTTAATATGCCTCTGGGTGTGTTTCTTAAAATAGAATGAAGCCGACAGAAGTTGTAGTGCAAGAGAACTAAACAAGAATGGGGGGAAATGAAGGTGTAGAGCAGGATTCTCCGGCCTTATTTACGCTGTGAGCTACTTCGGCAAAGAGGATAATCTGGGGAGCCTTGTGTTTGGTGTGTTAAAGTCCCTCGCACAATGACATGGGGTGACGGCGGTAAAGCTCACTCACTGCATGTTGATTCAGCTGGGGGTATAACAGGTGTAGAACCTACTGGCTGAACCCAGTATGAGTGCTGTCATTTTAAAGTCTTCCACATAACCAAAAGGCTTATGTGATGCCTGTTATCTTTACCTCCTTATATATTTGCCCATCTTCTCGAACCACTTGTCCAGTACAGCCTGTTTCTATGCATGTTAGTTAAGTGGTAATTTCACATTTAATGCAAGGAATGTATAACTTGTGCTTCTTCAGATTTCTCTCAGCTGCCGGTGAAGTTGCCTTGCGGTGAACATTTATCTGGGTTTGTGCTGTGCTTCAGGAATCAGTGGAAAGACTGAGTCTCTCTCGCCCCTCCTCCTCTTGTAGGAGTGGGTCAGATGCGTGGCCGGGGCTCCGCGATGCGCCTGGGACTGCGTCGCGGACTGAGGCAGCGTGGGACCGTGCTCGGCCGTGGTGGGGCGCTCATGGGCCGAGGGGCCCCCAGTGGCCTGGGGGGAAGAGGTGAAGACATCTTAGATCTCCTGGCATTTCAGACAAACGGCGAGAGCTCCTCGCCCTCTGTTATTGCTATGCAGAGTGGATTGACAGTTTTGGAAATGCGGTGTTGACCTGCTTAGGTTGGAGAAGTGGAATCGTCTCGCCAATCAGAGTGAAATTTATTAGTGGGACAATTTTGTTTTGATTGTAATTTCCTGCCCCTCCGTGTTTCCCTCTGCAGGCCGCGGTGGCGGTGCCGTGAGGGGTCGCGGTGGGTTCGGAGGCAGGGGCCGCGGACGGGGAAGGGGGAGGGGGGCCAGCCGGCCCCCGGTCACCCGAGAGCAACTGGATAACCAGCTGGATGCCTACATGTCGAAGACCAAAGGCCACCTGGACGCCGAGCTGGATGCCTACATGGCCCAGGCTGACCCTGAGGGAATGGAGTAGATGTCAGCATTCAGAGACCTGCTGAGTGGCTGACAGGAAGTGTGTGTGTGTTTGTGCGCGCGCGTGTGTGTCAGACTGGGACACAGCCTGACGACCCACACTGGTACCTGCTTGGTCGCTGTCGCCGGATCTGATGTCGAATGGCCTGTGGCAGGGACTGACTGGGCCTAGATGGGGACCTTGCAGAGGAAGGTGCTGCTACAGGAAGCAGCCGTTCTGGTTTAGTTAGACCAGCTTCCTGGTCAGCGGTGGCCAGGCCATTGGCCTTTTTTTTATTTTATTATTATTTTTGTTAATCCAAAACTTGAGCTGTCCTGTGTTGAGGGGTATTTTTACAGAGTGGGAGAAGCATTGAGAAATGCACCTCTCATGTTTGTATAGTGGAATTACTGATTACGGTTTAATGAAAATCTTCTGTGCCAGTCCTCCCGAGTCCCAGTCCTCAGTTATTTATGCTGCTTCTTCTGGTCCATTTAGTATCCTTTTAATATTTATGATTTTAGAAGCTTTTTGAGGTCTTGTTTTGTATTGAGGAATGTAGTGCTTGCCCACCCCACCCCCATCCATGTACAAATTGCTGGTGGAGAAATCGTAACTCATGTTTGCAGACCTGATGAGTACCAAACAAGCTGACGCTGACACATTTAGGTGCTGGAATAATTCTGGAAGCTTTATTTGCATTCTCTTGAAACACGCCTGTACTGTACATGTTAACAAGGTGTCTTAACAGAGCCATAGCTGAAGGCCATTTTCTATAAGCAGCTGCATCAGTAATGTTTTATTTTTTTATCTCTTAATGCCACTATCCCTGGCCAGAATACAGGCACAGTTTTTACAAGAATGTAAAGTGGGGGAGGGGGGGTGCAATTGACTTCTTCTGTTTTTTTGTATTTTGCAAAAATGTATTTAATTTTGTATTGAACGGTCTGTTCTGCTTGGTTTTAATAAAAGACGAACATTTTCAAATGGTTACATCGTTCATTTGACCACAGTTGCTCCAGTGACGATCCATATTTTCATGCATTTAGACGATGATTACAAATTATCGGGCCTTTGTTGGTATTTTCTGCTGCTCACACTGAGCCTGATTTGTAAATGAAGCCAAGCCTGCCATCCCCCATTTGTATCTTAATGTGGAAGCTGCGTCCACTATGTAGGGGGTTTCAGTGCGTGTGTGTGTGTGTGGAGTCTGCATGTTCTTATGTTTTTTGGGTTTACAGCAAATGTTTGTGCCTTGAATTCCATCCATCCTTGCTTTCTGCTATATGCCACTGGAGCTTCATGTCGCCCTCCTTCAATGATTGTGTACTAAATAAGTGGTTGTAATAGGGATGGATGGATATATACACTGTGTCCTGTCATGTGTGATAAAGACATTAATTTTACTTGAGTATACAATTACCAATGTGTCTTGTGTAAATTAGACATTGCTTTCACATAGTAACGGTGCTCCTATATTAGTCTTACAATTATGTATTAGATTATGGAAATTAAACTAGTATAGTTTGTATGACTAGTAAGGTACCATCTAAGGGCACAATATATTTTCTCTGCTGTTCATTCATTCCGATTTGGCTCCTGCTGTCTTTGCCCCGCCTTTCAGAACAGGCGTCCAATCAGAAACCCACACAGACGCCTTCTTCGTTTCTCATTGGTTTTCTGATACCTCGTGCAGAGCCGCAGCCAGCGGACGCTCATGCAACTTGGGGACCGAAAAGGCTTAAACAGGAAAAATAACTCGTTTCTCCTTTTTTAGGTTTTGCTAAATTTTCAAAACGTCGTACGCTATGAGGTAACTTTGAATTTACATTTTGTATGCATGCGATTGAAACTATTTGTTAAACCAAGGTAAACAGAAGATGTCAGGCTTATTCATCCGTCCTAGGCCTTCAGCCTGGGAGCTCGAGTGAATTCTGCGCTGATTTAGATGATGCCGGCCGGCATTTAAGCGTCAGGCTACCTCGCTGCTTCTAGCCAGGGTCGCCGGTTTTGGAATGCAGGACGTGGGATTTGGTTAATCTGTCGTTTAATGACAACCACCTGTGTTGGGTATAGCGAAAATGTTGACATTCGGCAGTTAATTTCTTAAAAAAATGGACGTTTTATTGAATTATAGTGTGTGCGGCCTGTGCTGCTGATTGCGGTATCTGGCTTAACAAAGCAGCCAACCCATGCATGCGGTACTGTTTATGAAATTTGCTATTGCTCGCCATACTCACGAAGCTGTATATTTGTCGTGGCTGTAGTAAAATTTCTGTAGCAATGTAATTTTAGTAATATTAAGCTCCAATGTTGCCTGTTATCTTTGACAAGCAATTAGCAATACTTCATAATGCATACATTCAACCAAAAGTTCTATTACAGTGGTTTCGGTGAACATACAGTACGTGCACCTGGGGCTCTTGCTATTCTGAGCGCTCCGGTTTGCCCGGTGATGGGGCTTCTGTTAGGATTGTTAGGGATCGGATCTCAGTTATCAGCCTTTCTGCGCTGAAGTCCAGACTGGCGTCTAAAGCATGTTTTTCGTCTAAAGCATGTTTTTCGTCTTCCAGAGGCGATCGGGGCCGGGGCCGGGGTGGCCGGTTCGGGTCCCGAGGAGGACTCGCACAGGGGTAAGTGTGGCTCTAGTTTCATTCAGAGAGAGATAATCTGGCGATATACTTGTGATGCGCCAGTAAGGACGGCATGCAGCGACACGGTGCAAGAATCATTTGTGGTGCTGCGATTTCTGTGCACATATTTGTACATTCTTGATGTATTTATTAGTTTAGAGGTTTTTTGTATTGGCGGACGTGCTGACAGAAGAGAGTTCTCTTGGGGGTCGGAGTGTGCCCTTCTTTTGTTTGTTCACGTTCACTGTCTGTTGCAGGTATCGCCCATTTGTACCGCACATCCCCTTTGACTTTTACGTGGTGAGTGCTTGTGAACAATTTTCAAATGTGTCTGATGTTTCATACACTCCTGCTACATTATTTAGACCCATACTTACACAACCAATTATCATGTGTGTGTGTCCTGCATCACAAGGTACCGATTGTGTTTAAATAATTGGTTAATTAATCTTGTAAACAATTTATATATTATATTAAAATAATTTTTCATGTGCACATTATCTAACTACTGTGCTGATATGTTATCCCGCCAAACATCATCATAATGTGTCTTCTTAATTAAATTATCAGTTCCTTGGCTATGCCGTTGGCCTGTTCATTGAGCCTTAGAAATGTTCTTTCAGACTGATGACATTGCTGCTTTTAAAATTTCAGTATTCTCTGTGAAGTACAGCTACGTGTTCTTGTAAATGTACCTCTATCAGTGGGAGAATCCGTGCCAGATGCCTCTTGTTTTCGAGTTTAATGCTGGGTGAGAGCCTCGATAGTAGTCAGTATGCGGGATCCAGTGGGAGATCACTTTCCATCTGGCAACATGTGGTTTCAAGTAGTAAATGGGGCTGGAGTAGCAGTTTAATGCTCCTGGATTACAGCGATTTTCAAGGATTTTTATTTGTCATATGCAAGGTATACAGTCAGACTTATAATGAACAAGGAAAAAAACATTGAAAAGCCAGAGATGTGCAACATAGTTCAAGTAAAGTGTGTGGTGCACATTTTAAGTAAGGAGTACTAGATTGTGATAGCTGTAGAGGTATTTAGTTGTCTGATGAGGGTACAGGCTCATTCTCAGTCGTCGGATGGCCAGAGGGTACAGGCTCATTCTCAGTCGTCCGATGGCCAGAGGGTACAGGCTCATTCTCAGTCGTCCGATGGCCAGAGGGTACAGGCTCATTCTCAGTCGTCCGATGGCCAGAGGGTACAGGCTCATTCTCAGCCTCTCGGCTCTCGCCAAGAGACTGCATAAGTGCTTTCCTGACCTTTCAGCCTGCTGAAGAGGTAAACGTGATCGTATTTCCTCTCTCTTTCGAACCGAATGTGATGGCCATTACACTATGGAAAGCACAGACAATGCTGGCCTTTGCTTCAGCATTTGAATAAATTGCCTTCCAAGACGCCGGCTGACCCATCCATTTCCTCAGTGTGAAATGGCGTTTCCCCGAGTGAAGCCTGCCCCAGATGAAACTGCCTTCAGCGAATGTTTGCTGAAGAGGAACCAGGATCTGAGCCCCACACCCGCTGAGCAGGTACCACAGCCCGGGCCCAGTGTCTGACCCCTGACCCCATTTGCCGGCTCCTTTGCTCTCCTCACTACAACTGCCTGCAATTACTATTAGTAAGCTAATACAGCTTACTACATGTGCACACGTATGAACTTAGTTTTAGGTTTGTAATACAATTGTCCTCTTCTGTGCCAGTCCTCCATCTTGTCTCTGGTAACCAAGATCAACAACGTCATCGACAATCTCATCGTGGCCCCGGGAAACTTTGAAGTGGTGCGTGCTCCTTTGCGGCAAACCGACGGGCATTTTCCCGAGCTTCATATCCACGCATTCCCTTTATTACCGCTTTGAAGCGGCAGCCAGCGGCCTGGCCCGGCTCATCCCTCCCGCTCCTCTTTCTTCCCAGCAAATAGAAGAAGTCCGTCAGGTCGGGTCGTACAAGAAGGGCACCATGACGACGGGGCACAACGTGGCCGACCTGGTCGTCATCCTCAAAATACTGCCGACGTGTAAGTCGCCGTTTTATAGCCATTTATGCCGTCCCATCTGTTCCCGACATTTACCGCCATCTCTCTGGGGATGTCGTATGTGAAATGGGGTGGCCGTGAGGCGGAAATAATCGGTATTTACTGTGTTGACTTGATTTTTTTTTTGTCTGTAAGTGGAGGCTGTCGCTGCCCTGGGAAACAAGGTAGTGGAGACGCTTCGCACCCAGGACCCCACAGAAGGTTTGTAGCATGCTTACTGTTTCTGTTCTCCGCCCACAGGTGGGGGGGGGGGGGGGGGGGGGGGGCGATCTCTCAGTCTGACTTTTTACATCATTTTTTTGTCATCCTTTGCGGCACACTTTGCGGGGGCGGGCCATTTCTCACAATCACAAACCTTTACAGGAAGAAGCCATTGTAACGGCGGATGCAGGACGTTGGAGTGGCATCACCGAGACAGGGGGCCCATTCTCATGCCGTCGTGGTAATCCTGGAAAAGTTGGGTGATGCAACACAAGCCCAGATCTTTTTATTTTTAAATCATCTCCTGTGCAGTAGAGCCGCATCTCGGCTGACGACATCGCCCCAAGCGGAGCGGCTACGTCCGCCCGCTCTTACTCCTGGCACGGTTCCGAGCAACGTTTCACGCTCGCTTTTTAATTTCAGCCTCAGTCGCTCGTGCCTGAGAGGTCAGTGGCGTGCAGAGAGATGGGCCGCTGGCACACTGACCCACTAATGCCCCGGCAACAGCGTACCCGGGCAAGCGTGCACGTGCACACGCACACACATGACACATGGACACTGCTAAAAGAAGCAGCATGTTAATAAGAAGCTGGTTTTGGAAGACAAATATAAAATATACCTCACAGAGCAGACAAAGAAGAATTTCTGTTAAAAAAATCTTAATTTTAATTAGGTTGAGCAATTTTTTTTTTCTTTTACTGAACATCATACGCAGCTAATGGGTGTCAGCTGAGGACGCAGACACCGTCATCAGGGACACGCGCCTGCCGGCCCTGGGGAGGGCTGCGTGACGTCACACCCTCTGATACACACCTGAGACGCCAGACACGGGGGGCGCCGGCGAGCCACTTGGGCTCGCGAGGTGTAAACACAGCTGTGGAGCGCGGGTTTCTGGCGGGGGGAGGCTTGACTGGGCCGTCGCCAGGGGCTCCCGAGGAGGTTAATTAATGAGCTTCTGACTGCTGCCTCCCCGACCAGAGGGCCGTGCCCGACGTCTGCCAGCCAGCAGGTGGCCCCGCGGCGACTGGCTGATCGTAGTGGGAGAACAACCGGACCCCTAGGCCTCTGCCATCTACAGCATCTCAATCCGAATCCCATACTCCACCTAATACCCGCTCTCCTGAGTATCTTCTCCCTCAGCCCCCTCCCCCCCATCGCACCTCACCCTGCCCATCTCAGCCCGCCGCCGCCCCCCGAGACATCGACGCTGCCTTTAACCCCTTCGTCTCCGGCCGGCCTTTCAGTGAGGTGTGAATGCGCTTTCCACCACAAAGAGGCTGAATTACTCCCTAGGGGGTAATTAGCTTGAGGTTAAATACTGGTATTCAGAAGGCCCCCACCCTCCCTTGCCTGCCAACCTTCCTGGGGAAATGTGGAGGGGGGGGGAGTACAGTGCGATCACCGGCTGGATACAGACGCTGACCCTTTAATCAAAGCACCTTCAGACGTTTGGATATTTTTACTGCATTCCAGCCCAAGCATTGCGCCCCAGGGTGATAAATCAGGAGCTGTAATCTATATAGGTTATGGGCCCCCACTCACGTGGCGTTACCACGGCGATCCATAGATATGATGACTCACATATACTTTACAACTATGCCTGTGGTAATCTAATCAGACGACTGGCTGGGAGGGATTCAGATAGGGTACGTCAGTGGGAGATTCCACAGGATTCCGGTGCTTTCCTTATTAATCACCATGACGAGACGGACACAGGCCCCTGGGAGTGGCCCGACCGAGTGCTCACGGCCATAGTAAAGCCCGTATTTAGCCGCACACTGCCTACGGGACTGCAGTGATCGCACAGGGGGTTGGAGTAGGGGGAGAGGGGGGTTGGGGTAAGGCTGGGGAATCCCAGCATACTGAGGACAACCCTACTGGGAATTTCGATTAGCACATGGGCAACTGAAATAAGCCCCTTCCTATCACTGTGCTGAGCAGTAGCTTGCCTAACCTGACCCATTACCCCGCTAAACGGCACTCGTCCATTTATCTCTGCTGAGATATTTTGGGTTATTTACTTTTTGTTTGTTTATTATTTGTTCCAGAATTTCCCGCTGGGATCAATAAAGTCAACCGGAATCTTATTCCTGTCTTCAGGCAGATTGTGAACCATTCAAACAAACAGGTACG
The DNA here is from genome assembly GCA_026780845.1 of Petrocephalus sullivani. Lineage (NCBI taxonomy): Eukaryota > Metazoa > Chordata > Actinopteri > Osteoglossiformes > Mormyridae > Petrocephalus > Petrocephalus sullivani. The sequence continues at coordinate 14,197,868 of JAODKM010000126.1, read as the reverse complement.
GCCTTTGGACTGGAGTGTATTGGTACGATGGGGTCATACATGGCCCCCCCATTGGAAGCTGTAAAGTGGAGGGAGAGGGGAAGGCCATAAACAGATAATGAACACCAACACGGCTAGCAGGGATGTCTTTAATTACTTGTGTAGAAACTCTAGAAGCTTCTCTCCTCAAGGTAATAAATTACACTTGCACAATTATATTTAGCGATGTAAATCAGGTTAATTACATCTGGACAGCAGCCTTGAAATCATTTTACAGCCCTAAACCATGCTGTGCTTCCAAAGCGGTGAACAAACAGAGGCCGTTTCTTAGTGACAACACAGTGGCATGACCAGGTGTGGTCTGGAGGGGGGAACCAGTTTTTCTGATATACATGCAAACTGACACTTTGCATGACAATATCAGATTGGCCAGTAGATAACATCGCTCCCGATGACTGACTATACAAGCATTTCCCAGCGTCTTCCTCCAGAATGTGCTCCATCACATCGCTGCTGAGGACGGCTCCCCTCACCATTGGTGACTCTTTAGTCTAATTATTCAGTCATATAGCTAGCTAGTGTCACCCAAAGGCCGGCATAATAAACACGCAATGGTGCTCACTGTGTTAGGCCTCTATGCCTGTGATCTGAAGGTTGCTGGTTTGAATCGCATGTTTGTAGAGTATTCACATCCTCAATAGAGTCGTGATTAATGTCTGTGACCCCATTAAATTAATGCTTCTGTTTTTCATTTTACTATCGGTTTATTAAAGACTAACGAATTAATGAATAAAGGTACCATGAGATGTTTACGTCCGACCGTGATGTGAGATGAAACTATTTGCACGTGTTGTCAAAGCATTCTCTGGGAATGTGTGAGGTTTGCGAGTGTCGATGGGCACACCCATCTGGCACAAGGGGGGTTGGGCAAACCTCCTGTGTGATGCTCCATTCTCCGTGACAAGTAGACCTTTCGGCGGAGTCCTCCAGCTGTCCGGTGAAATCATGTTTTATTTGCTATTTGTAAATTAACATAGGGACCCTTTCATTTTCACAACATGCTCTCCCATGAAGCACAGACAGTCACAGACAGTCACAGACAATCACAGGTGAGTGTGAAGCTGAGGGTTGGCCCTGGGTCTGCAATTTACCTCGCGTGTCTGAAACATATTTCACAAGAGAGCGAGCCAGCTAGAAGCCAAACCTAGAATTTCTTGATCCGTAGTCAGACGCTTTACCCATTGTGCTACAAGTCCATTGATGAACACCAACTAGATAAAGCTCTAATGCAAATATGAATGTAAATAATCTTCATCATACATCTCATCCAGTCACATGGGCAGATGATGTCAAGCCCCTTTGAATAATTTCAGTTCTATAAATGGAATGTAAACAACCAACACGATTAATTATATTCTTAATGATGCCTCTTTTCTGTGTAACTGACTGAGCAAGTTAAGCCGTCTTGTAACACAGTTGCAGCTCAGCTGTGTTTCATTTGTTGCTATTGTCAGTCGTCAGTGACGACGGTCATGTCAATCCATCCTTAAATTTAGACCGGAGCAAAGCGGAAAGGGCCCCAGATTGCGGATTTATCACCTCGCTTCCTCCTCAGTACAATGATATCTGTGGTTAGCAGTGATGTAACAAGGCAGGAAGCCGACCCCAAGCACACTCAGGGAAACTGCTTAGCTACTTTGGAAGTAACTGTGTGTAACTGCATATTGTTATAACCAAGCTACTATCTTTGCCCATTCCTTTGAAGGTGCCTATAACGGGGGAGCTTGTAGGTAGTATGTAGGTAGTTCAAAGGTCACACTATGAAAAGGCTGTTAAAATTCCTCATTTGGATCTTTTCTAAACCCAAAATCTGGACTTCATTAGTAAGCAGCTAGTTGAACCATGTGTTTGCGTAGTTACTTCCTGTCTGATTAAGAATCTTATTAGCGATCAGCTGCCCTGTGGATGTGTTAAGACGGTGCTCTGGGCTGAAGTTCAGCTACCACACGCGCCTCTTAGTCTTTCACAAAACACGTGAACGTTTTCAGGCTAAAGGCAGCCCCACCCCCACCCCCCCCACTTGCTTGGTAGCCAGAAATCAGCAGGTTTAACTGGATTGAGCTCACCCCGGGTACAATGAGGAAACACGGCCTTGCAGCCTGGCCCTGGTATCCGTTAGCATGATCATCAGCCTTCAGGGTAGGGTGGCTGTGGTGATGGCATACACATAACAACATGCAATTAACACGCCATTAGCGCAAAGTTAGTCCCGTGTCATCTCTTAAGCACTTAAGCTTAAGTACAACTCTAAACTTGCGTGCTTCTGTCCTGGACAATGGATGCTAAAGTCCCCTTTTTAAGGTGGTGGTGAGATCCTGGATATCTTGGATACCAAGCTATGCCATGAAAGCTAACGCTACATGCTACATCCGGAGCCAGGCCTGCCCCTATCGCTGGAATCTACCTGGAGGCATGTCTGCAGGCACTCAGCCAATGCCGGCCTCTGCCGAGCAGGGGTGGAGATGATCAAACGCGGCAAGGTCATTAGCGGCTCTTTGTTGCAGCAACAGGAGGTAAATGTGCATGTGGGCAAGACGGGAGCCGCAGACTTGTGGCTCCACACAGGCCTTTTTGTCCGGGGCAGCCGGAGAGAGTGAAATCCTCCAAAGTACCCAAGGCATGTTTACACTGGAGCACAGAGGGTAATACCTGGCAAGCCGCATGCCACACCTGAGCACCCGGCCCCGTGCATCATGGGTAATGCCACGGCCTGGATCTGCAGAGTGTTAAATCTCTCTGTTGTTTACAAGACGCTTCGACGCCATTTTTCTTTTCATGTGCTGTCGTTGTATGGCTCTGCTGAATATCGGCTAATTAGCCGACCCTTGGGTGTACCGAATGTCGGTAGCCGAACTCGTTAGCTATTATATCAGCTTCCACTCGTGCCTTGCTCTTAATGAGACGTGACTACAGAGAGGCCATCTAGGCGCCCACTTGCTGCCAGTCGTTGTCAGTCCACCATAATCGGAGAGAGAGGGCATTTTAAAGACGGGATGTGGAATCATTCTCAGGGAGGTGTGTTTGACTAAGGCCCGAGCGGCTTGGTGTACGCCCCCCCCCCCCACAGCTGGGGGGTGGGTGCCAGTCACATCCTGTTTGCAGTGTCCTTCCTGTTCTGCTGGACAGGGCTGTGTCGGTGCGCACTTAAGGCTGCAGTCGCTCGTTCGTGGCTGACTGGACCCGGACTGTTGGCTGGGTGCCACAGAGACACCGGCACTGTGGAGACACCACCCACCTCTCGAGGAAACGTGCCTCGAGGGTCAAAGGCTGCAGCTCATGCCTCTATGGTGTTTGCCATAAAGCTGCATGCTGACTCATTTATAGAGTCGGGTATTTTTAGTTGAATAGATGACGAACTGGCCGGTTCAGTATATGGGAACGTAAACTTGGGCTTCTGTGATTGGTTGTCATGTGACACGGTAGCCTGTAGTAGTGTGTGGTGAGATTGTGGGGGGGGTGCAGTGTCGGCTTGGTAACACTGGCCCCTGTGTTGGATGGGGACAATGGGGGTGGAGTGGGTGTGGTTTTGAGTTACAGCCTGACAGCTGGCAGGGGGCCCCAGGGGCCCAACGGAGAGGCCGGCGTTTTCGCACAGACCAGCTGTTTCATTCTCCCTCCTCCCTTCCCGAGGAAAGCACTCGCTACTGGATCGATTTCACTGTCAGCCCTTTGTGTACGTGTGTGTGCGTGTGTGTGAGTGTGGGGGCGTGTGTCTCCATCTACACGTACGTGAGACAGATGAGGAGCAGGGTGTAAGGTTTCCCTAAGTAAGCTGTGTGTCTCAGTCGTTTTATTTCATCGCTCAGATGATGCTATTGTGAATGACGTTTAGGGAGTGACTTTTACACGTGACAAATGCAGTGTTGCATATTCTACCCCAAGCATCTTCCTGTACGCCGTTCGGGATCGGGCCAGAATGTGACTCACATCGCAATGTGTGTCGCGAGCCTGATTCAGCCGCGTTCAACATGGGTGGACAAATCTACGGAGCTGCTCTGTGCCCCAAAGCAGAGGGTCACAGCTCGAGTCAGGAAGTCATCTGAGGTGAGGACCTTGACGGCCTCCTGATAATTGCTTTGGTGCTCCAGTGACCGCACCAGGAATTCAGAGTCAGTCAGGAGAGGTCCTGCACCCGAGATCTCACAAAGAATAAGTGTGAGAGGTTGCTCATGGTTGTCTGCTGATGACCAGCGGCTTTGGGGGATTCACACCGATCCCACAGTGCTAGAGAGAGAGGGACCTCGCTTGCTAGAGGGCTCAAGGAAATCTCAATGCCGCAGGCTTTAATTAAAGCTTAGAAACACAATTTATTATTTAGTGTAAAACTTAAACGGATGTAAGCCATGCAAGAGCTTAAAAACAAGACCAAAGGTCATGGTGCTAAAAGCCGGCAGGGAACCCAAGTGTC
>JAODKM010000126.1:14182710-14193321 GCA_026780845.1 Petrocephalus sullivani | reverse complement strand
CCCCCCAGGGTTTTTTTGCCTTCTTTCCTTTTTCCGGTCCCCCCCCGGGGGGGGGGGGGGGGGGGGTGGGGGTGGCCGATCTCTCTCCTCCCACAGCTCATTAGTTACTTTGGTTTTTGTTTTTTTTTTTTTCCCTTTTGTGGCGCTTTTCCACTGCAACCAAAGAACCGAGCCGTAACCAGAACAGGCAGTTTTCCGCGGTGAAGTACGCGAGCAGTACTGGAGCCACAAACGCGCTGACACGGCCCCTGCGAGCCGGAACTGCGCCATAAACACTCTCTCTTAGCGGTGCCGCTCGGGTCCTGTATGCCAGTTCCATTTGCATTAGGCAGTCACAGAAAATGTCTTAAGAGGCACAAAAACAGGAGAATTTCCTCTGTTCGCCACAAAATTCCTGATAATCTACCCGGCTTGAAGAACGCTTTGGCTCCCAAACCTCTCCTCAGGGGCATGCCAGCCATTCCATGTATTTGTTACATTTCACCACCAGCTCATTTAATTAATTAAGCTGGATAACGCAGTGAGATATTTATTAACCATGTGTGTAAAATGTGTGCTGGTGTCCGTGTGGGTAAAATACCCAGGTGTACTGGATGGTTGCTGCCAATACAGGAATGACTTTTGGACTCTTTGAAATGACCACTGACACGTTTTGACAGGCGTATCATAGTCTGATGCCAATGTGAAGGTCATTTAATTATCATTTTCTTTGCCTACCTGGGACTTTTGCACAGTTATGCAGGGATTTAGTGTGACAGGGAGATGGAGATGGCTGTAAAGTGAGGTTCTTGACCGTGTACCCCTCTTCTCCCAGTGCTCTCCATGCTGACCAACGAGACGGGCTTCGAGATCAGCTCCGCCGACGCCACGGTGAAGATCCTCATCACCACCGTGCCGCCCAACCTGCGCAAGCTGGACCCCGAGCTGCACCGTACGTACGGGAGCCCCTCGCCGGGGGGGCCTCTTAGCCCTGGCTCGGTGCACTGAGTGCGTCCCTTTCCCCACAGTGGACATCAAGGTGCTGCAGAGTGCCCTGGCCGCCATCCGCCACGCTCGCTGGTTCGAGGAGAACGCCTCCCACTCCACGTAAGAGCGAGACCTGAGCCGCGGCCTCAGCCCGGGATGACCGGTGGCTTGTGTGGGTGTGCGATGCAGCGCGGCGATGGCGATGGAGGGAAACGGTGCCGTTAGGCCGGCTCGGTGGCGTAGATGTAACTGCGCTTCTCATTCTCTCTATCAGGGTAAAGGTCTTAATCCGTCTGCTAAAGGACCTGAGGGTGCGATTCCCCGGCTTTGAGCCCCTGACCCCGTGGATCCTGGACCTGCTGGTGAGCCTCTTGTGTTACTGTTTGCACAAGTACAGCTACATTGAAATGCTTCGTTTCACGTGTCCCATCTCGCTCTCTTTTGAGACGCGCACCCATACAGCTGAGAGCAAAGCTTGGCTTCTGAGCACAGGGTGAGATGTTTATTCTGCACCCCTGGAGTAATTTTTGGGGGGGTCCAGCAGAGGCGTGACTGTTCTGCCAAGGGGCCGGTGCTCAAAGCGGCGATCCGAGGCGCAGCGGCCTAACAGTGTGTGAGCGTGCCGTGTATTGCTCTCTCTAGGCCAAAGTATTTGTGCCAGATGGTGCTTAATCACGATTCATTTGGTCTGAAGTACTTAACTGATGAACACTGTTAATTATACCAAGCCTGGAAATCTGTTGCACCATCGAATCCGCATAAAGGGCTCCATTTGTTTGTCTAATAGATCTCGCCGTCTCTGTTTCCCTCAGGGTCATTCTGCAGTGATGAACAACCCCTCCAGACAGCCCCTGCCCCTGAATGTGGCTTACAGGTGAGCTGCATTTCAGGCCCACCTCCTGGATAACGGCCTATCTGAGTAATGTTCCCCTCAGTCTGTTATTGCATCGATACTGTCGAGCTTTGGCTCCTTGGCTGGCAGGCTTCATCGCTCATGACATGTATCTCGCCTGCAGATTTGAATGGCTGTCTTATTAGGTTCCTGCTTTGTTTTTCAAGTTTGATGGTCACACGTTTTTTATGGACCTGGGAATTTCTTGCACTGCTGTCGTAGGGGAGGGAACAGGTGCATGGGGGGGCAAAAAACAGCAGTATAATAAAAGACAAGGTGGTGCAAGACAAGAGAGTATGTTCAAAAGATGTTGAATGGCTCTCGCTCCAGTACTGCTTACTCCAGGGCCTTGGTTGGAAGTTAATTTTCCAATATGCTATTTGCTTAACATGCTTTTGTCTGAAGCGACATACGTCTGCCAAATAGTAATGGCATTCTGATAGATGGTGACCAGTGTCCCGCTGCCATTTATGTGTTCATGCTCCCTGCAGTAAGTTGTATAGAGGTGAATCTCGCATGGACTTTCTCTGAATGGCGTAGCTGACGGCTTCCTCTGGCCCCCGTGTCGCCGCAGGCGGTGCTTACAGATGCTGGCGGCGGGGCTCTTCCTGCCGGGCTCCGTGGGAATCACCGACCCCTGCGAGAGCGGCAACTTCCGCGTGCACACGGTCATGACACTGGAGCAGCAGGTAACGGCGTCCGCGGCCATCCGCGCGCATTCGGACCCCTTCTTTTTTCACGGGGCCACTTCGACCTTCCACCTAGCCCTTTTATAACGCATTTAAGCATTCCGACAGTCGACCAGGCAGGGTTGGTACAGACTCTTTCCAAAGTAAGTTGCACATCATTGTAGAACTTTGTGGCTATGACAGCTGGCTCACTCTTGGTGGCGCTGTTGCCTTGTACTGTATGTGAATGGCCTCCAATGTGTGCATGGGTGCTAAGACCTCCACCAGTTTGGGTGAATCAGTGTCTGGAATTTACCCATTTTTGTGTGTCTGTTCCTAATAATGGACAGGCATCTCTTCCCTGGTGTCTTACACAGCCTAGGGATTGGCTCCACCTCCATCCACAACCCCGACCAATAAGAAGACGGAAATTGGTTTAGTTTGTGTCTTATCGGTGAGGGTGGCATTGTAGTTCACATGATGGATGGAAAGATGCTGTGGCTTTAAAAACTGTTCTAACCCCGATAGTGTGATGAAGTACCCTGTACAGACTGCTCCATTACTGCAGCATTGTGTATAATTAGAACCACCATGCTGGCTAACTATCTTAAACTTATTTAAAACAATGTTACATAATGAAGTCTAAGTCTAGGGAAATGAGAGGCAGCTCTTAATGTTGCCAGCAGATTGAATTTTGACTTGTAGGGTAACGCAGTAATGGAAGCTATATTTGAAAACTGCCATTTAAAGGTTACAGTAACTTCATGTGAGACAACACAATGATGTAAGTGAGTTTTTTGGCAGATGCTTGTAGGCTTGATTTTGATTCCAGTTTTGGATTTTGGAGCTGTACCTCCTCTGCTGTGGCCCCTTTTTGGGACACTGCTTTCCCTGAAACGTGCTCGTCGACCAGATGCTGACTGGATGCTGGCTGTAGTTGTGTGGAAGGGGAGCTTGAGAATTAGGGCTGAGAGATGGGATGCTAATATCGACATATCGCGTTCTCACATTGCGAGGATCATGGGAGTCAGCTGGATTGAGAGAATTTTTTCATATTGTCCAGACATTATACTGTGAGCGTGGGAGGGGTGGGGGGTGGGTTATGGTTAAATTTCACTAGAGCATTTATGCTCTGTCATAGAAGGAAAAATTAACAAGCTTTGCTATTTTAACGATTGTGCCTTTTCACTAACTAGTGTATGTGTAAAAGTCAGTTTTGAGGTTTAGTTGCCCATGCGTGAGTTTTGCATGCTCTCTCTGAGCTGTTTAAGTCACTTCTAGACACGTTTGTGAGAGATTTAAGGAAATGAGTGGGGAGGAAAGGAGAAAAGTGAACAGGAACTGGTCACCTAAAAGCCATTTCCCTTGCGCTGTAAGGACATATTTTGGATTTCATAGATGTGATATCAAGCATAAGCATGTGATTTGTTGGCAGCAACACCAATTTATTTGAGGGACTCTATTGGTAGATAAATTATAGCCAAATATAACTTATTTTGGGTACTTTTTTATTCTGGGTACTTTTGTTTTGTTTTGCTTTATAAATATCGCCATGTTTATCGCAAAAAATTAACATCGCAGTTCTTGATGGTTTCCCAATATCCTGAAGCTATAGCGGGAATCCAGATTAACGGCGCGTGGACCACGCTCAGGTGGCTGGTACCAGGCTCACTGTCGGGAAATCGATCCCCTGCTCAGTAAAAGCATCCACTCAACACCAGCCCAGCATCATTCAGGCCCAAAGAGGCTACAGAGAACGAATGCTTCATTTCTGTATGTCACGGGTCTTGTAGCATGGAATTTGTCTAGCAAAAACGAGCAAGTTTGGCTAAAACAGATCATTTATTGACCAAAGAATGTTTAAAAAAATAACGTGCAGCGATTTTATTGTCCAACTGGTTTGTAGTGAATGCTTCGCCTCGGTCACTAGAGGGTGCCATTTATTTTGCCATTGTACAGAAACATGTCCACCTGAGCCACATAATAAAATGCGAAGCAGTTTTTCCTCCATGGTTTTAGTTGACAGTGTTTGTCTATTCCCAGATGTATGTCTGTCAAAGCACGTTGATGAATGGTTGGGCAGCAAAGCACCTTTGTCTTGGGTAGTGTTGACTGTCTCTGACGTTTGCCTCTTCCCGGCACAATCTGGATGGCGTTCTGCTACCTGCGCTCGTAGCCTCTCCCCTGGTGTACTGTAAATGATCCAAAGGAGGGAGGTTTACTGCTCCAGTGCTGGGGTTGCTAGGAGGAAAGTGTGGAGTTCTTCAGGGCAACCCGGCTCTCTGCCGTGGGGTTAAGGTTAACGAGCTGGGGGATGACGCGCTTTCTGTGTCCGGGTTCAGCTCCTTCTCTGTGCCCACAGTCTCCGCCTGTGGGGTGACTTCCTTGCATCTTGAGGGCGTGAGAAAATTGTTGCTGTGCTTATGTCCGGTACTGTTGTTTCACTTCAGTGTGTTGGAACGCTGGGCCCAGCATATGCCAAACTCTGTTTTTGGTCTCTGTCAGGGGGACGCGGACTATGCTCTGCATTCAGCCCATCCTCACATTAAACAATACGCCGTCTAGCTGTGTATCAGTGTTCTCTTCTAGGTAAATAATACTGCTCTGTGTGTGTGTGTGTGCGTGTGTGTGTGTGTGTCCATGCACTTGCTCTGTGTATTTAGTCGAGCCTCCCTGCCTTGAATTGCTTACACTCAGATATGTGTCATGTCACTATCCAGTCTGCCTATGCTGTCAGAATCACTCTAGCCCCAGTGCTACCCTGCCTCACTGTCCACCTGCAGGACACGGTGTGCTTCACGGCTCAGACCCTGGTCCGGATCCTTTCGCACGGAGGCTACCGGAAGATCCTGGGCCTGGAGGGAGATGCCAGCTGTGAGTAGCATGCTGCGCTCCGTCTGTCCCAAAAGCCAGGACCTCCTTTATGCCATTAGTATTTACCCGTTTGTACAATGTGCTCACATGGTTGGTTTCTAGTGTAGGTTTGGAGGTTAATTCAAGTCCTCGGCTGAGGTACTTTTCATACCGTGCAGCTGGGTGACCTGCTGCTCAGCAGTCCCAAATCCCAGAGATAAGACCTCCTAAAAAGGACTCTGGACCCCATGAGTGACCTGTTCCCCCTACCCTGCGCTCAGCCTGGGGCAGGCCGAGCGCATGACTGCTGACCAATCCCCACGCTTCTCCCAGACCTGGCCTCCGAGATGTCCACCTGGGACGGGGTCATCGTGACACCATCGGAGAGGGCCTACGAGAAGCCGCCGGAGAAGAAGGAGGGGGATGACGAGGCGCTGGAGGATGGAGGGGAGGGAGAGGAGGAGAGCATGGAGACGCAGGAGTGATGATGATGGCCGGTGGCTGAGAACAGTGAGCCGGCAGCCAGGAGGTGAGTGGGCACATCTGGGGGAGGGAGCTCCTCGGCATCCAGCTGACAGCGACGGCATTTAGCCTGGCTTCACTCGCTTTTATTCAGTCAGTGGGTAACAAACCAAGGTCATTTTCCTTTTTAAAAGATTGAAATGTAAATGTTGAACACTGATAGCTTGGCTTTGAATTGGCATCCTCATAAATGTGAAAATATAAAAACGTAGTGCCTGGTCTGTTATTTCTAAAATGGATGTGATTTGATCAAACCTTGACTGTGGTTTTGTAAAACCTTTCGTTCTAGGGTGACGTTGCACCAGCTAATCTTGTTTGCCTCACTACCCCGTGCCCTATGAAGAGGAACCTTTTATTTTATTTTATTTTATTCTTTTTATTTTCCATTTTGCAGTTTTTGTACATTCCCCCTTTCTGTGCTGAATAGTTTACATCTATAGAACACGATGGAATAAAAATAAACTCTTGAGTTTTTAATGTTGTGTTTGGACTCTTACTGCATGTTTCTCCCCTTATGAGCAATGACTTTGACTATGAAGGCTGGCATATTACAGGCACACCTTTCCCCCTGCCCACTAAGGAGCGCACATTTCACTAAATAAGGCCCTGAACTGGCCGCGCCCTTTCATACGCACGTCAGAGTCAAATTAAACATTCTATTACACTATAAGAAACCTCATTGTTAATCTAGTTGGTTATTATCTCCCTTTAGGGTTAATTTCTCAGTTCTGCTGGTTTTCAAATTTTGGGCCACTGTCCTGTTTCTTTTCTGCTTGTTAGATCGCGTATGTGTAGCCTGAACAAAAAAATTGGTTGTTTTCGGAAGAATACACAGCAACCTGAAATGTGTGGATCAGGGGAGGCAAGCCAGTGGAAGACGTGTTCAGGATGGGCTGGCTGCCCAGTCCTCCAGCCAAGCAACTCATCCAGAGATGTTCAGCCCCCCCCAGCCAACTCCTCCAGAGGGATACAGAGGCATAATCTCTCTAGTGTGTCCGGGGTCTCCCCCGGGTTGGACGTGCATCCTAGTCAGTAACCTGAATGATCTCAGCTGGCTCTTTTCCATACGCAAAGGCAGTGGCGCTACTTTGAGCCCCTCCTGAATGTCCATGCTCCTCACCCTATCTCTAAGGTCGAGCCCAGACACGCTGCTAAGGAACCCATGCTGACCGCCCAGGCAGAAGTCAGTATGTAGATGTTAAAACTGCAGCAGAGTGGTCATCTCCAGCTTCTGTTGGGAGATGAGGTGCCAGTCAGCTGGTTGATAGCTCAGCCTGCGGTGTTGCCGGGTCCGTGGAGCCAGGGGTGTGAGCCTGACGGCACTCAGAGTATCACATGGGGATACAGTCAGAGGTATGGTTGGTATCACAAGGGGATACAGTCAGAGGTATGGCTGGTATCACATGGGGATACAGTCAGAGGTATGGTTGGTATCACAAGGGGATACAGTCAGAGGTATGGCTGGTATCACAAGGGGATACAGTCAGAGGTATGGCTGGTATCACATGGGGATACAGCATCGCATAAGGCAGCACTGGCTTCTTACTGAAACAGAACTATTCATGTGCGACATTCTCCATATGTGCTGATGGATTTATTCCACTTTGCTAGCTGTGAGTTATGTGATAACTGCTCATCACGTAACGGAGCTGAATCACCCCTGGAATAGATGAATTAGATGGACCACGCTACTGAAATGTAGCTGCCTAGTACCAGCGGCTACTGACTTGCCAATAAGTGTTATGACTCATGCCGTCCATCTGGGTATTGAATGACCTCACAGTTGCTATCATTTTTTTAAGCTATATGTAAATAAAATGCTATTACTCAGTTTCTTCTTTTTAATTCCATGGCACTATGCCAAATGGTACCAGTGTGATTGATTTTATTGAATTCTCTTATGTGCTCTGTGGATAATAATGGCCCGCCTCTTAATGTACAGCTATAAAATGCATTAAGACCCGAGCACTCGGGACACAAAAGTTCGCAAGGACTTCATACCTGTTTATTTCTGAGGGATTGAAGAGCTATAGTGTGCATAAATAAAGATTGTAACGGAAGGTTCAGGGTGATGTGTGGCTCTATGGGTTAGGATTCTGCTATAGGAAAGTCACCGGCTCTAATCCCAAGGTCCTCTGAGTAATTTCACCTTTGGGCCCTCAAGCAAGGCCCTTAACCCCCACTGATCCGGGGAACCGGGCTAACCTGACTTTGTGACTTTTACACATACTCTTTTCTCAACTGTACATCACTTTGGATAAAAGCTTCTGCTAAATAAATGTAAGGTAAGATAGCTATCTCCACAGATCATAAAAAGGCTCTGATTTTATATGGCCTGTGGTATGCCTGCAGTATGTTTTATAAAAAAAAAAAAGTAAGCGGTTCTGAAATAGGGCAATGCACATTTTATTTGGCATATGGCATCGTGTTTATTAGAATGAACGATTTATGTATTAATTATCATTCCTGCGCTCCATAGATAATTGTACGCTGTGAATTTTCCCCCAAGCCGGACTTGTCCGCCGTACCTTGTTAAATCACTGCCGATTACTGAGGTCGGTAACAGGCCACCACAGTGAGTCGCTGTCGATCGGATTTATCAGATTAAAATACCGGAAATTTTCACCCGCTTCTGCGCTCCACGGGTCTCAGAACAAACGCTATTTCTTTGTTTGTTTAATAATTAAGCAACTTGATGTTTTATAGCTCAGCAGCAGCTCTTACCGTAGTATTAATAGTATAATCATCAATTATTAAATCTCCCCAGTCACCAAGAACCTTCCTCGGTCCCTCTTGACTTAAAATGGAACCCTCCTAGTATTTGTCTTAGTAAATGAGGTAATTATTAAATGTAGGACATTACGTTTGCTAAATATAGAGCGAGGAATCATTGTGACCTCACAAATTAATTCTAATGGACGCTGAAATAAAATGTTTATTTAGATTGATCAGCACTATGCTGAAATGTCACAGTCTGCCATTGCATCAACAGTACAATCAAGGCAGAAATATCAGCACAGAGCTCAGAGTAAAATTATTACACTAGATCGCTTGTTATTCATTAACCGCCTTTAATAAAAGTATCCATGTGTTCATGGCCGGAAAAGATTATATATGAGCAGTATATTATCTTCCGAGTTGTAAATAATCTGGTAGCTGGTGTTTATTTGTAAATGCGGGTTTATATGGGCGATGGGCAGCAGAGGCGGCTGCTGTTTCTTTTCCGGGAGAGTTACTAGAAGCGCCTGTTAGCCAGGAATTAGAGGCTAATTCGACGGCCGATCGATGGAGCTGGTCTGGAGCCGTGGTCAGCGGCACGTGTGCAGGGGGAGCCGCGGAGGAAGGACGGCTCCGTGCGTGCTGGCGCTACTGCAGCGCCGAGACAAAACACGCAATGCTTTTATTATTTGCGTCTCAATTTGAAATATATATTTGAAAGCATGCGTTTAGAAAATGCGGAGTACTGCAGTAAATATAATTTAGTGCTTGGTATCTGTGGCTGAGAATGTATCCAAAGTACAATGAAATTACTTATGGTATCCTGAACAGCTCCATTCCATTACGACGAAATATGCCAAAATATATATTCTTTTTCCCGACTGGGGATTTGTTATATATCCCCCTTTAATGATTCTACTACTCGTGCTTGTTTCTCTTGCCTCGCAAAGAGGAAGCGCCAAGGGGGGAATTAAAAATATGGGTGATTAGTTCTGGAATTAACAATTTCCAGTGTCGAGAGACATATTGTATAACCTCTCTGACTTAGCGGCGTCCTCGCTTTCTTTCAGCGAGTTATGCGAGCTTGTGTAAAATGCGTACCTGTAGCTGGGGTAACTGGAGGGAGCGGCTGACGGGCGCAGCCTCCGGCTCCGGCGGCGAGGATTAGAAATAGCAGCGCCAGCGCAAATATCGGGGCTTCGGGAGCGCAGAGCCGCCCGCCAGCCGCCCACGTCTGCCGACTCCGGGCTCCTGGCAGGTTCTGCTATGCCTTGCACGGTTAGTTTAGCAGCTTAAAGTTTTATACGTGTTATACGTCTTTCGGGCGAAGTTTAAGTCTAAAATGTTTAATGCGGTATGGCTAAGTCCCGAAGTCTCCTACACACGGTTCCCCTGGCGCTGCGGTGCAGATCTCGCGTATAAACATTTACATATTATAAGAAGAGTCGCGAGCGAGTAAGTTTGGCTTGCATTGGGAAGGGGGAAAAAACTTGCAGCCTTACGTAAGCAAGCACATCTTTAATATTTGGCATTTGTTCTTCTCCCTCGAGAAAGATTCCCTGCTTGGCTACTCTGAGGTTGTCACCAAGCCTATTGGAAATGAATCGGGCATTCATGATTTGAAGCTGCTTATTCAAGTCACACGGCGGCTCCACAGATAACGGGCAAGTCTGAAGCGCGGCCTATACCTGTGTGATATGAGAGTGTCACCTCTGTTCTGAAGAGCCAGTGTGGACGTCTCTGTCTTCCAGTTTTTAAAATTACTATTCTCAAATTGTCTTTGAAAGCCACAGTGTCAAGCTCCAGATAATTCTGTATTTGATTATAGTTCTTATTTATTTAGTTATTTGTTATCCTTCCTTCCATCCCTCCATCCACCCATTCGTCCTTCTCCCAGTTGTTTATCCAGTACAGGGTAGTGATGGGTCGTTCTTGAACGATTCGTTCATTTTGAACTAATCTTTACTGTGACTCGGGAAGAACGAGTCGTCT
>JAODKM010000126.1:14136551-14172075 GCA_026780845.1 Petrocephalus sullivani | reverse complement strand
TTCTGATCGGACACCCTGTAAAGGTTGCCACCGGGAGAGAATCAGCTTCAATCAGACAGAGAAGCGCTTCTTTACAGAAATAATGTATGATTCTGGTGTTACTTATGTATTAATCAATCAGACATTAAGTGTTAGTTACAAACCGATCTCCTGTTTGCTCGCCAATAATGAATTGTTAGACCCATCTTATATCTCAAGCAAGTGCTATATTTGTTATTATGCCTGCTAATTATGCAAACCCTTTGTGAACTACTGAAGGAACCACCAAAGGAGGTACTGTAGGGACAGATAATGAATTATGACACATAATTTATTCCACGCAGTCGGAATATTTGTTACTATATCCGTAAATTCTATACATTTTATTGAAACACTGAAGGAACTACTATGGAACTATTGAAGGAACAATTAATGAATAGCATAAGTGAACTACTAATGAAGTGTTTGTTCATCATTAATGAATCATGACACATCTTTCATCTTAAGTCATGACTATAACTGTTCATGAGTTGTACTTCAGTTGTAACTGAGTTACAACTAAGTATTTTTGTCACCTTGAGTAAAGTGCTACCAGAATAATAAACATTTCTCTGATATTAAACATCGGTTGGGTTTTTCAGGGAAATGAAAGCACCCCATCCTTCCAGCTAACAGTTGCTTATCCTGTACAGGGTTTGTGGGACAAGTGAAAAAACAGAAAGCAGAATAAACGGACAAGCTGGCTGATTGACAGCTGTTGTAAACACAACACCCTGGACAAAGGGAGGACTATATGAATGACAATATATACAGACAGATCAGATCTAGTGGAGGTAGCGCTTGGAAAGACGGACAGCATGACACTCCGGGTGGAGGTCAGAGAATGCATAGCTCTGTATTATCCGGCAGACCCGGGATCTTGGGATTACACCTAGTGAGCCCAGCGCTGATTGACGAGGGCCCCCGTCATCTGTCACCCGGCTCTCCCTGACCTTTTCCCCAGCACTCATCAGTGAGGAGGAAATGTTTCATGTCATCCCTCCATCTCCTCCCCCCACCTATCGCTCCCATAAATAAGCGACCGTGTCATCAATGGCTGGAGCTGAAAGTAAAAACAAACAAACAAACAAACAAACAAACGTAGCCCCTAATTCCCAGGGCCATTGAAGTGCTGCTTGATTTGCAGCCAGAGGTGCGAAGGGGGCGGAATCCCAGGGTCAGGACGCAGAATGTTTGCAGCGTCTGGTCACTGCTGGGCGTGGGGACAGCTGAGTGTAAAATCACACACCATATACCCTACGAGGCAGTTTGCCGTGGCCTACCACCTTGTTAGCTCCTCTTCTTGCCCGTTGTGTTTACGTCTGCACCTCCATGTGTGCAACTGCAAATTCAAATCAATCAATTCACAAGAGCAGCGTTGGGTTTCCGTGGCTAATTCATCAGTCCCGCTATTCGGATGTGTTTTACGGCCTGCTCTGCATCAAATAACATTTGCCGAATGCCGTGTAATTACCGCAAGGCCTTTGGGGTGCTCGATTGAGAGTCGGGTCTGTTCTGGTCCGTGGAGTGGGGGGCAGGGAACGTGGAAGTGCAAGATGGAGGTTGAGATGGTGGAGGAGGAGCACAGCAGTGTAATTAGCCGAGCGGATGGCTGAAGAGAGCAGGATTGGCGGTAAAGGGCCCTTGTGCTCTGTGTTCACTTGGTGCCCTTTGCCATATGCGAGAAGCCCTTGAAGGTCTGGAGGGTAACTTGTAAATTCTCTAACCGGTAACGTGACCTCAGTAGCCATACTCAACCTGTGTTGACTGTTTGTAAAACCACATTACCCCCCCCCCCCAGCCCATATAAATAACCTGCCTCTGCATTGCACTATGCACATTATCTGCACTAGGCACATTGTTCTATTATTATTTTATGTACGTTATTTATTAGGGGTGCCTCGCACCTCTGGGATCAGGGTTCGTGTTTCCTCCCTGACCCCACGGGTCAATTTGCATGTTCTCTCTGTGTTGTCGTCAACTTTTCTCTGGGTTCTCCCCCAAAAACAGGCTAAGGTGCCCTTCAATCAGTTGGCGGCCTGTCCTGGGCTGTTGCTTACCTTGTGCCCCTAACCTCCGCGATAGGCTCTAGGCCGCCACGACAACGAGTACAGAATATAGATGGATGGAACTTATAAAATTTTTTCTACTTTCCTTGATTGCTTTGCAATCAATCCAAAAGTAAACTCCTTTTCTGTAAAAGTATTGCCGGTAAATAATCGATTGTGATTCTGACGGGACAGGTCTGTGGGAATAGATGGTCCTGGCCCCCCTCTGCGATCGTTACTGCGCCGCCTTTGGGACGGGCGCCTCTCGGGTTGCCCCCCGCCTCCCCTCCCCGATCAGCCAGCTATCCCGCTTTGCTGGATGAAGCCCTATTGATTATGCAGCTGCGGCCCTCGCCGCAGAGCTGCCTGAAAGCGGATGCCTGCCGCCTCTCCAGCGGAGTCTGCCGAGATGCGCACTTTTGTTCGGCCATAATTCGGCTCTAATGACTTTAATTGCGGAGAGGTGGAGGGGAGCCGGCAGCCGCGCGGAGAATGTGCCTCGCTCCGGCTTTTCAGAGAGACGCTCGTTGGTGGACAATTACGGACGTCACGGGGGCACAGCGAGGGGCGACGGAGCGCATTTCCTCTGCCTCGCTATTTAATGGGTGCCCGATACGATTCAGTGAACTTCAGACATAACCGGCATGGAGACGGATCAGAGGAAATGGTAGACGGAAAAAAAGCACTCTTTATATGTATATTTACCCCCCCCCCCCAGTTGTTTGAATTATACATTTCTGCCTGGGAATTAAAGAACAAACTGTACCAGCATTGATTGAGTGAATTCTCACTGACATACTTATATAGCTATAATGTCAGCATGATATACTCTATATATATATATACAGTATATAATATATATTATAGTGTAGCCTGCTTTTTGAGCTAAAATTCTTATAACTGGGGGAGTGTTGTTCTTTGCCTTTTAGCAGTTATGGGGAATGTCCCATGTTTTCTCACATTGTCCCTCTGAGCAGAATGTAGGGGAACAGGGCCGTCAGCATTTCGCCGGCTCTGATGTGAGCATGCATGCAGTGATCTCAGCATGTAGCCGCCCCCCTTGGGGACTGGGGGCTAATGGGGATGCCAGCTGTCTAGTCTGCTCAATCTATATCACGGGACGTATGTTAGCTAATGTTTCCTTTTTAGCATGCCATTGTTAGTCCGGTGCGAACAACTGCTGTGCCCGGGACCGAATCGATTCACCTGCCCCCGAAGAAAAGGGGGCATTTTTAAGAACGAATCGTGCTTTTCGGTAACTCTGGGTGGTGACTGCGTCTAGGGTGTGCGTGGGCTGATTTTGGAGAACTCGGGTCTTACCTGCATTAGCTTTTATTAACTTTGAAGTGTAAACCTTTCACAGGTGTTGTTGAAGCCCAGCTCAATCACTTAGACCTCCAGGCTAATTTCACAGGCTTGGATATTTATATCTCATTCTGCACTCTTCCTGCACCCTTTCTGCAACCCTTTTTTTTACTAGTATTCCACAAAATGAGCAGAATGCTGGTGCCACCTCTCGGGTGTGTGTCACTGCTGCCTGTTCCCAATTATCATACCAAAGCCATCCTGTCACAGCCAGGGTCTTACCAGCTGCGGGGGGCAGCACTCTGACGCCCACTATGCCGCTGGCTTGCTCACAGGCCTCAGTAATTACAGCGCCGTCCATAACAGTTGGTTTACACTGGCTTCAGAGACACACCAATCCCTCATACACACTAGCTCTGCATAGCAGCTACTGCTGGCTATAACCACTGACATCTAACAGATTTCTATGTGTGTACAGAGGAGTGTATAAATATGTGTTTTTGTGTCCTTAGGATCACACTCTCTTCAAGCAGACGCTCATACATTAACTAGGGCCATCTGGGAGATGTCTTTAATTAAAGACAGCGATTAAAACATGGCTCCTGCCCTCAGAGGGAAGGTCGCGTTGTCATGTGGAGAAGGGGGTCTCTATAGCCGTGAGATTCTTTTTCCTTATTCTATTTTGTTAATTTCTCCTCACGGCACAGATAAAGAGAATATAACAACCGTCTCTCTGACTTTATTCCTGGGACCGCTGACGCTCAGTTCACCGAGTCGTGACATCTTGACATTGTCCTTAATGCGTGGTGAGGCCCTGATGCTGCCTTTGTGTCCAGAGGCATGAATTCGATCTATTTGAGGAATGCATCCAAGCTGAGTAACCTGATATGAGAGGGCAAGGCTTCTGGTGTTCAGTGCTTAAGCCATAGATTCTAGTTTCCCTGAATGAAATAATGAGCAGATTGCTTTGCTTGCATTTAGAATTCTATCGCTTCCACACTGACGTGGACATTAATGCAGATCACTACACGAGAAATGCAGCGTGCCGTTGCTTTTGTTGATGAAGGAAACCAGATTCATCGCAAGCTGCAAACCGGGATGAGTTACTATATGGGGTCGTAGGCTTGGACCCGCAACTTGGACCAATCCAATTATGCTACAAATTTCTGGAATCATCATAACCCCCCTCCCCCATCGTAATCCTCACTTACAGCATCCCTGCCGTGTGGAATCAATGTGAAGTTGTTGCTAAGATGCACAAAATGTTACAAAAAAACGTGTTAGAGTATCACTATTCCATTCCATTCTATTCTATTCTATTCTATTCTATATAAATATAATGGAGGAATATGTGAAATTGTTGTTGCACGTGCAGAGACTTCTTGAGGATGACAGACAGGAGTGGATGCGGTGGGGATGGTGATTGGTTGGATGGTTTGGGTTAGCGAGAACAGCCAGCAACCGCCCATCTTCCCGTTAGCAATCTCAGCGTTTATAATGCCTTGGACCTCCCTGTCACCATGGCTGCTGAGCGCGAGGGAGGCCATGCTGCACTAAAAACCCCCCTAAGCCTGCCCCCAGCCCCCCTACCCTTCCTCCTCCCATTTACCCGGCCCATATGGCATTGGTTAAAAATTAATACGGACCCTGGAATGACAGAAGGGCAAAGGGGAGGTGAAAATTAACAAGTGTCCATCGCGCGCGGGGAGCAGCACGAACACACCCAACTGGCCCCCCGCCGTCGGGCCTAAATGTGGCTTCTGCTCTGCACCTCCATGCCCTGTGCTATCCGTCCAAAAAAAAAAAAAAGATAAAATGCAAACGACGATATCTGAGTTCTGTTTTAGTCCAGCATTAGGCTTTATAATGGCTAAATAGGCATCACTAAGTGAATCAGTGAACATCGGTATGGTGAGCAGAGCTCCTTATATACACACATAGCCCAAATACAGAAGTTTCAGGGTGCTTCCGAGTCATTTACTGCTTTGTGCCTATTTGAAAATGTTAACCTGTGCGGGGTCTATCTATCTATCAATCTGTCTGTCTGTCTATCATCTATCTATCCAGCCATCTATCTGTCTGTCTATCTATTTATCTATCTGTCTACCTGCCTGTCTGTCTGCTTGTCTCTTGTATGGCTGCCCATTTGTCTGTCTGTCTATCTATCTATCTATCTATCATCTATCTATCCAGCCATCTATCTGTCTATCTATTTATCTGTCTGTCTACCTGCCTGTCTGTCTGCTTGTCTCTTGTATGGCTGCCCATTTGTCTGTCTGTCTATCTATCTATCTATCTATCTATCTATCTATCATCTATCTATCCAGCCATCTATCTGTCTGTCTATCTATTTATCTGTCTGTCTACCTGCCTGTCTGTCTGCTTGTCTCTTGTATGGCTGCCCATTTGTCTGTCTGTCTTTCTGTTTGTCTGTTTGCCCGCCTGTCTCTCTATCTGTCTGCCTGGCTGCCTGCCTGCCTGCCTGTCCTATCTAATCTATGTCATCTATGTAATCTATTTATTTATTTTGCTAAACCAGACGCAGCCATAAAGCAGGTGGACGTGCTGGACCTAATCTGAAAGCAGCGGGCCGGATCTGGGCCAGCGGTCGACATACCCTGCCAGTTCTTTATAGACGTAATGGAAAAAATATATATCTACAGCCCGGGTTTATTTTCAATGTGACATTTATTAATGCGTTCAAACAAGTGGTCCAGCGCAGAAAATCTCATTTTTCTCTGGCTGTTCCCGAATACATCGATGTGTTCTGTTTCACACAGAGTTTGAATTGCACCAGTAGTGGGTGGTCGGGCACATACCGAATTGAATTAGCAGTGTCGTAGATCGAAATCCGCTCTCTTAAGCTGCAATTAAACTGACACAATACAATTTATACCGCATGGCTTCTATGGAGTGCAGCAGATCCTTCCCATTAATCAAAGAACGCTGATTAAAAATAATGCTTATTTTCCCTATTTATATGCCACTGTGTATTTTGCTACAAGTAACATTAAGCTGACTTGGCTGAATCATTAGCTTACAAATTTCGTTCTGAGGAAAGTAATAAATTTTTTAATTATCTTGTTTTATTGAAGACAAGTATGCATTTATCCAGATGTTTATGATTTACACCATCTTAAAGTAGGCTAGCAAAAATAATTGCCAAGCTTTGATAGCCACCATATATAGGCCCATGGCTCTGTAAACCGGGTTTAAATCATTTATACTGAAATGCTATGAAACACACGTCCGCTTCCCCCTACTGTCCTGTTGTAGAGGCTTTTCCCTGGGTGTTACATTACTCTGTTTCACTGGGTGCACTAATACGATTTATTAATCATTAAACAACTCCCTAAAAGTCACTTATATCGTGATGAAAATTTCACTGAGCCGTAATTACTCCACTGACGAGATACAACACGCAGGAAAGGAAAATGAGAATGTGATCCTTTATTAATGCACTCTGGATATTAGACTATAGTTATTTACCGAAATTATGGTTTCGAGCATTATTACTTTCCTCTTTAAAATGTCACATATTAATAAATGTATTTTCTGAATTTATAGAATATGCTTATAATTTGTTCCTCTCATATAAAACGACTAAAGCAAGGTTTGTATGAGTAAACCAAATGCTTGTGTTTCTTAACGGATTAGTGTGCAATTTTTAATGTTTATTTCTTACTCGCTTCTTATGTTCACTTAACACGTATCGTTACATCTTACACGAAGGCTACTAAAGTCTTACACCCAAACGTCATGGTGTTTGCTTCAACTGTTCGCCATGGTCTGTTACAAACCGCCTGTGATTGGCACTTCAGAAATGAAATCGCTGATATTTTAATTAATTCCTTCAGATGTGAAGCACCAGGTGAACTGAGTGAGTCACGGGCGGCCTGTTAATAAATATCTGCCTGTTTGTGTTTGAGGTGAGGATGTTTTCTCACTGTTTGCTCCTATCCGTCACCTTCACTTTGATCTGTGCCTTACTCTTATTTATGCTAGTTTAAGGGCATATATCTGGGTATGAACAGTATAAGAATGGTGTAATGACTACCAATATTGGGGGGGGGGGGTACCGTGGGTGTTTGAGGGGTGAGGTGTTCAGGGCTGGTTTGTCGTGGGGAAACCTATGCCCTTAATGTAATTGTTTTTCAGCTAATTTTGTTTCGGATAAAAATTAATTAACGGGATAGATCGGAGGGCATTGTGAATTTGGGGACGAGCAGTCATGTGGTACCTCTAAGCTGTACCGGCTCTAGCTGATGTGGTGCCCTGGGTGAACATCACCACCGGCACCCCCTGTCCAGGGCAAAGTGAAACTGGCTGGCAAGTTGGCACCCTGTCAAAAGATGGCACCCTGGGCGGCCACCCATTAGCCGGCACTGATTGAGTTCCCGTTCCCGATCGCTGAAGTCCGAACTGTGGGCCAGAGATAAGAATTTCCGAAATCAGTAAGACGTTAGTCCATCAGAGCAAAAGATTAAAAAAAACTGACAGACGCCGTTGACATCATCAAAGTCATTTACATATACAGCATTTGGCAGACGCCCTCAGCCAAGATAGTGCAGTACTGAAATTACAATGTCCAAATCTAAATAATCATTAAAACATGAGATACCATACGGATCTGATAAGGATACTGGGGCGAACTATTTGTTTTGGTCCTTCTCTTTCCGAATGTTACTGGCATATTTCCTTCATCTGTAGTCCGTGGCCTCAACTCCATTTCACTACTTTTAAGTAGCACCTAAATTCTTCATCACTGACGAAGCAGTGCTGCTGACCTCCAGCCATGAGCTGCACTGGGCTGGATCGGCTCAGTCTAATACGTACTATGGAAATGATGATCTAATGATCTAATCCTGAACTTTGTTCAATCTGTCAAAATCCAGGGGATGCATGTTGGATATTAGTTGAGGCATCTCTCTATCTATTTATAACAGGTATGAGCTGGGGTGGACTGGCAACAAAGAGCAGCCTGGGAAGTTCCTGTTGACTGGGGGAGGGGCTCTTGGTATATTTTGCTGCTGACCAGAGGGGATTTTGGCCACCAATGAAATACTAAGAAATTATCCATTTATCATCACCATCAGGATGGGCACCCCTGACTTACAGGCTATGTGATGCCAGGGTGGTGAAGTACCTCACAAGACCGGCCCACTGGGAAAATTCCTGAACTTCCTGGTGGGCAGTCTGCCCCTGGGTATGAGCAAGGCTGGACGACCTGTCTAGCTATTGCATCGAGATAAAGCGTTAACATCAAAGAACAGAAATCATTCTGAAGTAATTTTTTGTCATGTTTACATAAAATAGTCAGCCTTTTTCTGCAAGATGACATACTTTGACTATGCTGCAGCTGCATCTTTTAATTAAGATAAGAATATTGCGTTGGAGGATTATGACAATTAGTGACAGACCAATAATTAGCAAGTCAAGCTTTGTATTTAGATTGATGTGCAGTTTTTTGTAAATACCTGATATTTTATTATAAAATGTATTTATGGAGCTCGTTAAAGTGGTCCTCCTTTCCTTTCCGTGAACGAAGGTTGGTATTTTTTGCATTTGTCGAATGTCGAAAAAAATCTGTAGTTTCAATGCGTTTGACCCCAAATTCCTTTCGCCCCCAGAGCAATCAGTCATGTGAAAGTTATGTGTTCATGAGCTTAAAGAAAACAGACGTCAGCTGGTTTCATGTGGTGTTCTGGCGTATGTTATGTGCTACATACATTACTATGGTGTTGCACGTGGTGGGCCGCGTGGCCGGGCTCTCGTAATCGTACCAGCCGAGTATTAATCCTGGGAGTGTTAATGAGGCATGCAGCGCCCTTGGGCCCCACTGATGTGAACCTTAGGGCAGCAGAAAGTTTATTTTCAAGTCTCGGTTGTCCTCCAGTACATTCTTGACATCCGGGCAGCTAGAACAGGATTATTTTTGGAAGGTTGATGACCAGGTTAAGTAGCAAATATGTTAAATACTAGAAATAATCACAAAGCGCAGCAAACTGGGATGCTTACATATCCCAGATGTGGAAGGAAAACAAATTGAAACTTCCTGCTTTGCTTGTGATTCAAACCTAAAAATGGTAATATTTACATAGTAATATTAATATAATGTGTATATTGTTTATGTGACAAAATACAGCTGCTTTTATAGTGACAGGGGTGGCTACAGACCTGGTGTTATGAATCACGGAGCTTTGGATGTGCAGATACAGTTTAGTTTTTTGTTCTTAGGTGACCAGAGACTGGGCCTGGATCCTGAAAGTACTGAGCTTTGCGAGCAGGTGATGCTGGCCTGACAGGCAGACTCGGTCCGGATTATCAGACCGGCTTTTTTCCTAGCTGCTGTACGCAGGCTTTCAGGAGATTAGATGAAGGTGCAGCCACTTAGCCATCTCGTTTTGCGACTGCAGCTCCGCGCGGCTTTAAAAGCCCGCGAGTGAGCAGGTCCCTCCTGAAGGACGGACGAGACCTTAGGACTGGAGCGGCGTGTGCGGTGGTGGCTTGATAGAAGGCACAGGGACAACATGTCAGAAACCGTCACACCATTGGAAACACAAGATGTTTAACGACTAGACCTCGTCTTGCAGGTTGCGGCGACACGCAGTTGAGAGGGCAGGGCTCCCCAGTCACTGGAGCAATTGGGCGTATGGATTTCGCTGGGTGGCCTGGCAGTGACATCACTCTGCACACCAGGCGGCTTGTACGGACCATCTTACGATCACATCCTCGGAGTCCGAGCGCACTGAGCCACACGCCGCCTCTTTAATTTGCAGAGTGGCACGGGATGTCAGTTCATTACCAGGCAAGCACTCACACACGTAGCCATATACCCTGCGGGAGAGCATTTCACCTAAATGCAATCATTTTGGGCTGTGGGAGGAAACGCAAGACAAGACCTCTGGAAACTCGTGGAGAGCATTAAGAGACACGTAGACAGAGCTCAGGGCTCTGATCCACAGCCCTGGAGGCGTGCGGTTACACTACTGTGCACTGAGATACCGCGCTACCCAAATTCCTGTAGTAATCAATTACTAATACTTTTGGGTGCACAGATCACTTAGTTACTCAGTTACTACCTAAGAACAAATCATAAACTAATATAGTTCCTGCATGACATACGAAGGAAGGAACATGTGAAAGAATGAAAGTATCACTATCAGTTAATTAGTGCATTAAGTAAGTGTGCACTATGACATTATTTGTGCCCACTCAAGTAAAGTGTGATGGTGGCATGATGGTGCCGTGGTGAGCACTGTTACCTCACACCTTCCGGGCCAGAGTTCCACATGTGTGGCGTTTGCTTGTTGTCTTTGTGGGGTCTCCACCCCACAGTCTGAAAACATGCTGAGGTTAACTGGAGTTAGCTAATTGCTGTGTGTGTGAGAATGCGTCCTGAGACGGGTTGGTGCCCCATCTTGGGTTGTACCCTGCTCCCTGAGATGGGTTGGTGCCCCATCTTGGGTTGTACCCTGCGCCCTGAGATGGGTTGGTGCCCCATCTTGGGTTGTACCCTGCGCCCTGAGATGGGTTGGTGCCCCATCTTGGGTTGTACCCTGCCTTGCGCCCATAGGCTCTGTAACCCTGAATAGGATAAGCAATTGCAGAAAATGGATAAAGTACAGTATCACCATCCTTTTTTCCCTTGGACTTAAGGCTTTCGAGTTGAGCGAGTCTCCCAAATTATCACTTAGAACAGACTTTATATGCAGTAACACAACAGCGGCATTTAGGGTAATTTCTACTGATTCCGGATCTGCCCAAAAACCACTAGCAGTTTGACAATCATTGAATCATTAACGTGGACGACACATGTTTCATTTCCATTGTGGTACTTCCCCAAGCCTCCTCTCATTGTTAGGGCTCCAGTGCTGTACGGAGCCACGTCAGCACCAGGGCCACGCTGCAGCTGCTGATTGTAATTGCATGTTACACTCATAGCCTCCTCCATACAACTAAGCTTTTTTGTGTGTTCCTGGAAGGTTTTGGCTACACAGTGGCTGTAGGGTGTTTATACACTCCTAATTTTGAACGAGTCCTATTGATTAGATTAGAAGGATGGGGTATGAGATCCCATCCACTCAGTTTGCAGAAGGTTAGAATCAGAGAGCTGTTGGGGTGCCAAGCCCTGCCTATTATAGTGTGAAGGTGGGATCACCAGATACATCCATTACTTTTACCTTTTGTCTCCAGTCTTGATTCAGTGGGTGTCGCTGCAGTTTAAATATTAAATAACATACTTGCCATCCTGCCCCTGTTGAACGGATGGTTATGAGATCACTGGAAGGGTAAGTGAAACTCAAGACCTTTTAGGACCCTGGGGTCCTAAAAGCAGACCCCCTTTAACGGGCTGGGACTCGAGATCCCCTGCACACATTGCTCGTGTCCCGAAGTAGCTTTGCCGCGGCCCGCGGCGAGTGTCGACGTCCTCGCGGTGACAGGTGTGCTTTTCCACTGGGGTTGGGTGCAGGAGGCAGTCACAATGGCTCCCATCTGTGACAAGAAAATGATGTTTCGCCTGTCTCTGAATGCACAGTATAAACATTACTAAGTGATACGTGCGTCTGTAGGCTTGACAGTGGAAGCTTGCGGCTTTTGATAATACCGTGTCACATGGTTTTCCCCCGTCTGTTAAGCAATTTAGCCTGAACATCCTGGAGATGGCTGTAAGGTTTGTGCTGTGCAGTCATGAATCCATATGCTATGGGTAATGTACTGGAGCTGGCCCATGATTGTTACTCCCCCGCGACCTGTAGAAACTGCAGGCACTCTGCACTGATGGTATGCGGCTCTGGTGCTTCGTTGCTGGTGCGAGTGGGCTGTTTGACAGGTCGTGTTGGGGCGGGGGTGGTGGTGGTGGGCGCTTCCAGAAAGTTCCAGCTGACAAACAGACCGAGACAACACGTTGTGCACAGGTGCCATCTTGTGCAGTTTTCAGTCGGGAGACAGGGCTCCCACCACTAACCCCACGCACTAGGAATCTTTAATTAATTTCATGTCCCGGTGACTGCTCAGGATCAGCACAATGGACGCAGCAACGGTCGTGCAGGAATAAATCTCCCCTCGGCTTTTAGCTTCGCGGGGTCTCTAGCATTCACAGAGGCGGATGGCTGAAAATGTCACTTGATGATAAGCGACTTCCCATTAATTAGCCACCGCAGTTTCTCCGCCCCGTGGTTCGGCGAGACCCTTGTCCTGCGGACCAGTGGCGTGCCTTCCTGTGTTGCCGGTTGCGATGACACAGGGGCCCTTTGGGCGGGAGCACCCCCCACTACCCAGGCAACCTTCCTGGTCAGAATGAGCAGATTTCTGAGTCGGCTGGCCGCACATCTGCATCTTTTCGTGTCTGTAGCTGTTGAGCTTTGTTTGAGCCCGTGAATGCGCCCTCCTTTGTGTAGATAGCATCGGGCTCTGAAAATTCACTTCCTCCATTGTTACCTCGTTGCAAAAGATGCTTTATCAGGCACCGGTAGCGCAGGATGATGCCAGCGGAAAATTTGTTTCTTGGCTGAACATTAATTAAGAGGTTGCCTGCTTTAACAAAGAGACAGGTGCCTATTTGGTTCTGATTTTGGCTGCTAATGAATGCCTGTGGCAGCTACCCAGATGAGTCAAAACGCATTAAGGGCTGTCCTTCTTGTGAGTCGGCCCTCTTTACAGAGGTCGACCATCCACGGCAGCTAAAGGGGCGCCATCTCTTGAGCCCGGGGTCCCAGGCCTTCATGCTCACACTCAGCTGGCCTCACACTCCTGTGACCCACCGGTTGGTTTAAAGCAGGCCCAGCTTAAATCTGGTCTCTGACCCCTTCTCTGCCTTCTTCAGGAAAGGCTGTTTTGTTTTTTACTGGAGATAGGTGCTCAGGGAGATCAAATTTGAGCCCCTTTAGCTGGGTTTTTGTTGTGCATATCCTGCTTGAGCCGTTAAATCTGAAACAATGGTTAGGACAGGAAGTCAGCGCTGTTGGAATGTCAGCACGCCCCTGGAGGCTTCCTGAGTCACTACTACAGGCCCCTCCAGGCCTGCCACTCACCAGGGCAGCCCCATCTCCTGCTCCACCATTTTGGCAGGGTCCGTTTACCTGTATGTACGTACCCATCTGTCTGTCGGAATCTGTTTGCCATGTCCTCACACCCGATTCTGTCCTCTGTGTGCTCCTACATCCATTTCCATCATTACCTGTCTTCTGCTTTTTTAAGCGTATTCCTTTAAGATTCGTCTTATACATTTAATAAAAAAAGGACAGTTGAAATGCACTTGCACGATTTTTCCCTGGTGTACAATAAAACACGTATTTAAAATTCGACCCTTCCTTCGCTAATTTTTAAATCGGTTTTAAACATGAATCATTAAAGCCCACCAAAAATAAAAGGTTTACCTTAATGGGTGTACTTAAGAGGTGGAGCGGCCGCCTTTTAATGAGGGGCAGGATTGACGCGCGGGAGAGGAGCCGCTAATTACCGCGTCGGCTAATTGAAGCGGGCGGTGCGCTCACCGGCACGGCCCCCCGCCGGAGCGCACTGACTCACGGAGCCCGGCGAGCGGCCACAGGTGGGGACCCGGGGCCTGGGCTCCGCTCAGCGCGCCTCTGCGTCACTCCCCCTCGCTCTTTGCAGATCTAATTTCGGTAACTGTCTATGGCGCTCTTTAGTTTCTTAAAGTAATGAAATCGGATCCGGTTTGCGTTCGCGACACACTGATTGTGGCGAAATGCTGAAACATTTGCATGTGAGTTCGGAGCCAGTATATTGATTGCTGCCTACAAACCGAAGGTATCTGGCATCTGAGCAGGGAGAGCGCGGAGTTTAAAGTCTTTCTTTTTCCTGAATATTATTTCATTTTTTTTATTCACTACTGTCTACAGTTAAGGGTCACATTAACCCACCTGAAAATGATCTGAAATGGATTTTTAAAAATATTAATTTATATACATATATATATATATATAATGTAATAATTTGGCTTTAAATACATAAGTGTGGCAATAAAGAGGTCACCCTGTCACACTGTGCTGATTTATTGTCTTAGTCTTTTTGTTAGTATTTGATGGCTGGTTGAATATGGGGGCAGGGTCTGGAAACACCGAAGGCTTCAGCTGACAGAATCGCGGCCTGCAGTCGCGTGTTTGGCATGTGGCTGCCTTGGCAGGACGTGACACAAGAAGGCGGAGGAAGGAAGGCAGGACCAGGAGGGTGTCTGCTCATGGCCTGCTTGTGTCCCCCTCCCCGCAGTGGTGTACGTGTGCTGCTCATGGGAGACCTTCCGCCAGCTGATGGTGCTCTTCTACAAGTCCGGCATGCCCCGGGAGGAATACGTCTTCTTCTACATCGACGTGTTCGGCCGCAGCTTGGGCTCTCAGCCGGCCAAACCCTGGGCCAATGGGGACGCGGATGACCCCATCGCTAAGGCCGCCTTCCAGGTGAGGGGGGAGGGGCAGGGGTTCCTGGTCCTCCACCCTGAAAACTATGCCAACACAGCATTAGACACCCCCCCACCCAGACTTCAGTTACCATAAAGCCACAATATTGAGGTCGACTCATCATTCAGGTAATTAGTTTATCAGTAATTAACAAATCCATGTGTCCCAGAATGCAGTGCGGTTCTTCAGGTAGAGGTGAAGCTTTCAGGGTGTCAGCAGAGCTTCGCGAAAAGCAGCCATGTTTTCTAAGTGGTTCCAGTTACCTGTGGCTGACAGGCATTAGCCCACATGTGAGGCGTGCAATTTGAGTTGCAGGGCTGCTGAAATCCTGTCTGATTCAACCGGAATCTCGGGCCGGATGGTGGCTGGCATCGCCATGCCGATGCTGGCCGTCAGACTTGTAAGTAATACTCCAAAGATCCCTCTTCAGCTGCAATAAACATCTCTTTAAAAAAAAAAAAAAAACGTTCAATTTTCTTCATGGCTGAAGTGGTTGCTTAGTTACCGAGAGCAGCTCGACGGCGGTGGGGGCCTCGGACAGGCGGACGGTTCCGATTTGCTCAGCTTTTTCATGCAGGAAGGCGAGATTGATTATTCGCTCCAAACGCTCCCTGAAACGGAGTGCCCGCTGCTCATCCCGAAACAGCAGGGTTACTTCATCTCCGATCCATTTAACTGCATAAAAGTCTCAGCGATAGAAAGCAGGAAAGGCAAATGACCCCCCCACACCTTGTTGTACCTAACATGTCAATACCACTGAAATAAGGAAAATCCCCCTCCTTTTTTGCACGAATATAGGGATTTCTGCAAAAATGTGATAAACATGTTCACATAAAACCTTGCGTTTTGTAAAATTGGCTAATATTAAATAACAGGACTTATGGAAAAAATGTGGCCGGAGCAGACCTCAGTTAACTATTAACCCTTGTGTACAAAACATTTTACAAGTTCCACAAGGCTTTTAAGGTGCTCAACTTTTGTTTACATTGAATATTACCAACATGCAGATATGGCAATGGAGTAGCTTTTGTGAAAATAAGTACAGGTGTGTATCTCTCCCTCGATACAGCACACATCTGTACATACAAAATACAGCTACAATAAATACAGCTCTGTACATGATACAGCTACATTCAGGCCTGTTGGATGCAGTTTAAATTAGTTTAATATAGTCGTACTTTGCAGTAGAAACTCCAGCCTCCTGAAGTTAGTCATAAGGTCTGAACATGAACATGAAAAATATTACACGAATATGCACTAATATTGATGTGACAGGTGTATTGATTTGAGAGCTTCATTGGATTTTACCGAATTTCGTTCTAAATTCGAGGCACATCTGGGGTTTTGAATTGATGCAGCCGTATCATGGACACTTGGACCAGATTTCCGATTCGGATCAGTTTTTTGTTACACCTCTAAAAACGTCCACTTACAAAACCTATGTGGGCCAACTCTGCTTATTCTGCAACACACTTGGGGGGTGAATTTGCAGATAAACCAACGTGCGATGTCGTGCCCGTATTCTCCTATGGCCTGTGAGCCCGTGTGCATCTTGGAGACACATGCAGTCGCAGAACTTCCCGGATGAGTTATTTGTCTTGTGCAAACATATTCAAACATCTTGATATGAAAGGCTGACACTAAACCACTTGTGAAGATATTGCAATTTGTAGAGAAGATTGAAAAAAATATTTAGTCTCTCAGCGCATTAGTCAATATTTTTGTCTCGCTGCTTCACAGACACTCTGCTCCTTCTCGTGCCCCTTAACTGGACGAAGCGATAAATTATGCAAGTTGACAAAAGCTACAGGAACACTTAATCACGCCCCCAACCTTAAGAGCTATTCTCGCGCAATTTCTATCGTCGGCGCCCCAAGAGAGAGTCGTGGGTCTGGCGGGAGGGGGAGGAGGCCAGCGATGGGAACTGTGTCTCCGTGCTCGAGTGGAATTCCTGAAGGCATTCCGCCTTCTAAGTCGGAGGATGTCCTGGGCTCCCAAGAATGTGTTTTGGGTGGCTGGGTTCAGAGATGAAGGAAAATTAAGGGCCGGCTCTAATAACAGACACCCGTCCCACGGGAGGAGGGCCTGGGCAGGGAGGTCAAGCAGGGTCCTTCTTGTAAAACGTCTCCCCCTGCACTTTTTCTGCCATGGGAGGGGAGGAGGCACTGAGACCAGAGCCTGCCAAGAGAGAACGTAGATATGAGAGGAGCAGAAATTTATGAATGCGTCAGCGAAGGGGGTTAAAGTGATGCTTTGGGGGAAATTGCATCTCCATAAACTGCCTTCTTTCTGCAGCGAAGGTAAAAAGTTTATATTGAAAAGGAGAGCGATCAGTGTTTATGCAAGACTCTCACAAAACCTCCAGGTGCTCATTTCCTCAGCTTGTCGACTTGTCCTTCTTTAAAAAAAAAAATCCTTGGGCGACAATCTTCCCCGTTTAATTTGTGTCTCCATGGTTGCATCCAAGTACCGGCTCCCTCCTTGGCCCTGCTGCTGTGCCGTAGAGATAACTGCTCTCTCGCCGTTTGTATCCATGTAGAATGTGAAGATCCTGACCTACAGTGAGCCGCACAACCCTGAGTACAAGGAGTTTGTGAGCAACCTGAAGGTGGATGCCAAGCACATGTTCAACTTCACCGTGGAGGACTCGTTGGTGAGTGAGTTGGGTTGTGGACTCGGGCGGGGGGCAGGGGCCTGGGTGGTTGCTGTCTTCGTGGTAACTCCAGGCCAAATGGACCCCAGGTACACAGCTTTTGAAATTGTGTGGTTCTCTGTTGGTGGAATAAGCTGCCAAACCACATCAGTCATCAGAATCTCTCTCTACCTTCAAGACCCATCTGCCCCAAGAATTCTTCTGCTAGCCTGATGCCTCTGTTAATTTCCTGAATGTTGCACTCCTATTCCTTATTAGGTTCTTGCTTTATGAGAAGTTGTTGGGTATCTCCTGCTCCAATACCATTTACACTTGTACCTGGGCATCCATTGCAAGCTCAGCCTAGCTGCAGTCATGCTTAGTAAAAGAGGGGAAGGCCGGGGCAATCCCAAGGCCCTCGAAGCGACAGGGGCCCTAAAAAATACATAAAACACAGTTGGATCGTTCTGGTTGGGTGCCCAATATGCCCATAATGTCTGCTAGCACCCCTGGTTTGTTGACTCTTTTGACATTATGTATTTCGCAATGTGCTATTTGCCTTACTTGCCTTATATGACTTTGGACAAAAGCATCTGCTAAATATGTTAGATGTAAATGAGTCATATTCACCCTAAGGATTTCAAACAGACTAGAACCTCAGTTTAAGGACTGAAAGACTGAATTAACTCCAAGCATCCTAAGCTTGGGCCTCCTGTCTGCAACGAGGCTCGGTAATGGGGTGGAGGAACACGGCCCTTTTCCAGAGGCCCTGTGCCCTGAAACAGGCCTGCCTTGCCCGGGTGCTGTTCCCTGCCCGCAGGGCTAAGATGGCCTGTGCCGACTGCTAACCATCAGCTTTCAAACCCGCAGAGCCCACGCAGACCTTTCGTTAATTAAGTTCGGTGCCGTCTGTATCCTCGCTGGTGGAAAAAGTCCCAACACAACTCTTATGCTCTTGAGTGAGGGATATTTATTTAGTCGATTACATTTCGTTGTCCAGCTCCCAAAACCTAGCTGCTCCTTCCAAGCATAAGCCAGAAAGGGATTCTTTTATGCATTTGTATCATTTTCCAGGTACTTTACTGCATTATTCCAACAAGACACGTAATAGGCCACAAATGAAATCACCTATTCCATTCGCTAGTCCAGTCTCTGTCCTCCTGTTTTGACTGTATGGGTCATTATGTATAATTCAGATCAGGAGCCCTACCAAGCTGATTTTTTCCTTCCCATATAGAGGGGAAAAACTGGAGTTAGTGATCCTTTTAGGGGGCAGAGAGCTGCGTTTAGTCTCTTTGCACGTTTAAGGTTTTTCGAAATCCGAGTAAAATGCAGCCAGCCAGACAGTGCGGATATCTCCTGAGCGTGGGCGAGGGGTGTTGGCAGATCGTCATTTAAGACGTGTACGCCGTTGAAATGCCTCTTGATTAGCAACCCGGGGAAAGGGGCGAGAGGGACTCGAGTAGATGTATAATTTTTTATTTATGGATAATGACAGAGCAGACCGAATCACCTGTGATGTCAGGAAGCTGCAGGCCGGGTGTCCTATTTGCATGTTTCTTATCTCTCCTATCTGTCGTTTACCTCCCCCCGTCTGCACTTTTAAAGTACCGGGTGCGAGAAAATTAAGACCTCAAGCCACATGGACATGACGCCGTATGGCCACTTATTTTCGGGACCAACTCACAGTCCACGTTCTGTCGCCCCACTGCATTGTGGGTCTCTCGTCTGCATGCAAAGGACGTGCAATGGATCACGTAAAATCCTAAACCACCTCTGGTTTCTATGACGACTCCGCTTGGCTACCTTTTTTATTTGGCTTTCTGCTTTAAGCAGCCAAACTTAAGTAGAGGGAACAAGCTGATTAGGTGTGAGAATGCCTGGGCCGCAGATCAATGAGATTTTCTTCTTTTGAGATTCTTTTTAATTCCTCCCTTTGCTCTTATTCAGTCACTCTGCAGCATTCGAGGTGCCATATAAATAAAGCCATGTGCATCACAGTGGTGTCCTTCAGCTGTCGACACAATACCAGTACTAGCAGGCACCCAGAGATCTTGGAGAACGTTTGACTTTGGAGGGCAGAATTCATGGGCTCATGTTTGATCTCAGAACCGAAGCAGCAGAAATCCATGTGCAGATGTTTGAAAGAATGATTGGATTCTGGGAAGGCAGCGGTGGAGACGTGGGTACAGGTCTGCCTCCAACATTGACGCTTCCCAATTAAAGCCGCCAAACCCCAATCCATCTGCCTCTGCCCTGCTTCTGGGAGAGCTTGACCTGAGTTTTGTTTGATCAGTAATGAGGCAGGCTGCAGGCACAGCCACTTTCCATGCAAGGGGACCCGACGGGCTCCTGACTCTGATCTCCTTTACGACGCAGTGGCTGGAAGGAGGTCAGCCTTTACGGCACTCTCTTAAAGGACTAAGGCTTTTCTCCACGAAAGTTGAGTCTTCCTCCCCACCTGCTCCATCGCACGGCCCCACCTATCAGCTCTGGTGTTTAGTAGAGCTGCCAGCAGTAAAAAGCACACTTCTGACAGGGCGGTCACACGCAAATCTCGCCGACCAAAACCAGTCGCTCTGCAGCATTGTGTTTTTAGCAGTGAGGAGCTCCGCGTCTCAGGGGGTTTGACATGGCTGCGGCCAGAGTGAAATTCATCCAACGCTTAGATGATTGCAAGCCGCCTAGTCCCTAGCAGCCCGACACACCATTATGCAGCTGGGATGAGGGTGTGATGTCAGTATTTCCCTTTCTCCATACCATGTACATTTACCAAGAAGTTCTGCATTTCTCTCATCTACACACAGAACGTTTGTTGCAGTGGCACAGTTGAACATCTAGGTGGTCTTTAGCAGAGGAGACGGGCAGCAGTGCATTTTTCGTGTTTCCTCTGTGGTACATTCCCATGAACACAACTCCCTTTCAGTGTTTTCCTTAAGAGAGATTCATGAACATGGAAGTCGTCGAGTGCTTCTAGATCCTCGGTTTTGGCTTCTCCGTCACTTGTTTGAAGATTTCATTTATGTGCGCAGTCGTATTGATCTTTGTCAGACACCCACGCCTAGGGAGAGTTGCCACGGTGTGGAATTTCTCAAAATATCTGTAATCTTCCTGACTCCAGGCTGGCAGAAACTGAAGTGTCTCAGAGACCTTTTCGAACCCTTTCCAGTCTCATGGGCTTCAGCATTTCTGCTCTGAACTCCCTTTAAATTGCTTCTGCTTGGAAAGCAGGTAACCGAAATTGTTGTTTTTCTTTCTTAAATGCAGCAGAACAGCTGAACCTAGACCTGGTTTGACTGGAACACCTGACGCTAATTAGCCTTTATTCACGAGGTCATTACCTTAGAGGCTCACTTCATATTCCATTAGTGACCTTGATTGTTTAAACCGTTTGTTTAATTAAGATATGTCAGCATAAAATACAGTGTGTCATTTATTAAATAAGACTGCCTTTATTTATTATTATGAGTGGGTGAAGGGCACATTTTCACAGTCATCCATGCAGTAATCCACATAATTTCAAGGGCTTCACAAAATTCCTCCTGCAGTTATTTTGCACAGGTATAACCTACTCGGATCATAAGAGCCAATCAGTCCAACGCAGATGTTGCACAGTCAGATGCGGATTAAAATTGTAAATAAAAAGAACTGCCGAATAGCTTTTTAAAAAGGGCTTATTTTGCCTTCATCGACTGGCTGGAATTACATGTAATGCCACACAGTGAGCTTTTGTGTGAAGGTTTTGCTGAGCATCTGTTTGTGTGCTTTTATCCAAAGGATGTTTGAGGTTTACAGATATTTGGAAATAATTTTTTTGACAGCTGGCTGCACAGGATGTTGGAGGTTCCCTGCCTGACTTAGATTAGTCATAATGCATGTAAATGCTCATATAATTTCCTAATTTTCCTACCATAATTAGTCATGCTTTTTTGTTTTTTAATGCTAAATGTTTTTGTTTTGAATCACGATATTTTGTTCAGTAGTATCTTCTCAGAATGGAACCTTTAACCTTCTGGTCACCTCTACACAAAACTATGTGTCACTATATTGGAAGATGAAATTACAAGTATGTTTGGTAACACTTTCTATGAAGGCCATATTCATAAAGCCTAATAACTGTTCTTATAATTCATCGTAATACATTCATAAAGTATATATTGCTCTATAATGCACTAGAAATACTTTCATGAATGATCAGTATAAATTTCGAAGATGCCTTGTGCTGCATTATGAAGGTGTTTATAGTGCAGGTGTTTATAGATGACAGCTTCATAGAGCATTCATAATGCCTTGTGCTGCATTATGAAGGTGTTTATAGTGCAGGTGTTTATAGATGACAGCTTCATAGAGCATTCATAATGCCTTGTGCTGCATTATGAAGGTGTTTATAGTGCAGGTGTTTATAGATGACAGCTTCATAGAGCATTCATAATGCATAATGCATAATACAGTTGACTATAATGTGTTGTACCTTTTAATACATATAGTTGTGTTTATAATACTTTATGAATGCATCATAATGTATTATGAAGGTATGTGTGATGCAGTATAATGACTTTTTTAAGTAAAGTGTTACCGTGTGTTCTGAATTGAATTAATTAATTTTTAATGGTTTAAATGGCTTCTGTCTCGCGTCGCACTCCAAAAAATGGTCAAACTATGATACAGTGTATAGTTGGAATCATGGAGAAAATGAAACGAGCAGTTAGTGGAGAGTGTGGAGGGATGGGAAAAGAGATGAAAAAACGCCGCGCTGGCTTTGGCAGGAACAGGGAGTCTGACCGCCTGGGCCTGTCCCTCCCCGCCTGCAGATGAACCTGATCTCCGGAGGTTTCTACGACGGCGTGATGCTCTACGCCCACGCCCTGAACGAGACCATGGCCGAGGAGACGGGCATCCCAGCAGGAAACAAGGTTACCATGAGGATGTGGAACCGCACTTACCACGGTGAGTGAGGGAGTAAGGGCCTCCCCCATAGTTTCACAGACCCCTGGCCCGCTGGGAGCCATGTCTTTGGCCACACAGTTCAGCACTAAGGATGTCATCACTGCATCCTGATCTCAAACCCGCAAACCCCTGCTGGGGTTGTTTATTTTCATTGCATCTCTTTCTGCAACACTGGTCATAGTAACTTGCTAGTGCAGCTGTTATGTACTTACCAGATGTGGGTAATCCAGGTGCAAAGAGTAACAATCCAGACCAGGATTTTGTTTCAACTAGTTTTGCTCTCTGTGACTGAGACTCTTAATACTTAACAGGTTGGTTGAAACAAAATCTTGGTCTGGATTGTTACTCTTTGGACGTGGATTATCTATTTGTGTGAAAGTCTTAGGCAGTCAAAAAAAATTATATTTCAATGACCTGAGTGGGTGTAAAACCATGATAATATGCCTGTAAAGTTGTGGTAGCTTGCCCATTTTAAAGCCTGCCCTAAAGTCACCCCAGTATTTGCAGCAACCATCCAATACGCTTGTGCATTTTAGGACTCACAGTGCACCTTGTGTGGCTTTTCAGTACCTCACTAACTTTCTTAATGAAATGAATGATTGCG
The DNA here is from genome assembly GCA_026780845.1 of Petrocephalus sullivani. Taxonomy (NCBI): domain Eukaryota; kingdom Metazoa; phylum Chordata; class Actinopteri; order Osteoglossiformes; family Mormyridae; genus Petrocephalus; species Petrocephalus sullivani. The sequence continues at coordinate 14,149,101 of JAODKM010000126.1, read as the reverse complement.
AGAGCTGGTGGTGGAATTTAAGTAATACATGGAATGGCTGAGGTGCCCCTGAGCAGGGGTTTGGTATCTGAAGCCGAGTTCTTGCAAATTTCCCACTTATGGGACTAATAAAGGATTATCTTCTTCTAGCCATCCAATTAGGTATCAAAAACTGTTCAGAGAACGGAATAAACGTCTGTTCATTTATATTATGTTACTCTTAATTTGCCTATGTTCTAATGTTAAACTGAGGTTTTTGTTCTGAGCATACATGCACTGACTACGCAGATGAATGGCGTTATGCATTTCCTTTGACTTTTTCATAGTGCTGTATATATAAACAGTACTCAGAGCAGGGGTGGATGGGCCACTCCTGGTGGTGATACGAAATGTCAAACAATGAAAATGAACCCACTCTCTCAGAAGTACTTGATGGGAGCAGTTAAGCTTTAAATTTTGAATACATCTATGTGGTGTTTCGCTCAAGTGTCAGTCAGTCATCTGGGACTTGTGGGGTGATCTGTGTCCGTCGTGCTCAAAGTTTGCTCACACACTGGTAGACCTGAATGACATGAGGCTGTCAGATACAGACGGGTGTCGCGCTGGAGAGCCATCAGTTCCAATTAGAGTTCCTGTGCTGCAGTCTTTTGCTTAAAATCAGAGTTCTTGGTAGCAACTGTCTGGCTCTCTACTCTGGCAAGTACTTTCAGAAACCGCTCATTGTGGCTGACGTCACATGAGACCCCACTTGACTTGACTTGAAACGTTGAGGTTCCCCTGATGAAATCTAGGAGCTGAGCCACATGCATGATATTTGTACATTAATTCACCGGAAGCTGATGATAATGAAAGTCCACCTTCTCCTGGTTTAATTTACATGCCAAGTCTCGGCTGATCGCCTCCGCTGCATATTAAGTTTGCGTATGGCCTTAAATTTATGCTTGGTCTCCGGGCAAAGAATATCAAACGTGTGATTTTATAAGGCAGTAGGTGGCTTGACTTTGTGCCTGTATCTTTATACTACAGCTAGAATTCTTGGTAGCATAATGTTGATGGATGTGTATCTGTCGAGCACTGCAGAGATGTTCCTCGATAATCATGTGTACAACCTTTGTTCTAAGCGGAAAAACATATTTGCCAAGCACTAAATATTTGCCATCAACTTTTGGTTCCTTTGCTCCTTTGGATTGTTTAAAGATCACCTCCAATTGTGTCCAGGTAGGGAGAATTACACTGTGGACCCCTGTCTTCTGCAGCAGGAGACTATGCGGCAAACATGACCAGACAACACTCAAGCTAGGCTGAAGGCAGCAGCATTTTTTGACTTTTAAAAAAGCCATGTATTTGCTCTTTTTTTTATATCACTCTGTAACCTATACGCATACCAGCCCATGAGTTTATCATCCATCCATCCTCTGTCCTAATCTGGTCAGCTTTGGGCGGAGGGTCAGTAAGCCTGTCCCAGGTATCAGAGGATGAGGCTGAGGAGCACACTGGATGCTCGTGCATCGCAGGACACACGCACCCCACAGAGTCATACACACCACTTAGCTTAACTGCAAGTCTGTGGAGTTTGGAAAGAAGTCAAAGGAAACTTGCGCCTTATGGTGGCCTTATGGTTAGGGAAGTGCACTTGGGACTGAAAGGTTGACCAGTAAGGTATCACTGGGGAACCCTGAGCAAGGTACTGCCCTCAAACACTGCTCCATGGGTGCTGAATTAGCTGCCCACTGCTGTGTCACAGTGTCACGTATGGGTTAATTGCAGAGGACACATTTTGTTGTTGTGCACTTTGTACTGTGGTGTGTCAACAATGATGAATAATCACAGTTACCTTTCATCTGCACAAAATAGGGATAACATGCAAACTCACTCACTCACACACATAGGTATCTATATCTTTGTGGGGACGCTCCATTCATTTTTATGGGCATAACCTAATCTTAACTATGATAACCCTAACGCCTAACTTTAAAAATAAGTAACCAAACAAAATACAAGGCTTTTGACGTTTTTTGATTCCATTTGCAGATTTGTATAAAATTAAGTTTCCCCTTGTGGGGACTGGAAAAAATGTCCTCAAAATAACATGCTTAAAAATGTGGTTTTTATCATGATGTGAGGACATTTGGTTCTCACATTTGGATACTGGGGAATGAATGCCCCCCTCTTTAACTCCGCCCCCACAGAAATGCCTGTCACTCACATGTGTTTTCTGTCCTACTTCTTATGACAGCCGTGTTTCAGTATTTGAACCATTTTATTTGTATGCTGGTCTTTAACGTTCATCAGTGGAAAGTGTATACCCTAATGAACAAGGGAGAGGGATCAAAGCAGCGTCAGATGTAGGAAATGTACAGCCATTTACAACAATCATACTTAGTTATATTGTTTACATTGACAGCGTCATAAAGCATGCTCTGCTTTCTATGATACCACTGAAATGCAGCCCTAAATCTTTAATTTTAACTTTTTTACTTTCAGGAGACAATGAATTTCATTCTACATGCGAGGATCTGTCCAGAGTGTCATTTTTTTTTTATAAATTACCTGTATCCTGAGGTATATTGGTGTTCGAAATGGCTTCTTTTGAGCCATGAAAATAGAAGCACAGTTCACTTCCTATAAAAAAACACTGTTCAGGAAACATTGACATCATATGAAGTTGAAGAGTCATTCACTGACACGGGGGTGTGAATGCGGCATGTGAATCACAGATTTTCATATTCCAGCCAAAGCAGGGAAGGCTTGAGGTGGGGGGGGGGGGTTCTGGCCATGAGGAAAGGAAGAGCAGCGCTTTATGGGTGTTCTGTGCCCCTGGCTGTTTTTTTCATTTGGCCCTGAAGCCCTGAAGCCCCCCCCCCCCACATGCCTGGACTTGGGTCATTCCATTCATGTTATAGGATACACATTGGAACGAGGCCCCGCTTCAGTGTGGCCCACTCCCTTTTTCCTGCAAAGTTCACCTCTGGGTTTCCTGGTGCCAAAAAACAGGAATGGTGATGTCTGACTCTCCCCCCTGCCGAAGTGCTCGCATGACTTCCTGTGGGCGTCTTTCTCCCCCCCCCCTTGTACCAGCAGACACAGAAGTGTCGATATTGCGGAATCTGTTATTAAACCCCCCCGATCTGCTGGCCTGGCCTCTGATGTACTGCCAAGCCACGAGCACGGGGGCCTGCTCTCAGCCCTGCTGTAGGCCCGACCCCAGCTCCAGTTACAGGCAGTGCTCTGTGTTCACATTGAGTCACCCTTATCTTCCAAGATGTTCTGGCTCCCGTCCGCGCCGGGACCTGCCGCCGCTCGAGTGAACTAACAGCAGCGCGTCATCGCGTCAAATCGACGGCCTGCGCAGACTACGGCAACTTGACAGGGACAATTTTGAGTGCGTTCATCAAAACCTCACACTTCATTCACTACACACAGGTCATTTATGTCTCTAGAGGTATCAATGGGCATGCACACAGATGGTCACCCTGAGATATATGGCTTTCTGTTGAAGATTACTCAATACTTTTCTCTGTTGAATTATCACTGGGCCATTATAACTGCATATTTGATGCCTGACATACACACCTTTTGGGAAATGCTTTGGATGAAGCACACCACGTTGATACTAAGTGGTCACGAAACAAGCCGATGGTTCCAATATTCGACGGCACGTATCCCCTGGGCAGCTCTCTGGTCAGTATATTAAAGACACCACATCTGTCTTGCAGTGAGCACCACTCATTCGCCCCATGGGCATGGTCCTGTGGTGTATTTGACAGGATGGCAGTCCCAGTCTGCTCCTCTAGTTCCCATAACTCCAGCTGCCTGGGGCTGAATGTCTCCTCTTAGCCATGTTCCCGCATAATGCTCTCCGTCTTCCTTCTGGCTCCTGTGGACAGAATATGCTTCAGATTAGTCACTGGTCAATAAAAAAAAAAAAGAAATAATCTATATGTCTATTGAGTGCATCTAAAGGCATGATCGGTGATTAACAGGAATATAAATAATTATATTATAATGCAAACGTGTCAAAATGATGTTCACAGGTAATTATCAGTTCTGCTGGTTCTTAACGTTACTATGGTAGTTATGATTCCAAGCAGTTTAAGCATGGTGGGGGTAGTTAAGGCATAAGTAGGGCTGCCACATTTCATGCAGAAAAATAAAGGACGCCTACCACAGTGGCGCCGCAACCACTATGTGCCAAGTGACGCACCAGCGGTCTCAAGAAAGTATTACTATTCATACTTAATATTTGAAGTACTTTATTATCAATTAACATAAAAATAAACTGAATAAAAAACTTTTAAGTTATAAACTCCAATTGGTAATGAAATTAGCTTTGACACATGAAATCAGTCGCTTTTATATCAAAACTTAAGGTGCATAACACTTAACGAATTAAATTAATCTTCGGGATATACATTGTTAACTCATCCATAACTTATTAACTATAAATAAGACCAATGAATCTAATCAATCCAACTAAATGTTGACGGGATGTATTCATCACAACTGTGAAATATGGGACAAACCGCGTCCCGTATTGATTAAAAACGGGCCGCCAAGTTCTATTGTCAAAAACGGGACGATTCCGTATATTAAGGGACGTGTGGCAACCCTAGTCCTCGGATGAATTTGATGAGTGACTGGGCCCTGCTGTTGGGTACTCGTGAGTAGCAGCACCTCATGAGCGTGCAAGTGAGTCTAAAAGTGCCTTGTGTCTACTTGACACACTCCAGGTTGTTTTGCTCCTTACTAGTCCCCGCTAAGCGCCCGTTAGGGCAGCTATCGACTTGCTAACTACTTTTCCTTTGTCTCCCTGTACTCCTACTTTCCCACTCGCTCCAGAAGCCTCTCTGGCTCCTTGTCCACCTCCTCTTCTTTTTCGTTTGTGTTGTTCACTCCCTTGCTTGTCATCCATGTTCCCCTTCCTCCCACTCTCTCCCTTTTTTTCTGCATTAGCTCTCCTTCTCCTCCCACGCCGATCCGTCCCCTCCTTCAGGCTCCTCTCGGCGTTATCAGCGGCTCCACTCCTGCCCCTCTGCTCTTCTCTTGCCCCCCCCACGTGGCGGTTAATAATAATTTATACGGCCACACCCCTCGGACACGCTTCAGTACTTCATCTCTGTCACGCCACACCTCTTGCCTCTCTATCTGCATCCACCTGTCTGTCTCTCCCACGGCAGCCTCGCCACGCTCATCGGCGTCCTCGTCGCCCTCCTCCTTCATCTCTGCTTCTGTTCCCCACATCCGGCTCCCTCTCTGGGGTCCACATCCTTGTGCGAAGCTGCATCTCTAAGCATGCAGCCCCTGGAGAAGAAAATTGCTTTGAGAACCTATTGATCGCAGACCTTCCTGCCCATTCATGCCTCGACTATATAAATGTGTCTCTATACACTGAAGTGTATAAACATCTCCTTTAAATACACGTATAGACATAAATAGTGACGTCAGATGCAAACTCCATCGAAACACCTAGCGGCTTAATATGTAAAAATAGGACCTTCTCAGTTTACAGCCCTGCTCAAAATCAATACCGAGTGCCTCTGTGCCTCTTGGTTTTCTGACTACATTAGCCTCAGTACCACTGAGTTCTTGTGAGAATTGTCATACAGCTGTGTTAATCTCACTCACCCCATGTGTCCGAGAGAAAAGCTATACAAAATAGCTGTTTTAGCAACTGTGTGCCTGTCTGATAACGCCAAAGTCACCACTACCAAAACGCTAATGTTGCTTTGCAAATAAGTTTCAGCCTTTGACGGACACCGAGGAATTTTCATTGACTGCAGGACATGGCACATGTCCCCACAATGTGGCAAAACCTCTTACATTTTAGTTTGTGGGGACATTTTTCTGGTCCCCACAAAAATCTGTAAATGCAAGCAAAAAAATAAACAAATTCTTGTATATTGTTTGGTTGCTTATGGTTAAGGTTAGGGCTGGGCTGGGGTTAAGGGTATAGTGATTGGGATTAGGGTTTTCCCATAGAAATGAATGGAAGGTTGCATTTAGATAGGTACGCGGGTCTATGTGTGAGATAGTGTGTGTGTGTGTGTGCTCAGTACTGAATCCTATCCCAAGTGATCCCCAGCTTTATGGCCTTTGCAGACATTGCAGATCCTCCTGAGACCCTGTCCTGGAGATGTGGGAGAAAGATGGATGGATTATTTAATGTGCACTGATAGATTTACTCAGTGTGTCTTTGTGTTGTACTGTTGCTTAATTTATCAAGTGAGACAGAGTGGGGGATAAAAACCATTTGATTTCAGTCCTTGAGGGAAGGAGAGGTCAAAGACTGTAACTGCTGGTTAAGCAACGTGATGCTGATAATTGTGATGGAGCACCAACAAGTGAATGTAATGAGAAGACACTGCACAGAAGTTATGATTTTGGTTCTGTTAGTGGCGGAGAAGCGGCAGACTTCTCCTTGTGCTTATTAGTGATTCACTGAAATACATCCATCTATGAATGCTTATTGAGTGCAGGGTCATGGGTAGCCTAGCTTCTACTCCAAGAAATTCAAGGCAGCCTTGTAGGAATGCCAATCTATCGCAGGACGCTTACGCAATCACGCCGATCCGTGTTTGACGACTAGAAGCCCCCACTGATCCTTGGGAACGCATCACTAGAGGCATTGAGGCTACAGTGCTGTCCGCTGAGCCACCATGTCAGCGACATGCTCTGGAGATACGTGAAGCGTTCTACAAAGAAGTGTTTTATATCCCCACTGGTGATTCATAACAGATTCTGCCAAATGATTGCCCATTAATACGCTCTGTGTGAATGTGGATCCAATTTAAGTAATGTGTAACAGTCGAGAGACCAAAGCCATTTCAAAGTTTCTGTTCATATATCAGCCACATATGGCATGAAATGATAAATCAGGCTCAGCGGATAGAACAAGTGATCTTGACGTTGGTGGATTGCGCTGCTCTACAAAGTGAGCACTCCAGCTTAGGGAACTTTGCACTGAATGTTTGAACCCTGGTGAGGGTTGTTAGCAGTCTGGTTGCAAGCACTAGAACTTAGTCACGCAAGTACCGTTATTGAGGCAAAAATTTTTGAAAAAATAGGAAATCTTGAAAACACACTAGCCCTAACATTCACGAGTCAATCAAATCAGGAAGATAATTACCTGCAACTAAACACACATCAGTTTTCTTCCTACACTCAGTCAAGAACCCCACACACCTCAATGACTTCAACAACTATCTCAAGTACACCATAATATTCGTATCCCTCAATTTGACCTTACGTCATATTAAAAACAAGTATTTTCTTGAGATAGTCTTTTCTTCAAAACCACCAAAGACAAACCTGTTATCAAATGTTGAATGACTGAGTGCTTATTCTGTATCATAGCCATCATATAGAGTACCTCAGACTCCTCGATTTAACCCTCTATAATAGGATACAGCTGCACCAAGCTCTTCCTCCGCTCTTGCGCTTGCATAAATCACTCGTTGTTGGGAAACGCTGTCCACTTGATATTTTTGACTCGTATGAGAAATGTTCTCGGCCTGCTCCCCGGACACCAGCCCTTCCGGATGGCTTATGCATAGGTTATTTGGCTATGTGCCGTCTACCCCAAACAGCTTCCTGGAATCAAGGTCTGCTCAGAATTTGTGCAGACGTATGGAGTAGTTGATAAGGAATGGGGCCTTTGGCAGATGGTGTTAAATCCTGTGCTGGGGCGGGGGGGGGGGGCTTGTTGTTTTACTTATTCATTTAGAACTGATCCAGCAAACCTATTTACATACTGTATCTGTGCATACAGCTCACTTATAATACAAGAGGTGGCAGCACTGTATCCGACCTTCAGCAAGGCTCATTTTCCATCAGTCAGAAACCAGCTTCTGCTCTTAAATATCCAGACAGATAATGCCCCCCCCCAGGCAGTCTTTGCTGTGAGTAATTCTCGTAAGTAGAGACAGATCTCTGTGATACATGGGGCCAGAACTGTGTCAGTTTCATCAAGAAGTGCCCTTTATATCATATAACTGATTATACAGGTATCAGTGTGATTGTGCAAGCACCTCTACACCACAAGCACATTTCATACAGGGGGTAACCTACCCCCTCACACACCATGCTATGATTTGCTGTCAGATATCAAAAAAGCTGCCTCCATCATTTTCAAGCTCAAACTGGAAGAGAATCTGATTAATGTCTCCTGTCACAGCCGTAAAAGCAGTGTAGTGGGGATGAGATTCACCGGTTCGCCCCGATGCTCCTGCACAAATGTTTATGATGCAACTGCCCTGATTAAAACAGTGTGCACTGGATACAATTTAGGATGTACTCGGGACACATCGCTTCAAAAATCTTTGTATCGGTAAAATTTGATTTATTAATGTAGAATACTTAATTAAATCATTTTGCTTTATTAATTGCTTTTTATTTAGCTGACAACTGGTGCAATGAATGTTTTGGGGGGTCATTGTGCTTCCAGACCACAGGAGGGTTTATCGTTTATCGCTAACCTGCCCATGTTTGCAAGCTGTAGCAGCAAGCTTTGGTTTGTGTCTGTGTTTGTGAAGCTAAAATACGGCTTCTGGCTCAACTGACTTTGAGGGGAATTAAATTAAGCCGTCCGTCTATTTATATGCTGACGCATGTTTGGTAATGAGCCGGGTGGAACTTTAATTTATTTAATGTAAAAGATTTTGGTTAAATGTAATATCTTTAGCATTTTTTCATAATTATATATACATCTCAACAAGTCGTGGTCCTTGCTATAGTAAAGTTATTTAGTAGCGAGTTCTTTCGAGGCAAATAAGTATAACTCAGCCAGTAACTGGCTACAATACTACTTGTTATAATTAATAATTTGCCCATGTTTTATGGAGCCAGCATTGAAAAGTTTTAATTTGTGTTGCGCGCAAATGCAGGCTGTCGTATGTCTGCGAGGGGAGCAGAATCGCCATCTCCTTCTTAGGCTTATCGGAAAGTGAGAAATAATCTGTAATGGCCCACAAACATGTCAGTAGCTTTATTTCGTTGTTTATGTCATATTCACCATCACCCACACCCACACCCAACACAACGCCACGACGGAAGGGTCTCGGGCCAGCCCTGCCCCCTCAACTGGCGATATCAAGTGGCAGCACATGGCCAGAGTTACAGAAATATTTAATTATTAGTGGAATCCCTATGCCTTTATAATTTTGAAATGGGACCAATATTTTTATATTCAGATCAGTGTCCCCCTCTCGACACTGTTTATCCAGTGCACTTTCTCACCTCCAGTTCTCTGCTGGCCGATTCTCAGCAGGTCCGGATTGCGCGAGTTAGAGGTGTGTCTGGCGCATCTAATCGCACTGCGTTTGAATAGGGCTGAATCTTATCGTATCGTATCGTATCATACTATACTTGCATCTTATGTTTCTTTAATGTATTGGATTGCTGGCAATGCATGGGGATGTGTATCTCATCGCCTCAGAGATGCACATCCCTACAATGAGGTATTTGTCACGTTTGGAAAATATAAACGCAGATATTACAGCCTATAAATTCAGGCAGTGGTTTCCATTGACAATCACTGCTATGCTGACTGTAGAAGAGGTGAGTGTTCAAGGTGCATATTGTACCCTGGATAAAATACTTTCTAATTCTTAGGCCTCGATATTATCATTCTTACCTTATACACTGACACTGGACACCTGACACCTTCTTGATTAAATGCCGTAGATTATATATTTCGGGAACAGAATTATATTGGATTAGCGCCTTAATGATACTCATGTATTGTACTTTATGATATGCTTCATAGGATCCAGGCAATAGTACCATAGTGTGATTTATTATATCCCAGTGGTTTAAAATATTGTAGTGAGATTTACTTGTGAGGTGGCTTATGGTTAATAAGAATGTAAGAATGATACTGTATAGAATTGTGATGTTGGCTGGTTTATGAATCTGTTGAATTAACTTTTCTGTGAACAGACATTTAAGAATGCATTTCATATTCCAGTGTTTCCTAAATCATACCTCAGGGTCCCAGAGGACCGGGTTTGGTGCAAAAGGAGACCTGTAATAGTACAATCCCAAAATTATTAGAGCCAGTTAACTTCCTAAAAACTGTCTAGCCTCCTAAGAAAAATGGTCTTCCATCCCTGAAATGAGTTGAGACTGGTTACCCTTATTATTTTGGTTGAGGATTAAGTGGCTTCAGAAAAAGTTCTTGACAGTAGCATAGAAGCCTCTCTGTTCCCAGTGATAAAGAGGCGCACTCATTTCCATTAGTGCTTAATGAAAAGTAATCAACAGCTAAGGCACCCTTGCAGAGTGCTGCAAGAGGAGTGGGCAGCCACCAGAGGCGACACGTCATCATCGAGGCATTCGGCTCACCTTTCAGGAGGCCTCCTGATGGAGGTGGCAATCAAACTGGACAATTTTTGATGAGAATGAGAGCAGATGAAAGACGCCTATTTAGACTTGAGTAGCACACGTCTTTGAACTGCTCCCTAGAGATGGGAGGCTATGAGGTTGCATGAGAGATGGCATGAGGCTAGTTAGCCACACCTGTATCTCCAGCATAGGAGCATCTGATCATTAGCAAAAGTGTCTTGTTTGCGATATGTTTTATAGAATTTTTTTTTCTGTTACTGGTTAGCAGTAGAGGAACCGTTGACGTATAGGCATACTTCTGTGAAAGTGTTTTGTAATGTTATCTTCGTATAAGGTCCACTTTCTGAACTGTGCAATTAATGGTGAGAAGCTATTGATGGTACCCAGCAATCCTGCTTTGAAGCGCTTAGTTAGTACTAGAGATTCTGTTGAAGTGGCTCCTGGGATATTAGTGTCAGTAGAGTGGGGGCTATATGACCTCTCCCCAGAGTAAGAGACTATAGTCAGGCCTGGGAAGAAAACCCTGGGTTTGGCTTTTTCTGTCGGCATCCCGCATCGATGCCCCTTCCCATCGGACGCCTGCCCACCACCCGGTTCCGTCTCTTCACCCCGGACCCCTTTCCCAGGCTCCGCACTCTCCCATCATCCCTCAGGTTTCATTCTGAGGATGGGATGGGCTTCGACTAGCGCTGTTCGTAGGAGTCGGGCTTTGGCTGATTAAAACCCACCCCCTTGTTTGGTTAGTTTCCCCTTGGTTGCCTGGATACCGGGGGGTGTTTCAGTGGGCCTTTGTTAGTCCTGAGCTGGAAGACGGTGTTACAAAACAAATGACTGCTCATTCGCATGTGAACTCTCTGGAATATTTCCTCAAATTAAATGCTACTGTCCAGTGTATTTCTTGCCTACGTTAATTAAAACGGAGAACCTCATAATACGAGGAGGCAAACAAATCTCGATAAAGCCTGGGGCAATTAAATACTGTAATGAGTTCCAAGCGGTTGAGTGAAATTAAAATGTGCGACTCTTCATGTCGTTCGACTGATCATCCACCTAAATAACAACTAGCCCCAGTCACCGTTGGCTTATTGTTGCAATTAAAAGTGTATTTACTCGACAGTGCATCGTTAGAAGAATGAAAAGCCTGTTATTTACTTGTGCCCTTTTAGTTATCAGCAAAGAGCTCTCTTGTCTCTCCTCTCTCGTCTCTCCTCTCTCGTCGCTCGTCTCTCCGCTCTCGTCTCTCCTCTCTCGTCTCTCGTCTCTCCTCTCTCGTCTCTCCTCTCTCGTCTCTCCTCTCTCGTCGCTCGGCTCTCGGCCCTCGTCTCTCGTCTCTCCTCTCTGGTCGCTCGTCTCTTGGCTCTCGGCTCTCGTCTCTCTTCATGTGCCGCCGTGCTCCTCTGCCGGCAGGTGGTCCGTAGCGGCTCCCTTTGTCTTCTCCGTACATGTTTTTTTAGTATTCTGCTCCTGCCTCATCCCCTCATTTCGGCATGTGCTCACAAATCCCACTTCTTCAAGTCGGCTCACCGATTGCAGTGCAGCTTCTCCAGAAGTTTCCTACCCGCGCTTGAGAAGCTGGCAGATATTAGGGAGCAGGTCAATCCGCTCAAGCCTGCTGGCTGCCGCTGGACTGCTCGGTGTGTCCGTGCGCCCGGTGTGGCCCGGGAATATTCCACCTCAATGTGCTTCAGAAACCATGTGGGAGGGAGAGGGTAAAGTGGAGACAGAGGGAGTTTGGCGAAGATGATGAGAATGTCTGTGACAGATCACAGCGCGAGAATCCTTATGAAGCCCGGCCAGAAGCGAGCATCCCTGTCACGCAGGTCATGTGATACGCTTTCTGAGTCCTGTTTCAGTATTTCTCCGGATGCCAAAGGAAGAGTGAATGAGGGAATGTAATTCACAGCAGATTTACGAACAAGAGAAGCGCTGACAGTGGGTAGAGAGTAAACAACGAGCAGATGGAGATCGCTAAAAGCATAACGGCAACAGCGCGAATTTCTGACTTTTTAGTGGTTCAAGGAATGGGCAGTATACATGTCAAAGTATTTCTTGCTTGCAGCTGCTGCAAAGTATTGCTTAAAGGCAAAATACATTTGATATTTGATTCTGTTCTTTAAGTTCTTAAATGGCGCTTTTCCACTGCATAGTACGGTACGACACGGTTCAGTACAGCTCACTTTGGTTTGGCTCAGTTTGCGTTTCGACTGCAGTTTAGTGCCGCTTTAGAGTG
>JAODKM010000126.1:14121609-14136451 GCA_026780845.1 Petrocephalus sullivani | reverse complement strand
GGTACGGTACGCTTGGAACCTCGGCTGAGGTGGTACTAAAAAAGGGACCAGGTACCAGGTACTGTTCCCAGTGAAAACCCCCCAAAAGTGAGCTGAACTGAACCGTGTCGTACCGTACTATGCAGTGGAAAAGCGCCATAAGGGAAGTGTTTGTGTGACAGAGAGAAAAGAGCACAGTATACATTTTTTGTGCAAATCTTAATGGAGTTGATGCTTTAAATGTTGAGTATAAAATGTATTCTTTTTAAGATTACTGAATTTCACTGTAAATGCTCCCCTACTGTAATACAGAAACTCAAATAAGTTTCTTCATTTCAAGAAGATTTCATTTAATTTCATTTAATTTCAGGTCATTAACTAGGCTGAAATTGAAAAATTCACAGTACAACAAACTCAGTACGAAATGCGAGCTGTGAGGATGTTGCTGATTGTCATTTAGGAGCACGGCGTCGGCTCAAACAGGTTCTAATGTAACGCTGAGTGAGCTCAGTTGGAAACCTTGATCAATACTCTGTTTTTTTCTCCCTGGCACACAGAAATGAGCTAAGACTTACCCATGAGATAACAGGGAAATGATGCCGTGTGACATCTCTGACCTGACCATAAACCACAGTCATTGCTTTGATTAGCCGTAGAGCAGTTGCTGAACAGTAAGTATAAAATGGGCCTGACTCCACACCTTGAGAATTGTGGTTATCCACTGTTGACCTAGAAAATGAAATATTTCTGTAGGGCAGAGGGATGGGGCCAAGCTAGAACCACAAGAGCTTTGCTGCGGTGATAAAAATAGCAATAAAAGCCAAAATTAAACATAGGAACCCCACATTATTCTGGATGATATTAATTGTTGCCCTCTGCAAACTGTTAGACTCTTGGTAAATATTTTTTTTGTCTTGGGCAGAACATGATAGCGAAGAGGAAAATCGTTGTCATCGTGGTGGTATTTGTTTGTGGTCTCATTAGCTTGAGCTAAATGTCAGGTGAGCAAATGATTGTCAGGGATTCTCATCTCATTTACATATAGCAGTGGCCTGACTTTTTCTTATTTTGTTGGCAAACTGCCAACAATTATCTGCGAAATGTAACACTTCCAACAAAGGATTGTAATGAGTCGTATATATATTTTTTATACAAACCTCCAGTATTACTGAATTGAACATATTGGATTCTAAGTACTTGAGCTAACCCAGCCAATGTTCAATGAGTGTTAAATCTTGGACAATATTACTGCCCCGATCAAACATTGGGCTTATCTGTGTCTTTTTTTTTTATAACCTGTCACCACTTTGTGATGCACGAAAGATCCTATAAGTCACGGGCTAAATCCTATCTATTGCAAACCCCTGTGCCCTTTGCAAAATGCCCCGTCTCTCTCCTCGTGCTGCAGCAAATGAAATCCTCCCGGAGACCTCAAGGTTAATAATTTCCTAACTGCTGTTTGTGTGCCAAAGCTCCGGTAAGAGGTTCCTCCTGTCCGGCATCTCCATACCGTTGATTAAAAGATAGAAGATCTCAGTCAAAGCCCTACTCATCTTCATTTCCAGCCCTTTTCCATCAGCTGGCCTTGTGAGCCCATGTTGGTTCTTTGTCACCTTAACCCCCTTTGACATAGAGGACAAGTTTCAGGGCCCCTGAGTTCTGACCTTGAAGTACCAGTACCATTACACTATGTAACAAATATTTATTTTTATTTTGTTCCTGGGTACAAAGTGTGTTTTCCTAACCTGTTATGGCTAAAACAAACAGAAAATAGCTATTGCTCCACAAAAAACTTTGCTCTTTTTTTTTTGTTGTTTTAGGCAAACGGGTTCGGAAAACACACTTTGCTTTTCTGGGCTGAGGTCATAAAATCAAAGTTTGTGCTGAATGTAATCGTTTATCGATTTAGACATAAGCAGTTGAAATATAACACTTGGAAGCCAGGAACAAAAATTGTGTTACATTGTGTAATCACCCATACAGGATAAGGTAATATGCAGCCTAGCTCAATGATGTTTTACATTACACATTGTAATTTATATATTATATTCCATCAGCTGATTGTGCTGTGCACTAAGGATTAACCTTCTGTAAGTTCACCCAGTGACAGCCTGAATGATAATTGTATACGGCAGTGATCATTCACTCCTCTGTTCTCTCACTCCCCCCCTCTCAGGAGTGACCGGATTGGTCCAGATAGACGAAAATGGAGACCGAGAAATAGACTTCGCTCTCTGGGACATGACTGACACAGAAAGTGGGGCTTTCCAGGTGCCTGCCAGTCTCCTGACACAGCGTGGCATAATTCCCGCTGCCACACTTGGATCAGCGCTAGCACTCCTGCGCGCACACACACACACGCGCGCGCGCAGACGCACGCTTCCTCGTGGCTAAGACTCGCTTCCGTCTCGTCGGCTGCCTGTTCATTTTGGCCCCGTCTTTTGGTGGTACCACACTGACGATGTCAAAACGGCAGAATGACAAAAATATACCTCACACAAAAAAAAAAAACGACAGCCATTTTTGTGAATTATGAATTCACAGACAGATTGTGAGAGGAGGAATACCACTAAAGACGAGGCCCTGTCATTTTAATGATGGACTCTCAGTGTATTCATTTACACAAGATTAGTATCATCTAATTACTAAGTGCCAGTGTGGTCCAGTGTTTGCAGGTCTTCGGTAGATCGAATCACCTTCAGTACATTTCCTAACACCTGCTGGTTTATGGACCTTCAAAGATCACGTACTTCAATTATCAGTCCGCTTCTCCAGATTGTGGCCCCGAGTTCTTTCGGCTTCATGTTCTAAACGCTGCCTTCACCCGATCTTAATGCTCGCCGCACTTTAGCGTAATGTGCTCTGAGCCCCCACCTTATATCCCCCCACATGTCTTAGCCTGCTGTGTTGTGTTTATATTCTAATGCTTGCCCACTTTTCTGTCAGATCGTATCTGTCTACAACGGCACCAATAAAGAGATGGTCTCCATACCCGGAATGTCCCTGCAGTGGCCAGGGGGCACCATTCCTCTCGATGTGCCAGTTTGCGGCTTCAAGAACGACAACCCCGCCTGTCTTGCAAGTCGGTAGATTTCATTGGTCTGCTTCTGTCACTATTGGTTTTGTTTTTTTTCGTTCTGTCACTATTGTTTTGATGTTTTTTTGTTTTTTTGCCTTAACACTATTATTATATTAACGATATTCACTTTACACTCTAATACTATAAACTCTGAAATGCTTGAGTATAGAATTTTTCAGCTGCCACTTTACCTCCCAGACAGAAGCTTCTTCTCGTGCCTACATTTGAAATACGCGACTTAATACGCGACTTAGCTATTCAGGTGTATTCAGGTCTGTTATGACCCACGGAGATTATTTCTCAGTGCAGCTAAAATGCTCTTTTTTCATTTTGTCACCCACCAGGGACCATCACGATGCACCAAATGATCATCATAGTGGCGTGCTTCATCATCATCATCATCATTACCATCACCGTCTTCATCTACAGGTCAGTACTGGAGGCCTGGCTGCTTAATCCGGGGGCGCGTTAGTTCTCAGCCAGTTGGGGTCTTGGTGCTATTCTCCTCTCCCCTTCTGCACTACAAACACAAACCCCGCCTCCTCTCCACGCCAGGAAGCTGAAGCTGGAGAACGAGCTCGCCGCACAGCTGTGGAGAATCTTCTGGGAGGACATTCAGATGAGCAACCTAGAGAAGGTGCTACGCAGGGCAGGCAGCAAGCTTACGCTCTCATTGGTGAGCATTCGCCAGCTGTTGCCATGTGACCACATGGCTGAAAACTCCACCGAAACCACTAATCTTTGTAGGGCACCTAGCTTTGCACAGGTATCTTTTATAGAGAAACCGTTAACACGGGTTGGACCCGTTCCTACATCTTTTTGATTACTGATTTGTGTTTATATTTGCGATGCACAGAGGGGTTCCAACTACGGCTCACTACTGACAGCAGAAGGCAATTTCCAGGTGTTTGCTAAAACCAGCTACTTCAAGGTTGGTCTCCAATACTATCGACAGAATTCACGCAAAAACAATCAGAGCCGGCGGGTTCTGAGGAGGAAATGAGGGTGTGTGCAGGGTGTCATTTATGAAAACACCTGTGAACAAATTTGTTTTGCAGGGGAATATCGTAGCCATCAAGTATATCAACAAGAAGCGCATTGAGCTTACTAGAAAAGTGCTGTTTGAGCTGAAACATGTGAGTCTCCATCACGGCGGATCGCAATCAGTGTGGGTGGTGGAGGGTGAACACACTCCGTCACGCTCACCTGTACACGTTTTCAGATGCGGGATGTCCAGAACGAGCACCTGACCCGTTTCATTGGCGCGTGCATTGACCCCCCCAACATCTGCATCCTCGTTGAGTACTGCCCCCGCGGCAGCCTTCAGGTGTGTGTCACGTGATCCTGTCACATGATCCCGTCACATGACCCCCACAGTCACATGTCTCAAAGCAGACTGTCACCTATAGCGCCCCCTGTTTTATTGAGATTGCTGAAACTTACATTAGTAGGTTTGGCTATATTACCAATATTTTCTATATTAATTTGAATTATGCCATCAAGATGACTGCCTATAAGCAGTCATAGATTTTTTTATTATATTAACACTATATATCCACAGATATCCATGTGGAGCATTAGCTTCAGGGCTGGATTTGGGTTAAATATCGGCCCTGGACTTTGGAGTCACCCCGTGATAAATTTGGCCAAACGGGGGTTGGGAGTCTCTTACGATACATTTTAGTGGCCCTGTAAACCCAGTGAGCCCATCCAGCCATGATTAGGTTTTTCTGAAACATTATAATGGAGTCCCACTAATGAGGTGGAATGAGAGAGCAGTGGGCCCCTCGTGGGCCCAGGAGGGGGCAGAGCTACGCTCTGTGGTTTAAGGTGAAATTTCCTCCAAGAACATTTAGCAGTTGTTTTATATATAAAAAACCCACAGGATGCAGCTGGGGACATGGGAAGAGCCAGTTCCCATGCTGAACATAGTAGATTTGCAGTACAAACTGTGAAAATAGTAGGAGCCTGTGGTCAGCAGTGGGTTATCCATGTTTGGTATAGCCTCCCCAAATCAGCCACTCAGCTCTTGTCCAGGACGATGTGTGATCAAGTCCAAGAGCCGGCATTTATGGCAATTATTATTTATTGACAATTATGACATACATGCAAAACGTTATCTTCCATCCTTCCATCTTCCAACCAATTATTCTGCTCAGAATGGCAGAGATCTCCGAAACATTAATATGAAAATAACGCTATATAATCATAAAAATAATGAATGAGAGTTGCTGCTTCCTCCAGGACATCATGGAGAATGAGAGCATCACCCTGGACTGGATGTTTCGGTATTCCCTCATCAACGACATTGTCAAGGTGCGCCCATCGCCATGGCGATCTGCATCACCCAGCGTATCATTCCACTGGGACCCACAGGCACAAATTACAAGCTTATTCTTCTGTCTCCCATCACCTTCCGTCCCTTCTCCTTCTCTTCCCTGGCCACCCTGCTCCGCACAGGGCATGGCATTCCTTCACAACAGCGTGATTGTGTCCCATGGCAACCTCAAGTCCTCGAACTGCGTGGTAGACAGTCGCTTCGTGCTGAAAATCACAGATTACGGGCTGGCGAGCTTCCGAAGCGATCCTGACCGGGAGGACGCGCACGCCTATTACGCTCGTGAGTGACGCCCTCCCACTGTAACTCATTCGCACGGTACTGGGAGTACCAGGCCTCCGTTGCCATCTCCGGGACCCGCTAAAAGCATGCTGCAGCTGCTCATGGGCCAAACTTATTGAATTAACTCTAGCAACTTGTGGGTTCCTGCAAGCATGCCATTATAGATTTTGGGCCCCGTGAAAACATTGTATTGGACCCCCAACCCAGACCAATCCAACTCACTCTAAGGGCTCTAGGAATTGTCCTATCTTTCCCACTTTTCGGCACCCCTGGGCTCCGGTGACTGGAGAAGACTGATTCAACCACAGTGTGGCCACCGGTGCAAACACCATTATCACCGCGAGCCAGCACACGGGGAGCCCCAGAGAGTCTGCATTTTTAATCCCCTCCAGCTCGCAACCCACTTGTACCAGGAGCTGGGAGGGAGCAAAAACACGGACTGGAAGGGGGCGCCGGGGGACTGGGTTGAGGAACACTGACCTAGAGGTTTACGGTGTTCTCCTGTCCTCCGAAATTTCTGATTCCCGGTAGGACTCCTGCAGTATGACCAGCCTGTGCTTCCGATTTACAGCGAGAGAGCTGGTCAGTGACTGTAAAACCAGTCTGAGTGCAAAAGAAATGAAGACACCTGACGAATGAAGAACGTCCACGTGACTGGTGTCATGTACCAGTTTTCATAGTGAATCTCTGGTCCCACCCCCAACCAGACATGCCCCCTGCTAGCCTACCCCCCATCTGACTCCTCATCATGCTCCCCGCCTCCCCCCATCCAGGGAAGCTGTGGACGGCACCAGAGTTGCTGCGTAAGGAGTGTCTCCCTCCCAGGGGTACGCAGAAGGGCGACATCTACAGCTTTGGCATCGTCCTCCAGGAGGTGGCGCTGCGCAGGGGGGCCTTCTACCTGGAGGGGGAGTCACTGAGCCCCAAAGGTCAGAAGCACAGGAGTCCCTTTGTGGGGGTCACTATGTTACGACGGATCAGATCCATGCTCTTGTGCCATTTCCTCTCATCTGGCGATGCCTCCAAACTGGTGGTACTATTTAGTTAATCAGCAGTTTTTATTACTTTTTATTACAATGCATAACATATCTCCAAAAATCTATTAATACAGGAGCATGAAAAAAGTAATTTTCTCAGAAACTATTTTACAAAATAGACCTAAAAAAAAAGGAGACACCATTAGCACCACAAAGAGAAAATTGTCTTTGTGCGGACTTTTTTGTCAATTAATGGTTGTCAGCAAATTTGGGTTTATGTGATTTTCTTATCATGCGTTCCACTGGCGCATGGCTCATTTGAGCCTCGTCTCCCTGTTCCCTATATTACATGAACTCCGTAGATTATCGACAGACAGCATGAATGTTTCCACATAACCAACATCATACTGTACATTTACCGTAACAAAGAGCTCTTCTAATGAGACAGATTGATGATTTCATAAAACATTTTGTTCATTGGTCAGTTAGGTGTCAGACGCTACCAGTAGACAGAAGAGAAGGGGCGCATTCCATCTATAGTAAAAAGTCTCAGTCATAAGTGGTTTTTAATCAGACAACAACTTTGTACATCTATAGGGTACTTCTATAGGGTACATCTATAGGGTACTTCTATGGCATCCCATTCTAAATCTGTAGACATCATTATATGGAGTCCCCCCCCCTTGCAGCTTTAACAGTTGAGTTGTTCCACAGTAAACTTGCCCAGCCCTGTCTCTGTGGACCTTGCTTTGTGCACTGGGGCACAGTCATGCTGGAACAGAAAAGGGTCTTCCTCAAACTATTCCCACAAAGTTGGAAGCATATAATTGTCCAAAATGTCATGGTATGCTGACACTTTAAGAGTTCCCTTCACTGGAGCTAAGGGGCCAAGTCCAACCCCTGAAAAACAAACCCTTACCATTATCCCTCCTCCACCAAACTTTGCAGTTGGCACAATGCAGTCTGGGAGGTAACGTTCTCCTGGTATCCACCAAACCCTGACTAGTCCATCAGACTGCTACATGGAACATGTCTCCACAGTGGCGGCGTGCTGTACACCACTCTGTCTGACGCTTGGCATTGTGCTTGCTGATGTGAGGCTTGCATGCAGCTACTCCGCCATGGAAACCCATTCCATGAAGCTCCTGGCACACAGCTTTTGTGCTGGGCTTAATGTCAGAGGAAGTTTGGAACTCTGCAGTTATTGGGTCAGCGGAGCATTTTGCAACTTCTATGCACTATGTGCCTTAGCACTTGTTGACCCTGCTCTGTTACTTTACCTGGTCTGCCCCATCATGGCTGAGTTTCTGTTGTTTCTAAATGTTTCCACTGTGCAATAACACTTCCAGTGACACACAAAGGTGGCATCCTATGACAGTACCAAGCTTGAATTCACTAAGCTCTTCAGAACGACCCATTCTTTCATAAATGTTAGTAAACCTGACTGCATGGCTAGGTAGTTGATTTTATACACCTGTAGTAATTGGTCTGAATGAAACACCTGAATCCAATGATTAATCGGTGTGTCCGATACTTTTGTCCATATAATACATATGCTTCCTTATATATCAGGATTGCATAACTGTCTGAAGAACCTTTACCAAAACCCAGAAGATCTCCATGGTTGGGTTCTCCTTCTGTTGAGAGATGCACACGTCATTTGGTTGTCATGTCCTTCTTAGCCCTTTCGGGGAGCAGGATCGCTGTTTGCTAAAGGTATTACAATTAAAAGTGTACCGTGATACCGGGCTTTAACCTTCTCCACCCCACCGGGGATCAGCGGGGCTCCCCTGTGGCCGTGGTAACGAACTCCAGGTCTTTCATTAGAGGGACAGCTGCAGGGAGCGTGGGCTCCACGGTCCGCCACGGTCCCCCGTGGTCCACTGTGCTCTGCCGCGGTCCCCCATGGTCCGCTGTGCTCTGCCGCGGTCCGGCGTGGTCCCCCATGGTCCGCTGTGCTCTGCCACGGTCCGGCGAGGTCCCCTGTGGTCCTCTGCCGCGGACCGCCTGGCCGCGTTATTGCGTGCCGCTGCCACTGACCTTTCATGCGATCTGAGGATTATGCGCGCGGAATGGGGTAGCATCTGGGCACAGCACAACTTTATTTAAGAGGACGGTTTTCAGCAACGCAAAGGCGGGGGCTCTGAGTGGGCCGGCAAGGAACAGGCACCAATCTATCATTTGCCTCTTTGGCCTCGTCTCATTTGCTTTTTAGAGCTCGGCTCTGTCTGCTGGAGGCGTCTCCCACCCACCTCCACCTGAGATCCTCATCAAATCACCAGAATTTACCGCACTGAATTTAATACATTGCATTTCTTTTTCCAAATTTCTCATCAACGGATCTTATTAATTAGGGCAGAAAAGCATTTAACTCAGATTCCGTTCTAAACTATATACTTTGTACTGTATTGTGTACATGGAGCTGTGGCCAAAAGCGGCAGAGAGTATGCTTTGCCAGAAATAGTATCTGCGCAGTCTTCGCTCTGGCAAGGCGCTTTGCAGGAAAAAATTCACTTGAGTCTTTGCACGCATCCGTACGGACCAGGAGGCATTACCAGCACAACAGCAGCAGTGGTGCTTCAAAAGGATGACTGTCTGTATCTGTTCCTTTAATACCAGTCAGCTGTTTAACCTCTAGTGAGTTTAAGACACGTGCACTGTGTGATCATACGTGAAGCCCGCTGCCAGACCGTCTTCTCCGGGCGTCCGCGACACCACGCCACGCTTGCACAGATTCAGAGCAAGAGTCCAAAGTAACAGAAGAGCGCGGATCCGTGAACCAGACGCAGCTGAACTGCTTTCATTTGTTCTCAAAAGTGAGTTACCAGCGTGGCCCTGCAGGCGGGCAGAGACGCGGCCGAAGAGGGGGACCCGTCTGTCCTTCAGGCTGGCCGGCTATTCCTGGCCAATAATGACATTAGCTGCTATTCACAATGTTGTACCCTGTTCTTTATCCAAGGCCCCTAACGCCATCAAGTCCTCATGAAAGCACACTGATCACCCCCCCCACCCCCCCGCACCCACGTATACACAATGACACATGGACATAACTCACAGAAGGAAAAGATGGGGGCTTTGATCTATGGCAGGCCACAGAGGCTGACACCAAAGCCAAAAGAGGCCTGGGGAAGGGGGGGGTCCTTTCAATCTATTTTTTGCTTATATTTGGTTTGGTCCTAATTTTGAGGTTTCTGATTATGATGATAATATCTGAGGCTGGTGGAAATTTCATTTCCCTGAGAGGCAGCTCGGTGCGGCCACAATGGGATTAGATAAATGTTAATGTCCTGTGGTCCAGCACCGAAGACCCCGGCAGATTGAATTTAGGTGACAGCCTGCTGGTGGTGAGGTTTCGTCTGATGGAGCCGGAGAAGAAAGAGGCAGAAAGATGAGCGGACGGGCTGAAGGAGTGCAGAGATATAGGGGAGCTGGAAGAATGATTTATACCAGCGATGCTTATAATCGTTAAGGACGTAGGACACCGCAGTGGTGGGGCTGGTTACTGACAATGATGAGTCTGCTTACGGGGGGGGGATCGTAATGCTCCAAAAACAGCTTAGCCCTGAGCACCGCCCAAAGCGAGGAACTCCTCGCTGACTTCAGGAAAGGTGGCGTGGTACCTGCTCCGGTCATCAATGTCATCATACATGTGCAACGGCAATAATGATAGTCTATTAAAAATCTTATGGACACATATGTATTTTTTGAAGTGAAGGTCTGATTTTTCAGCCGCGGCGTTGCTGTCTAGCTGTGGACACTGATTTACCTCCGAATTCATAAGACACAAGTTCAATCTTCATCCTTTAGCCCACCACCCTCAAAATTATCTGTTTATCACTATATATAACCGTGAAAGCACACAAAAAATCATAAATACAACTAAAAACTGAAAAGCATAAATCTGGTATTAAATCAGATGTCCTAATTTTTTCCATTATAGCTGAAATGGCTTCATTAATATTGTGAAGTCCCATTAGTAATGTACTCCACTCCTCTAGAGCTTCCATTCAGCATTTGTCGGTGTTTAATATTTACACATCTGTGTTCCCCCTGAAAAGCCATGTCACCTCTTCTTCTTATGGATATTTGTCATTGAATACTAACTTCAGGAAGCTACACCCTGTTGCTGAGCCTTGGCAGTTAGAGCTCTGGGCAGACTTTAGGTTTGGCGTTCAGCTGCATTTGGTTGAGGGGGGGGGCGGCAGAGGGGTGTTGCGCCATGCTGTGGCCTTGGGCCCCATCCCTTCTCAGACAGACTCCTGGCTCTCTGTGAACCCGTGCTCAGTAATCATTTAGAAGACGAATGTTCAGATAGGAAGGTCGATGCATGTCATTCGCCGGGTTCGAGTAGTGCAGCGCAAGTTCTTGAGTCATAGATTCTGAAGAACCCTAAGCTTGATTTCGCTTGGGGGCCTGTGTGAGTACGGAAAAGGATTTACAGCATAGCAGTTAGTTTGTAGTTGCGTGAGAGTTTTATTTGTGTTAAGTGTAAATGTAAATGAGGCTGCATTATATTGTGTCCAGAATCTGTCCAGCTGCCTCTATTTATCCTTAACAAGGTATTTAGTCCAGTCTCTGTCAGCTGGGTTTCATTCTGTGCGGCATCTGTTAACGTGGGCCCTGGTGATTAATCGTCATGGTAACGCAGGAGTTCACCTGTGTGCCGTTGCCCTACCTCCCTCCAGCTCACAATACAAATTGTATAAACGATGATGTTGGTGCAGTTGGAAGCATTAGGAGTGAATGTATGCAGTGAAATGGTAGATGAGTCGCACAGCAGCGTGATGTATTTTGACCCCTGCGTCCCCGGTCTCTCTCCCGACCCCGCAGAGATCATCGACCGCGTAGCCTTGGGCGAGTGGCCCTACTTGCGGCCCACGATCTGTCTCCAGAGCCACAGCGAGGAGCTGGGTCAGCTGATGCAGCGCTGCTGGGCCGAGGAGCCCACAGAGAGGCCCGAATTCAACCACATTAAGCTCTTCCTCTGCAAACATAACAGGTCTGTTCCCCCGAAAGCATCACTTCTTTTCCTAGAACCATCTTTGTTTTCTCCATTTGTTCAGCCTACTTCCCATCTTAAGGGCTATAAAATATCTAGAGATCGAGTCCATGATCCAGTAGCGTTCCTAAATGTAACCTAATTAAGAATCTGTGTAGAATATAATCTAACGTGTGCTTGGTATAAATGTATTGTCACAAATATGCAATTTGTAATAAATATGTAAATTATCTAATCATGTCATGCTCAGGCCTGAAAGCAGAAATGAATTCAGACTTTTTGAATCATTTTACTAGCTGGCTATGTGCCTTGGGAGCGAACAAATGTCCCAGGGGCTTCAAGGCCATGATTTTACTGCCGTGTGGCTATGTGTACCTGCTCTTGTTAGCTCATTCTCTCCCCTCTGTCCACCTCTGAATGTATTACCTCACTGCCCCAGAGGGAACAGCACCAACATCTTGGACAATCTGCTGTCCCGCATGGAGCAGTACGCTAACAATCTGGAGGAGCTGGTGGAGGATCGTACCCAGGCCTACCTGGAGGAGAAACGCAAGGCGGAAGCCCTGCTCTACCAGATCCTTCCCCAGTGAGTGGCTTGGGGCTTCTCCAGGGCAGAGTATTGAGCTCCACTGTGATCTGCAGCCAACACCCTGATAGCCAGAGATGTACTGGGTCCCTGATTCCCAGTGCTGTGCTCACTAAGACGATCAGGAAGCAGGCTGGTGACCCCTTCTACTTGAGAAAGTGAACCTGGACACCTCTTTGTCGCCCTCACAGCTCTGTGGCAGAGCAGCTGAAGAGGGGAGAGACGGTGCAGGCAGAAGCTTTTGACTCCGTCACCATCTACTTCAGCGACATCGTGGGCTTCACTGCCATCTCGGCCGAGAGCACCCCTATGCAGGTGAGAGACCCTCCAAACGTGACTGGCCCCATCCTTCATGTCTTTTTAATGTTCCTAAAATGTATGATGGGGTTCTTTTAGTGTAATGTTTCACCTGATCCATGCTCCTTCTATCCCATAGGTGGTCACACTGCTCAATGACCTCTACACCTGCTTTGATGCCATCATAGACAACTTCGATGTTTACAAGGTGATTTTTTTTTTTTTTTGGCTGCTACTTGTGCAATATAATTCCAAGGATAATACAATTAATTCTGTCTACTTATTGCACAGTTTTTTTTTTTCTTCTTTTTATAAATGCACGTGTAGCGAGTGGTTTCTCTTAAGCACGCGACACTGCGCCTCTCTGGCTCCCCCAGGTGGAGACGATCGGTGATGCCTACATGGTGGTGTCGGGGCTGCCAGTGAGGAACGGGAAGCTTCACGCCCGGGAGATCGCCCGCATGTCCCTGGCCCTGCTGGAAGCTGTACGCACCTTCAAGATCCGCCACCGGTCGGAGCAGCAGCTCAGGCTGAGGAGTGGGATCCACACAGGTGTGGGAATCGCTGGCACCCACCAGGAAGCCAAAATGTGGTCCCTCCCACAATAACCCACTGACGTCACTGTCCGATGAAAATGTCCACTTTTTGATGTGTGTTACAATCGTATTTACCATTAATGGAATACACATATTTTCCTCTATCTACTGATAGTCTTTGGCATGTAATTCACAAATTAAATGGCATTCTTTCTGTGGTGTTTAAAGAGTCACAAGATATGCTGGAGAAACCAGAGATCATGGCCCCATTATTCAAGATAATCCACAGACTTTGTAGTGAGCAGTTTAATGTAGGGACAATTTTCTTCTACTGAACTCCACATATCAGTCTTATCTTTGCAAAGAAGATAGTGCCGGGGTGCTCGTGCTCGTATCATGCAGAATTCTACAAACATTTTCAGTTTTGGGGTGCACTGGCCCTTTAGAAACTTAATGGCGACAGCTAGCTAACTAACACCATTGTTAAATGTGAATATGAGGGCAGATCATTTTGTATCTTGTTGACACTGACACATTTGCTTTGCTGACATCAATCCACAACATCAAACCATGTCGAAATCCATTTTTTCAAGTCCTCCTGAAATAATGGAATTTTGGAGATTTTGTGTGTTTTTCCACCGGATAGCGATGGTACATGTGTTTGCGTCCGTGTGCTCCCAGGCCCCGTGTGCGCTGGCGTGGTGGGGCTGAAGATGCCACGCTACTGCCTGTTTGGGGACACGGTTAACACCTCCTCCCGTATGGAGTCCAACGGGGAAGGTAGGGCGCGCTTAGATACCCATCCCTCTTTCTGTCTCCCTTCCCTTCCCACACCAACATGGCTGCACTCTATGGAACTTGCATTGGTTTTCCTTGTTTAAGGGCCGTTTGTTGCCTTCCCAAATAACAGGAAACATTTGGCACATCTGTTTATGTTGTTATTCAACATTAGCTGTATTAGCCATGTACCAGTCGGGGCAGTGCGGTGACTCTGAGGCTTGGCTGCAGAGTGTGCGTGTGCCTGTAAGAGCAGTGCGGTGACTCTGAGGCTTGGCTGCAGAGTGTGCGTGTGCCTGTCGGGGCAGTGCGGTGACTCTGAGGCTTGGCTGCTGAGTGTACGTGTGCCGGTCAGAGCAGTGCGGTGACTCTGAGGCTTGGCTGCTGTGTGTGTGTGCCAGTCGGGGCAGTGCGGTGACTCTCAGGCTTGGCTGCTGAGCGTGGATGTGCCAGTCGGGGCAGTGCGGTGACTCTCAGGCTTGGCTGCTGAGCGTGGATGTGCCAGTCGGGGAAGTGTGGTGACTTTGAGGCTTGGCTGCTGAGTGTGCATGTGCCAGTCGGGGCAGTGCGGTGACTCTGAGGCTTGGCTGCTGAGTGTGCGTGTGCCAGTCGGGGCAGTGCGGTGACTCTGAGGCCTGGCTGCTGAGTGTGCGTGTGCCAGTTGGGGCAGTGCGGTGACTCTCAGGCTTGGCTGCTGAGCGCGCGTGTGCCAGTCGGGGCAGTGCGGTGACTCTCAGGCTTGGCTGCTGAGCGCGCGTGTGCCAGTCGGGGAAGTGCGGTGACTCTGAGGCCTGGCTGCTGAGTGTGCGTGTTCCAGTCGGGGCAGTGCGGTGACTCTCAGGCTTGGCTGCTGAGCGCGCGTGTGCCAGTCGGGGCAGTGCGGTGACTCTGAGGCTTGGCTGCTGTGTGTGTGTGCCAGTCGGGACAGTGCGGTGACTCTCAGGCTTGGCTGCTGAGTGTGCGTGTTCCAGTCGGGGCAGTGCGGTGACTCT
>JAODKM010000126.1:14095509-14109845 GCA_026780845.1 Petrocephalus sullivani | reverse complement strand
AAGGCACGTCTGCCGACGAATGTCCACCTTGTGGTTTCACTGCATTCATAGCGTTGTTTGGTAGCTTGCTAGAATGTCAGAAGCAAAGGTATTATATGGGTTTGTGGAAGTTTAGTAATTGTGTGACATTCTAGAGATTAGCTTTGTATGTCTCAGGTACGTCTGTTAGTTTGGCTAACAGTGCTTCTCATGCAGTGAAAATGGAAGAGTCCGTTGCCTTGGAGATGGATAATCATGTTTTAGACAAGGAGGATGGTTGCTACGACAACACGGAGGCCACCTTCAGCGATGATGAGGAAGAGCTCAACAACAAAGGTGAGACTCCCTTCCCAGTTTCTCACGTTCCTCTGTAGGAAGTGCTGAGGTTCATCCATAAACTTTGTGTTTTTCTATATTTGATACGTTTGATTCCCTGATGTTGTACTGCTGTCTAGATCTTTCCAAATGGTACTTATGTTCCTTTTGGTCATTGCACTGTTTAGCTTATTCCACGCGTACTTTTAAAAAGCAGATGAACCCAAATTAAGAAATGCTGTGATTGTTTCTTCCAGGCAAAAAGCGTGAATATCGATTCCACCCAATCAAAGAAGCAATTATTGATGAGCCCGCTGACATCACGCCCTTTGTGGACCAATTGGATGAGACACTGAGGGAGAAGGTGTTGCAGCTGCAGAAGGAGAGGTGAGTGGGTTGAAGGACGGGCTGCCACTCGCCTCATTAGAAGTGTGTGGTGTTCACTGATGTCGATTTGGAAATAACCCCCCCCCCCTGTTATTGACAGTGATACAGAGATGCAGTGTGAGGTCATGCAGGAGATAGTGGACCTCATTCTGGAGGTGAGTCTCTGTTTAGTTCCTGTCCATCGTTTGGATTTGTCCCCGCATGTAGCCTCTTGGCATTCCCCTTTATGACTTCCTGCCCCCCCCCCCCTTCCCTTCTAGGAGGACTTTGATTCTGAGCAAATGTCAACTTTGGCATCATGCCTGGCTGAGCTTTTTAAAGGTCACTTTCGGGGGGATGTGCTACCGGACGAGATCACAGAGGAGTGAGTGGGCCGTCTCTTTTTTCTCTCTCCGTCGGTCTCCCTCCCCAGATGGAGGAGTGGGGGGGGGGATTTTGCATCTGTCCCCATCATGGTGGGGCGCCCTTGGCCAGAGTTGACCTGCTTGTCCTGCCCTCAGGTCCCTGGAGGAGTCCGTGTGCAAACCCGTGTGCCTGGTCTTCAGGAACCTCTGCCAGATGCAGGAGGACAACAGTGGCTTCTCAGTGCTGCTAGACATGCTGGCTGAGCTCTACCAGAAGCAGCCCAAGATTGGCTACCACCTGCTGTACTACCTGAAGGCCAGGTGGTGGCGCCGCTCTGATCCGCCTGCTGTTCTGTTCCCGGGGCTGACACTAGTTTGTCATCTCGTTGAAACACAAATCCGATATAAAGCTTAAGCTCATAAACGGTGTGTAACGAGCACTTAGCAAAGCGGAACCACAAACCGAAGATTACTGGCTCAACTTACTTAATCCCTATTCAGCAAAGTGATAACACGCAATATATGCTACGAAAATATTTTATTGCATTTTCATGCTAAGCTTAGTGGAAACGGGGCCTGTTTTTCCCTTTTCCCTTTAAGAGCTGACCCCCTTAACACTGCTCTCCTTCTCTGACCCCCCCAGCAAAGCGGCCATAGGGAAAATGAGCCTATACGAGTCGTTTGCCCAGGCCACAGCGCTGGGCGACCTGCACACGTGCCTGATGATGGACATGAAAGCGTGCCAGGAGGATGACGTCAGGCTGCTCTGTTACCTCACGCCCTCCATCTACAGCGAGGTTTGTCCCCCCCTTTCCCTCTCTCCCTCCCCATCTCTCCCTCTTTTCTCCCTCACTCACCATGCTGAATGGGGCTCGCCTTCTGTCCACAGTTCCCAGACGAAACGCTTCGCAGCGGGGAGCTCCTCAACATGATTGTGGCCGTCATCGACTCCACGCAGGTAAAGCCCTCGTGGCCCATTGCTCGAGGGAGTTTTACACACACAAAAAAATGTTCTGTGGGCAGAATAAAAATGATTGCTTCAGAGAGAGAGCCAATCAGATTGTAGAAGAGGTGGGTCCAAGCAACTACACGAGGTGGGACCAAGGCATCTGATTGGTTGGTCTGACATCTGACAAGATCTGGCGGTTATCTCTCTGAACCAGTCCCTTTTAGTTCTGCCCTTAGATCATTTTTGTGTAAGTAGGTGGTGTAGTGGTTAGGGACGCAACTGTGTAATCGAAAGATTGCCGGTTCGAGTCCTCGCAAGTACTGCTGAGGTACCCTGAGCAAGGTACTGTCCCCAAGCACTGCTCCCCGGGCTCACGTAGCTGCCCTCTGCTGTGTCACAATGTCACATGGGTTACAAGCTGAGGACACGTTTTGTTTTTGCCTGTTGTGGCACGTCACCAATGACGATTAATCACCTTCCCTTCACTTCAACTGCACAAGCTTGTGGCTGCTGCCCATTAGGCAGAACCACCAATCAGGAGCGAGTAGACTCGGCAGCAGCAGTCTGATGATGTGCACTAATGTTCTTATCACTCTTATCCTGCATCCTCCAGCTGCAGGAGCTGATGTGTCATGTGATGATGGGGAATCTGGTCATGTTCCGGAAGGACTCCGTTCTCAACATCCTCAGTGAGTGTGCCTTTCATAGCGCGCTGTGGGAGGGGAGATCCACACGCCAGTGACTGTGCGGTAATGCTGGCCTTCCCTGTCACAGTTCAGTCCCTGGACTGGGAAACCTTTGAGCAGTACAGCACCTGGCAGCTGTTCCTGGCTCACAGCATCCCCCTGGAGACCATCATTCCCATCCTGCAGCACCTGAAGTACAAAGGTGAGGCCCCGCCCCTTTCTCTGGGACACTCCAATGTAGCTCTTCCCCTCCATGTGCAGTAATGTGGTGCTGAATTAGATCTCCTTTTCCCATAGAGCACCCAGAGGCCCTGTCCTGCCTGTTGCTGCAGCTGCGCAGAGAGAAGTGAGTCTCTATACCCAGAACTGATCCTGGGGGCAAGGGAATTATTGCTAATGGAAACTGCATGGAAACATTTTTAACTGAAATAAAATAAGATGCAAAAAGAAAATTAAAAAAAACTTCGACTAAAAGAAAAAAAAAATTCTTAAAAAAATTTTAGCAAGTAAAATTGGTACATAATGTGCGCTGTGTGTTTATGTAGGATTCCCTGAAGATCAGACACATTCAACTGCCAATCTTATCCATAGAAATCAAATTACTAAAGTGTAAACTGAAATGAAATATATTAAAACTACATGGAATTATAGTTAAACTAATAAAACCACTCTGACAACTAAAACTAAACTGGATTTGAATAGTAAGTTGAAAAAATATAAAAATAAAAGCACCTGTTATAACACTGGCAGGAGGCTGGCACTCTTCACATGGCTAGATTAGACGGGGTGGGTGAGGGAAGTGGAGTGGAGCCACAGCCTCTGCATGTCCCTGCCCCCGCAGGCCCACTGAGGAGATGGTAAAGATGGTGCTGAGCCGGCCGTGCCACCCCGAGGACCAGTTCACCACCAGCATCCTGCGCCACTGGGCCACTAAGCATGACGACGTCCTAGGCGAGCACATCAAGGCTCTGCTGATCAAGAACAACAGCCTGCCCCGCAAGCGCCAGAGGTACCGGCGTAACCGCGGGGATAGACTGTGGCTCAGCAGGTTAGGATGCGGTGCCTGTAATCGGAAGGTTGCTGGTTCAGATCCCAAAGTCGCTGTGCCCCTGAGCAGGGCCCAGGGACAGGCTGACCCTACTTTCTCAATTACGTTGCTAAAAAAGGTGTCTGCTAAATAAATAAATGTAATATAATTAACCACAGACACCTGAAGGTCGCGGCTTGACGGTTATTTAAACCCTCTGCAGCCTGCGGAGCTCCAGTAGCAAGCTGGCTCAGCTAACCCTGGAACAGATCCTGGAGCACATGGACAATCTGCGACTGAACCTCATGAACACGAAGCACAACTGTGAGTCTGGGGAAAATGTGCCGTAGAACACTGTGCTACCAATGGGAAGGTTGTGGGTTTGAATCCCCGGGCGCATGCATAAGTTGTAACCCCTCTATCATTCCGCCGCTCTGTTTCTGCAGTCTTCACCCAGACCCCCATACTGCAGGCCCTCCAGCACGTTCAGGCCAGTTGTGATGAGGCCCACAAGATGAGGTGAGTCGCTGTCTGTATCCCGCTCTAGTCATAACTGTCAAGCCCAGTTGGACAAAGCTGAATTTCACCTGAACCTACCATGTTGCTTGAATTTTTTGAAGTAGGAATAATTTGCCCATTTGCACTTTAATTAAAACATCAAATTTGTCTTTTGCTTGCTTTCTTGTGGATGCACTGTTGGCAGTATTCTGCAGTTCCCACTTTGCCAGGGCTAAACTGCCTCTTAGCTTTGCTTAGCACCGATGGCTAAAGTGTAAGGTGGGGCTGGACATTCTGGGCCCCCTGACAAAATGTCACCTTGCCCCCCCACCCCCCTTACATTATGTAATGTATGAGATGCGCCGATTGTATCGGCCAACTATCAGTATTGGCTGATGGTCAGAAATGAGCCCCAAAGCAAACCAAGAGCACCATCTAGTGGAGTGAAAAATACAGCAAATGGTTCATGAAGTGTCATTTTGTCTGTCATTAGTGCGCTAGAACTGTTGTTGTATGTCAGATTTTGTGTTTTCTTACCAAAAAATGAATACTCTTTCATATTTTTGGAATGTAATTTATTTTTTAATTTATTTGGTTGAAGTGTCTCTTTAGAATTACTTAAGCAGAACTTAAATCGGTATTAGTCTGAGTTTTTGAAATACTTGGCTATCGGTATCAGCCAGAAATTTTCCTATCAGTGCATCACTAATAATTTATAATTTTATGTATTCAAGGGCCCCTGTAAAGTACTGGGCCCCCTGAACTTGTCTGGGTATCCATGTCCCTCTGATGCCGCTGCACATTAGCCAATAACTTGATTGCATCTAAAAAAGAATAATAATAATAATGATTAAAAACCTTCACAGATAACACAGTTTTTCTACCCCCACTGGTCTAGATTCAGTGACCTTTTCTCATTGGCTGACGAGTTTGAGGACTCCTCCAAGCCCCCGAAGTCGCGGCGTAAGGCCCCGGTGTCGTCGTCCCTGCGTTCCCGGAAAGGGGTGGCCCCGCCAGCCAGCAACGAGGAGGAGAGTGCCTCCAGCAGTGCCTCGGTCAGTGCACACTGCCCCAGTGCTTTCGGAATGCTTATATGTGTCCGAAATGCTGTGCTCACCCCAGCTGTTTCTCTCCTTCTCAGGAGGAGGAGGATTCCAAGCCCAAAGCCCCCAAGCGGAAGAGGAAAGGCTCGTCTGCCGTGGGCTCCGACAGCGACTGAGAGACACGCCCACTAGCCACGACCGCCATTGTGACATTACCGGAGGACATGTCCGCGGCCCACTCTGCTCCACCAGCAAGGAGCTGCTGTCCCAGAGACAACCCTGACGCGAGGGGTGGGGCTTCTGCTCCGGCTCTGCCGCCATTGGCGGAGACCAGACATGTGCCCCTCCCCCAAACCCCTCCTCTTTCTGCTCATTGGCCCTCACAAGACAGTGGGCACAGCAGGGGCTGGAGGGAATGGGGGACAAGTGAGGATGTGGAAAACTCCTGTCACCATGGTTTGGACAGACTTGACAAACAACGGACTCAGATTCTGCCTTATGGAAGTAGGATTGCACAACAACTTTCAGACTTAAGTGGGCGAGGTGGACTTGGGTTGCTGTAACCCCCCCCCCTCCCCAAAAACACCCCATACCCCAGTACTAACCCATCACGAACAGCAGCGTGTGATGCCTCTCAACACCCTGGAAGACCTTCAGGAACCTCGCCATGGATACACGCTCCTCTCAATTTACTTTTCACTGAGACATTCGATGAAAAAGGCTGTGGATGAAAAGCGTGGGTGGGGAGGGGAGGGGGGGTACGGGTACGAATGCTGAATTCAAGTGATTTGCAGTGTTTGTGTTTA
Organism: Petrocephalus sullivani; assembly: GCA_026780845.1. Lineage (NCBI taxonomy): Eukaryota > Metazoa > Chordata > Actinopteri > Osteoglossiformes > Mormyridae > Petrocephalus > Petrocephalus sullivani. The sequence goes on along the minus strand of JAODKM010000126.1, from coordinate 14,103,811 downwards.
ATAGCATCAGGTGGTTGTGCCGCGGATGGATTTTAACGAACCCCGCCGGCGGCCCGCCATCCCATTTGAGTCGTGGAGGCGGGTGCTGCTTGGAGCCGCCAGTCTGTTGACGAACGTCTCTAGTTTTCTGCTACAGTTACTTACAGAGACCCGGTGTCAGCAAGGCTCTGCTTGTGTTGCACTGCAAGCGGAAGGCTCGGGGACTTGGGGAACATGGACATCTGATACAAGTTTTTAAATTTCTTTTGTTCAGTTAATTTTCCTATACAAAAAAAAAATCACAACATTGCTATTAATAAGTAATAAAGAGGGGGGAAAGAAACGCATTGTATTAATTTGCTGGTTTGTATAGACAGATTTTAGGGCACCGTGATGTCTGACATTCGAAAGAACGTCGGATTTCAGATGTATTCAATTTACAGCTTCGATAGATTTGGTAAAGTGGAAGAACCGGTACGATATCCGCTTAAACATGCATTGTTGAAGTTTTCAGTACGTAAATATGATTAAAACCTTCCGCGAGGATACACAAATCATTCATTCAACGATTCTTTTAAGTAACCTACAAGGACGAGAGTTTTTTATATGACAGTTATCAGATATAAAACTGCCATCCCTGTAAGCGATATGAATGTTGAGCCAAAGAAAAACACGCAGAGCCGTATTTCATGTCAACAGTCTGTATTTAATTGGCAAACATCATGTCGATTTGCAGCATCTGCGCTTATCGGAGCAGCCAGCGGTAAGGTCTCCCTGCGCTTTCAGAGTCCTCACCGCAGCCAGGCGCTTCTTCAGGAGCAGCTTTAGCCGCCCCCTGCATGGAGGAGAGGAAGGAAAGGCTTTGGAGAGATCGGGGTCGGGGTGCACGCCAGGTGGATGCGCTTCGGGTTTGCCGGAGTCACAGCTCCGCGATGGAGTCGAGTTGCAGGACAGGGAGCGGAATGTCCTCCTGGCCGGCCGGGAAACGTTGCCCATATCGGAGAGGGGGAGCGAGTGCGTCCGCGGTATGGGCGTGCGTCTGGCCGCCTGCGGTCGGGGGGGCACTGGACGCGAGCTCTCGTCTTCGAAGAAGAGGGACTCCCGGCGCTGGACGCACGGACTCTCCCCGAGGGCGAGGAAGCCGTACGGGGTGGTGATCTTTTGGAGGTGAGGGATGGACATCGCCGCCCGGGTCACTGGATCCGAAAGGTCCTCGTTAGCCGGGTCCGGCCAGAGTCCGCGTTCCGATGCTGCCTCGGATGGGTGGGGAGGTGTGCACCGCGAATGGCAGGGCTGTCCTAAGCATGGCATGGTACACCCACCGCGGCTTCTGGGGGATCCCACTCCGGGTCTCTCCAATTCATTGTGGAGAGCCGGACAGCGTGTCCTGGTCATTGTGGCCAAAGGTGGAATAGTGAACTTGGGCACCCGATCTGGAGTCATCACCATGTCCCTTAGCGACATCTGCCTCCTCTTCATTTCACGGGGGATGTCCCGGCTGGTCGGCATCGGTGGCCGCTTGCTTGTGCTGTCCTCGGAGCCACAGGTCCCAAGCGCTGAAACCCCCGCTGCTTTAGAAACGGCCAAAGCTGGCATTCTCACAAATTCATCGAAACTGAATAATTTAGAAAATTGTGCTGATTTCCCGGAGATCATACTACTACCATCATTGCATTCGTTATTCCTTTCTTTTGCCCTTACAATTATTTAAAAACACTTTTTAAAAGTAATTTGTAATAAAAGTATTTTTCCGGTCATGTAAGACACGCTTGTTCACCGCAGAATTGCACAGGTGACAGGACCACGTACACCTATATATTAGTCACTGACGTCAATGCTGACATTTTTTCCCTTGGGTCACTTAGCACCGCAGCCCCACCCCTGAGTCTAAAACAACAGAAACAGATTGACATGATTGATTGTGTAAGTTATTCTGTTTTCCCAGCCGTCAAGTTCATGTGCCTTTCGAACTGCACGTCCCGATAATGCTTTCGATGAATTAGTGTGCCGGAGAGACTCAAGTACTTATAGGAGTTGTTCTGTCTGCCGAACATATCTTTTTCTTTTCTTAAACCGGGATTTAATAGCGTAGATTTAGATTTATATAAATCACTTGACGTTATAAATTGGAGGTGACAGTAAAAGTAATACATTACTGTATAGCGAGGAGGGAGGGTGTTTGTGGTAAGCTGCAATGCATGTGACGCTGTTGTGGAACGACGAATGCAGATAAATGATAATGAAAAATATCAGAAATGACTTCATCAGAAAATATTATTTCCAAATAAACTCTTTTTCATTGATTGCTTTTTAAAAACTTGTATCCACGATTGTAGTTATACTAGTATATTCCAAACGTATGACCATTTCATGTTTTTGTTTATTATTATATTTGTATGTTTTCTGAACTATTCCAGTTTGATGGGTTCAAATTTCTTACCCGTAATTCTTGAAAAGCTTCGATTCTATTCTAAAAAAAACACTTTTTAAAAATTTTTATATTTATATAGTCGCTTATATTTCGTGTTGTTAACAATGGCTTAAAACAGAAAATAAATCAATTTAGGTTGCATTTTATTCGTATGATGTGGTATGGTTTGCGCCCGATCAATTCATGAATTTCACTACCAATTTTTGCCTTCATTCCGGAACCAATGTGGCGGGCAAAGTCCGTCTGTGCCCGGGGAAGCTATTCGGGGTGACACCCGGAAGTTTACTGTTACAATCAATGTCCGAGAGCATACTGATGGAGGGAATTGTAAACCGGCGGCTACATGTAACCAGTGGGACAGATACATATTTGTCATAATAAACGGTTAACGAGAGAATGAAAATCGAATAAACAAGAGGGTTCGTCAGAGCAGACACGACCCGGGAAAATATTAACATGAGAGGATGCTCGACGGTTGTATGGAGCGATTAATCGACTGCATTACGAGGAGGGAAAAAAGAAAACAGAACGGATGAAGCACGTAAGCTCCTTATTTTCTGCCATGAGCTAATAAATCTCATATGTTTAGTAATGTTACAACAGGGTTTATCAGTTTTTTTTATCTCTAGTTACATTTCTTACCCATATATGCTTATATTCATTGACAGTGTTTACGAAAACACAGTTGGCCATTTTACCGTAAAATTATACAATATTGGTTTTGCCAAAGTAGCATTATATAAGTATTATTAGCTGTCAGTATTTAAATTAAAACGCTGGCATTGTATTTGACTAGTATGTAACAATAAACTTCTACAGTATTTTTGTGGCTCATATGCACTAAAACTAGTTAACTACAGTTCTCACCACCGCAAGGCAAATGTGTGTTTACAGATTTGATCGCAGGATGCTTATGGCCCGAAAACGGAAGTCTAGCTCACCTGAACCGAGGCTCGCCCGTTCCAAAGCCTTAAAGAAGGACGAGGAGGTGCTCGAGCTAAAAGCGTCTCGCAGCGCGTCCCTCGATTCGCGAAGGTCCGGATCATCCACAAAAGAGAGACGCCTGGCCATCGGCTCAGATGCGTCCCCACAAAGAGCACGGTCGGACCTGTGTAAAGGTAACGCGCCCAGCTTCCATTCTCCTGTTGCAGGTACTGTCTGAAAAAATGTGGCGCTTGGAGGGGGGAGTGCCGGGGTGCCGCTGGAGATTTTCGGTCTCATGAAACCGTATCATATTGGGCCCCAACCGAGACCAGTCTTTATATTTCCAGAGAAATCTCAAAGTGCTACAACTGTGTAAAAAACGAACTAATAAATTAACATAGAACATCATTAAAAAAACAAAGAGAAGTTAAGAATAATAGATTCTACTAAAAATAAAAGTTTTAAGCTCTCTTTTTAAACTATCTGTACACTGTGGTGCCCTCAGAGTGTCAGGGAGGGCGTTCCACAAGCAAGGGGCAGCACAGAAGGCCCAATTGCTCATAGTGCTGATGTTTGTCCTGGGGGGGTAGAGATGGTGTGATTGTGAAGGGTCATGAGGATTTAATAGCTCTTTCAAATAGAGGGGAGCATTTCCATAGATGCACTGATGCGTGAGGAGGAAGATTTTATAGTCAGTCCTAGCAGAAACTGGAATCTTATTGTACAGAAACAATTAGAGAGGAAATGGTCAACACTGATAATATATCAGGGTTGTAAAATAGTACTTTATTCAGAAACATGTATTTACAGATACTAGGTTGTCTGTCAGTGCATATGATAAGTATTAACAATGGGGAAACTCTAGCCATTATATATAAATAGAGCCTTTATTGTTGTTTTATACAATGAATTAGTCCCTCCAATACTGTAATTGTATTTTAATTGAGGACCATTTAATCTCATTCTTTCTAACATGAGTACATTCTGTGGTGCAGCTCATGTATGGCAGTAATGTTTTTTCCGTACAATCACCTGTTTCCAGGCCCGGCGGAGTGCAGAGAGGATTCCCTGCATGCTTCCAGCCCGGCACAGCACCCTGCATCACCCGAGGATGACACTGAGCTTGGGCTGGTCATCACCCTGGGTGAGTTTCATCCCTCCTGTGCACCATATGGTCACAGCAGAGTCTGCATCAGCACCATTCCAAAATTCAGTGTAATTGCTTTTATAATTATGAATCGGTGATATATTGATAAAATATCGTATTGTGATTTGTCTTGTCTTGTGTAATTAATAGTTGTTATTGTTTTTGCACAAATTCAATTAAGGTATGCATCTGTTGTTGGAGTAATTTATACATGTCATACGCTCCATAACTATTAGTAAAACAATGTGGTCATCATAATTAGAAAAACTCAAAACTACCTGTCATATTTACTGTTTACTGCAAATTAATTTTAAAATATTGTGACAAATATAAATATTGTCAAAATCTCAGAAAATTTGTGATGACATTTTTATTTCAAACCCATTCCATAGAACAGGGGTAGGGAACTTGATCCACGGAGAGCTGGTGTGGGTGTGGCCTTTTGGGATGACTTTTGAATCAGCCAATAAGACTGGGTCCCCAGGACAGGAGCTGACAACCAATGCTTTATTATTGGCTCCCCATGGATCAGGTGCCCTACCCCTGCCATAGAAGAAACAGTGAGGTAGCTGAAGAATCTCATCAGCAAAACATACGGTTGGCATTTACTAGTGTCATGCTCCACAAAACAAAACATTTTTCTTTGAATGTTTAATTGAAATTGAATACAACTTGTCACTTTTTCCATGTTCTGAGTCTGAATTCTAAGGGAAATTAAAGCAAAAATGGTGCTTGGAGTAAAGAAATAATGACTTGACTTCTACATTTCTGCGAATATGGCAGATCATGCATTATGCCTATTTAAGGGGGAACTGATTTTGCGAATAAGAAACCTACTTCAGCCACGTAAATTATTGCAAGGGACCACAAAAGTATTGCGAGCGAACCCTGACCTCTTAGGGGCTCCGTAGGATAATCATCGATATTGTTTGATCTGAAAAATATCGCGATAAAATATTTCGTCGCCGAGCTCTATTTATAATGCTGTCCTGTGCTGACTGGATTTGTAAATGTGATCTCTCCCTATCAATAGATGAGAATCAGTGTGGGGGGCAGCGAGGAGGAAGGAAGAAGGGTGTGAAAATGAAGATGGGGGTGGCTGCGGGCACGGATGCTGGGGCCGAAGAGCAAGAGATGGCCCATGAGGATCCGGATATTAACAGGCAGCTGGATGGAGAGCTGGAGAGGAAGTCGCGACAGCACAACCTGAGTCGCGCCAATGTGCGCAGCATCCTGCACGTGAGTCGCGCCGCCGCTCGGCCTGAGCCGCGCCAATATTACTATGGCTGTTCTCATTGTGGCTGTTGCTGTTCTTCCTTAAAACAAGAAAGGAAGTAGAACTGTGTGTGACTGGGGCAGCTTTTAGATTATTTATGGTTGAAGTTACTCGGGGAAACACCAAACTCCACAGACCAATCGTGTCACTGCGCAATAGATACGAGTATCCCAGCGATATCTTCTGTGCAGTAATACGACTGATGTGTGTAGATCTGTAGAAGAAATAGTTCCTACGTTAAATAAATTGCTACAAAATCTGTGGATCATCTTGAGAAACAAAGTAATGATTTCTGGTAATATACATTGCTGTTGAATTTTTCAAATGTATTTTTCTGACACTAACCACCACAGGAAGAATACCGACATTTCCACGGCTGATATCTCCAAAACTAGGCTACTCCCAGCAGAACAGCCTAGATAGATGTATAGCACTAAAGCCCCTTGAACACATCTTTTTGGGGTGAACTGCCCCTTTAAAACGGAAGGACTAGATCAGATTCTAGTGCGCAGAGTGTAATAAGTATGAGGTCTCGAGTACTGGAGGAGTGTTTTTGGGGGAGTTCTGTTTAAAATAAAAACCGTACATAGGAATTGCTATCTCAGCAAAATAATAAGACATTGTTTTTTTAATCAACAAGTAACATCAGTGGACTTCCATTGTGAATTTGTCTGTTTGTGTAGATTTTAAGTGGCAAATCTCATGAATGCTCTGTATTTACTGCTCACGTTTCTCCATTGAATTGCCAGGCTGAAGCTGAGGTACCTCACTTACGTAATGAGCACTTGGGTTTGGCACCTGGCACTTATATAATCTTGTTATGTTTTATCTTTCATACCTTTGTTGCAGTTGCTCCCTGTGTTGACACTTCCCATTATTCCCCGTTTAATGTAAAGTAGTGCCTTCACCTGTTAGACGCCAAATGAATGGCACAGCACGTATGAGAGAATGCGTGTCGTTAGGCTCGTGAGCAGGGAGTCTGCCCTTTTCTCCACAGGAAGTCATCACCAACAAGCATGTGGTAGCCATGATGAAGGCGGCTATTAGGGAGACACAGGACATGCCCCTGTTCGTGAGTGTCTGTCTGTCTATCATCATCTGCATGGCTACCTAGCTCTCATCGACCTTCCATGATTTCATATGTTGGGATTTTCTTAATGAAACTGTTAAGTCTCTTACATATTATTACTTTCAGGAGCCCAAGATGACCCGCTCCAGACTGAAGGAGGTCGTGCAGAATGGGGCCGTGAGTTTCTTCCCTTAGATTTTTTCAGAATGTTGGCCTCTGACACGTTCATTGCTGAATGGTCTGGATTATACAGTATTGCAGGCTGTGTCTGATATCACGGTGCGTATCTGTGTGACAGGTCATCCCCACCTGGAACATCTCTTCCATCAAAATGCCCAATGAAGTGAAGGTTTGTAAACACACTCCCCCCAATGTGGTGCTGATTTTAGCAGAACATGCATAAAAACTCTTTAGTCAAAATATTTCTGGCCACTGCACACACAATTTTTCCTAAATGTAGCAGATGACCTTAGCTGTGAACCACATTCATGACTGATTCGTATTGTCTTTCTCTCTGTGCCCCCTAATGTGTCCCTCATATATGTGACTTATGTGTGTCTTAATCCTCCAATTACAGTAACTCCTGCAGTACTAGGAACACTGACGTTTAATATTAAGATGTCTCTTATGTTGGTAGACAAGTTATAGAAAAACGGTACATTACAATATTGCAGCTAATCATGATAAAAAATTGTTTTACAATTTAAGGTAATTAAAAAAAAAAGCATGCTTTGCTAAACAAGGACCTGATGACAATAAAGAGTATTTTGCATTTCTTTTTCATTTGCATGAAATTTCACTGCATTGACCGAGTGTGCATGTACTCGGTCATCACCGAGATGTATGACTGTAAGCTCATCTTGTTACCTGCAGCACCCACAGTTTGTGGACATTCAGCTAGAGGAAGAGGACTCTTCTGATGAAGAGTACTGCCCCGATGAGGAGGAGGAGGACGAGACTGCGGAGGAGGTCAGTCAGACCAGGCCTCTGGCGTCCTTCATGGCACTGCTCTGTAACAGCAATGAGGCTCACCGTGTGCTCTCCTCCTCGCAGACGTTTTTGGAGAGCGACGTGGAGAGCACCTCCTCCTCGCCCCGGGGCAGCCGCGCTGGGAGGTCTCGGACCCCCGTGGACAGCGCGGAGCTCGACGAGTGCCACGGGGGCAGACAGGTGACCCCCCCGCGCCCCTCCCCCCTCCCCAGCCGGCACGCTCCGGATGATCCATTCATCTTCCCTGTGCCCATTTGCTTATCGGTTTCTTCAGTTGAACGTTAAGGAAAGCAGGGTTGTGGATTAAGCTAAACGCTAATGACAGCAGAAGGATTATGGGAAATTCTAACAACAGTGTGTGTGATGTGTGCGTTTCCAGCAAAGATGCATGTCATGGCTGATCTGGCCTGCTCATCCTGCACTGCCTGTCAACTGTTCTCATTAACCACCGCCCCCCCCCCCCCCCAAAACACTTCACGGGCCCCC